>CM064969.1:67271842-67978842 GCA_032847665.1 Solanum chilense
AGGGAACATGACTAATTATATATTTACTATTAGTTAACGTAATTATAATTGGAAAAAATTACGTAGTCTTTTATATATAATGAAAGTTATGTGACTCGCGTTTAGAATTTGTATAAATTGATTCTAATAATACAAAATTTTGAATTTATATAATACAATTTGTAGTTGTATAAATTTAAAATTAGGTAAGGAAGGTTATTAAGGTGAATCTCCTTGTTGCTTACAATTTTTTTTTCTAAAAATAACATGTTTCATTTGTTCCACCTCATAAAAGTCCCACTTATCATCTTAGGTAATTAAATATATTATTTATTTAATATATAAATAAATATCAATAATTATTTTCACCATTAATTAGTTAATATAAATATTTTTTTAATCAAATAGTAGCTTTATTTAAAAAAGGGAAAGGGTTGTCATTTGGAGCTGATATACTCCTCGTTATGAAAGTGATTCATATATGCCCTTACCATTAACAAATGACTCATATATGCCCTTACCATTAACAAATGACTCATATATACTCCTACCGTTACAAAATGAGCTCACATATACCCTTCATTTAACGGAAGTTAAATAATTAGTTTTAAATTTATATTTTCTACTTTTAATTTTTTTAAAAAATTATTTAGGGGTATATATGATTCTTCTATCAAAGTTCAAGGTATATTTTATTTTTTTTATACATAAATTATTTTTTGACTTCTTTTATTATAATTATTTGAGTTTCTTGTTCTTATTCTTATTTTTTCTTTCATTCTTTAGTTTAAAGAAAAAAAAATTAAAATATTTTTTTTGTCTCTACGGTAATTTGATTTTTGTATTTGAAGAAAATTTTTTTGATCATCTACAATAAGTTTTACAAGTATATTAGTGAAACATAAATAATAAATTTGATTATCAAAATAATAATTCTAAATTAGTCATTGAAACAAAAATAAATAAATAAATAAATAAAAATGTTTGACGAGGATTAAATTTACTCATATGGAATTATATTTTTTAGAAAAAAATAATAAAAAATTAGATTAAAATTTTATTTTTTTCATTTCGATTAGAGGAAAAAAAATATATGTGAGCCATTTGTTTATAAGTAGGGGTATATATGTCACGACCCAAAAATAGGCGTGATGGCACTCGTCTTATCCACCAAGACAAGTCAGCCTAAAACTCAACCATTACAATAAAGTGCGGAAAATTTACTATCAACTTACCTCATACCCAAAACCTGGTTGTCACGTGTACAAGTCTCTAAAGTATTACAATCGGATCAAAATAAAATATAAGTCTCATATGATATTGTTTCTAGAGTAGAACAAATTCATAAACAAGAGTAAGGAGGGATGCTAAGATGACCAACAACTACCTCACAAAATCTCCAGGAAGCCTCGGAAAAGAAGAGAATATATCATAAAAGTCCGGGCTAGTAACCTACAAAAATTTGTAGAAGCAAGGGGTGAGTACCAAACCACACGGTACTCAGCAAGTAAATGTCTAAACACAAGCTAAGGGGATGAAATACGGGTACTCCTACCACCCCCAACCGAACCTCCACAACTACAACCTGCATAAACATCAGCCCAACCTAACAACTCACAGTTTACATAGAACGTAACTCAACAAAAACATTTAGACAAATTACATATCCTCCACAACAACACTTTAACAAATTACATATCCTCCTCAACAACACTTTAACAAATTATATATCCTCAACATCAACACTTAAACAAATTAGATATCCTCAATAGCAACACTTCCAACAAATTTACATATCCTCAATAACACACTTCAACAAATTACATATCCTCAACAACAACACTTCAACAAATTATATATCCTCAATAACAAGCTCAATATTCAACAATCACAAGTTCCGCAAAAAGGCAATCACTAGATCAACAAAACACAATATCAAGTTCACTAATGATAAGTATGTGCAATGTAATGGAATGCAATGTCAAGTATAATGATGCATGTCTGACCTAGTGATACACACCCGCTGTCTCTCAGTCCGGGACCCATGGGGGACATATCTGTCCATGCATCTGTCGCGGCGCACGACACGACCCTCGATAATAGTAACCATCGCGGCGCGCGATACGTCCCTCGAAATATAGTATCCATCGCGGCGCGCGATACGTCCCTCGAAATGGTACATCCTCTTAAGTACCCATTATTTCTCAATGCACATTACACTTGCTACAACCAATGCCTCAGAATAATGCAGATGACAAGTTCACACATATAATGAGGAGATGACTATTTTCATAACATCGCATAGTTCACAACCACACAAACATGAAGTTACATCAACAATGATTCAACAAGCCTTCAACCCTTTCTCAACACAACACACATAAACAATTAATCACATTGCCTTTTGTTATCCCCATTCTTTTCATCATTAGAATTAATCAATGTGGACAAGTCAACCCATCACCAATCCCGTTACTCCCAACATATACCACAAGGACATACACGCATTTCATACACTTAACAAGAATTTAGAAATCCACTTGCCTCAATTTATCGAACAATCACTTCAGGACTTTAGCCTTCCCCTTTCGTTGAACTTCCAACTCAAGACAATCTATTCAAATAAATGACCACAATAAGATTCCAACTTACAATACTCATAATACTATATGTTTAACTTTGACCCCAAAAAAATCCTAAATTTATAATCAAGCTTTTCAACTCGATGTTAACTAACATGTCAACTCTCATATTTCTCAAATTCAAGCCTAGGATTAAGTTATAATATCTCCAAACACTACAACCCTAATAACTTTCATTAATATAATACACTCGATAATTAATTACATATCTCAATGTATCTAAAGCTTGAATAATGATATAATGTTGTACAATAGAAATTCAACCACGAATGATAAACCTACAACTAACTTTTATCAGAAATTGTAACTATAAATATTATGCAGAAGTGCAAACCATTGTAATTAATATCCCACCCATCATGATCTTCCAATCATTGCCCTATAATCCTAGGAATAATTACCCAATCATCAACAATAGAATATTTCTCCAACTTTTTAATTACATCAACAATAATAAAAAAAATAAATGAAACGCCAAACCTATATTAGTTCATCGATGGAATGTCAATATTTTATTATTTTCCCACTTATTTTTGTCCCCTTAAGACTCAATTCTAATAGAATACACCACTAAGTGTTCACTATTTTCCTAGAAATTACGTACAAAACAACAATTATAAAAGCATAGTGAAAATACTTACCTGAAGTTAAAAGCACTCGTTGCTCATGATGTCGCTTAGGGTTTCTCCTTGTTCTGTTTATTTTATCTTCTTTTTTTTCCAAATTAATAATACTTATGTACTAAAAGTTATAAATTTAATTCACTTATTTTATTAAATATAGGCTAAACAGTATAGGGTCTTCAATAAATGATCACTTTAGCCCATTAACTATTGATTAAGTCATAACCATCAATTAATTAACTCAAGTGAAATGAATAGTTCAAAATATTCAAAAATAAACTACCGGGTCGTTACATTATCCACCACTAAAAATCATGTTCGTCCTCGAACATAAAGAAGAAGGAGGAGGAGTAGGAGGAGGAGGAGGAGGAAGAATGACAAACATACAAAAAACTTGAGTTATAACCTACTAGTCGGTGTTCATCTCTCAAAGTGAGCTCATCCTCAAGACCATTCCATCAAGATCAACGACTAAGTACTAAACTTTCGAATCATACCTTGAAAAAAAAATCTAGAAATCAAGAGTTATTATCAAGCCAGAGTCTAACATATGAGCTAAACTTAAAGTGAAACAAATTGGATCATAACACATCCATCATGACGAATTTTTCCTCACATAACCAAGATAGCATTCTGAATTGGTAACAGCTACAATCAGAGGTGAACTTGAACCAATCACCACATACTCATATTGCACAAACCATCCTAGATCTATATCCATATTTCATTTTCACAACACAATCCCTTTACGAGCTTAAGTTATATCAATATGATCTTTAGATAACGGGTACTCATCAATGGAGAATCAAACTTATCTAACCCTAAGAACAATATCAAGTAAATAACTCACAAGCAATACAATTCAAAATGTAGATCTCTAATAATACTCCTAGGCAGTTGTAACTCTTCATAGTAGGTCTAATATTAGGTTCTCATAAGCAACATTGTGCGCGTAGAGTTACTGGTATACTTTCATTATTTCACCCAACACCACATCTATCATAACTGAAATGCCCAAGTATGCCCAAGGATCCTACCCTATCAAGAGGACAATAGAGGATCGGTACATCCGATCCACCACTAGGAATTCACCCATAGATGTAGAAACACACGTGAACATATGCAATGAATCATACTCCAAATCATGTCTGGAACAAAATATGTGGTCACATAAGAATGTATCGAACCAAAGTCGTATAACACTAAGTAGTTCTTCCAACGTGCCAATATCATACATTTTCATTCGTACGACCCTATCTCGTAAAATTTCTAGATACCAATAATCATCAATCTAATCCCGATTATAATTACTCACATACTTGTTTTATCGAACCACATATGCTCTACACAGTACTTCATTGAAGCTAATACTCTTAATACCAACAACCATCATAACTACACCAACCAGTTACTTTACTCTCAAATATTCACTAGTATCAAAGTCTTCTTAGCGAACACATTGTCCCCTCTATAATTTCTAAACTATGGCTCCCATTTTTTTCATGTAAATATTCCATGACATATACAAGTCCACCTAAGGTTGATAACACAAATTTCAAATCTTATACTACCTTATTATCGAGATAAAGGTATTAAATCATACCCACAGTCAAGTCCACACAAATTTTCACGTACCATGTTTAACTATCATTTCAAATCATCACATATCTCATGCCAACTAAAACAATAATCATAGTCACTCAAATAATTCTATCTACCATAAGCTTATACCATCTACTCACCATCAAAGGCTTATGTAATGCATCATAACAACCTATATCGTCCCATCAAGTAGTTTCAATCCCTTCAAAATCCTCATTATCCAATGTAGAATTGTAGGTCCACTCAATTAACATCCATAAGTTATCGATCATATTTTTGAACAATCTAACTTTACATAACCAAATAGAATCCTTCACACGTAGTTGCTTGTCACCTGATCAAAACTCAATCCTTATCAAAGACGTTGATAACCCCTAGTAAGTTTGTACCGAATCAGTTCACATCTCATAGTAATATCTTAATTAAAAGGTTAAAATCCATATAACCTTAAATTCTGAACCAAGGGTCTATACGAAGGGTCTTACTCTTTTACCTTTCTTAAATTCTTCTCATGATGCAATTATTAAATATTTTAAATCGATAATGTATCATATTTTTTTTTTCTCGCTTACTTTCTTACCTAACTTATCCTTTGACCAACTCATTATATTTTTACATTACCCTCTAAACCAAAACATTGCATGAAACCCCCTTTAGGTATAGCAATCAAAAGTAACCAAATTTACTACTTAAATTATTTTTAAGTCCTTCCAAATACTTCATACTCAATGTTATCAATTATTTTTTACATTACCAATTCAGACCTTGACAAAACACACTACCACAAATCTAAATTCACAATGAAAAACTTAAATTTATTCCAACCATGTAACAAAGCTCCTTTATCTATCAACATTAACTCATATCTTGAAGATTTTTATGAATTCATGTATCTTAGCTTACATTGATCGCCTCTCCATCAACCATATCATATCCTTTGCCAAAACTTCAACCCTACTCATTACCAACTTAAAACCATAAAAAAATACATATAATCACACTCGAGTTGAACATCTATATACACTTCTTTCTCAAGTTTTATCCAATAGTTTTTATTTAAATCAATCAGTTGATCTGGTGACACTATATATTATCATAATCAGGGCAAAATAGATGAATCACATATCTCTGAATTTAATTATCCACTCTTTCTGAAATCTTTGACCCTTACAATCTGAATAATATCCTTGTTCTCACCTCCTTCTAAAGGTTAAACTACATCCCACTATTTCATTCCATTCCGGCTCTAGTTCCTTTCAATTCTATTCGAGTGACATCATAATTCCTCATAAAAATTACCATACAACCATGCTACTCACAAACAGTAGTAAACCATAACTCAGACATTCGAAAGTCACCCTTATCATACAAAAGTCTTTTAACAAACAAAACTTATCATATAGTAGCAACCTAATCATCATCCATCACAAGCTCTGCTTATCACTATGCCTAGTCAGCCCTTATCACTACCACAAAGTCAACCTTTTTATGACATGACATCTCAAACTCAACTATACCAATCGATTTCAACAGACTAACTTAACTTTATACACATTTTCTTACTAAAATTATCAATTGCCTTCACCCAAGTATACTCGTTGGGACTTGCTTTACATATAAGATAGTCATTCCAATATTAATCCACTCAATTGGAGCTTATGATAAAATCACTACTGCTCATTTAGAATCCTAAGGATACACTTCATAACCTACACACACATTAATATTATACCAAAGATCCACCACTAAAAGCTTTCTTATAAATAATGCTTAACTCATTCATTCGTAGTAACAAGCTAGTTGGTTTTCAAATATGAATCTAACATAAAATCTTATTATATGAGCATACGATAAAATTGATACTTCCTTAAGTAGTTATTTTTCACACTTAACATTGAATTATCAATTTTCATATTACACTAGTTCCACATCGTGAAAATTAATTACATCCACCACTAGAACATATCATACCTATCGAGGATCATATTCAAATAGGTTACACATTTCTACCTATTTAATAGCTCTAAAATAATATCAAATTTGTTCCATAAGTATATCATTTCCACCTTAATACCAGATCTAACATCAAACCAATACACGACATGCCAATGATTCACAAAAGGAACTACGCACGAGTCATCACATAAATGAGTGAAGCGATAAGAATCAAAATGGGACCAAGTACGTAAAATAGAGATCCAAGAAGTGAAGATATTTCCTAAAAGTCACTATAGCCTCTCGAAGATAGGTACAGACGTCTCCGTACCAATCATTGAGACTCTATTTAGACTCGACTTGTACACACGTGAGACCTATGAACCTGGGCTCTGATACCATTTTGTCACGACCCAAAAATAGGCGTGATGGCACTCGTCTTATCCACCAAGACAAGTCAGCCTAAAACTCAACCATTACAATAAAGTGCGGAAAATTTACTATCAACTTACCTCATACCCAAAACCTGGTTGTCACGTGTACAAGTCTCTAAAGTATTACAATCGGATCAAAATAAAATATAAGTCTCATATGATATTGTTTCTAGAGTAGAACAAATTCATAAACAAGAGTAAGGAGGGATGCTGAGATGACCAACAACTACCTCACAAAATCTCCAGGAAGCCTCGGAAAAGAAGAGAATATATCATAAAAGTCCGGGCTAGTAACCTACAAAAATTTGTAGAAGCAAGGGGTGAGTACCAAACCACACGGTACTCAGCAAGTAAACGTCTAAACACAAGCTAAGGGGATGAAATACGGGTACTCCTACCACCCCCAACCGAACCTCCACAACTACAACCTGCATAAACATCAGCCCAACCTAACAACTCACAGTTTACATAGAACGTAACTCAACAAAAACATTTAGACAAATTACATATCCTCCACAACAACACTTTAACAAATTACATATCCTCCTCAACAACACTTTAACAAATTATATATCCTCAACATCAACACTTAAACAAATTAGATATCCTCAATAGCAACACTTCCAACAAATTTACATATCCTCAATAACACACTTCAACAAATTACATATCCTCAACAACAACACTTCAACAAATTATATATCCTCAATAACAAGCTCAATATTCAACAATCACAAGTTCCGCAAAAAGGCAATCACTAGATCAACAAAACACAATATCAAGTTCACTAATGATAAGTATGTGCAATGTAATGGAATGCAATGTCAAGTATAATGATGCATGTCTGACCTAGTGATACACACCCGCTGTCTCTCATTCCGGGACCCATGGGGGACATATCTGTCCATGCATCTGTCGCGGCGCACGACACGACCCTCGATAATAGTAACCATCGCGGCGCGCGATACGTCCCTCGAAATATAGTATCCATCGCGGCGCGCGATACGTCCCTCGAAATGGTACATCCTCTTAAGTACCCATTATTTCTCAATGCACATTACACTTGCTACAACCAATGCCTCAGAATAATGCAGATGACAAGTTCACACATATAATGAGGAGATGACTATTTTCATAACATCGCATAGTTCACAACCACACAAACATGAAGTTACATCAACAATGATTCAACAAGCCTTCAACCCTTTCTCAACACAACACACATAAACAATTAATCACATTGCCTTTTGTTATCCCCATTCTTTTCATCATTAGAATTAATCAATGTGGACAAGTGTGACAACCCCCTCGGGAGGATCCACATACTCAGGTATTGTCTATGCCATAGTCCGGAGAACCACTCTTTTCCTCCTTCCAAAGGAGACTACCTCTTATTGGCATGCAGCCTCAAGGGAGAATCGAACCCGCAACATATGGCTCCTTTACATTCCTCCCAAAGGAATCGCCTCTTACCAATTAAGCTGCAGCTTAATTGGTAAGAGGCGATTCCTTTGGGAGGAATGTAAAGGAGCCATATGTTGCGGGTTCGATTCTCCCTTGAGGCTGCATGCCAATAAGAGGTAGTCTCCTTTGGAAGGAGGAAAAGAGTGGTTCTCCGGACTATGGCATAGACAATACCTGAGTATGTGGATCCTTCCGAGGGGGTTGTCACAAAAAAAGGAGCCTTTTTTTGTGACAACTCCCTCGGGAGGATCCACATACTCAGGTATTGTCTATGCCATAGTCCGGAGAACCACTCTTTTCCTCCTTCCAAAGGAGACTACCTCTTATTGGCATGCAGCCTCAAGGGAGAATCGAACCCGCAACATATGGCTCCTTTACATTCCTCCCAAAGGAATCGCCTCTTACCAATTAAGCTGATGTAACGACCCGCTAGGTTGTCTTGAGAACTAGGACTAGTTTGACTTCTTTTGAAAATTTTGAGGGGGGTATTTTTAAACTATTCGAAAAAAATAAAAATATCTAGTTGATGAGAAATTTTTATAATAACTAATTTAATAAAAATTGCTAGTGGCTTGACCACTTCTAATATTTAAGTATTTAATTTTTTTTAGTGGCTTAACCACTTAACTATAGGAAAAAGTGGACTAAACTAATTGAATATTTTTGGGTCATAACTAAAGAAAAGAAAAGGGGAGCGTGTTATTCATATGGAATGAAAGAAAAGCATAGGCGGAAAACCTATCTACGCATTGCCGCAACCGCAAATCAGGTGAGAACTTTAGATTTTCCAAATCCATGGAGTATGTACTAATTTACTAGGTGTAAAAATAAAGTATGCATTGATCTCATAGGAAGTGGGTCTTTTTATATATTGAAGGTGGGAGAAAATTGAATGTTCTACTTAATAATGCTACATGAGTGACCATTCTGATTGATTATTCGATTAGGACTAATAAATAAGTACGGATTAAATAAAATAAAGTAACCCAAATGAAAATTTGTTGCCGATACAATCTGTAAGTTTGTGGGATATAAATAATAGGTTATTTAGGATTGGATAGTTAGTAGCTTGAAAATATATATAACGGAATCATCTTGAGTTAATAATTAGTTTATGGATGTGTTAGTAGAAAGGACTTGTAATACACTGCCAATATCACTGTGATGGGTTGGATTGCGGATAATTAATTTTTGATTAAGAATAGAAAATATAATTATTGGCAAAAGGTAAGACTATTGCATAAATGGGTTTCTGTGCATTTTGTTGTTAAGGTTCCAGGCTACGGGAATTTGGCTTTAAGTTTGGAATTTTCCAATGCTTATTACCCTATAGTTGAAGTTTTAATATATTGCAAATAGGTAATTAAATAGATGTATTTGGATATCATTACATTTATAATGCTTTGGAAATTTAGACTTAATCTTAGTTTTGAAGCTTAGAATATGAGACTTGGCATATTAGTGACACCAAAATTTATAAACTTTGATATAGATTTGAGTGTAGGAAAAACATATAGTAAAATACGGGTATGTACGGATTTGTTTACTTATAAATATTGCATAATTGATAGATTGGGAACATTCCAAAACTTTGCAAAAAGGGAAGGAACTATCTTGAAGATTTGTGACACGAATTCGGCACTTGAGGTATGTTAAGACTTTTAGACTTGTTGAAGGACGTTTTTCTAATTAAGGATTTAAAATGAAAATAGACAAAGGGGAAAGGGGAAAGATGGTGGTCTCGTATCAATAGTGTGACGGGTATTGGTACGAGTACCGGTGTTATAAAAAGGAAAATTTCTATTATAGAATTTGGATTGAAATTTGAGAATGCCAAAGCATATGGGCATTAGCTGATATATTATTGATTTGAATTTCCTTGTGTGATTGTGTTTTATTTATTTCACCCGTATAGTTGTGATAATTGAGGTAGTTATGTATTATGTTCATATTGATTGATTGAGATGCATTATCATCCCCTCTATTGAAATAATATTGTGCACATGCATAGACATGAGACTGAGTATAAGTTGGGCACGTGGAGATCGTCCGTGCTGGGGATGGTGAGATGTTAATATTGTAATTTGGGCACGTGGAGATCGTCCGTGCGAAAATTGTTGATATTATGATAGTGCGTTGAGATCGTCCGCACAGACACGTGGAGATCGTCCGTGTCGGTATATGGACCTCGCGAGTCCCCCATGGGTCATGAACTCTCGATGTATTTCCGAGGAGTATCATGTATATACGGTTGAGTGTGTACTGGGTATTTTGAGACAATTTCATTACATGGTGTTATATTGCATTGCATTTCATCACATCATTTATTTTGATGATTATGTGTTTTGTTTGGTGTTTGGAAAATACTTGATGCTTGATTTCCTTTATTGATGGAACCTAAATTGTAAGTGTATATATGTATATATATATTTGTATAATTTAATAATTTATTTTTCTTATATAACTCCCGTCACTACTTCTTCGTTGTCGGTCAATGAGACATACTGGGTACACGTGGTTTCGTACTCATACTACGCTTGTTGCACTCTTTGTGGTGCAGATTCGATTCCGAGTAGGAGCACATCTCGTGGAGCAAATTGAGTCCGGCTTGAAGTTCTTGGAGTTGTGGTGAGCTGCTTGGCTGTTCCGTGGCCCACACCTCCCTCTATCTTTACGTATTCTGTTATTCAGTATTCAGACAGGATATCCCTTAAGTTAGATTTGTCATTTTAGTTTCAGACTTGTATCGTATTCTAGAAGCTCTTGTACTTAAGACACCAATTCTTGGGGTGATATATTTTAGCTTCCGCATTTCGTACTTATAATGAACTCAATGTTGGAGATTCTTGCTAAGTGTTTGGGTTAATATGTTGGGTTGGCTTACCTATTGGTTGGGAACATAGGTGCCATCACGACTTGAAAATTTGGGTCGTGACAAATTTGGTATCAGAGCTCTAGGTTCATCGGTCTCATGAGTACAAGAGCAATGTCTAGTAGAGTCTTGCGGATCGGTATGAAGACGTCCATACCTATCTTCGAGAGGCTATAGGACATTTAGGAAATATTCTTTTCTTTTATTCATTATCGTGCACACTTGACCTTGTAGAAATTCTAATCTTGATATTTCATTCTCTCTTAGATGGCGAGGAATCGTACATCGGTAAGTGGTGGTCAGGATCCTATTCCTGCGCCTGCTTCTGGGAACACTATTCGAGGTAGAGGTAGGGGACGAGCTCGAGGTCGGGGTAGGGGCCGTGTTGCAGCACCGGTGGATGGTCAAGTACCAGTAGCTACCCAGGGTCGTGATAGGACCGTACCTCCTGATGCAGAGGTTATTCGTGGGGATGTGCAAGATCGTGTCGAGGGGGATGGGCTAGCTCAGGCTCCACCCAGTACTATTGTCCCCCCAGTGCTTCAAGATACCTTGGCTCGTATGTTAGGAATCCTAGAGAGGATGGCCCAGGCAGGAGCTTTGCCTGTCACTTCTGATGGCTCACAGACTCGTGTTGGAGGTCAAATTCCAGACCCGATAGTTGCTCCAGATTCTCAGACTCCCAGGACTCAGCCAGCTGCCGCTGTAGCTCCTCGTTTGGATAGTATGGAGTTTCCAGATATGACATCACATTTGGTGAACAGGCCTTCTATGACTATTGATGAGCAAAAGATGTTTGGGAGGTTCAGACTAATGAATCCTCCTACTTATACTGGTGACTTAGCTGAGGATGCATATGAGTTTATAGTCAGTTGTCATGAGAGGTTGCATAATCTTGGATTAGTGGAGTCTCATGGAGTTGACTACACAACGTTTCAGATGACTGGCTCTGCTAAACAGTGGTGGAGGGATTATATTAGTAGTAGGCCAGCTGGATCTCATCCACTATCCTGGACTGAGTTTACTCAGGTATTTCTATCCAAATTTGTTCCACGTAGTGAGAGGGAGCGCAAGAGGGCCGAGTTTGAGGGTTTGCAGCAAAATGGTATGTCAGTTGCAGAGTATGAGGGTAAATTTCATGCTTTGGCTAGGCATGCTTCGATGATACTTCCCACAGAGGCTGAGAGAGTGAGGAGGTTTGTTAAGGGGCTGATTATTCCAATTCGTCTAGGAGTTTCTCAGGTTGCTGCTTCTGGTGTTCCATTCCAGAAAGTGGTAGATGCTGCTAAGGAGTTGGAGATGATTCGACGTGAGGGATTTGAGCAGCGAGAGGGAAAAAGGACTCGTTATTCAGGTGATTATGGTGGTGCTCCGCCTAGGAGTCGGGGTTACTTAGGCAGAGGTTATCACCCTCAGTCCAGCAGACCCATTCATGCTGCTATACCAGCATCTGAGGCTGGATACGCTGGGCATAACTCTTCGAGCTTGGTGCATACTTCGCAGGGTTCATCTTCTAGACCTGTAGTTCGTGGAGGGCATTCTGGTCATTCAGGTTCCTCTCATCAGCCTGCGTCTCGTAGGGGCTGCTTTGAGTGTGGTGATATGGGACACTTTGTGAGAGACTGCCCTAGGACCAGACGTGGTGGCTTACATCAGGGTTCTCAGGCTTCGACTTCAAGGGCTGCACAACCTCCAGCTAGGGGTGGTGCACAGAATGGTAGAGGTGGTTCTCATTTAGGTAGAGGTGGTTCTACTTCTGGTCGAGGTGGGGGTCGTGGAGGTTCACAATCTGATGGAGGTCGTTCTCACTGTTATGCTTTTCCAGGTAGGCCAGAGGCTGAAGCCTCAAATGCTGTTATCACAGGTATTATTCCGGTTTGTCATCGACCAGCTACTGTATTATTTGATCCAGGCTCTACTTATTCTTATGTGTCCACATATTTTGCTCCTAGTCTGGATATATTGTGTGAGTCTCTTGATTTGCCGATAAGTGTTTCTACTCCTGTCGGGGATTCTGTAGTTGTAGATCGGGTGTATCATTTATGTACTGTTACTTTGATGGGGTATGACACTCATGCAGATTTAAAGGTCTTAGATATGATAGATTTTGATGTGATTCTTGGTATGGATTGGTTATCTTCTTACCACGCAATTTTAAATTGTCATGCCAAGACCATCACTTTAGCTATGCCTGGAATTCCTGTAGTAGAATGGAGAGGTACTCTTAGTCATCCTTCTAAGGGTGTGATATCATTCCTTAAGGCTCGTCAGTTGGTACAGAGAGGATATTTGGTGTACTTGGCCCACATTCGAGATACTAGTATTGAGACTCCTATGCTTGAGTCTATTCCAGTGGTGAGTGAATTTTCAGAGGTATTCCCGACCGATTTGCCAGGTCTTCCACCAGATCGTGATATTGATTTTTGTATTGATGTGGAGCCAGGCACTCGACCTATTTCCATTCCTCCTTATCGTATGGCACCGGCTGAATTGAAGGAGTTGAAAGAGCAGTTGCAGGATTTGTTGAGCAAGGGTTTTATTAGACCAAGTGTATCTCCTTGGGGTGCTCCAGTGTTATTTGTGAAGAAGAAAGATGGATCTATGCGTATGTGTATTGACTATCGGCAGTTGAATAAGGTAACCATCAGAAATAAGTATCCGATACCTCGTATTGATGATTTATTTGATCAGTTGCAGGGTGCTTCAGTTTTCTCCAAAATTGACTTGAGATCTGGCTATCATCAGCTGAAAGTTAGGGCGGAAGATATCCCTAAGACGGCTTTTCGAACACGTTATGGTCATTACGAGTTTTTGGTGATGTCTTTCGGATTAACTAATGCCCCAGCAGCTTTTATGGACTTGATGAATGGAGTGTTCAGACCGTATTTAGATTCCTTTGTTATTGTTTTCATAGATGATATATTGATATACTCACGCACTAAGGAGGAACATGAGCATCATTTGAGGATTGTTCTTGGGATTCTAAAGGAGAAGAAGCTTTATGCAAAGTTTTCAAAGTGTGAGTTTTGGCTTAGTTCGGTAGCATTCTTGGGACATGTAGTGTCCAAGGAGGGTATCATGGTGGATCCTAAGAAGATTGAGGCGGTTAGAGATTGGGTCAGACCTACTTCAGTTACTGAGATTCGGAGTTTCTTGGGCCTTGCAGGTTATTATCGACGGTTTGTTGAGGGTTTCTCATCCATTGCATCTCCATTAACTAGATTGACACAGAAGGAGGTGACTTTTCAGTGGTCTGACGAATGTGAGGTTAGTTTCCAAAAGCTCAAGACTTTATTGACTACTGCTCCGATTTTGACCTTACCCGTGGAGGGAGAGGGTTTTGTCGTATATTGTGATGCTTCTCGGGTTGGTCTTGGTTGTGTGTTGATGCAGAAGGGAAGGGTGATAGCTTATGCTTCGAGGCAGTTAAAGGTTCATGAGAAGAACTACCCTATTCATGATTTAGAGTTGGCGGCTGTTGTGTTCGCATTAAAGATTTGGAGGCATTATCTTTATGGTGTGCATTGTGAGGTGTTCACGGATCATCGTAGTCTCCAGTATATATTCAATCAGAGGGATCTAAATTTGAGGCAGAGGAGATGGTTGGAATTGCTCAAAGACTACGATATGACTATTCTTTATCATCCAGGCAAAGCAAATGTTGTAGCAGATGCCTTGAGTCGGAAGGCGGTAAGTATGGGTAGTCTAGCCATGTTACAGGTTGGCGAGCGTCCTTTAGCTAGGGATGTCCAATCCCTGGCCAATAGCTTTGTGAGACTTGATATTTCAGAATCTGGTAAGGTGTTGGCTTATATGGAGGCTAGGTCATCCTTGTTGGAGCAGATTCGGGCTCAACAGTTTGATGATGGTGATTTATGTAAGATTAGGGACAAAGTTTTAAAAGGAGAAGCCAAGGCTGCAATTCTTGATAGTGAGGGAGTTTTGAGGATTAAGGGTCGTATATGTGTTCCTCGTACAGGTGATTTGACTAGATTGATCATGGAGGAGGCTCATAGTTCGAGGTACTCTATTCATCCGGGAGCTACTAAGATGTATCGTGATTTGAAGCAACACTATTGGTGGTGTCGTATGAAGAGGGACATAGTAGATTTTGTATCTCGATGTTTAAATTGTCAGCAAGTGAAGTATGAACACCAAAAGCCTGGAGGTGTGACTCAGAGGATGCCCATACCTGAGTGGAAGTGGGAGCGCATTGCTATGGACTTTGTGGTAGGGTTGCCACGTACCTTGGGTAAGTTTGACGCTATATGGGTCATCGTGGATCGACTGACTAAGTCTGCACACTTTGTACCAGTTCAGACTACCTATAACTCACAGAAGTTAGCCAAGATCTATATTCAAGAGATAGTTCGTTTGCATGGGGTTCCTATATCTATTATTTCAGATCGTGGCACCCAATTTACATCTCATTTCTGGCGGTCTATGCAGAAGGAGTTGGGTACTCGGGTGGATCTTAGTACAGCTTTCCACCCTCAGACTGATGGTCAGTCTGAGCGGACTATTCAGGTTCTTGAGGACATGTTGCGAGCATGTGTGATTGACTTTGGTGGTCACTGGGATCAGTTCTTGCCATTAGCGGAATTTGCTTACAATAATAGTTATCATTCGAGCATCGAGATGGCACCATTTGAGGCTCTATACGGTAGGAGATGTCGATCTCCAATTGGCTGGTTTGATGCATTTGAGGTTAGACCATGGGGTACAGATTTGTTGAGGGAGTCTTTGGACAAGGTCAAGATTATCCAAGATAGACTTATCATGGCTCAAAGCAGGCAAAAGAGTTACGCAGATAGGAAGGTTCGTGATTTGGAGTTTATGGTTGGAGAGAGGGTTCTACTTAAGGTTTCACCCATGAAGGGTGTGATGAGATTTGGAAAGAAGGGCAAGTTGAGTCCAAGGTATATTGGTCCTTTCGAGATTGTTGAACGTATTGGTGAGGTGGCGTATCAGTTGGCTTTGCCACCCGGTTTGTCAGGTGTTCATCCTGTTTTTCATATTTCAATGCTTAAGAAGTATCATCAAGGTGGTGATCATGTGATTCAATGGGATTCAGTGTTACTTGATCAGAATTTGACTTTTGAGGAAGAGCCGATCATCATTTTGGATAGGCAAATTCGGAAGCTAAGGTCCAAGAAGATTGCTTCAGTAAAGGTTCAGTGGAAGAATCGTCCAGTGGAGGAGGCTACATGGGAGACAGAGTCAGACATGAGGAGTAAATATCCTCATCTTTTTGAGCGTTCAGGTTAGCTCTTTTCTTTCCCGTTCGAGGACGAACTTTTGTTTAAGTGGTAGGTGATGTAACGACCCGCTAGGTTGTTTTGAGAACTAGGACTAGTTTGACTTCTTTTGAAAATTTTGAGGGGGTATTTTTAAACTATTCGAAAAAAATAAAAATATCTAGTTGATGAGAAATTTTTATAATAACTAATTTAATAAAAATTGCTAGTGGCTTGACCACTTCTAATATTTAAGTATTTAATTTTTTTTAGTGGCTTAACCACTTAACTATAGGCAAAAGTGGACTAAACTAATTGAATATTTTTGGGTCATAACTAAAGAAAAGAAAAGGGGAGCGTGTTATTCATATGGAATGAAAGAAAAGCATAGGCGGAAAACCTATCTACGCATTGCCGCAACCGCAAATCAGGTGAGAACTTTAGATTTTCCAAATCCATGGAGTATGTACTAATTTACTAGGTGTAAAAATAAAGTATGCATTGTTCTCATAGGAAGTGGGTCTTTTTATATATTGAAGGTGGGAGAAAATTGAATGTTCTACTTAATAATGCTACATGAGTGACCATTCTGATTGATTATTCGATTAGGACTAATAAATAAGTACGGATTAAATAAAATAAAGTAACCCAAATGAAAATTTGTTGCCGATACAATCTGTAAGTTTGTGGGATATAAATAATAGGTTATTTAGGATTGGATAGTTAGTAGCTTGAAAATATATATAACGGAATCATCTTGAGTTAATAATTAGTTTATGGATGTGTTAGTAGTAAGGACTTGTAATACACTGCCAATATCACTGTGATGGGTTGGATTGCGGATAATTAATTTTTGATTAAGAATAGAAAATATAATTATTGGCAAAAGGTAAGACTATTGCATAAATGGGTTTCTGTGCATTTTGTTGTTAAGGTTCCAGGCTACGGGAATTTGGCTTTAAGTTTGGAATTTTCCAATGCTTATTACCCTATAGTTGAAGTTTTAATATATTGCAAATAGGTAATTAAATAGATGTATTTGGATATCATTACATTTATAATGCTTTGGAAATTTAGACTTAATCTTAGTTTTGAAGCTTAGAATATGAGACTTGGCATATTAGTGACACCAAAATTTATAAACTTTGATATAGATTTGAGTGTAGGAAAAACATATAGTAAAATACGGGTATGTACGGATTTGTTTACTTATAAATATTGCATAATTGATAGATTGGGAACATTCCAAAACTTTGCAAAAAGGGAAGGAACTATCTTGAAGATTTGTGACACGAATTCGGCACTTGAGGTATGTTAAGACTTTTAGACTTGTTGAAGGACGTTTTTCTAATTAAGGATTTAAAATGAAAATAGACAAAGGGGAAAGGGGAAAGATGGTGGTCTCGTATCAATAGTGTGACGGGTATTGGTACGAGTACCGGTGTTATAAAAAGGAAAATTTCTATTATAGAATTTGGATTGAAATTTGAGAATGCCAAAGCATATGGGCATTAGCTGATATATTATTGATTTGAATTTCCTTGTGTGATTGTGTTTTATTTATTTCACCCGTATAGTTGTGATAATTGAGGTGGTTATGTATTATGTTCATATTGATTGATTGAGATGCATTATCATCCCCTCTATTGAAATAATATTGTGCACATGCATAGACATGAGACTGAGTATAAGTTGGGCACGTGGAGATCGTCCGTGCTGGGGATGGTGAGATGTTAATATTGTAATTTGGGCACGTGGAGATCGTCCGTGCGAAAATTGTTGATATTATGATAGTGCGTTGAGATCGTCCGCACAGACACGTGGAGATCGTCCGTGTCGGTATATGGACCTCGCGAGTCCCCCATGGGTCATGAACTCTCGATGTATTTCCGAGGAGTATCATGTATATACGGTTGAGTGTGTACTGGGTATTTTGAGACAATTCATTACATGGTGTTATATTGCATTGCATTTCATCACATCATTTATTTTGATGATTATGTGTTTTGTTTGGTGTTTGGAAAATACTTGATGCTTGATTTCCTTTATTGATGGAACCTAAATTGTAAGTGTTATATATGTATATATACTTGTATAATTTAATAATTTATTTTTCTTATATAACCCCCGTCACTACTTCTTCGTTGTCGGTCAATGAGACATACTGGGTACACGTGGTTTCGTACTCATACTACGCTTGTTGCACTCTTTGTGGTGCAGATTCGATTCCGAGTAGGAGCACATCTCGTGGAGCAATTTGAGTCCGGCTTGAAGTTCTTGGAGTTGTGGTGAGCTGCTTGGCTGTTCCGTGGCCCACACCACCCTCTATCTTTACGTATTCTGTTATTCAGTATTCAGACAGGATATCCCTTAAGTTAGATTTGTCATTTTAGTTTCAGACTTGTATCGTATTCTAGAAGCTCTTGTACTTAAGACACCAATTCTTGGGGTGATATATTTTAGCTTCCGCATTTCGTACTTATAATGAACTCAATGTTGGAGATTCTTGCTAAGTGTTTGGGTTAATATGTTGGGTTGGCTTACCTATTGGTTGGGAACATAGGTGCCATCACGACTTGAAAATTTGGGTCGTGACAACAAGTCAACCCATCACCAATCCCGTTACTCCCAACATATACCACAAGGACATACACGCATTTCATACACTTAACAAGAATTTAGAAATCCACTTGCCTCAATTTATCGAACAATCACTTCAGGACTTTAGCCTTCCCCTTTCGTTGAACTTCCAACTCAAGACAATCTATTCAAATAAATGACCACAATAAGATTCCAACTTACAATACTCATAATACTATATGTTTAACTTTGACCCCAAAAAAATCCTAAATTTATAATCAAGCTTTTCAACTCGATGTTAACTAACATGTCAACTCTCATATTTCTCAAATTCAAGCCTAGGATTAAGTTATAATATCTCCAAACACTACAACCCTAATAACTTTCATTAATATAATACACTCGATAATTAATTACATATATCAATGTATCTAAAGCTTGAATAATGATATAATGTTGTACAATAGAAATTCAACCACGAATGATAAACCTACAACTAACTTTTATCAGAAACTGTAACTATAAATATTATGCAGAAGTGCAAACCATTGTAATTAATATCCCACCCATCATGATCTTCCAATCATTGCCCTATAATCCTAGGAATAATTACCCAATCATCAACAATAGAATATTTCTCCAACTTTTTAATTACATCAACAATAATAAAAAAAATAAATGAAACGCCAAACCTATATTAGTTCATCGATGGAATGTCAATATTTTATTATTTTCCCACTTATTTTTGTCCCCTTAAGACTCAATTCTAATAGAATACACCACTAAGTGTTCACTATTTTCCTAGAAATTACGTACAAAACAACAATTATAAAAGCATAGTGAAAATACTTACCTGAAGTTAAAAGCACTCGTTGCTCATGATGTCGCTTAGGGTTTCTCCTTGTTCTGTTTATTTTATCTTCTTTTTTTTCCAAATTAATAATACTTATGTACTAAAAGTTATAAATTTAATTCACTTATTTTATTAAATATAGGCTAAACAGTATAGGGTCTTCAATAAATGATCACTTTAGCCCATTAACTATTGATTAAGTCATAATCATCAATTAATTAACTCAAGTGAAATGAATAGTTCAAAATATTCAAAAATAAACTACCGGGTCGTTACAATATATGAGTCACTTTCATAACAAAGATAAATTTTGATATCTTAATTTTAATATGAATAAATAGGACTTCAGAATATGTTTTTAAATTTTTTTGCCATTGATATGTTAAATAAATATATAATTCTAACCAATATTTTAAGTTTTTCATTTTTATTTAATTGATAATGAAAATTTACGATCTATCCTATTTTTTTGTATAATTTCTTAATAGATAACTTTTAATTTAAAATATTAGAATAGTCTTATTAAATTTAGGTTAAAAGATAAGTTTAAATTATTTCTTAAAAAATGAAACGTGATAAGTATTTTAAGATGAATACAATATATTTTATGAAAATTGCCCTTAAGTATCTTTTATAACTAATACAATAGTGTAAACACTTATATATTGTTTAGTTTTTAAAAGCATGACTCAATAATTATTACTTAAGTTCATTAATTAATTAGTAGTAATAAGTTGAGACGTGAGAAAAGAGAATAAAAAGGAAGAAAATCACCACTTATTGCCCACAAAGTAAGTCGCTTATTTCAAAGTATTTTCGTTTTAGTTGACCAAATTACTGCTTTTAACGACATTTCCTTATTCTTTTAGTATTTTGTGTTAAGCTTTTAGATGTAAAAGTCAAAGTATTAGCTCGTTTCTTCGCATCTTTTACTTTTCACTCTGTCTATCTCAATTTATATAGTATAATTTAAATATTTAAAAAATTAAACAAAAAGTTATTTGATCATTATCTATGTTTTTTGAATATATTAAATTGTTATTTATGATAACATATAATACTTTTATATAATTTATAAACTTCTAAATTATTTTTCAAAAACAGTAAAAATTATATATTCGAAATGACTAGTTAAATTTTTTAAAACTTAACTCTTAAAATCCAAATTCTATCATATAAATTGGGGAATCAAAACATTTCTTTTATTTATTTATCTGGTGGGTTATTTTTCGAAAAGGAATTGAAAGACTGAAAATCAACATTGCTTGTATAGTTGTGTTGAGTTAATTTGTCAAATACATGCATAATTATAATTAAGCAACTATTTAAATTTTTAAATGATGGTGCGAATTTCACCGCTCTTATTAAAATTATCGTGTAATTTAATATATAAAAATAAATCAAGTATCCAGCTGAAAAACATATTAAAAATATAATTAAATAATTAAAAAATATGCTTGGACTATACCAAGTTAAACTTTAGATTAGATGGTTACAAATTAAGCTTGTACTAACAAGTTTTCAACTATATATAAAGGGAATTGTACTCTTGTAGCTTTTATAGGGCAAAATAATGTTTTCTTTTTTGTAAAAGCAGGAAACAACCATTATAGCTAGAATTGGATAGAGCTTAATAATTGAATAAAAAGGAACAGAATTCATAATTTGCTTTAAAAAAGCATTATAGCTAGGACACAATAGTCTTCCAAATATATCTTTCGTCGAACGGGATTTAAATGAATCTGATTTCTTTTAATTTTGTGATTCTTAATTTTAATAAATTGATAATATTTGTTCAATCTTTAACATGTTATAGGTTTTAGAATTCAATATCGAGTATGAAAGTCGACTTAATTAGAGACTGTCTTATGAACGCTATGAGATTTCAGTATACATACAATTTAATCGAATGTTAATACAATTATCGAGTTAAAAGAGAGAAGAAAACAGTAAAAGAAGTCAATATAATTATTAAGTCAATGTAATATATATATATATATCCTGGTTGCCTAAAAGGGTGAATCTATCGTTCTTGTCAGTCACAAGCACAGTGGTGTCTTCATCATTGGATTCTATAGAGAAAGAGTCGGATTTTATGCGTAAAATAGGAATGAAATAGAAGGTCACAATGTCATAAAATAGTTCCCAAGAAAATAAGATGTTAAGGGAAAAACATAATTTAATAGCTAAACAACAAAAAATTTATAATAATAATAATAGTTGTGCATTTAGCTACATACTCCATCCGTCCATTATCTTTTGTCATAATTTATATTTTTAGAGTTAAGTTATAAAAATTTTGATTAATATTTTAAAGTATATATTTTTATCATATACTCCCTTCATTTTTAAAAAGAGTGATCCAGTTTGACTTGACACGGAGTTTAAGAAAATAACAAAAAAAATTTAATCTTGTGGTCCTAAATTAAAGTTATGTCAAATGTACAAAATTGTTCATTAATCTTGTGGCCTTAAACATGTCACTTGGATAATTGAAATTAAAATGTTATAAAAAAAGAAAGAGGTCATTCATTTTGAGACAGACTAAAAAGGAATGGGGGTTATTCTTTTAAAAAAAGAGGGAGTATTTCATATTAATATATAAAAAAAATTGCAATTTATAGTACTTTACATATAATTTTTGAATACCTAATTTTTTTGCTTAAAAAATTGAATTAACGTAATCTAATTTAACTTTGAAAATTAGTCGAATTAACTTTTAAAAAGTGCAATATAACAAATAAAAGTGGATAATATTTAATTAACCAAGAGCTTTTCGGCTACAAATTAGATGGTAATTATCGATAAATTTTGTAGTTGTTGAACTATGTGATCATCTCATATAAAAATTTAAGTTCTTAGAAAGAACATATTTTTATTATTAAATTATATTCTCAACACGCTCCTCACGTGCTGAGATAATCTTTTTTCATGAATCAAACACGTGAAAGTTCTTTTTGATATGAATTATGGTGATATTTGATCTGAGAACCTTTTCTACTCTAATATTATATTGAAGTGTGTAATTGTATCACACACTTCGCTAGTTCCATAACTTTTTAGTAAATGCCACTTTCGACTTGAGTTGATTGACAACCTACCATTTTGTCGATAAGAATTTGATTTCTGATGAATCTTATTAAAAAAAGGCATTAGAAAATCATTTTTCACTCTAGTTATATAAACCATGACATTAAAAATATGCGAAACACAACGAGACGACTCACTAAAAAAGAGTAGATGGGGTAATGTGAAGAAGCCAACCAAGCAGCTTTAAAGTTTTTGATTGCTTCGAAATGCCTTTGAACAATGTTCCTTTTTTTCTTTCTTTTACTATGTAGGAGTAATAATTATATTTATTGATATTAGATTGCCCATCTCGTACGTTTTCTCTGTTCATTTATTAATTTATAATTATAAATCTTATAATATTGTAATGTTTTAATTTTATTTTAATTTTTTTCCCTTTTTAACAAAGCAAAAGGATTCTCTTCCCATGCATGGATAAAAGAGAAAGTTTAAAAGAGACCAAACCGCCTTCTCCGGTGTAATGGTCGTATAGTCTATGGTTTTTGTGATTATTAGTATTATTTTAGTTTCATATATTTTTTTTAATAAAAACTATATGATAAAAATAAGGGCTTTGGCAGAAAGCCATCAGAGGAATAGCTTGCACGCTTGAATGATGGTGTTGAAAGATTTTGCAGATTTGTATAATATTTTGACATATGGCTCTCAAAATTTTGACAAATGCAACAACACCTTTCGAGTCTTAAAAAGTTTTAAAGGCCTACCTAAAATCTTAGGGTTTGTAGATGTGTTAATTCTCACTTTAAATATTAAAATATAATTAATTATTTTTAATATTATTAAAACATACTCTGTAAAATTTCACGTAATAGAATCTAGATTATTACATTGAATACTCGTAACCATAGAGTTGATTATACCCCCATATGAGGTATATATATGTAACTAAGTATATTGAGAGGCCGATTGAACTCTTAAATTTCCTCGTTCAACTTTTAATATTTTTAGTATTGAGGTAATTGTATTTCCGAAACTATGGTTCACAAATTTAATTTCTTGCAATTTTAGTATCTCTTTAAATACATATATTTATATTTCACATTAAGTAGTTTCAAATGAGCTAGGTACTTACATGTTGGACCCATCACTAAATTAATTAGTATATTATTATATAGTCATTAAATGATGAATTAAAACTATAAAAATTATTTTTTTTGATGTATGATGATGATATAATATGTACTTAAATATAGAAATAAATTTATATAGCGAACGTCAATTTATTTTGGATTCAAAAATAGCTATTATTATAGTCTTGTAACCACTAACTCGTAGTTTAAAGTACAATTAGTTCAATTCCATTATTCCCCTTCTATTTTTCTTTATCTGGATGAATTTGTCATGAGTTATTATTGTACTACTATGAATTATGCAATCACTAAAACTTGATGGCTTTCTTTAAAGTAAGAATTTGTTGATGCTCAAAGGAAATAATTGCTCTATTTTTTTCGTACAAGAGCTAGCAAAAGAGGATGACATGGATAGAGTCGAAATTTTAACTTTATAAATTTGTATTCTATATGTACAAGTGATAATAGCTGTGTTTTAAATTTAATACTCCAATATTTAAATTTTATTTAACAAAATCTTTAACATGAAATAATATCTAAACGAAACTATTGAATAATTCAGTTAAATTTATATTCAGGCTTCTAACTCGATCCTTCAAATTCGGGGGAGGAAAGAAAAGAGAGATGAAATGCACATGATGAGTGCGTTATTCACGCCATTCCCCCATGCAGAGATAACACCATCATTGTTGTTTCTGCAAGTATATTATTGTAGGGAATGAAAGTGGCCCTTCTATATATATACTTATTAAATAAATATTCTTTTCTTCACTTGGGACAAACCTATAATTTTTACTCAATTATTTTTTTTATCTTATGTAATGTAATTTTGAACTCATTGCTCAGTGTAGCTGGCCCTGCCTGCTTATGTTATCGTGGGGCAAACCTAGCTTACATGTCCACACATCTTTCCATTAATATTTTCATCCTTTAGCAAACTCTATATATTCATAATATTCACCTTTCCCAATATTATTTCACTTACCTATATTTTGTACTTTAATTAGCTTTTAAATTTGGGATAAAAGTACATGTCACTAGTATAGAAGATTTTTCTATCACGAATTAACAAAAAAATTGTGTTATAAAACATAATTCTCCCACTCAGCGGGCCCAACTCTAATCAAGTCGGAGCTTATCATAATCGAGCTATAGAATATTAGTTTTAGTGAAAAATTTTAATTAAATTTTATCGAATAAGATTTAGGATAGATCAGTCCAATAAGCTAAAACCGCCTATATAAACAGTTCTATATATTATTCATATTTTCAACCTTGTGGTGTATTAACACAATCGCTTGTTTCATCAATCACACAAGTCATAATATGACCATTTGGACAAGTTTGACCTCAATATTGATCCCCATTATTATTAATTAAGCATAGGCTATAGAAAATTATTTTTTTTTATCTCAGCCGTACAACCAATATATTCCGCACTAATAATAACTCTTTCGAATATATATGTAATGATAGATAGATAATCAATTTAAAATCATAACAATGTTTTCTAAAAAAAAATAATGTAAAGAAGATAACAGAGTAATTCCCTCATTCATATACTACACTGTTTTATTTCAAGAGTGTATCTCTATTTGTTGTTGAGTTATCCCACATCGGAAGTGGAAGGGGCTGGTGGTCAATTTATAAGTGTGAGGGAAAGCCTCAACCTTTGAGCTAGCTTTTGGGTTGAGAAGGCCCAAGACCACCCAACATTGGTATCAGAGCCCAGGTTGTCAACAAGTCTCAGCCCACCGGGAGAAGCTGGGTTGTCGTTCTCTCCAACCCAAGGCCCGATGTGTGAAGGGGGAGATTGTTGAGTTATCCCACATCGGAAGTGGAAGGGGCTGGTGGTCAATTTATAAGTGTGAGGGAAAGCCTCAACCTTTGAGCTAGCTTTTGGGTTGAGAAGGCCCAAGACCACCCAACATTTGTATATATATAAATATAATTTTATATTTTATCAATTCTTTTTACTTATCACGTTTCGTTTTATCAAAGTCAATCTGACTTCTTTTGAAACTAAATTAAATTAAAATAATTCATAACTTTAAATTTAAAATACATATATTCTAAAAGTATAAGAAAAATAAGAAGTTAATAAGTGAAATGTGGACGGATAAAAGAAATCGAAGTGAATTATTTTTAAAAACCTACACCAACCATATTGGCAAACATCACTATTTTTGTGGCTTTTGAACACAAATTACACCGGCCTAAAGAGCACACGATGTATTGATTAATTAATACAAAGTATAATTAAACATCACCAGAATCAAATGAATGTTCTACTGATAGGAAAGAAAAAATAATGGAGATTTAACTAAGTTGTCACTTGTCAGATAGGGCGTTATAATTATGTCAAATGTCCTAAGTATAATACTTTTGTTATTAAAATTAAATGTGGCAGCCTATGAGTGAATCATAATTATGGTCCGTGCCTATAAGAAACATTAATTAATTACATACATTGCACATAAACTAAACCAAAAAGAAGACCAAATAATTGTAGTACTTAAACTCATAGCAGTCGACCTGTAAAACTATATTAGTCTATAGGAAATCATTAGTGATATCATAAAAGTTTATCACACATAATTAACATCATTAGATTTTGGGAATTATTATGTTAAATATTTGCCAATTATTCCCCCTGAGCCCATCATTGGATGTCATTTATAGGTGGTTGCCTCGTTCAAAGAAAAAAAAAATTAGGTGATTTTTTTTATTCGAGATTTGGTCGTGGGAGGTTAGAAATATCTCGTGAAATTAAACGAGGTCAGTATAAACTTGTTCGAGTACGAGAATTATAAAATATATGAGTATATATTGAATGACCTCTTGCATTATGATTTATCATCAACCAAAAGATGATACACCGAGAGTTGCTCTTAATTACAAGTTGATCGAAATAATTAATTAAATCCAATTATTAAAATCAATTGTATTTCATAATTTGAACCTTGAAGAAGTTGATGTAGCTGTAAATATAGTGGTCAAGGAAATAATCTGAGCTTCAATGAACAATTTTATGCAATTGCGCATATACTTTTTGTATACTCAGATGATGTATATTTTTATAATTCGATTCAAAATATACATTGATTGCGACAGAGTAACTTCGATATGTATACATAAAGATTACTGTATTTATATACATGAGGTAATGACGAGGATACATATATTATTTAATTAGCTAATGTAGCTATAGTTTTCACTAATTATCACCCACAACTTAATTTTAGCTATAATTACGTCGTCTCTCTCCTTTCTTCCTCTCTCTCTTTCCTCATTTGTACATATAAAAATACAAATTGTACACATACATACAATTATATGACAAATATACAAATGCACAATATGAGTTGCGGTGCAATGGTGGAATTACTCCACCCTTAACCAGAGGTCTAGGGTTCGAGCCCTGAATATTGAGAAAATCTTGATGGGAGTGATACCTCCGAATGGATCCTCCGAAGCGCAATCCAGATGTTGTTAGGGCATCAACGGGGCTCCGGATACTAGGTGTGCAACCCCCAAAAAATAAAAAAATAAAAAATATACAAATACAATTAGCCTTTCTCCACTCTCTTACCTCTATCACTCACCTCTCTCCTCCCTCTCCCAAACTCGCTCGCCATATATACAAATGCATATGTATATCGGTCACATATATACATACACAATTATCGATATACGTATACAATTCGTCTCTCTCCTACCTCTCCCAGTCTCACTCGCCTCTCTTCTCCCTTTAACATGTAGCGACGAATTGTAATTAAAAAACAATATTTATTTTATTGGCTATTTGTGAAATTTCCTCTTCATCTATTAATATACATAACATAATGTGACAAGAGTAACTTCGATGTGTGTATACATAAAAGTTCCTGTGTCTATATACATTTATTAGGATACATAAAGTCTATCTCGGTTCTTCGAAGTTTGAAAACCACATTTTAACATATAAGCTATATTTCGAGTGAATAATACTGCAAAAGATTTGTATAATAGTGTATAATATTGTAAAATACATTGAGGAGCCTGAATGTGAAACTTAGGTGTTCTGAATGGATCTACGGAATAAGACGAAGAGCCTGCTTGTATAATAGTGTATAATATTATAAAATAAACTGTATAATAATACCAATGGGCATATAAACACATCTTATAATGTTGAATAATATTTGTATTTTTGGGGGTATAATATTGTATATAGAGTTTGTAAACATTGTTGTAAAAATAAAAATCAGAGTGTCTTTTATAATGCTATTTATCGAGTGTATAATAAACTTGGAGTTTTTTTAAACACTTGGGTAAATTATCCGATTGAAAATGTAAAAACTTAGATACGTAGATATAATGTAGTGTTGTGGGTTGTACCAATTATTCCTAATTTCTTTTCATATATGTAAAGGTTATTAGATGGACAAAAGTTATATTACTAATAATTGTACTAGTATAGTAGAAGATGCTTTAATTTGTATCACTTGAATAACCAAAGGAAGATGATGTAGTAGGAAATCAGATGGACAAAAATTGTACTAATTTCTTGGCTTTGATTTTCTTATGTTGTGATATCTTTTCGAAATTTTTAGGGAGAATTACACTTAACTTCAGTAAATATTTACAAAAAAATAAATGACATATACTTTAATGAATATTTACAAAATAAATGCATATAGCCAAGTGCAACATTCATAATATTCATCCGAGCAAAAACACATTACTTGATAACTATTTTCTTAAAAAAGACAATAAAGTAGAACTGAAAAAGTTAGCCAGAAAAACAAAAGTAAAAGAATTCAATGATTCATAATTATAATGGAGTAATGAACTTGGGATGATAAAAAAATTTAGTGGTGGTTGACCCTAACATATAAAAGATATGAAAATAATATAGTAGTATTATTTTATATTGATATTTTAAAAATATTTATTGACAAAATCTTAACAAGTAAAACATTAATTAAAAAATATATAATAAGCATTTTTAAAAGGGTAACTTTCACATATAGCAAACAAAAAATTCATATTTGTATGCTATAGCAAAGTTTGCATAATTGCGCTCCATAGCAAATATAAAACTGTATAATTCGCTATACATATACAATTGTATAATTCGCTGGCCTAAATTGTATAATTCGCTGGCCTAAATTGTATAATTCGCTGGCCTAAATTGTATAATTCGCTGGCCTATTTCGCTGCAATTGTATAATTTGTTTTGCATACAGTTGAATCGAATTAAAATGTATGTATATTGCATAATTATAAGTGTATAGCAAGAAGATATATGTTTTTATCGCTTTATACAAAAACAGAAACACAATATATACACTTCTGTTGTATAAAGCTAGAGAAAATTGTATTTCACTGCAATTGTATAATTCGTTTGCCTTTTTCTCTGCAATATTTGAAGTAAAATGTTTGTAAATTGTATAATTAAGTGTATAACACGAAGATATATATTTTTGCATGTGTATATACAATTTTCTCTCGCTTTATACAAAACAGAAACAAAATTATACACTTCTGTGTATAAAGCGAGAGAGGCGAGCGAGAATGGAGAGTGGCGAGCGAGATTTTTGGGAGAGAGACGCTGGCAAATTTTAGCTAATGTTTGCTATGGAGCACAATTAAATCAAACCCTAGCTATTTCATTTAATTTAGGTTATTAGTTTGCTATTATATACAATTTTCCCTTTTTAAAATACACAGCCCGCGGGATGACCTTTGAGGCTTGCGAATTGGGCCTACGAGGCCAACAAACTAAATGAAGGTGGGCTGAAAAAATTGAGTCAACCCCATTCAAAGAGCATCTTTTTCAGTTAGCTAGGTTCCAAATACTTTTGGCTTAATGTGCATGTACAATGCCACAAGGCCTATTGCTCCAAAGACCAAAAACGTAACGCTTGGCAAAGAAAAAGTAGTGAAAGAGCATCATTTCTTCCGAAAAACTTGATCAATAAAGCCCCATCTCATCCAACAGCCAAGTTAATGGCTCTAATAGTTACTTCTTCTCCTTTTCCTACTATGGAAATTGATTATAAAAAAGGTGTGAAGTACTTGGTTGAACATTCAAAGAAGATGAAAATGGTGCCTTCCCAGTTTGTTTTGCCAATTCCAGAAGATGAAAGGCCATCATTGGCCATTGAAGGTTCCACTCCAGTTATAGATTTGAGTGGACTCAATGGACCTGATGAACAAAGACTATCAACTATACATGCCATCTCTTCTGCTTGTGCTCAATGGGGATTCTTTATGGTACGTAATTCATTTCCCAACTCTTTCTCTTTTATAAATTATACTATAATTTTTAGTGATAATAAATACGCATATTAGGTGAGTAATCATGGTATAAGGACCTCTATCATGGATGAAATGCTTAAAGTGGTAGAAGAGTTTTTCAATCTTCCGTTAGAAGAGAAAATGAGATTTTGTTCAGAAAATGTGATGGATCCAGTACTATATGGAACAAGCTTCAACACTACCGGAAAGCATGCCCTTCATTGGAGGGACTTTTTCAGGCACTATGGTGGTTTAGTTCCACAAAGCTATCACTTTTGGCCAGATAATCCTCCTACATACAAGTAAGTTATTTATTTGATGATATGATCAGATACACAAATACATGCAAGTTTTTCCTAATCAATTTGTACATGTATGTATGTGTGAAGGCAAGTTGCAAAGGAGTACTTAAAGGAAGTTTGGCAACTTAAGATAAAAATATTTAGAGCAATATCACAAGGATTAGGGCTTGATCCAGATTACATAGAGAGATCACTTGGAGATGAAGGGACTCAAATGATAGCTTCAAATTATTATCCAACATGTCCTGAGCCAAACAAGACATTGGGACTTGCTCCACATTCAGATCAGAGTGGTCTCACTATTTTAATGGACAATGGCGTTCCTGGCTTGCAAATTAAACACAATCAAACATGGTACTCTGTCCCCCATGTCCCTGGCACTTTTGTTGTCAATCTAGGAGATTATTTGGAGGTTAGTCTCATTATTTTTCCTGTCACTTTAACTTATTGATCCTCTTTAAATTAGACAAACTGAGTGAATTATATTCTCAGATATTGAGTAATGGCAAGTACAAGAGCGTAGAGCATCGAGCAGTAGTCAATGCGGAGGCGGCTCGGATCTCTATAGCAGTGGGTCATGGCCCAGAAATGGACACAATAGTTCAGCCTGCAAGCCCACTTATCAAAGAAAAGAGTGAAAGAAAGTATCGTCCCATTGTTTACAAAGACTATGTTAGAGCCCAACAAAGCACTACTAAGAGAGGGAAGGTTACCTTGGATGAGATTATGAACAACAATATATAGACCATAAATTTTGAGGATAAGTCAATCCTTGTAGATAGATAATGTCGGTAAAGACTTTAGCACTGTTTGTTAATGTGCATATTATATCTGTGTCCTCTTTCCATTGATGAGATTTAATCGAATTGAACTAAAAAATTTAGTATTTTCATGAAATAGAGTTTGTTTATTGATGCTAATTCCAAATGCTGAACTCAAAATTGAAAGAAAATGATTGAAATATCTAATTGAAAGGTCTCAAGTGTACTTGTTGGCAATGCTAAAAAGAGAAGTATAAAGCTGTTGGGGCTTAGACATCACGGTCGTGTGGTCAGACCTTGGGTTACTTCCATTTCATCTGGTGGATTCTTTTCAATCATCATTTGGAAAATTCCTTCTTCGAAGCTTCATTTTCAAAAGCAACAGTGAACACTCATTTAACTAATCCATATCTTCTGCTTGAAAGTACAATCTCCGCGCTGTATAAATAAAATGGCCTTACTAGTGTAGTGGCCAACACCAAATCTTAGGGAAAACCCCAATTTAAATTAGTTCCAAATTAGTTATTAATTTCAGTAACAGTACTATTATGATTTGCTTACCTCAATTGGCTCAGATGGTAAGCATTAGTTTCCAAGAATTTGGAGGATTCTCAGGTCCATTGTGGTATATAACTCGATATTCAAGTTCACGTATTATTGCTTGATTGTCTATAATGAAGTATCTATATATGAATTTAGTTTTCATGGCTTTAGAAATGGCGAGTCCACCAACGCTATGGCCAACAAGAACTATATTTTCATCAGCAGAAAGTGAAGTCATGAACTCCAATTCAAGAGCTGTGACATTATGGCCTAGCGTATGAACAAGCACAAAGTGCTTCTTAGCTTTAAACTCGCTAATTTTCTCCACATCTTTTTGCTAGCCGGATCTATGCATGGGTATATATAATAACAACAATTATTATTGAGTCATACTACACACTGTGTTAAGAAACTATTTCAATTATGTAAAATGTTTCCTCAGAACTAAACAAGTCTGCTCTACAGAAGTAACACAGGCAGCAAAATATATGGTGAAATCATGTGCAAACTTTATTTTAATCCATAAAATATGTTGGTGATTGTGAGCATCTTAATATTATTAGTATTTTTTATTAAAGTGACTTATCCTAAGTTTTTTTAAAATGTTACATTCTGCTGCATTTTTCATCGACATTGATGACCACATAATGCCTATTATTGTGAGGTAAAATGTGATCTTTTATTTTCCTTATAATGCTCCCAAAGACATCAGAACCTCATCGTGGCTAGGTTAAAAGAGCATTCAAAGCAAAACGGCCTTTCATTTCCACCCTACCCCACCTCACAAGCACCCCCGACTCTGGGGACCAGAGAACACCTTTCGTTTTCACCCTGATTTAATGAGGATAACCACAGATGGTTGTTGCATAAAAGGGTGGTGCCTTGACTCACCACAGGCGGACTCACGGTAGCGTTTGTGGATTTCGATGTACTTCGTTCAAGATCAAAACGAGCTTATAACTCCTATAACCATGAATTTTTCATTTCACTCATTATTCTATCTCATTATATATGTTGTAATTTATATAACTCCTATAATATTGATATGACTTTTATTGACTTCACAACCTACCAATTCAGTATAGTCAAAATGCAAAAAAGTTGACAAGTTGCGAAAATTGATTCATTTACAAGACGTCTATCATGTGCAAATTAGATCTACAACTTTAATTTCCCAACTCACAACAACTGTATTTCAAATGGAGTAAAGCAACATAAGTGCCACCAACGGCCATGAATAGAGGAAGTAATGACAATGTTCAATGTGGCAATGCAACATTTTTTATAATATTAAAATTCGCACACTAACAATCCCCCACTCATATTAATATTAGATAAGAGAGTCGATCATCTGAAGGAAGACTACTATGCATGATGAAGATGTGCTCTGCATTGAACCTTCCCTTAGTGAAACAATATTTTTTACTCCCGAGTCGTAGTGATCTCAGACTTGAACTATGAATGCTTAAGGGAAATAAAATATCACTGCTCACACATAATAATCAAGGTGTTGACATGAGCTTTAAAGTCAACACGTTATGGTCATATGTTGTTCCGGTTTCATGAGTGCTTTTGAGAATTAGCCAAATTCTCATACGTAGCGACCTACTTTCACACATCACATAGGTGATATTTGTCGAGAGTGCTCATGTAAGCTTAACACTCCACCCATATGGGCTACATATATTCATTAAGAGTTTTATCAACTCAACCTTCACAAACTACAGGAAACAATGCACTCACATCATAGGGAGGGAATAAAAAAATAGTGCATTTTTTCACAACAAGTCATCATATGATTAATTTTTTCATTTGAACTTGGTTATAGGTGAGTCCCCAGGTTGGGTTTCCTCATATATGACTTAAGTATTTATAGGCTTCAATCCCATTCCTCTCGATGTGGTCCAAACCTTTTCACTTGGTTAGACCTTAGTAAGAGGATCTGCAAGATATCACAAGATTTAACATAATCAACATTAATGGTACCACTTGTCAAATATGGTCTTACGTTACTGTGTTTTCTCCTTATAGGTCTTGATTTACCATTGTAATAATGATTTTGAACTCTACCAATAGCAACAGTGCTATCATAATGAATTAAAATAGGAGGACTTGTTTTTTCAAAATAAGGTATTTGAAATAATAAATCTCTTAATCAATTAGCTTCCTCACTAGATGAAGCTAAAACAATTAGTTCAATCTCCATGGTAGAGTTAACAATTATAGTTTGCTTTTTTAATTTCCAACAAACACCATCACCACCTAAAGTAAAGACATAACCGGTGATAGAACATGATTTCCCTAATAAAGTGTTTCAATCTACATCACAAAACCTTTCAAGACATCATGAAATTTTTTATAGAACAAACCACAATTTTTTTGTTCCAATTAAATATCTCCTAACTCTTGTTACAACATGCCAATGTTCATTACTTTGCTTGCTTGTAAACCTACCAAGTACTCCTACTGCATATGCAATATCAGGCCTAGTGCAATCAGTCACATATCTCAAACTCTCGATTATACTAGCATATTCCTTTTGATTTATTACATCATTTTCACTTTCAACAGGAAATAAGTGAACACTTGAATCAAAAGGAGTAGCAACATGCTTACAATCATGAAATTTATATTTTTTTCAAAATTTTCTCAACATAATATGACTGGTCAAGGAAAATTCCCTCACATGTTCGTGCTATTTTTATTTAAAAAATAAAATTTGCCTCACCAAGATCTTTCATATCAAAATGGCTTCTAAAAACATTTTTAGCTTCATCAATGACATTATATTAGAGCCAAAGATCAACAAATCATCAACATATAAACAAATAATCACATGTGAATTATTCTAAGACTTATGATATATGCACTTATCACAGTCATTTGTTTTAAAATCATTTTCAATTATGCAGGAATCAAATTTTTCATGCTACTTTTTTGGTGCCTGTTTCAAGCCATATAGGATTTAGTAAGTTTACATACTTTGGTTTCCTGGCCCGCTTCAACAAAAAACTCGGGCTGTTCCATATAAATTTCCTCATTTAGGTCTCCATTTAGAAAAACAGTTTTTATATCCATTTGATGAATTTGTAAATAAAAAATTGCAGCCGTAGCAATTAAAAGTCTTGTGGATGTAATTCTTGTTACCGGAGAAAAAATTAAAAGAAAATTCTAGGCCTTCTAGTTGTTTAAAAACCTTTTGCAACTAGCCTTGTATTTATCAATAGATTCATCTGGTTTCAACTTTTTCCTTAAGACCCATTTGCAACCAATAGTTTACAATCCCGGTGATAAATCAACTAGTTTCCAAGTTTTATTAGAAATTAGTGATTTAATTTCATCATTTAAAGCCTCTTTCCAAAAAATAGAATCATGTGAAGATAATGCTTCTTTTAAAGTGAGAGGGTCATCTCCAACATTAAACACATAAAAATCACGATCAAAATATTTTTCTACTCTAGCTCTTTTACTTCTTTTATCTCAAAATTATCAACTTCTTTTTCAAAGTAGAAGTAGAAGAACTAGATAGTGACAAAATATTTTGTTCAATCCTTTGACCCACACTATTTTTAGAATCAAATGGAAATTTATTTTTATGAAAAATAGTATCACCGGATTTTATTACAATATTATCTTCAAGATTAAAAAAATCTATAGGCTGTATTATTTGAAGCATAACCAAGATAAGCACAAAAAGTAACTTTCTTACCCGACTTTGTAATCTTGGGATCTATTAGCCTCACAAAAGCTAGACAACCCCAAACTCTTAGATATCCCAAACTTGACTTGTAACCTTTTCACAATACAAAAGGTGTCAATTTAGACTTTTTATGAGGCATACGATTCAACACATAACAAACAGTTAAAATAGGTTCATCCCAAAAATTTAAAGGTGCATGTGACTCAATAAGCATAACATTAGTCAATTCAACCAAAATTCTATTTTTTTCCTTTCCGCTACTCCATTAGACGAAGGAGAGTAAGGAGGAGTAGTTTCATGAATTATTTCCGATGATCTTACCAAGAAATTAAACTCATTTGATTCATATTAAAGGCCTCTATCACTTCTAATTCTTTTTATTTTTCTTCCAAATCGATTTTCAACTTCATGGAGATAAGTTTTGAAAATTTCAAAAGCATCACTTTTATTTTTCATTAAGTAAACATATGTCAACTTAGAAAAATCATCAATCAAAGTGATAAAATATCTATTACCTCCACGAGTTAGAATTGCACCAAGTTTACAAATATCAGTATGAATTAATTCTAACAAATTAGTAGAAGAAAACATATAAACAGAAGTAAAAATTTTATTCATCTCAACATTCAACTTAAACATCCCATCACATGCATACCCATTCCCTATAAAAATACCCTTCTTCACTATTATATATTGATTAGATTCAATAATTTGTTTAAAGCCTGCTATATTAAAAAGAAAACTAGACGTCAAATTTTTTCTTATAGAAGGAGTATAAAGTACATCTTTTAAAGTTAATACCCTTTCAGAATTAAAACACAATTCGACATCTCCCTTTCCAAGCACTTGAGTAGTATGAGCATCACCAAGCATGACAGTTTTGGGCTCCTCAAAATGAGTATATTTTTTAAATTAGTCCTTGTCATAACAGACATGACGGTTTGCACCAGAATCAACCCACCGTCCATCAACATTCTCAACCATTTTTATGTCGGTAATCACCACCACAAAAGGTTCTTCGATAACGTTTGCCTGAGGGTTAGAATCATGTTTTCTTAGTTTGCAAAATCGAGCAATATGCCCACTTTTGCCACAAACAAAGCATGGTCATTTTTCTTGAACTTGGTGATTTTGTGCTTGGTTATTTTCACCATTATTTTTCTCGGGAGGTCTATTATTATTTTTCTTGAATCTTTTTCTTTTTTGGCTTCAATGAAGTATTTTTTTTGAGTTTCAAGAGTAGCACTATTCGAAGTAATTAAATTTACCTTCGTTGTGATGTTGTTCTCTTCTGTTTGTAAAAGTGCATCTCGGCCCCTTGCTTCTTCTTCCATGCAGATTTTCACTATCAAGGTTTCGAGAGATGTTTTCTTTTGTTAGTGGCACATAGTTTTTTTGAAATTTCTTTCAAGACGGTGGAAGTTTATCGACTATGCCACAAACAATAAGGTTATCTAATTTTAACCTCTTCAGACCTATGCTTTCCAACAATCATTATAAAGTCTTGAGCTTGATCTACCAGTGATTTGTTATCCAACATTTGACCAAAAAAATAAAAATCTACTAGCTGCATATTTTTTCGCTCCAGCCTCTTCAGTATCATACTTACTCTGCAATGCTTTTCAAATTTTCTTTGCACTAGCATAAGTTCTATCATAATAATCATAAAAATTGTCAGATAGACAATTAAGAAGATAATACCGACACTTATAGGAATCACCATCGTATTTTTCCACTTTCTCTGGAAGAGAAATAGTTTCATCATCATTCATAGAAGTGATGTCTTCTTTATTAGGATTCTTCTTAGTTAACACATAAGAAATATTGAAAAGACTTAAGTAGAAAAATACTTTACCCTTCCATCTCTTAAAATGGTTATCATTGAACCGAAATGGCTTGTTAAAGATTTCCCATCTTGACATCCGTGGTTTTTCAATTGTAGTTATGATGATTCTCCTTAAAATTGTTAGTGAAAACTTACAAGATAACAAAAATACAAGATTACAATTGAAAATAAAATGAAGAAAATAAATCTCTCTCTCTCTTTAAGGAGATCAAGCCCACTGCAGCAAATGTTTTCACCGGTCCAACAATAGTCTTTTTTGACTTGTCCCTCCAGGATACAACAACCTTCACAAAATATAACTCAACAACTCTGGACAAGAGTTGAGTTCAAAACTCCACAAAAAAGAACACCTCCCTTCAGCTACTAAGAACTCTCTGACTAACTCTTTCACTCTATATTTCTCTTGTGTGTTGTGTTGTGTTGTGTATCCAAATCAAATTAAGACTATCACTATTTATACTAGAAGAAATCTTCCTAGCAATGATAATGGTGTATTAAATAGTGAAAATTATGACCTTGGGAGTTACATATGTTACAAAGAATAATGAGAAACAAAGAGCGAAGTGAATGGTAAACTAATAGGCAACCAACGACTAAGAGTTACTGGAAATGTAACATTACAATCAGAAGCTCCAGATGGAGTAAAGCAACATAAAAGCCACCAACGGCCATGAATAGAGGTAGTAATGACAATGGTCAATGCAACATTTTTTATAACATTAAAATGATGCCCCATACTAACAATTCTCAATCTTGTGGTTGATTGCTTGTTCATGAGGTGCTGTGAGAATACTGTATATGAGATAATCTTCAGTTCTTAAAATTATTATCGCTCTGTCGAATAAGCATTGTATTGTGGTATCTGTTAGTATAACTTGAGTTCTTAGACATGCAATTTCTGCTAAATGCAATTGTCTTCATGAGGTGCTTTAGCAATTAAGCCAACTTTATAAGTTTTAGTCGGTGAAGTTTAGCCATTATTTCAATTTAGTTTGTTTTGAATTTTTAATTTACCAGTAGTATGATATTTTCTTCATTTTAATTTGTTTGACCTATTTTCACATGATATGAAATTTAAGAAGATAAAAAATTACTTTATGTTAGTTAAGGTAATTGACATTTATGTTAGTAAGATAGTTGACTGTGAATCACTTTTCTTTGCAGCAATCTTGTCTTGCCATAAATTATGATAATTTATCTAGTTTTGGAACCAACAACAATTACAAGCTCACACTTATAGTCATAACTTTAGTTGCATTTAAAATAAACTCACATTTAAAAGGGAAAAAGGTCAAAATTCCTCCTGAACTATGTGAAATAGATCATTTATATCTTTCGTTATATTTTGGGATTAAAAATTTTCCTGCAGTTATCCTAAGAGAGCATAAATATCCTCAAGAATTAACACCTTAAATTTTTATTGATGTGTCAAGCCACGTTTGACTAATCCTTCTACCTAAGCATTGACATCTAGGATTCAATACAATAGAACTAGACCTTTAGCAGCCACAACAGTCGTCACAAAAACCCAGAAAATCGTCACTAAAATTTTTTAACATTAAATTCTAATTTTGTGTTTTTTTTTCATTGTTTTTAAAAATGTATAATGATGTATTATATAGTTGGAGATTTGAATGAAGAAGTAGATTTGATGATTTTTCGTAATAATATTGGATATTTTTAATATTGATGAAAGCCTAATAAGATTCATTCTAATACTTGACTTCAAGCTCCTACTTCGAAGTAAGCCTATGGGTTGTTTCGAAGCTTAGTAGCTTTGCAAGTTATTTATTTTAGAAAATTAGGTTGCAATAAGAAATTATAATATATTTTTTTTGTTTAAAAAATAGGTTTTAATTACTTGGTGAATGTCTTTTAATAAATAATGATTGATTTTATCGGTATTTTGTATTTATTACCATTTATAGCAACACTATGTTAAATCACAATATGTATTAAAAGTGAATTATGTATGCAATAAATATGTATTGTAACTGTTTTTAAAAATATATTGTGCTTGTTTTGTCAGAAATTGACACATTGTATATAAGCGTATTGAATATGTGATAAATGTATTAGTCATCAATAAAACTTGTATTATATGTGAATAATAAATTGTTCATTGTAATATGTATCAAAATTGTATTATAAATGTATTAAAAGTGATCAAGTGAAAAAAATGTTATTGCTATAAATGGTAAATATTTCCTTCATATAATATATTTATGTAAGTTTCCCAATACAAATTATACATATACATATACATATACAGTTATATAATAAATACACCAATATGAATTGTGGTGCAATGGTGGACTGCTCCACCCTTAATCAAAAGTTTGGAGTTCGAGCCCAAGATATTGAGAAAATCCTATTGTTAGTGCCACCCCCAATGGGCATTCCAGATGCATTCGGGGATTTAATGCGGCTCTGGACACCGGGTGGGCAACCCCAAACACTAAAATATACAAATAAAATTAGCCTCTATTCCCTCTATCGCTCGCCTCCTCCTCCCTCTCCATCTCTCGCTTGCCAGATATTCAAATACATATGTATACGAGTAACATATATACAATTATCTGACATATATACATATGCAATTCGAAAAATATACATAGACAATTCGACTTTCTTCATTCTCCGCCCTCTCTTGCTCCATTCTCTCAACCTTGTTTGTCTCTCTCCTCCCTCTCTCAATCTCACTTGCTAGATATAAAAATTCATATGTATACCAATTACAAATATACAATTATCTGAAAAAATATACGTATACAATTCACCTCTCTCCTTCCTCTAACATGTAGCTACGAATCATATTAGTAACTATAGCTATGGAGCATAAAATAAATTTATTTTAATAGCTATTTGCAAAAATTTCCTCATTTATTAATACACATAATGTGACAAGAGTGACTCCGATGTGTATACAGAAAAGTAAAGTTACTGTGTTTATACACATTTATTAGCATATATATAGGGAAATTACAGAAATACACACTTTTTGTTTCACTTTTTCCATTATTCCCTATTACTTTTTGAAATCTCCAAAATTCCTTATTTCTTTAATGTATCTGAGCTACATGTTATGTATCCAAACTAGTTTTTAATGTATCCAAACTAATTTTTAATGTACACGAGACGATATTTTACTGTATGCGAGCTACATACTCTACAACAAAAATGACTTTTAGCGGCATTAAATATTGACACTAATAAAGAGTGCTAAAGTCTTTACCGACATTAGTTAAGTGTCATTACAACCAATGTCGCTAAAGACTTAAGAGACATATACAAAGAGTGACAATTGCCGCTAAAAATACATATTTAGCGACAATTAAGAATTAAATGCCGCTAATGGTCATTTTTGTTGTAGTGATATTAATGTATCGAGCTTCAATTATTGTATCCAATCTTTTTAATTTTTACGGGATTAGTGTAATTAGAAACTTATTAGGAATGGATTGTAATTTGATACTAAAACTATGGTATTTATGTAATTTACACGTAATATGCATTGCTAATATATATATTTATTTTGGTGGTTTATACAATCATAAACGTATACATCAAAATGATATTTCCTATTCATTCAAAAAAGAAATCTGGTCATGCCGTTGATCTGAAATTTTTCATATGTGTTTCTCTGTGATTTCAGTTAAAGAACAAATCTGAAAAAAAATATAGTTGTAATCTGCGCCTCTTCGGTCTGAGGAGTTTGAATTCATTGAATAAAATTTGTTTGAAGCTAAAAAGCATGGTTAACCCATCGATTTAAGGATGATAACGCGAACAAGAAGCAAAATCAATCTTCATAATTAGCTATTGTTGTCTGTTGAATCTCGGTTCTTCAAAGTTTAAAAACCACATTTTAACAAATAAGCTACATTTCGAGTGAATAATGCTGCAAAAGATTTGTATAATAGTGTAGAATATTGTAAAACAAATTGTATAATATTGTAATATACATTGACGAGCCTGAATGTGAAATTTAGGTGTTTTGAATGGATCCAAGAATAAAATCAGAGTTTTATGTAATGCTATACATCGAGTGTATAATGTTGTATACTAAGTTTTTAAACGCTCAGGTAAAGAAAATAGTGAATTATGCGATTGAAAACATAAAAAACTTAGATACGTAGATCTAACGTAGTGTTGTGGGTTGTACCAATTATTCCTATTTTCTTTTCATATATCTAAGGTAATCTGATGGACAAAAGTTATATTACTACTACTAATAATAATGTGTACTAGTAGAAGATGCTTTGTATCACTTTGAATAACCAAAAGGAAGATGATGTAGTAGGAAATCAAATGGCGAAAATGATGAAAATTGGAAAGAGGACGGAAATTCCAAAGACAAGTAAACCATAGAGTATATATATCATCCTAACAAGGGCTTATCAATGGATCGTGTGACTACGGTAATCTTCCATAAATTTTTATCCACATCAAGTGTTTGTATCAAAATAATGTAATTTGTTATATATTCATACACTGATGCATCAGTTGATTTGAGACGTATTTATTGTTCTTGGCTTTGATTTTCTTATGTTGTAATATCTTTTCGAAATTTCTAGGGAGAATTAACCCATTTACCTTATCTGAGTCCGGAGCTTAAAGGGTGAAAAATGTTAACAAAAATTTCAAAACGGTATATGAAATTTCTTTTTAACCAAAACGGTAAAATCGCTCATGAAGTAGCGATTTTGTCCACTTGAAAAAGTAAAATCGCTGCAATAGCATCGATTTGTTAAATTTAATTTTTTTTTTAAAAAAATTAAACAAAATCGCTCGCTCCCAAAGGAGCGATTTCCAAACTAAAATTTTCTTTTTTTAATATGTCGCTGCTGAGGCAGCGACTTAAGTTTAATTTTTCTTTAAAATTATTTTTTGCTTTTTTTTTAAAGTTTAAAAAATTTTTTTTAAAAAAATCAAATCGCAGCGTTTTTTAATTATTTTTTTTTAAAAATCAAATCGCTAAAAAAGATTTTGATTTAAAATTGCTGCCTTGGCAGCGATTTGATTTTAAAAAAAATATAAAAAAATTTAATTAAAAACCGTTGCGATTTATTTTTTTTAAAAAAATTATTTAATCTAAAAAAAAAATTAAAAAATATTTTGAACTCAAGTCGCTGCCTCAGCAGCGACATAACAAAAATATAATAAAAAATATATACATTCTGAAAATCGCTCCTTCGGGGGCGATTTTTTTTTTTTTTTTTTTTGAAAAATCAAATTTAACAAGTCGCTGTTATAGCAGCGATTTTACTTTTTTCGACGGACAAAATCGCTACTTAGTGAGCAATTTTGACGTTTTAGTTAATTTTTTTTTTATATATCGCTTTAAAATTTTTGTTAACATTTTTCACCCTTTAAGGCTCCGAACTCTCTAATTGTGGATGAAATTGTTTTTGTCTAAGTTTAAATTTTCAAGTTCGAACTTTGGATATGAAAATATTTTTGATAGTAATAACTTCCCTACAAATTGAATTCTACATGACCAAATTCAGAATAATTGAATTTCAATATAGATACTCCGTGAAAAAAAAGAAAAACTAGTGAAAGAGCATCGTGACTTGCGTTAGCTAGGTTCCAATTTTTTGGCTTAATCTGCATGTACAATGCCACTAGGCCTATTGCTTTAAAGACCAACAACGCGTGGCAAAGAAAAACTTAATCAAAAACACAAAAAATGAAGCCCCATCTCATACAACAGCCAAGTTAATGGCTCTAATTACTTCTTCTCCTTCTCCCTCAATCTCCACTAGCATTTTAACTAATACTATTACCACTCAAATTGATTACAAAAAAGGTGTAAAATACTTAGTTGACAATTCAAAGAACATGAAAATGCTGCCTTTGGAGTTTGTTTTGCCAATTCCAGAAGGTGAAAGGCCATCGATGGCGATTGATGGTTCAATTCCAATTATAGATATGAGTGGACTCAATGGACCTGATGAACAAAGACTATCAACTATACATGCCATTACTTCTGCATGTGCCCATTGGGGATTCTTTAGGGTAACTTTAATTTTCCCACTCTTTCTTGCATTATATTTTCAATTTTAAGCTTAATGTACTTGTGGATTAATATTGAGTGGAGGATAGTGCAAGATCATGTAAGGAGACGAAACAAACATCCCCACAACCAATATGGGAGAATAAACATCCATGTATTTGGTACGTCTGAAGCGTGGACAATATAACATAGAATAGTCAGGATGGACTGATTTTAATACTATGATTTAAAAAAATGAATCCTTTGTCCAAGCATGTATATGAAATAATATATAGTGCAAAATCTTTACATATTTATATATGATTAAAATTATTTAATCAAATCTTTTTAAAACATAAATATTTAGTTGCAAATTTTACAGGTGACTAATCATGGTATAAAGAGCTCTATCATGGATGAAATGCTTAAAGTGATAGAAGAATTTTTCAATCTTCCATTAGAAGAGAAAATGAGATATTATTCAGAAAATGTGATGGATCCAGTAAGATATGGTACAAGCTTGAACACAACCAGAAAACATAACCTCCATTGGAGGGACTTTTTGAGGCACTATGGTGGTCTAGTTCCACAAAGCTATCACCTTTGGCCAGATAATCCTCCTACCTACAAGTAAGTAATTATATATAATCATGCTTAATATTTTTCTATAGTAAAAAATTGTGACTCATATCTTTGGCCAATTTAGCATTTAATACAAAGATCATTCAAGTCAGGTATTTTAATTTTTGGAGTAAGTGAATTCTTACAATCAATTTTGTACATGTATATGCATGTGTGAAGGCACATTGCAAAGGAGTACTTAAAGGAAGTTTGGCAATTTGCTATAAAAATATTTGGTGCAATATCAGAGGGATTAGGGCTTGATCCAAATTACATAGAGAGTTCACTTGGAGATGAAGGGACTCAAATAATAGCTGCAAATTATTATCCAGCATGTCCTGAGTCAAATAAGACATTGGGACTAGCTCCACATTCAGATCATGGTGGTCTCACTATTTTGATGGACAATGGCATTCCTGGCTTGCAAATTAAACACAATCATATATGGTATTCTGTCCCTAGTATACCTGGCACTTTTGTTGTCAATCTAGGAGATTATTTGGAGGTTAGTGTCATTATTTTTGCTATCGTCAATTTAACTTATATACTTTGATAGTGAGATAAAATGATTGTCTAGAACGATTTAATTAAAATACACGAAATTACATCCAATGAACTTAGAAATGAATGATTTTGAGCTTTTGACCCCGCTTGTCTGATTTAGCATAGGCAACAAGTAGGATCAAATGTTCAAGACCACTTGCCTTCAATCATTTTGTAGGATACTTGAAATGAGATGAGATGAGTCAAAATGGCTAAATGGGTTATTATAACTCAACCTTGCTACTTCTACTTATAAGTTCCAATTTCTTTACTCTTCTTATAATTTATTTAATTAAAAAGAGACTTTTTTAAAAAAATTCTATGGTTCATATAATTTGTGTAAATCAGCCTGCAAGCCCACTTATATATCAAATTTAGACAAATTGAGTGAATTATCTTCTCAGGTATTGAGCAATGGGAAATACAAGAGCGTAGAGCATCGAGCAGTAGTCAATGTGGAGGCGGCTCGGATATCTATAGCAGTGGGTCATGGCCCAGAAATGAATGCGATAGTTCAGCCTGCAAGTCCACTTATCAAAGAAAAGAGTGAAAGCAAGTATCGGCCCATTGTTTACAAAGACTATATTAGAGCCCAACAAAGCACTATTAAAAGAGGGAAAAGTGCCTTGCATGAGATAGTGAACAACATGTAAAACTTTTAGCACTTTTTGTTAATGTGTATATTTATTATCGCTAAACGTTGTTTTTGTTATAGTGATTGAGAAGACTAGACTTGTTCCCTAGCTTCTTGGTTTGCCAAAGTACATCCTACCACATGCATTCCACTAAATGCTACTATCGTCTTGTGTAAGCAGTGTTTAATTTTGTGATTATCTCATCTAACAATTTAAGTTATCAATATTAACATCTGTATCGTCTTCCATTTGATGAGATTAAATCAAATTGAACTAAAAAATTTCAGTAATTTCAGGAAATAGAGGTTGTTTATTGATACTAATTCCAAAAGCTGAAATTACAATGTAAACAGAATGATTGAAATATCAAATTGAGAGGTCTCAGGTATACATACTTGTTGGCAATGTTGAGAAGAGTAGTCTAAAGCCGTTGTGTATAATGCTATATATCGAGTGTATACTGTTGTATACTAAGTTTTTAAACACTTAGGTAAATTCTGTGATTGAAAACATAAAAACTTAGATACGTAGATATAATGTAGTGTTGTGGGTTGTACCAATTATTCCTAATTTCTTTTCATATATGTAAAGGTAATTAGATGGACAAAAGTTATATTACTAATAATTGTACTAGTATAGTAGAAGATGCGTTAATTTGTATCACTTTGAATAACCAAAGGAAGATGATGTAGTAGGAATCGGATGACGAAAATAAAAATTGGAAAGAGGACAGAATTCCAAATAAGAGTAAACCATAGAGTGAGTATATATATATATATATATATATATATATATATATATATATATATATATATATATATATATATATATATATATATGGACCCCGTGATTAGGTTGATCTTCTATAAATTTTTATCTGTATCATCAGGTGTTAACATCAAAATGATGTAATTTGTTATATATTCATACATCGATACACTTGACATGCCATGCATCTGTTGATTTGAGACGTATTTATTGTTCTTGGCTTTGATTTTCTTATGTTGTGATATCTTTTCAAAATTTCTAGGGAGACCCCACTTACCTACTTGTGGACATAGCTGTCAAAATAGACTGTCCCAATTCAACCAAACCCTAACGGGTTAGAGAGTTAAATGGATTGGGATGGACTGACCCTTTTAATTACAGGTTCTATTAAATAACAACTCAACCCAGCCTCCAACGGGCCACAGGTCGGGACGGGTTGACCCTTCGACCAAAAAACAGACAACATTTTCCTTACAGAAAGGATACGAACGTTGATGTTTGATGAACATGACACCAATACATACATAAATTTTTTCACAAATTATACATATTTTAGTAAATATTTACAAAACAAATACATAATATCCAAGTGTAACATTCATAAGATTCATCTGAACAAAAAAGCGTTACATGATAATCATTTTCATAAACAAGACAATAAAGGAGAAGTGCAAAAGAATGCATAGATATGATGAGTCAAAGTATGTGAGTATATTATCAAAGACTAAGAGAATGTCCACAAATACAAAAAGAAAATTAAAATTAAAATTAAGGAATACAATATGTATACTAACAAATCCACAATGTTCATAGACAGTGAATACTATTTTATATCAATACGCACACTTAATGAATTATGAATACTATTCAATTTCAACACGCCTACTATTTTATATCGCTAAACAATTATTGGTTTAGTTGGATACCTTTTGTAATCCTTTTAGATTCGATCACTAGAGAGTGATTTTATGGTTTTCTAACATTAAATGAAATTGGTTAAACAATAGTTCTGAACGATTTAAACAAATAAAAAATCATTATATGTTATATTCTAGTTTTTTTGGATGATCCTCACAAATGCGGAGACCTGGTCTCTAACAGAGTGCTCTTGTCTAGATACAAATAGGGTACAACTGTAAAGCTGTCATGTCAGGTGGTAGGTGAAAAAAGCAGTGTCCTACACCAATAGAAAGAGTGGATGAGATTATATTTTTCAATATCTAACAAATGCAGGGTCCTGGTCCCATGCAGAGTTCGCTCCATCAAGTGCATAATGGGGTACAACTGTAAAGTTGTCGTGACAGAGGTTGGTGAGGCGTCAGCGTACAACACCAATTAGAATGGACACATTTGTTTGTTCAACGGTCAATAACTCTTTATGGTTGACTTAGTCAACATGACAAACAACAATTAAATTCATTTATCCAAAGAAGAAAGTCAGCCAACAAAACTTTTCAAGAACACACAAAGAAGTTTGCAAGGGACCTGGTCCCTGCTAGACTCCGATATGAAAAGGTGACAAGATAGTTGTCAGAAAAGTTGCCACCTCTGATGCGGTAGGTGCACAAATTTCCCAAAAGCAGGCTTTCAACCAATGGGATGGTCTCAACGAATTTTTGGTGATTTATATTATCTCTTTTCAAAAAACACAAATTCAAGATTTGACAAATTAAACTTGGATTTCCTCTGAAAATTCATAAGCTTGAAAAGTGAAGGCCATCTTCAAAGAAGAACGCTACTCATATCAACAAAGGATAAGATGGAGTGCTAAAGAGTCTTGTTGTATTTACAACTTTGTGTCTATGTGCTTATGTTGTAAATCTGCTCTTAATCTATAAAGGATTCAGATCTTGTTCGGTTTCTAGAAGTCTAAGTCATCAAGAGTTTGGTGATTTAGTGGGCAACATTGTTGTTGTTTAGTCTAAGTCAATCTCGTTCCCTCTCCCCCCCTCTCCCAATCTTGCTTGTCATATATACAATTATATTGTATATGTATAATATACAATTATATGCAATTAAGTACATATATAATTCACCTCTCTCCCACTCTCTGCCCTCTCTCGATCTCGATCATCTCTCTCCTCCCTCTCCAGCCTCACTCGTCTCTCTCCTCCTTCTCTTAATCTCTCTTGTTATATATACAAATACATATGTATAATATACAATTATCTAATCAATATACATATACAATTCACCTTTCTCCCACTCTTTTCCCCCCTCTCTCGCTCACCTCTCTCCTCCATAAAACATATAGCTACAAACTGTAATTATCAAACTATAACTATGAAGAGTAATTAATTATTGTTAAGTGGCTATATATGAAAGTTTTCCTAAAAAATACAGTATTATTTTATATTGATATTTTAAAAATAATTATTGACAAAATCTTAATAAGTAAAAGACTATTTAAAAAATATATATAATAAGTATTTTTAAAATACACAGCCCGTGGGATGACCGCTGAGGCTTGCGAATTGGGCCTACGAGGTTAATAGACTAAATGAAGCTGGGCTAAAAACTTCTTATTTCTAAATGGTTTGAAAAAATTGAGTCAAACCCCATTCAAAGAGCATTTTTTTTCCGGTTAATTAGCTAGGTTCCAAATATTTTTGGCTTAATCTGCATGAACAATGACACTAGGCCTATTGCTCAAATCTCCCCTATTTTAATTTTCGCTAGGCTTAGTCAAATCTAAATTGTCCAGAGGATGGTAGTTTAGTAGGCTGTGTGGTATCTGCTTATAAAAATCTATATAAATCGATAAGGGTTAGTATAGTAGGTAGTGTTGTATCTACTCTGACTCAGTTAAGTGATAGAAAACATTACTTAACATAGAGATTAACAGGCTAGTCTCTTGGTGTAAAACAGGTTTTACTTTTGCTTGTGAGAAGGTTACTGGAACGCAGTTCGAAAAGTCCTGTTGCGACAGGTCGTGATTTTCTTCCCTTGGGCAAGGAGGTTACCACGTAAATTTGCTTGTTCAATCTTTATTTTCAACACTTATTTTATTGTTCGTTATCATAACGATGCTGAGGACCTAGTCCCATCGAAACAAGTGGACGCAACTTTTAGTTACTGTTCTTGCTGAGTCAAAGAACCTGGTCCTTGACTGATTGGTGGGTGCATACATTCCCACAGTAAACAAACCTAAAAATCGGATAAAAATGCATACGTTAATCTAGTGAATGTTTGTGAATATCTCTAAAGATATTTTTTTTTTCAATTTATGAAGAAAACAAAATTCGGAAAGAAACGAAGACAGAATTGATAGTTGAAAGGTGAAAAAGAATTGGAAGAGGGAAATTAGTGAAAAAGAAAATACTTTTTTTTTTTAAAAAAAAACAACAACACATGAGCGAGAATGAGTTGGAAAACTTTAATTAAGATGAGGTAAATAGGAACTAAATTAGAATACATAATATATTGTTTAAAATATTCACATTTTGACAATTTTATTAATATTTCTAAACTATAGATGTTTAAATAATTATGTTAGAATTGTTGACCACTTTCCTAATTTTCCCATAAAAGGATTTAGTGGCTAGTGATCCTAACATATAAAAGATATGTAGAAAATACAGTATTATTTTATATTGATATTTTAAAAATATATATTGACAGAATCTTAACAAGTAAAACACTATTTAAAAAATATATATAATAAGTATTTTTAAAATACACAGCCCGCGGGATGACCTTTGAGGCTTGTGAATTGGGCCTACGAGGCCAACAGACTAAATGAGATTGGGCTAAAAAGTTTCGTTTTAAATGGGTTTAAAAAAGAGAAAATTACATAGGATGACAAACATTCCTACGTAATTAGTTAATAAGGGTATAGTTTAATTTATTTACTGTCAGTAAATACAGTTGAAATTTTTTTGCCATAATTAATAGGACCCATTATCTATTTGTATATAGAATAAGAATACTCATCCAAAGATTTTTATATAATTTTATTCCAAATCAAATTTATCTCTCCTATTCTCATTCCATATCTTTTCCTAAAATTACTCTTCCCTTCTAATGTGAATTTCCATTGGGAAAATTTTGACCTTCTCCCACCGATGTTCTTCCACTTTTCTTAGGTAGCCGCCAAATTCATGGCTTTCAATACTTTTTTTCTTGATTCCTTCTACAACAATTGTATATGTAGTATGATTGTTAGTTTTTTCATATTTTTTAAAAAAATCTTTATTACTTATCAGATTACAAGTCTTTCAAAATCAGAATAGATGATTTCTATCCATGTATGAGGATTACGAGAGGTATGTCATTGCATGTCAATGTTGTTGATAATCCACCTTCGTTTCAATTGGGTTAACTCAGGATTCTGGGTTAATGTAGGGTCTATGCCAAAACATAAACAAGTTTAAGTTGAACAATCTATTGAAGAATTGAGATCCATGAAAAAAATGATCCAATGGCAATTCATAAAGTCATCAACAACGCGAAATCTAGCGACATTTAGATTGTTGAAGGTGGAAGTAAGAGAAAAGTCATAAACATTGATTCAGAAAAGATTGAATTTGCCTCATCACAACTGGACAAATCTGAAAAATATCAGGAACATTAGGTAGTATAATTTATATACAAATTACAAAGTTATGTATATAGTGGTTTGTATATTAAGTTAATATATACAAAGTATTATGAAACAGTCCTTAATTGTATATTCTATTAGTTGTATACCAATTACTAAAGTTAGGTATATAATGGGTTGTATATTAAGGTAACATATACAAAGTCTTATGAGGCAATAGCTATTTGTATACAATTATTTAATTTTGTATAAAGAAATTTGTTAAAATCACTCTATAATATTATAATACATTATACAAATTCTTCGATATATACAAAAAATTATGAAAATAATAAAATATTGTATATATAAACGTTACACCCTCAAATATGGAAACATATTTCAAGCTTACTATATATACAACTAACAAGTGAATATTATATACAATCAGTTTAATCATTAATATTTTTTTTTAAAAAAAAACATGAAATCACAGATTCACATATATAACTATAATATATATACCAAAATTATTGTACATTATACAAATTCCTAGAATCATACAAAAGAAAAAATAGAAACATAATAAAATATTGTATACAAACAGATTATCCAAAAAAAAAAAAAGAATATATGATGGTCATATATAGTTTAAAACACAAAAACAATTACACACAAATATTGTATAAAAATTATATACAATTTCGCAAATATATACAATATAATCAATTTATATATAAATATATCTATGTGTTTGTTTATGTGTTTCATAGACTTATCTAAAAAAAAATTAAAAAATATTTGATTTTGAACTGGTATTGTCTTTCTATAGCTTTAGAATTCTTTTTTTGGGGAAATATTTGATTTTGAATGTTTTGCTTAAATCATTGGATTATGTGAATTTATTGTTAGCATCTTTTGTGCTACTGTTACCATTTATTGAAAAATATTTTTTTTGTATTTAATTTAAAAAACGTTTTATACAAATTTAGAATCACATAACAAACTAAACTATAACATGGAATATAATTATGTAAACTATACCCATGAAATATAATTATGTAAACTATACTCATGGAATGTAATTTCATAACATTCGTTTGCCATATATAAATTTTTCCTTTAAAAAATTGATCAAACCCCATTCAAAGAGCATCTTTTTCTGTTAGCTAGGTTCCAAACAATTTTGGCTTAATCTGCATGTACAATGCCACTAGGCCTATTGCTCCAAAGACCAAAAACGTAACGCTTGGCAAAGAAAAAGTAGTGAAAGAGCATCGTTTCTTCCGAAAAACTTGATCAATAAAGCCCCATCTCATCCAACAGCCAAGTTAATGGCTCTAATAGTTACTTCTTCTCCTTTTCCTACTATGGAAATTGATTACAAAAAAGGTGTAAAGTACTTGGTTGACAATTCTAAGAAGATGAAAATGGTGCCTTTCCAGCTTGTTTTGCCAATTCCAGAAGGTGAAAAGCCATCGATGGCGATCGTTGGTTCAATTCCAGTTATAGATTTGAGTGGACTCAATGGACCTTATGAACAAAGACTATCAACTATACATGCCATCTCTTCTGCTTGTGCTGAATGGGGATTCTTTAGGGTACGTAATTAATTTCCCAACTCTTTCTCTTTTATAAAAATAGTAATACACTATAGTTTCTAGCATATGCACATTAAAATATTCTACAGGTGACTAATCATGGTATAAAGAGCTCTATCATGGATGAAATGCTAAAAGTGATACAAGAGTTTTTCAATCTTCCATTAGAAGACAAAATGAGATATTGTTCAGAAAATGTGATGGATCCAGTACTATATGGAACAAGCTTCAACACTACCGGAAAGTATGCCCTTCATTGGAGGGACTTTTTGAGGCACTATGGTGGTCTAGTTCCACAAAGCTATCACTTTTGGCCAGATAATCCTCCCACATACAAGTAAGTTATTTGATGATATGATCAGATACATTTTATATAATTGATATTGCAATTTTTTCTTAATCAATCAATTTGTACAGGCACGTTACAAAGGAGTACTTAAAGGAAGTTTGGCAACTTGCGATGAAAATATTTGGTGCAATATCACAAGGATTAGGGCTTGATCCAGATTATATAGAGAAATCACTTGGAGATGAAGGGACTCAAATGATGGTTGCAAATTATTATCCAACATGTCCTGAGCCAAACAAGACATTGGGACTTGCTCCACATTCAGATATGGGTGCTCTCACTATTTTAATGGACAGTGGCATTCCAGGCTTGCAAATTAAACACAATCAAACATGGTACTCTGTCCACCATGTCCCTGGCACTTTTGTTGTCAATCTAGGAGATTTTTTGGAGGTTAGTATCACATCATTTTTTTTCCTTTCACTTTAACTTATAATATACTTTGACATTAAAGGATTATATATTAGCTAAGACGGTGTAAAAATACACCCGATCGATGAATGATCTTGAGCTCTTGACCCCGCTTGTCTCATTGAGCATAAGGCAAGTAGGGTCAAAAGTTCAAGTTCAAGTTCACTCACCTCCAAAGTCATTTTGTAGGTTACTTAGCTTGAACTAATTAAGATGAGCTGAGTCAAAATTAGACAAACTGAGTGAATTATATTCTCCAGATATTGAGTAATGGCAAGTACAAGAGTGCAGAGCATCGAGTTGTAGTCAATGCGGAGGCGGCTCGGATCTCTATAGCAGTGGGTCATGGCCCAGAAATGAACACAATAGTTCAGCCTGCAAGCCCACTTATCAAAGAGAAGAGTGAAAGCAAGTATCGACCCATTGTTTACAAAGACTATGTTAGAGCCCAACAAAGCACTACTAAGAGAGGGAAGGTTATCTTGGATGAGATTCTGAACAAGAATTAATTTTGAGGATATGTCAATCCTTGTAGAGAGATAATGTCGGTAAAAAAACTTTAGCACTGCTTGTTAATGTGCATAGTAGTTAAACTTTGTGATTATTTCATCTAGAAGTTTAAGTTATCAGTATTAACATATGTATCCTCTTCCCTTTGATGAATAAAATTGAACTAAAAAATCCAGTAATTTCAGGAAATAGAGGTTGTTTAATTTTTTTATGCTAATTCCAAACGCTGAAATTACAATCGAAAGAAAATGATTGAAATATCAAATTGAAAGGTCTGAAGTGTACTTGTTGGCACTGCTAAGAAGAGTAGTATAAAGCTATTGGGGCTTAGACATCATGGTCGTGTGATCAGACCCCTAGATCACTTCCATTTCATCTAGTGGATTCTTTTCAATCATCATTTGCAAAAAATTCCTTCTTCAGAGCTTCATTTTCAGCAGCAACAATGAACGCTCGCTTAACTAATCCATATCTTTTGCTTAAAAGTACTATCTCCGCACTGTATAAATATGTAGTGGCCAACACAAAATCCTAGGGAAAACCCCAATTTAAATCAGTTCCAAATTGGTTATTAATTTCAGTAATAGTACTATTATGATTTGCTTACCTCAGTTGGCTCAGATGGCAAGCATTAGTTTCCAAAAATTTGGGACCTAGGATGACAGTAGTTGGAGGATTCTCAGGTATTATTCTATAATGAAGTATATATATATAAATTTAGTTTCAAATATGTAAAAGTTCAAAACAAACATAACATATTAGAGTTGAGAATATGGAAAATTGATGGTACCTCAGTGTAGACGAGCCTAATGTTTATACTATCCATGAACTGCCAGCATGTAAAAGGCTCAAGAGTACACTAAGTTAGGCGAGATCAAGATTGACAGATTTACTTCATTTTCATTAGTATGAGTTTGTTTGAAGGTGGGTACCATGGAAGGGTAGGTTTTCTCTGAAAGATGGACTCGGATAGGAATAGAGAATAGAAGCTGACAAAAAGCATTCTCCTCCGGGCTTAAGTAGGCTGCAGGAAAGCAGGTAAGACAATGACGAACTCGGACATGAAATGAAGATGCACTGATATTTGGACCACTAAGAAATACAGCAACAGAAATCTTTTCAGCGAAGGTTCCCATGGCTTTAGAAATGGCGATTCCACCAATGTTATGGCCAACAAGAACTATTTTTTCATCAGCAGGAAGTGAAGTCATGAACTCCAAGTCAAGAGCAGTGACATTATGTCCTGAAGATCTTATTATTTTGTACCAGGACCAGGCTCCATGGCCTAGCGTATGAACAAGCACAAAGTTCTTCTTAGCTTTAGACTAGCTAATTTTCCCCACATCTTTTTGCTCGATCTATGCATGGGTATATATAATAACAACAATTATTATTAAGTCATATGACACACTGTGTTAAGATAAGAAACTATTTCAACTAAGTAAAATGTTTCCTCATAACTAAACAAGTCTGCTCTGCAAAAGTAACACAGACAACAAAATATAATTGCTACCAGACAGGAAGACAATATATTTAGCTGCTGAGTAAAATTATCTCACTACAACAAAAGAAACTTTTAGTGACATTTAATTTTTCTTTTAGCGGCAATTTTTATTGCCACCAAAAACCTTTCGCGGCATTTTTTCTATTGCCACTAGCCCACTACATCCAGTGTCATTCAAGAACAATACTTTGTTTTTATTCAAACTCTTGAAACAGTGAAAAATTCAAGATTAGAAACTTCTGTTTAATATTTCTTTACTACAACATAAAAGTAAAACACAAATACCAGAAAAATAAGATAGATCAGTACTACAAGCCAAATAGACCAAAACACTAAGTTGATCTTTCTTCATCCTCTTCATCATCACCATCACTACCAGCAGCGTTCTTGGCAGCAGACTTTTGGTTCTTTCGCTTCACTCTTCCAGGACGCCCACCGCCAAACAGACTAGTGAGAGAGAAGTCAATGTGCTTTTGGGAGTCTACTCTCACCCTAAAAGAAGCAACATTCACCACCTGCCTCCCAACTCTGATATGCCTTTGCCTGATGAGCATTCTAGTATGATAAATTGACTTAGCCATGCCAGTCTTGAACATAAGTGTTTGGAGACGACGCTCGAGAAAGTTCTCCACAGTGAGTGCCAAGACATAATCGATCTTGTTTTGGCTCTCATCCAACAATCCATACCTGTTCATCCTCCTCAAGAGAGCTTCACCTTCAAAAATACGACGTGGATCCTTCTCATCCAATGTCAGAAGCATTCTAGCAGCATTCCTGATACGGTTCAAACCATACTGAACTCTCCAAAGCTCCCTCTTGCACGTTAGTCCATACTCTTGTACAAGCTTCAATTCTGCATCCAATCGCTTCTTCTCGTAAGGCCTTCATAGCTTCTTCAAGGTCTTTCCGTAGTTGCAACAAAAAGAACAATCAATTTTAATACATCCTATATCTTCCAGGTACACTACATTGCACTTGTATCATTTAATTATCAAATTCTTTCAAAAAGAAATGTTTTTGTAAGATTGACAAGCTAAGCACACTAGTGCAAAATCACAAAATAAAATCTTTGTTACCATAGGCTGGATGCAGAAGTCATGACTGATGTTACTCGACTTAGTGCAGTGAAGCTACTACCTGGGAATATATACTCATTCATGAAGTCTGAGCTTTGTATGTGTTCAACATACCTCACGTCTGCCATTGAACTACATTTGAGGAAAGAAAACACTTGTGATTCAAGAGAAAATGAGAAAAAGGTAAAAAAAGAAAAAGTGGAATGTGTTGAAGGGTCGCGTTAAATATGTCCATTAACTGCATAACTAGAAGCCCGTCTTCTGCCAATGCAGACTCGCAACAACTAAAGAATTCCCCTATAAATCATGACCAATATGTTCCAACACCTCGGTGAAAATGATAACTAGTACAATTGTGACATTGGCTTGACATCTTTTAAGTACTACAAACAATATGTCAATATATAGACTGATAAAAACATACACTGATATAATCCTGTCATATTTATCCTGTAACATTGACTTGACATCTATTGAATATTACAGACAACTCGACTTTTGCTTGCAAATAATAAACAGATCATGTTTCCATGTCAATAGGAAGTACAAAGAAGTAATAAGTTGTGCCTAAGTTGGCCCAGACACCACGATCAATAAACGAATAATTTTAGTTATAGAAGGTTTAAGTTCATGAAGTGGAATTTCCTAATTGCTTTTATCACTTGCCTCAGCATATAGAAATTATATATCTTAGTCACATAGAAACTTTGAACTTCAATAGCCAATGCAAGTGGTATACCTGAAGGCCTGCTTGCTCAACTCTCAACTTTGCATACTCCAGCTGCTGCTCCGAAAGAGTTATACCAGTATGTTGACATCCTGTTTGCTTGAGAACTTCCTATGCGAATCCTCCTCAACCAAATCCTGAATTTTTTGAAATGACAAAGGAAAACATTTGTGAGAATACATGTGCTAATAACCACTTTATCTGGTGAAATCATGTGCAAACTTTAACTTAATCCATAAGAATATGTTGGTGATTGTGAGCATCTTAATATTATTAGTATTTTTTATCATATTGATTTCAATGTACGTTTTTTCTTTTCAAAATAGTAGGAGAAAAATGCTTGAATTAGGTTTCAATATCTCCAAAAATATAAGAAATCGTGATTTCAATGGCTTCTTCCTACAATAATATAATTTAGTTTTCACTATCTGCACAGGTTAAGGAGGTTCATGGTTTAAATTATTATACCCTTGAATAGCACAACTTTATGCATCACTACAACAATTAATGTCAATTTTTGTTTGAACTAATTGTTTTCCGAGCTAGCCTAGAAGAAAATAATTGGTATTGGTATAAGAGTGTGTATAGCAACTTGTGGCTTATATTGACATTACAATCTAAACATTGATTTACTTGTGTTCTTACATCAACTATGTTTTTTTTTAACAAATTTGATGAGTGTTTTTCTTCCTGCTTATTTTTGTGTGATTTCACTTTCGTCCCCTATGATATATATGTTACAACGTTTCATCTATATATTTAGTCATTTTATTGTGATTTGCTTGAATAATGAAATTGCCATAACTTTAATTAATGGAATTGTTAACTGGAAACTGGAGTAATCTTGAATGTAAGTAGGAAACAGTCGCTAAGTTCTATAATATGTAATGAGGAAAGTGTTCCTAAGCTCTCACACCAGTTAAACTTTATCGGCGAACCATTCTTATAATATTCACAATATTGTTAGAGTTGTTATGCAATTGTCTTCATGAGGTGCTTTAGCAATCAAGCCAACTTTAGAAAGTCACTGAAGTCTAGCCATTATTTCAATTTAGTTTGTTTTGAATTTTTAATTTACTAGTAGTATGTTATTTTCTCCATTTTAATTTGTTTGACCTATTTTGACATGATATGGAGTTTAAGAAAATAAAGAATTACTTTATGTTAGTAAGGTAATTGACATTTATGTTAATAAGGTAGTTGATTGTGAATCACTTTTCTTTGCAGCAATCTTGTCTTGCCATAAATTATGAGAATTTATCTAGTTTTCGAACCAACAACGATTACAAGCTCACACTTATAGTCATAGCTTTAGTTGCATTCAAAACAAACTCACATTTGAAACGTTTGGCTTCCGTGTAGATTCAGTTGTTAATTTTAGTATTATTGTTCATGTCGCATTCGTGATTTTTCTGATTCTCCTGTTTAGAATTGTTAAGCGAATATACTCCGCTATAATTTTGATAAAATCATATTATTGTCGATTGCATCCTCTTGTCCTAACACATTATTTATGTTATAATAGATTTTCTTTTTGTAAATATATGTAGGCATGTCGTGATTACAATAAGCTAAGAAACTAAAATTTATCATTTTTGGAAAGAATAGGAAAAATCTGGAAAAATTCCGAAGTGTAAAAAGTGAGTTTTGGTCATTTTCAAACGGCCATAACTTCTAGCTCAGGATGAGTTAGAGTCAGTTCTTTATATGGTAGGAAAGCCTCTGGAGATATTTTTCTAGTGTCGTCGAGTTTGCACATTTTTCGATATCGTATGAGGGAGATATGTCTATCGGAAGTTGAGCAATTGGATATGTTTCATGATGCAATTAATCTTTGTCACTCTTCAAAATACATATTCGCGTGTACCTATCAAATTCCCCCTTTTTGATGATGACAAACCATTGCTTCTTGTGTGAATAGATCAATCTGTGTTATTTCAGTTTCTGAAAACTCAATACACAAAACAAACACATTAGAGGATCAAGTTAGACCAATTAGGTTATAAATATTACACAAATATGCACTTCCCCCTTTTAGTATCATAAAACACTAGAGAAATAATCAAATTGAAAAGACTAGGCTTGTGCCTTAGCTTCTTGGTTTGCCAAAGTACATCCTACCCACATGCATTCAACTACGTGCTACTATCGTCTTGTGTAAGCAGTGTTTAACTTTGTGATTATCTCATCTTACAGTTTAAGTTATCAGTATTAACATATGTATCCTCTTCCCATTGATGAGATTTAATCAAATTGAACTAAAAAAAATCAGTAATTTCAGGAAACAGAGGTTGTTTATTGATGCTAATTACAAATGCTGAAATTACAATGGAAAGAAAATGATTGAAATATCAAATTGAAAGGTCTCAGCCTCTCAGTTATACTTGTTGGCAATGTTGAGAAGAGTAGTATAAAGCTGTTGGGGCTTAGACATCATGGTCGCGTGGTCAGACCCCTCGATCACTTCTATTTCATCTGGTGGATTCTTTTCAATCATCATTTGGAAAAAATCCTTCTTCAGAGCTTCATTTTCAGCAGCAACAATGAACACTCGCTTAACTAATCCATATTTTTTGTTTGAAAGTACTATCTCCTTAGAAACATCTTTCGCACTGTATAAATAAAATGGTCTTACTAGTGTAGTAGCCAGCGCCAAATCCTAGGGAAAACCCCAATTTAAATCAGTTCCAAATTAGTTATTAATTTCAGTAACAGTACTATTATGATTTGCTTACCTCAATTGGGCTCAGATGGTAAGCATTAGTTTCCAAGAACTTGGGACCTAGGTTGAAGATCGTTGGAGGATTCTCAGGTCCATTGTGGTATGTAACCCGATTATCAAGTTCACGTATTATTGCATTGATTGCCTATAATAAAGTACATCTACAAATTTAATTTCAAATATGTAAAAAAATGTAAACAAATATGGATAATCGATGTTTACCTCAGTGTAGACGATTGATGCACTGATATTTGGACCAGGCATTACACCACTAAGAAATACAGCAACAGAAATCTTTTCAGGGAAGGTTTCCATGGCTTTAGAAATGGCGAGTCCACCAGTGCTATGGCCTACAAGAACTATTTTTTCATCAGTAGGAAGTGAAGTCATGAACTCCATTAGCGGACTCAAGTAATCAGAAAAATTTGGAATTTCAAGGGCCTGTTTCGGGTTGATTCCTGAACCACCCAAGTCTAGAGCTGTGACATTATGTCCTGAACATCTTATGAGTGCTACAATTTTGTACCAGGACCAGGCTCCATGGCCTAGCGTATGAACAAGCACAAAGTGCTTCTTAACTTTAGACACGCTTTTCTCCATATCAACTATGTAAAATGCTTCCTTAGGACTGAATAAGTCTTCTCTACAAAAGTAACATGGACAACAAAATACAATTACTACAAAACAGGAAAACAAACTATTTGGCTGCTGATTAAATTCTTTGAGAATTCTCCTCTTCCTTTTATAGTAGCAAATACTGAATTTTTTGTAGTGGAAAAGGAAAGCATTTGTGAGAATACGTGTGCTAACTTTATCTTGAGCCAGGGATATGATGGTGATTGTCAGCATTTTAATATTATTAATTTTTATTAAAGTGACTTATCTTAACACTTTGTTTAGATCATTATTATTCATTGTTTCATAATGTATTGTGTTGTATTTTATTCTATTGTACTGTATTGTATGATAGATACAATGTTTGACTAGACTGTATTGTTTGTTATTGTTTAATAACATTTTAATTGTTTGGTTTGATCGTATCATACTGTATTGTAATTTATAAATTTACTAAAATATCCTTAATTATTCTAGGGTAGGAGGTTTGATTAGATTTAAATAATTAAGATAAAGGGAAAATAGTATTTTGAAATATTATGTAAATATATAATTGGAAAAAGAAATTAAGTAACAATGGGAACACGTCAAATTGGTTGTTCCATAAAATATGGGTTTTCATTGTTACGTAATAATGAAATTTAACAATACAATATATTTTAAGGAACAATCAAAACAAACGTTGTAGGTATAGTAACAATACAATATAATATAATGGATAACAATGATCTAAACGTAGTAGGAGTGTTTTTGAATGTTGCATTGTGCTACATTTTTCATCCACGTTGATGACCACATGATGCCTATTATTGTGGGGTATAAAGTGGTCTTTTATTTTCCTTACAACTCCTATGGCCTCCCATTTTTCATTTTATTTATTATTCTACCTTAATATATTTTGTAATTTATGTAACATTTAAGTTATTCATTTATCTAATTTACTATGATCTCTTCATCTTTATATTCATTACAAGGAAGAACTTATACCTATATAAATAGTGTGGTCTTACTCTATATTAGATACAAGAAAAAGTGTGTAAGAAAAGATGAGAAGTGTTATATTGTGGATAAATTATTAAAGTCACATAAGAGCTATTATTATACGTGTACGTGAAGCCCCACGCTCAAAATTGAAATGATTACGTATCAAAATGTCTTTATATTATTTAAAATGTTTTTTTTAAACTAAGAAATTTTCATTAAAGAGTACAAGTAAGGGAGGCTAGACCACCGATCCTATTGCAATAATAAAACTCTACTACTTAACAAGCATGAAGAAAAAATGAGCTAGCGAAAACTAGGTATTTGATGATCATAATAGAGTTTATAGTATTCTCTATAATGATATTACAAATGAAGATACTTAAGTCATGCAAGAATCTAAAATTCAAGAAGAAGATTGAGTTATTAGCCTCAAACTTCAATTTATATGTGTATGAACTAAAAAAGATAGTTTGCCCTTCAAAAGTAACTTGGGGTATTTTCTTCTTATCTTCTTCTTCAACTCTGTCCAAAAACACTTGATAGTTCATCAATTCTTCTTGGATTTATTGAATCTTGTTAAAGTTGTTGACACTGTCATATTTTTCTTTGTTAGTCGCATTGGTAGGTGTCTTGAAACAAATTTTTGAGTCACCCTACCATCCCAACTGTGTTGCCTTCCATGTACTTTTTCTTAAAATTTTGTTGCTTCCACTTCTTCGTTGTCTTGGTGAGATATCCCCTTCCTTCGCCACCCTATCAAAGCATATGCCCAACATCTCTTTCTCGTCATACCCATCGGACATGTTTGTTCCCAAGTCAATATCATAACTTGCAGTTGGACTAATTCCTGAAACTATAAACTTTGGATCATGACTCTCAGCCAATACTCCAATATCTTTGGTTTTTATGGTTAAACTCTTTTTAAAGCTATCAACTGTCGTTTTCATAGATATTTGCCTTACTTGTAGGCACAAATTCGAGTGCTTGAGGGCTTAACTTACTCATAGGAGGTGAAATAAAGTTTTCCTCTTCCTCGACTAAATCTGCCCATTTAGAAGCACTCGGTTCCTTTCGTTTTTCTTTAGAAACATTCAAACCATTTTCAGCTTTCTCTGAATTCGATACAACCATGATAGGTGTATTTGAACTGATTTCTTTACCAGTTATCCCCTATGTAGAAATGAACTCATTTTCATGTGTCAAAACAACTTGTTGATCAACATGCTCCCTATTCATGTTCAATTCTTGAGAAAGAAGACTCAAATTGTTAATGTCTTTGTCAAACTAGGCAAAATTTTGTGTATGTTAAAGTACACTAGTGACAGGTTGGGATTTGCCTAAATTACTTCCAAGTTTATTAGATAAAAGTTGTAGCTTCTTCAGAACTATTTACAACAGCTCGATCAATAGTAGCATCCCTGACAACCCCCAAATTATTTCCAGAATCTCTTCCTTCACTAGAATTATCATCAGAGACCAACTGTTGTTTTTCTTCTATATTGCTTTTGCTCTAAAATTTAGCATTAATAATCTCCCTTTCATCACCTTGTTATTGTTCCACATCCGTACCTTTATCTGTTGCATCATTTTGATTTTTAGCACCGACTTTGTTGAGAAACACACGACAAGTATTTTCATCATGCCCTTGACGTTTATAGTGCATACAATGGGAGATTATCATAAACAAACTCTTGATAATGCTGAATAACTTTGCCCTGAATCTTTGTCCACGAAGAATAACTTTATTTTTTTGGATGCTTATCCAGTAGATCTAGAATGACCTTAAGTCTAGCAATAATTGGCCTGGTACGTTCCTGAGTGGCTTTATCTACAACAACTGGTTTTCCAACGTCTGAAGCAATTGATAAAAGTGATTTTTTTTGCAAATAAACTTGGTGGCTGCTCTGGAAAAGATATCCATGTCAATGATTTCGATGTTCTTCCTAAGAATTGAACCATATAGTCCAAAGAGACATTCTAAATAGAAACTCTTCACCATTGAATTTGATGCAAGACAAAACTTGAGTCTTCATATAAATCAAACATGATCATTATATGACAAAACTCAAGTTGTCCAATGTTACAATGACCTTAAATATCGAATTGCTCTGAAAGAACCTTGCGCAATTTATGTAAATCTAGTTTTCCGTAAGAAAATTTGAGATTAACGGCTTGATGTACTCCTTCCTCTATGCAAATTCATTAACTTCATCCATGTGAATTTGATGGTTGGCTCTCCATGAATAAGTTTAATTGGTTTCAACTCAGTTTTGGAGTTTTGGATATAGGCCTAGTATAAGAATTGGCTTGAAGTTGTGCACCGTATGTTGGTTTATGTGTTGAATCAATAGTATTTTGGATATGTTGTGGTGGTGTTTTGTCCCCAGTATGAAGCTGGGACACAACTAGAACAACCAATATTTTATCATCCAGTTGAGCCCTATTTTCTCAGAGTTGAGTTGAATTATGTTTCTTTTAGTTGAGTTGGGTTGTAAGTTGAGTGAGTTAAGAAGAGTTAAGTATGTTTCTTTTCCATCACTTCAAGCTTATGTTTATACATCAGAATCTCTCCTTACATGCTCGAACGTTCCATGTATCTTGTCATTTGGCCAACATCATTTCATGATACAAATATAGGTATTTAGGATCATTAGCAGGTATTTCGTTGAGGTCATAGGATTTTCTAGTCGGCTTTGGTGAGCTTTCTTACATTGGGGAAAACTTCATCTTTATCTTACAGTTAGTAGTTTTGAGATGTCGTGGGTCTTGTCCTGATATCCTTATATAATAGTAGAGGCTTCATACATATACAAAATTGAGTATCAAAATGTATCTTCCTTGAGTTGTTTTTACAAAATCTGAGTTATCTATTGAGTATTGTTCAGATTATTTTAAAGTTGAGATTACTAAATTTAGTTCAGTCTTTAAGCTTTTGTATGCTTGAGTCAGTCTTCCACTTGTAGTCAACCCGGATGAAGGTTTGCTTGAGGACCAATAATAATTCTCGAGTGTCGGCCACGTTCAAGGTGTAAACTCGGATTGTAACAAATAGTATTCAAGGGAAAAGTTTTCATCTAAAACCATAAAAAATAAATGACTCTAATGGAACAGTTAAATACCACTCTAGCTTTTTTAATTTGTTTTTCAATTTGTATTGGGTCCCTGACATAAACATTGTATGTTATTGTAAGAAAGTCGTCCACCTAAAGAGGAAGGCATAACAGACAATCAGGGATCATGACAAATTCCAACTGAACAAATTAAATATTTTCAAATTACTGTCATATAAGCTCATTTGGCCTCAAAAGAAAATATGTGCGCGCGCGCGTGTGCATGCGTACATGCGTGCGTGCGTGTGTATGTGTTGTGCGTGTGTGTGGTGAAAAGGTTAATTGTAGTATAGGCATTGGATGAGTTTGGATGCTTAATTATAGGGTGAAAAATCACAATCCATATGTTTCAAGTAGCCAATATCTTTGGAAAATATCCACCCCTAATTATTGTTATAGCCCTCAATAAATTGCCTGTTTTCCCACTCTACATAAATTATTTTTATAGCCCTCAATTAATTAAACCTAAGTCATTAATATCAATATTAGACATGTGACTATTGCCTCTCATTCAAGAAATAATTTGGGGAAATAAATATGCCAAGGTAAAATAAAGATAAATATGGCTAAAATGTAAATAGTACAACTTACATAACATATTGTACAATTATGTACTGCAGTGTTAGTCTTTTTTGTTGTTGGCTTATATACCCTAATTTTGAATTGTAATTGTAGTCAATTTCTTTGAAAAATAGTCACCATTGATTATTGTTATAGCCCTCAATTAATTGTTTATTTCCCCACTCTACATGAATTATTATTATAGCCCTCAGTTAATTAAACCTAAGTCATTGATATCAATATTAGACATGTGACCGTTGACACTCATTCAAGAAATAATTTAGGGAAATACAGATGATAGTTAAATCATTTTCCTATAAATATGCTTCCCCTAACACTATAAGAATTGATTCATGAATTTTGATAACATAAAATAAAGATAAATGTGGATAAATATAAATAGTACTTCTCACGTAATTAACATATTGTACAATTAAGTACAACAATATTAGTCCTTTTTGTTGTTGGCTTATGTATAGCCTAATTTTGAATTGCAATTGTAGCCAATTTGAAAATATCCACCATTGATTATTGTTATAGCCCTCAATTAATTTTCTATTTCACAATCTACATAAATTATTTTTATAGCCCTCAATTAATTAAACCTAAGTCATTGATATCAATATTAGACATGTGACAGTTGACATTCATTTAAGAAATATGTTACTCCCCAAAATTTTCTAAGTTAAGATCCGAACATTTTTTATTTATGTATAAGATTATGTCCGGTGATTCTTAAATTATAATTAGGTGTTAAGGTCAATTTTTAGTGTGAGAATAAATTTAGAGGTGAATTAAGGTCAGTAGAATCACCTAGCACAAAATTGAGTTGAAAGTTTTATTACCGATTAATTTTGGACGTAAGATTATACATAGTCAACTTAAAATAGTCATATCTCTTAGAATATAAAGATTTACATGGACCTTAACCTATAGAATTAAAAGTATTTAATCCTTCTTTCCAACGCAACCAATTTCAAAATAATTTGAGTTTCGGAGAAAAGGTATTTTTAACCCATTTTATAATTATAGGAGCATTTTGAATCAAAGTATTAACTGAAAAAGACATTTTTGAGTTAAAATATTGATAGTAGAAATATTTTTAAATCAAATTATAAATAGAGGATATTTTTATTCATTTCACGTAGTTTAAAGGCATTTTTTTATTTTTTTATTATTCATGTTATGCGAAATAATCTCATTGATACCATCATTAAAGTTTTCAAGGATTTGGCACATCTTTCAAAATGAATTTTGCTTTAGTGTATACTAGTAATAATTAGGAAACCATGAGGGGCTGTCGAGATGGAAATACTCATTATACTTGGGGAAAAAATTAATTAATAATTTTATATCTAGATTTCAAATTGCATATATTTAAATATATGATTTTTGCTACTGGATATACTCAAATAGTAAGAAAGATAAATGAGAACAGGAGAGAAGAAGATGAAGTAGATTTGTATATATTCAAAATATATAAACCACATTAATATACATTAAATATATGTATTTATTATGATTCACATGTAACTGAATATAGATACATGAGCGAGATAATGTTCTTTATGCATTTTTGATGTGCTTAAGAAAGAACAAGCTGTTGTAAAGAAAGCTCAGAATATAAGAAGAAAAAGACAAGAAGCATAAGATAGAGGAGATAACTTTCTTATTCAAGTATGTCATACAATGGTGAATGATATCTCTATTTATAGTATTGAGATATCATAGTCAAAGGTCACCTTGAAATTTTACATAGTTATCATCAAGGTTCATATCACCTTGATATCTTATCACATTGGAAACACTAATACATGAATCCAATTAATTATTGGATAACTCTAATGGATCATCCACATATACAATGGATTTACAACACTCCCCCTTGGATATCCATAGATTATGTGCCTCGTTAAAACCTTACTAGGAAAAACCAAGTGGGAAAAAGAGTACACATATCTCATAATACGCTTTGAATGTTGCCTCGTTAAAAACCTTACCAGGAAAACCCAACTTGGGACAAAACCATAGTTAAGGAAAAGAGTACAACGCGTATTTCGCTCCCCCTGATGAAAACTTTACTTGATATCTCGGAGACGGCGCATTCCAATCTTGTATCTCAACTTCTCAAACGTTGATGTTGGCAATGCCTTAGTGAATAAATCAACAAGATTATCACTTGAACGAATTTGTTGAACTTCTATCTCACCATTTTGTTGAAGATCATGCGTGAAAAAGAACTTGGTGAGATATGCTTTGTCCGGTCTCCTTTGATGTATCCTCCTTTCAATTGAGCTATACATGCAGCATTATCTTCGTACATTGTGGTTGGTATATTCTTTTTCAAAGAAAAACCACACATTTCCTGAATATGATGGGTCATTGATCTCAACCAGACGCACTCTTGACTTGCTTCATGGATGGCTATTATTTCTGCATGATTTGAAGAAGTGGCTACCAATGTTTGCTTCATTGATCGCCAAGATATTGCCGTGTCTCGACATGTAAACAAATAGCCTGTTTGTGATCGAGCTTTATGCGGATCTGATAAATACCCTGCATCTGCATAACCAATCAGTTCTGATTTGGATTCATTGGAATAGAATAAACCCATGTCCATGGTCCCTCGAAGATATCGAAGTATGTGTTTAACACCATTCCAATGTCTTTTTGTTGGGGAGGAACTGAATCTTGCCAATAGACTTACTGCAAAACAGATATCTGGTCGAGTATTGTTAGCAAGGTACATTAGTGCCCCGATCGCACTAAGATAAGGAGTTTCATCACCAAGAAGCTCTTCATCATTCTCTTGAGGTCGAAATGGATTTGTATTGATGTCAAGCGATCTTACCACCATTGGAGTACTCAATGGATGTGAGCTATCCATGTAAAAACGCTTTAGTATCTTTTCTGTGTACGTTGATTGATGAACAAGTATTCCATTTGACAAATTCTCAATCTGTAGGCCAAGATAAAATTTTGTCTTGCCGAGATCTTTCATTTCAAATTCTTTTTTCAGACACTCAACAGCTTCTAAAAGCTCTTTACCAGTGCCAATGATGTTCAAATCATCAACATACACAGCTATTATTACAAATTCAGACCCAGACCGTTTAATGAAATGCAGGGACAAATCGGGTCATTTTTGTACCTTTTCTTTAACAAATATTCAGTCAGGCGATTGTACCACATCCTTCATGATTGTTTCAATCCATACAGAGATTTCTGAAGTTTTATTGAACAAGTTTCTCTTGAATCTTTGTATGCTTCAGGCACTTTGAATGCTTCAGGAATTTTCATGAAAATGTTGTGGTCCAATGAGCCATATAGATAGGCTGTGACAACGTCCATTAGACACATTTCAAGTTTTTCATGAACTGCCAGATTTATGACATATCTGAAGGTGATTACATCTACCACTGGAGAATATGTCTCCATATAATCAATGCCAGGTCTTTGAGAAAAACCTTGAGCAACGAGTCGAGCCTTATATCTCATGACTTCACCTTTCTCATTTCTTTTCCGTACAAAAACCCATTTGTACCCCACTGGCTTGATACCTTCAGGTGTTCGGATTATCGGTCCAAAAACTTCACGTTTTTCTAGTGAAGCCAATTCAGCTTGAATTGCATCCTTCCATTTTGGCCAATCATTTCTCTGTCTACATTCGTGAACAGATTTTGGCTCAAAATCTTCATCTTGTTGCATTATTTCAATAGCAACATTATAGGAAAATATGTTGTCAATCACAATATTATTTCGATTCCAAAACTTTCTCGTCGAGACATAATTCATCGAAATTTCATTATTTTCAGAAGTTCGAACCTCCTCCTCATCAAGTGTTATGACTTGGGTCTCATCTTGAGAATTTCTTTCAACCCATGATCATCTTGATCATTTATTCCTTTTCTTTTTCGAGGATTTTTATCCTTGGAACTTATTGGTCTACCACGCTTCAAATGTGGTCTAGACTCATTTGCCTTAACAATTTGTCCTGTCGGAATATCAACTCGAACTGGAGCATTAAAAGCTGGAATATGCGATTTAGTAATCCTTGGAAGATTAGTAAATGCATCTGGTAGCTGATTTGCAATGTTCTGCAAATAAATTATTCTTTGAACTTCTTGGTCACATTGGTTTGTTCGAGGATCCAGATGAGATAGAGATGATGAATTCCAATCTATCTCTTTTCCCAATGACTTATGTTCTCCCCCTAATGTTGGGTATACTGATTCATCAAAATGACAATCAGCAAATCTTGCCTTAAATAAATCTCCAGTCATAGGCTCCAAATATTTTATGATTGAAGGAGATTCATACCCAACATATATCCCCAACCTTCTTTGGGGCCCCATCTTTGTACGTTGTGGTGGAGCAATTGGGACATACACCGCACATCCAAAAACTCTAAGATGGGAAATGTTTGGTTCATGACCAAAAGTCAATTGTAATGGGGAGAATTCATGATAATTGGTAGGCCTTATGCACACAAGTGTTGCTGCATGCAAAATAGCATGCCCCCACATAGACACAGATAACTTTGTTCTCATTAGTAATGGTCTAGCTATCAATTGCAGACGTTTAATCAATGATTCTACTAGACCGTTTTGAGTGTGAACATGAGCAACTGGATGTTCAATTGTTATACCAGTAGACATACAATAATCATTAAATGCTTGAGATGTAAACTCACCAGCATTATCTAGACGGATTGTCTTTATTGTATAGTCTGGAAATTGTGCTTTCAATCTTATTATTTGAGCCAGCAATCTCGCAAAAGCCATGTTGCGAGTTGATAATAAACACACATGTGACCATCTTGTAGAAGCATCTATCAAGACCATATAATATTTAAAGGGTCCACATGCAGGTTGAATTGGTCCACATATATCACCCTGTATACGTTCCAGAAACGCAGAGTATTCAATTCCAACCTATACTGTTGATGGTTTAATGATCAACTTTCCTTGAGAACAAGCAGCACAAGAGAATTCCTTTGATTGAAGGATATTTGGGCTCTTTAAGGTGTGCCCATGTGAATTCTCAATGATTTTGCATCATATTAAATCCGGGATGGCCCAACCGATCATGCCAAATGATAAATTCATTAAAATTAGCAAACCTTTTGTTTACTACGGCATGTGATTCAACTGTACTTATACTTGTATAGTACAACCCAGAAGAAAATGCAGGTAATTTTTCATGCACAATTTTCTTCTCTACATTAATTGTAGTAAGGTAAAGGTATTCAACCTTTCCTTCATTAGTCGTCTCAACATGATAGCCATTTTGGCGAATAACTTTGAAACTTAATAAGTTTCTTTGAGACTTACTACAATATAATGCATTATCAATGCTTAATATTGTCCCTCCAGGTAGTAATAAGGTCGCTCTTCCAGAGCCCTCAATTAATTTTGTACTACCTGATATTGTGTTGACATATGCCATTTTCATAACCAAATTAGAAAAGTATTTCTTTTCTTTTAATATTGTATGCGTTGTAGCACTATCAAGAAGGCATACATCTCCATTACTCATCTTTTATAGTCTCCCCACATAATTTCAACTGGGAGGTTATCCTGAATACAGCAGAGTTGTATTCAATTACGGTCTTAAAATCTTGAAACCGTAAATGCATCCACTCATAACGAGCTCTTTGCAACACTGTTGCCTTTAGGTGGTCATATCTCCCCTTTAAATCAGTCCACAATTCAAGTGGATCTTTCACCGTCAGATATTCAATCTTCAGGCCCTCATCAAGATGATGACGAAGGAAAATCATAGCCTTCGCCTTATCTTGACTCGATGCTTCATTTCCCTGAGTAATAGTTGCATCAAGACCTTTAGCAGCCAAGTGAATCTCAGCATCGAGTACCCATGAAAGATAATTCTTTCCAGAAATATCTAATGCCACAAACTCAAGTTTGGATAAATTCGACATAATGAAAATTATGAGAAAATATGTGAATTAAATAAAATATTTATATAATACCTTTGCAAGTAGCAATTTCGTGCTGATAACGTGTTGTAAAGAAAGCTCAGAATATAAGAAGAAAAAGACAAGAAGTATAAGATAGAGGAGATAATTTTCTTATTCAAGTATGTCATACAATGGTGAATGATATCTCTATTTATAGTGTTGAGATATCATATTCAAAGGTCACCTTGAAATTTTACACAAGCAAAAATGGTATATTTGATTCACAAATTTAAATTGAAAAATGTTAAACCTCATTTGAAATGTAAAAATTAGTTTTGCAAAATGAGAGTTAAAAAATGACATGGACAGCCTTTTCTTTAATATCAATAGCATAAATAAATCAAACTTTAATGGATACATAAATAACTCTTTTCTCAAAATTCTTTGAGCCTTTTTCCCCTTTATTTATTACTCCCTCTATTTAAAAATGAATGACTTTATTTTCTGTTTAGCCCGTTTAAAAAAATAATCTTTTTTCTTTTTTGGTAACTCTTTAACTTTAATTTTTTACGTGACATATTTAACACCACAAGATTAAAATGCATTTTGATATATTTGACATAACTTTAACTTTCAACCGTAAAATTAAAAAGTCTTCTTTGTTTTCTTAAACAATATCAAATTAAACTAGATCATTATTTTTAAAACGGAGAAAGTAATACTCATAAAGTGCTACTCATCATCCAATATAATACTCCTAAACCCTAATAATTAAAAGTAAAAATAGACATTGGAAGGAGAGAGAACAACGTGGCAGATATTATTGTTTAGATGCGAAAAAGCTACCTAAACACCATACTTGATTTTCCTTTTTCGTCACCTATATAGTAACGAAATCTCTTTTCAAATTTGGAATACAAAACTCAAAACTTTAACTTTTTACACGTTAATGATCCACATATAAACCTTTTATTTTATATCTATGCAAAAAGCATATTTGCCCTTAATCATTTTATTCTCCACATATACTTTGTGTAGAATAATAATAATAACAATAAATAGAAATTAGACCTTTTCTTTGAAAACTATTACAATGGCAAATTTACTTCAACTCAACCAGTGGAACCATGGTATGTTAATGAGCATGTACAATCCAAATAGCAACAACACGCGGCAAAGCAAAATTTGGTCAAAAATAGCCCTTAAGCAAACCCCAATCTCTTCCAACAGCCCAGTTATGGCTCTAAATAATTGTAATATTGATTACAAAAAAGGTGTAAAGTACCTAGTTGACAATTCAAAGAAGATGAAAATGGTGCCTTTGGAGTTTGTTTTGCCAATTCCAGAAGGTGAAAGGCCATCGATGGCGATTGATGGTTCAATTCCAGTTATTGATATGAGTGGACTCAATGGACCTGTTGTTCAGCAAAGACTATCAACTATACATGCCATTAGTTCTGCTTGTGCTGAATGGGGATTCTTTAGGGTAACTTTTAACTTTCCCAACTCTTTCTTCAATTATATTTTCAGTTTTAAGTTAAGTGTACTTGTGGATTGATAGTTTCACGCCATTAGATATAATTAATTAATCAGATATGGTCACTTAACCTTGTTTGTTAACTCAAAAGTTCCTCAGCGAGAAGGGAGATTAGTAGGGGCGTACGTGGTTCTGTTTGGATCGGATATCTATTAAAATCAAAATCCAACCAATTTAGTCTGTTTTTTAAATTTCTAAAAATCAAATCAAACCAAACGAAAAAAATAACCATCGATTTTGGTTATTGTCGGTTTGGTTTGGTTTAATTCAGTTTTTCTGGTTTATTCGGTTTGAAAGTAATAATTTTTTTGAGGACGTACGTATCTCGATAGACACAAATACCAAGTACATTAACAATCTACAGAAAAACTAATGTCGGTTCAGTCAAGCAATCAAGCAATATTAGAGTTATCATTACACGAACAAAGTGATTCTTTTTTAAGATAAAGTTTGACTATTTTATGTGAAGTACAGTAAGTAAAAAATAAAATGGATTTTGATGGACTTGAATTTGATATTGTTATACCTTGGCTAAAGTGTTAGGCTTGAAAAAATGGTAAAGTTAAAGCATTAAGTTAATTAAAATTTAACAAAATATTTTTAATTTATTTACGAATAATATATAAGTAATTATAAAATTTATATATCTAATTTATCGATTCGATTTGGTATTTTTGCGGTTGTTTTTTAATAAAACCAAAACCAAACCAAATAGTATCGGTATTCAAAATTTAAAAACCAAACCAAACTAAATCAGGTATCGATTTTTTTAATCGATTTGATTCGAATTGCGATTTGATTTGATTGTTAACCATAACCATGAACAGCCCCTAGTTATTAGTATGAAGAAAAATATTTTTCAAATTATCTTTTTCAACCTCACACCTCAAATTTTCACCGATTTCCACTACTAATCCAGGATTAGATTCCTAATTCTCAATTTAGAATCTGACTCCCAACCTCGACTTGAGACCCAACTTTTGAGTCCTTAGTCGGATCAGGTTGGGATCCCGATTTGGGTAAGAGGAAATTTCATTAATGACAAAAAGATTAAACTTAATAAATCTCTTTAGTTAATTATGATTGCCTAATTACGCAATTTTGTTTGTGGGGGTATTTTGTTTGCATAATTCACTTGCCATCATATATAAATATTGTATTTATATGTTTAGAAATTTTTTAGATTTTATATGAATCAAATGTATTAACAAGATAATTATATATAAGCTAGGGTAAGAATATACAAGTTTTAGATTTATACAATTTGAAAGATTTTGGATTTATGCAATTAGCAACCGAATTATACAAATTTTGAATTTATACAATTAGCAATTGAATTATATAAATTTTGGATTTATACTATTAGGAGCTGAATTATAAAAATCTAGAATGCGGGTCACGTAATTGTAAGTTAGAGGTAAATGGTAATTTCATTAAACTATAGTTATGTTAGTTAGTTAACTTGTATTAGTTTACTTATTCACGTAATTTTTTCGAATCAAGATGAAGGTCGGTTCCTAGATCGGGTGTCGGGGTTGGATCTCTAGTCACGTGTTGAGGTGGGGTTTTGACTTAAGTGTCAGAGTCATATTATAGGTTGAGAGTGGAGGTCGTATCCCAAGTCAAGTATCAAGTTTGTTTCCAGATTAGTCATAAAAATCAAGTGTTGAGGTTGGATATCGATTAAGAAGTCGGGTTTCTGATTGAAAGTCACGATCGAATCTCGACTCAAAAATCAGATCTTGGGTTGGGAGAGGGTTCAGATCACAAAGTAAATTAAGTACTTTAAACCCTCACATCCGTATCATATTGTCACGCCTTTGTGAACAAGTAACTACCTCCATCCAAGAATAGTTGTCCACCATATAAAGAAAAATCCAATAATACTTGTCCAATTTAGACAATCAAGAGATAATTTACTTTTTGTGTCTATTTTATTTTTACTATTAAATATTAATTATCATCTAACATATTTTTCAAAATATAAAATTTAATAAAGTCAAAAGATAATAGAGCAATATTACTCTTTTATTTATTTATTTATTGTTTCGTGATAAAAATTTAAGAATTTATTCACATTTTGACAATAAAAAGTTAGAATTTCCACAGGTAACTAATCATGGTATAAAAGAGTCCCTCATGGATGAAATGGTGCAAGTGGTAGAAGAATTTTTCAATCTTCCATTAGAAGAGAAAATGAAATATGATTCAGATGATGTGATGGATCCAGTAAGATATGGAACAAGTTTGACCACTACTAGAAAGCATGCCCTTCATTGGAGGGACTTTCTCAGGCACTATGGTGGTCTAACTCCACATACATATCACCTTTGGCCATCTAATCCTCCTGCCTACAGGTAATCATCATGATATCTACTAAATATCGTGAATTATTGTGTATCTAAAATAAATTATACTTAATTTGACTCAAATATTATATTTATTTAGCGAATGAAAAGTGATACAAATTTTAATTTGATAAACTATTATAATCAAACCTAATTATGATCTGAACTAGTGAGATATATATTATTTAAACAAAGATATACTATAAAGGAAAAATCATTGGTCAATGATGACTCTCCGTAATAATTATACTCCATAGGATCTTTAATTAGCTAATTTAGCTCTTATAGGTGATCATCAATCATGTCAGGTATTTTCGTTACTCCATTAAGAAAGGTGAATCCTTATAGATCTATTATCCCTTCAAAGAATAGAACATGATAATTTTTAATCATCTAACTGAAGCAAAAACAAAAAGAACCAAAACGATTATATATGATACCTATATTTACTCACATAAGGTAAAATTTTAAGTTTGGTAAAATATTATGTGTGTACATTCGGGATAACTAATCTCGAGATAAAAATATCTCTTTAAACCCTTTTTTATAATTTATACATCACTTTTCACCTTCATGAAGGATATTCTTTAAACAAATGATTTGTTTTATGCAATGGATATTATTTGAATATAACAAATCAAACGCTAAATAAAACGTAATGTCAGCATAACTTAATTAAACTATTTTAGTTTTAATTCCTTATCATGTCTCATAATTGAAGGTAGAGATCAGTAATTACCACCTGAACAACTCCTCTTATCATAGCATGCATGTTCTAATCAATTCTTACGTATATATGTGTGAAGGGACGTTGCAAAAGAGTACTTAAAGGAAGTTTGGCAACTTGCGGTAATAATATTTGGTGCAATATCAGAAGGACTAGGACTTGATCCAAATTACATAGAGAGTTCACTTGGAGATGAAGGGACTCAATTGATAATTTCAAATTATTATCCAGCATGTCCTGAGCCAAACAAGACATTGGGACTTGCTCCACATTCAGATCATGGTGGTCTCACTATTGTGATGGACAATGGCATTCATGGCTTGCAAATTAAACACAATCAAACATGGTACTCTGTCCCTAGTATACCTGGCACTTTCGTTGTCAATCTTGGAGATTTTTTTGAGGTTAGCGTCATTATTTTTGCTTTCAACTTAAATTATATATTTTAACCGTGAGTGTCAAATAAATACGATACTTGAGACGGGTCTAAAATATAAGAATTACACCAAATCAACTTAGAAATGAATGATCTTGAGTTCTTGATCCCACTTGTCTGATTGACAATGGGACAAGTAAAGTCAAAAGTTCAAGATAATTCATCTCAAAAGTCATTTTGGTATTATCAAAAAGTTACTTGAACTATGATGAGCCGAGTCAAAATGGCTAAATGAGTTATTGTAACTCAACTTATCCACTTTTACTAAGTTCCGATTTCTTTACTTTTTATTCTTAAAGTTCAAGATCTTTTTTGATAATATTTCTATGAGTCAGTTGGGTCACATAGATAGCATAAATCAGCTCAACTTTCTATAAATTGAATTGAGTCTGTTAAAATAAATTGAATTAATAAATTGACACGTTATTAAGTCATATCCTCAGGTATTGAGTAATGGAAAGTACAAAAGTATAGAGCATCGAGCAATAGTCAACACGGAGGCAGCTCGGATCTCTATAGCAGTGGGTCACGGCCCGAAAATGGACGCAATAATTCAGCCTGCAAGCCCACTTATCAAAGAGAAGAGTGAAAGCAAGTATCGATCCATTATTTACAAAGACTATATTAGGGCCCAACAAAGCACTATTAAGAGAGGGAAAAGTGCCTTGGATGAGATAATGAACAATAATATATAGACCACTAAATTTTAGCATACGATCAATCCTCGTACATGGTCATGTTTCTAATAATATAAGTTAACTAAAGTGTGATGTGTGCTTGCATGGTCTCGTTTCGTTTGAATTCGATAAGTTATGCTAAAATTATTCATATATCATCTTTACTAAAAATAGATGGTGGTGCTTAGTGTTAATTTGACCAACAAAGAAAAATTAAATGATTAATTAATGTTCATTGGTCAATTTAATTAATAAAAAATAAATTAATTTATGGTCAATTATATAAAATTTTATTTCTAGGATATACTCCCTTTGTCCCTATTTAGTTGTCCACTTTAGAAAAGACACACATATTAAGATAATAATAATTAACATATTGAAGTTACAATTTTACCCTTATTAAATATGGTTTCAAAAAGAATGAATTAAAACTTAGAAATTTTCAAGAAGTTTAAATGAGGGTATAATAGGAAAAAAAATTTGTCCTTTCTTGATTTGTCAAAATATACAAATAAATAGGGACATCTAAAAGAAGAAATAAGGACAAGTAAAAGGAACAGATGGAGTACTATATTAGAGTACAATAGTAAACTTACATAGTTTCTTAAGGGGGGTACGAGAGCATTGAACATCGAGCAGTAGACCGTAGTCATTGCGAATTTGATATTTGGAGATTAAAATTATATTTAAATCTGTATTCCATTTGAAAAGACGTCAAACTAAATTTTGAAACTTGAAAAACTCAAAATTTAATATTTAAAAATTATATAAAAAATATTATATGTCACAATAATTAATAAATATAAAAATTATAATAAAAATAAATATATTTGAAACTCAATTTAAAAAATGCTAGGCCACAATTAAATTTTTATTTATGTTATATTCAGTAAGTAGAAAAAAGTAGTTTTGTAAAATATATGTACATATGTATCGCAAAACGAATATATATGTACATATTTACCCTTATAAATAAGGAGTGAGATTAATATAGTGGGAAAAAAAAAAGAGGTATTGAATTGAGAAACAAATCAATTTAATATAAATAATTTCATTGATGTTTTTAATTTTATAGGTGTGTATATTGAATATTGAAGGGAAAATTATTGTTCCGATAATAATTGACCAGAAACATGTTATTATTCCGATTATAATTGACTACAAACATGAGTATTCAACTGGTTACACCTCACGCTATTTTAAATCAAACGGCAGATGACAAAATATAATTCTACTTAGAAATAATGATTTTAAAAAAATTAATTTAATGAAATAATTTATAACAATAAAAATGTCCATAGTATATAAATCATAAATTTTAAAACTTCTCTTTTTATAAAAACTTTATGTCATATGAAACAATGTTACGTAAATTGAAACTAAATTACATATACTATAAGGATCAAACTCAGATATAAGGCAATCTATTGTTGAGCTACTACTTAATTGCTTACATTATGCATGTCTATCTTCTATATATTATATATATCGCTGCTTGATCGTCAACGTAAGCCACTTTCCTTGTACAAATTAAGATTTGATTGCACGCTATATATGTAAATATCCATAAACGTTCAACAACCAACTACCTAACTAGGTAGTAATTTGCTCATCTTGCAAAGTTGTTATCTAGTGGTGGTTCTATTGCTACATGTTGTGTACGTTCTCGATCTATATCTATCTGAAATGCATTCATATAGTTGTAACGGAATTAAGCTTGCTTTTCACCGAGGGGTTCATCATCTATTACATATTAATCTTGTATGTACAATAAATGATTTAACCAACAATATACAGATATAAATAATCTTCCATATATAATAAGGAAGACTAGTAATATTGTTACAAATAGGAAATATAGTACTCATTATAACAAGCTAACCTTCATTGATATGTCAAAAATGTTTTCATTATCAGCTCTACAAGTTACTAAGTCCTTTATTTATATATGGTAACATCTGAAATAATACTTTGTAATCCTAAGATTCTAATCTAAAGATTAATGGGAGTACTCAATGGCTAAATATTTTTGTACTTCTTGGACCAATAAATCAATAAATTTTGAGTTAGGTTTGTGTAGGGTTAATGAAATAATCTAAATTAAACTTGAACCAGTGAGACAGATGAATTAATTAGTGAAGATATATATATATATATATATATATATATATATATATATATAATCAATCAAATAACACTGATAGAATATTGTGCTTTCAAACAACAATACGGGGAACCGATAATTGATGCCTTTTTTAGTACTCCCTCCATTTCATATTGCATGGCGTTCACCCATAAGAGGTGTTAATGAGTCTTTAGCTCATTAGTTTATCCTTCTTCTTGAACTCTAACCCTTATAAATAAAAGTGATTTATTCATTTTGTGAGAACTTCGATTATTAGTGACGTGAATTATGATTGTTGCATACCTGTAGGGATGGCAATGGGGCAGGGCGGGATGGGTTTAAGACTATGTGGGCGGGGCAGGTTTAAAGTTGTGTGGGGCGTGTCGCATATTGCGGGATGAGTTTAAAGTGGATTTTTTTAAAATTAATGTGGGGCAGACGTATGTGATTTTATGTGGTTCAAACTTAATTTTAACTTTTTACTTGTTATAAGAGTGAGAGATCAGCATTATATATTAAGATAATTTCATCAAAGCTATTAAAATATTAAAGATAATAAATGAAAATGGTTCAATAAAAAATAACACAATTTCTTACATGTTTTCCAATTGACCTCTAAAAATAAAATTTTAAGTGACTATCTTATTAATTAGATTAATACAATGAATTTTATTTTTAGTATCAAACGTAACTAGAAAAAAAAGTATTTAAAAATTTATGTGGGGCGAATTCATGTGGTGCAGGGTGTTGAAAATAGAAAGAGTTGTTGCGGAGGTCGAGGTGAATTAAAAATTTTACGGATTAAGCTCAACCTACACCACACCGCCCTATACTGCCTCATTGTCAACCCTACGTATCTAGGAGAAATCTGTAAGTTTATTGAACTAGATAGTATGTCGGACTCCAAATTACTACAAGAAATATTTACTCCTGGAAAATAAAAATATGTCTACTTTCATAAATGCCTTGAATATAAAAGTAACTCTTCCATCATTTCTTAGTTAGGTAAACCTTCATTTATTTATAAAAGGATAAAATTGAATAAAAAATAATGGTAATATTTTATATGAAACATTATTTATTTTGAAATAGAAAAAATATGTAGTAAAAACACCATATGTATCAAAGAATAAAAAAATACCCTATTTTTCATTATTTATTCCACCAAAGAGCTGATAGATTAATCTTATTTCAAATATTAAGAGAACTATATTATATATATTACAACTGCAGATTGTTTTGACTTATTTGTCCGAAATTTACAAAACAATCACAAATGCAAATACATACATAAACATGCACAAATCCAAACATATATTCTTCTTCTTTTATTTTTTAATTAAAACAGACTTTTTCTTAGCAAACCTTCTGCCGACTCCTTAATCAACTTCCAAGCTGAAATTACATGTCTGTCCTCCGTGAGTGTAGCACCTACTGCAAACCTTAACATGTATATTCCACCAACTTTTGTGTGAGTCATGTAAACTAGACCCGTTGAATTAACACTATCAAGTAATTTCTTGTTTAAGAACTCGATATACACCGGTTCATGTTCCTTATTAGGGTTGAATCGGAAGCACACGAGTGAAAAACGTCGTGGCACGACAACTTCAAACCTCGGATCAGACCTAATGAACCCTTCAAACATTTTGGCCATACGAACATCGGACCTGATGTGACTCTGAAGATTGGCTACGCCATAACTACGCATGACGAGCCATAATCGGAGAGACTTGAACTTTCGTCCCGTACCGATTTGCCAGTCTTTGTAATCCACAACCGAGTCGTATTCAGATCGTTTATTTCGTAGGTACTCCGGATTCGTGCTCAATGCCTTGACTAACACGTTTGGTTCTCTCACCCACATGCAACAACAATCTAAGTAACTTAGTAGCCACTTATGAGGGCTTAGGCTCAATGAGTTAGCTCGTTCAATTCCATCGAGGTATCGTCTAAACTCTGGACATATACATGCGCTCCCTCCATAAGCAGCATCCACGTGAAGCCAAATGTCAAATTCTTCAGCCAGCTGACCCAGCTGGCTGAGAGGATCGACGGCTGTAGTGGAAGTGGTCCCAACAGTAGCACAGAGGAAAAGCGGGACAAGTCCAGCAGCAACATCAGCTTCAATAATTCCACGTAGAACTGCGGGAGATAAAGCGAAATCGCTTTCAATACAAGTTGGTACCGCACGAATATTGCATGGTAAAATACCAGCTACCTTGCAGGCTTTGGTATACGTAGAATGCGTTTGATCAGAACCGTAGACTACAAGCTTTCCGATGTTATCAACGCCTATGTTATCGAGTTTACGATCACGTGCAGCGATTAACGCGCATAGGATCGCTTCACTGGTTGTACTTTGAAGTACACCACCACCCGTGCCAGAAAACATGAAGGCTTTTGGTAATTTCAACATATTAGCGAGCCAGTCCATGACTATCATTTCCAACTCCGTCATGGCTGGAGAAGCCAGCCAGTTAAACCCGACGGAGTTGAAACAATTGCAAAGCATTTCACCAATGAACGCTGCGGAACTAACAGTAGCTGGAAAAAATGCGAAGAAATTCGGGCTCAACCAATGGGTCATACCCGGGACAATATGGTTTTGGACATCTTTCATAATTGCCTCGAATGGTTCGGGGCAGTAGGGGGCATTTTTGGGTAATTGAGTACGGAGATAACCCGGTTCGACTTGGCTTAGAACCGGGTAGGTCTCAATATTCTTGTAGTAATCAGCAATGAAGTCCACCATTTGATGGGCTTGGGTCCGGAATCCTTCCGGGTCAAGCGGGTTGAATTTCGGAACGTTGGATTGAGTTGGAGAGCTGTTATTGGAATCAAGGCTTCCCATGATAGATTTTTGGAACAATTTAAGGTACGTTAATCTCTTAAATAAAGTGAAAAGAATGAGATTGATCACAGAAGAACAAGTGTATATACCTCGTATCTTCGTTACTCTTGTAAGAAATAAATAATGAGTTAGAGAAAAGGGAATTAGAAAGGAACATTTTATAGGAGAAATTAAAAGGTGACGGGGATTGAATTAAATGGGGAAAGAGAAATAAAAGGGAAAAAGGTAGTTAGGAAGAGAGAAATTAGAGTGGAGACAAAAAGGAGAATTTGGTATTGGTTGTAGTAATAAAAATTCAAAGCAGCCAATTTTGTTGGGCATGCGGCCAGGTGCTAAGTGGATTGAGGTAAAATTAAAGATATTAAATAGATTGATAATTTGGTATAAATTAAATTGTGTTAGGATCCGTTCAATTTAATTTGTTTAATATCAATAATTTTAATATATTGTTATTTAACTTTTATAACTATAATTGAATTTCAACTAAAGAAAATATATAATAAAAATGTTACAAATGAATGGATAAATTCTAAGAAATATAAAATAAATACTAGTAATTGATATATTTAAGGGAAAATGCACAAGTACCCGCTCAACATATGCCCAAAATTCCAGAGACACACTTATACTATATTAAGGGTCTATCACCCGAATGAACTTATTTTATAAGTAATTTTCTATCCCTTTTCGGCCTACGCGGCACAGGATTGAAGAAAAAGTCAACCAGCGTTGACCCCACAAGATAAATCACGTAGGCCGAAAAAGATTAAAAAATTATTAATAAAATAAGTTCAAGGGGTAATAGGACCTTAGTATAGTATAGTGTGTCTCTGAGATTTCGGGGATAGGTTGAGGGGTACTTGTGCATTATCCCTATATTTAATATAGAAACACATGTGTTACGTCAATGCAAATAAAGAATTTTAAAACGAATTGAAATTAAAAATTAAATTGAGCTCAATTTGAGTATTCACTTAAAATGAGTTAAGGCTTGAATGAGTTGAGATTTGACTCAGTTTAAATTATATTGAATATAACTCTTAAATTATAAACAATTTAGGTGGATTTCCTGTGTTTGAGCTCCATTTTGGCAAATTTATCATATTATAGAAGAACCCAATTTTTATTCACAAATTTTGAAAATAATTTTAAATTCTTATATAATATATATTTATAGAATAGTAAATCATTTCATTATGTGTAAAACAAAAATATCAAAGAAACATTATTAATACTAATTAATTTGAAATAGCTTTAATTAATACTTTTTTTACCGCAACCACACATGAGGTACTTTTTTGTCTGTATTACTCGTGTTGACACAACACAAAGAATGGGTATAACATATTTAAAGCTTAGAGGTCTAAAGTGGGAGGCCTTAGACGAACCGATACCGTTTAATATAATCTTAATTTTAGGAAGCACATATGTTGACGGTTTTGTGTGTGCTTTATACAGCTGATAGCTCTAAGTGCGATCTGTTAGTCTCGTAGAATCGAATAATTTTAATAGTGAAATACTTAATTGATTTGTGACTTGTTGCAGAAAAGAAGGAAAAAAATGAGTCAAGAATATAACATCTAAAGAAGGAAAAAATATGATATGTCCATCAATCAAGACAAAGCAATCAAAAAGAAAAAAAATTAAATCACACTACATCAAGAGTGAAAATCATGATTTGATGTAGAGACACAAAAGAAAAACAAATATTGCATTTAACATTGCCAGAAAGATATGTCTTGATCTCTATAATCAATTAGATTTCAAAATCAATCAAACATATAATGATTAATCAGAGATTCCAAAAATCAATCAAAATATATTCAAGGTTGTAGAATATATTCAAGATTGTATTTACTATTGCAATAAAGATATGTCTTGATCTCCAGAATCAATCAGACTCTAGAATCAATCAAGCAGATCATGATAAATCATAGATTTCAGAAATCAATCAAATATATTCAAGATTGTAGAACAAATCAACTAAGGAAGGAAAGAGATAATGTGCATCAATCAAAGGATACTTTCAAGACAACAAGATCAGTTAACATCCAATACTACAAGGAAGAAATCAATGTTAAGAAATGCATTCAAGTTAACAAGATCAGCCAAAGATTCAAGATCACAACAAGATCATCATACAAAGAACAAATTTGATATGCTCATGCACATATCTGATATGAACATGAATCAACAAATCAATCAGAACAAAATCAAGGACTTAATCAAAGATCTTTGATTCAAACTCCCTTGGGTTTTCATAAAAGAGCAAAGTCCTCCAAAACTATATAAACTTCTCTTAGCCATAGCTGTGAAGCACGCACTTCACTTGAACTTATATTATAATCTTCTTTTATTTTTTATAAAACTTTGTACACCCTAGAGTGAACAATTGTAAAGAGAAGAGAAAGAAAGATCTGAGTGTAGGTTATAATGATAGAGGTTGTGTCGAAAAAGAAGATCTGATTTGCATATCAGACGGGCTCTCAATCATTACATTTTGTAACACTCAAGTTCTCAAAAAGCTCTTAAGGAAACCCTTGTAATCCAAGGGAATTGAACTAGGCACTACATCGGTGATCCCAACCGATATAAAAACACTCTGTGTTATTTACTTACTGCAAGTTATTTTTACTGTTTATCTATTTTACTAACGTGCGGGTGAGTAACTAATTAAAATAGAAAGTCAACTATAGGAAATTTTAATCCACCCCTCTTGACTTTTACGACCCACATGTAAAAAGTTATAAATTACAAATGAGGTACTTTTTGTTTGTAACAGAAAATGTTCGACTCAACATAACAATTGTACAATATAATTAAATGTCAGAGGTCTAAAGTGGGAGGCCTTAAATCACTTGAATTCCCTTTAATTATTCTTAATCCAAGGAAGCACACAGCCTCGTGTGTGCTTTATATAATTAAAAAAAGATTATGGTGTAATGAGATAGTTGACTCTGTATATGTTAACTACTAAGAGATGGTTTCGTTACAAGGATTAATTATAAGGTCTATGATATATATGCGGTTAATTAGCATAAGAAATCAAACTTAATACGAGTTAAACGGTTTGAGCTATATAAGATTTATTATTTTGTTCATCTTATCTCAGTCCATCTCAATTTAGGTGCTTCTTGGGGAAGCTTTCTAACTTGAGTACTATTTAGGTGCTTCTTGGGGAAGCTTTCTAACTTGAGTACTATTTATTACTAGCTCAATACATTTAGGGGTCCTTTAGTAGGATATACAAACATAATGTTAAATATTGTATTATATAATATTACTAATGCTGATGTTAATAATATTTGTATTAGTTATATATGTTGAAATTAATTTTTTAGTTTTAAATTTTTCTATTAAAAATAACATGTATTACAATATTTCTAAAAAAATAAACATTTGTTTATATAAAAAAAAAAACTTTCATTAATATGGTGGAATGGATGTAATTATACTGTTAATATAATTAATATTGTAGTACCCTTTTTATTTTAATTTATATGAAATATATTTTTTCAGAGTCAATTCAATTAACTCTTAGATACTAAATTGAAATAGATCAATTTCAGAAACTATAAGAAAGTATTATAGCTTGTAATTTGTAAATACATTTTTTTAAATGTTTAGATTTTCTTTAATACAAAATTATCTTTGATAGAAAGCATTTCATTTTTCGTCAAATTTCTTAAAGTAAATTTAAATTAAGTCCAGCCTCAATATAAATATCGAATATCAATTAAAAAAATTTAAAAGCATTGTATTATCCGTTAGATCGTTAGAAGGAGACTGTTGTCCAAAACATGTTGCACCGCAAGGAAAAATATTACATCAGAGTTTTGGATATGAACAATTAGTTGTTGAAGGTTGAGATTGTTCCTAATAGTCAAAGAACTTGAATATTGACAACTATGACATATTAATATTCTCTCAATTCGTTTTTACTTGTTTAGTTTGTATAAAGAAAAATTTCAAATAAATATTGGCTTATTTTTTATTAATTTTAGAGATAACTATTTATCTTCTTTAATTTATTTTGTCATTTAAGTTATCATTTTTCAAACTTATAATTAAAGTGGCAATAGTCAAAATTAAAATTTCAAAATACAGAAAATACAAGTGGTTTGATAAAATAATATTTTAATCAATTTAAAATAGCATACTTATATTATGTCTCACTACTCACTAGTATGTCATAATTAAATTAATTGTCATGTGTAATGAAATAGTGAACAATAAAAGAACAAATTCATAAATTTGCAAACAAATTTTGCCGCTGAGCACGCATTCATGATGTCAATACTGATTGGCTGATAAGTGATAAGTAGAAAATTATACCTTAGAAACATAATATGAAACCATAACGCAGGTCAAAGATCGTAGTAAAATATATAGAGTCCGGAGTCTAATGGATATAAAATATTAACAAAAATTTTAAAATGGTATATGAATTTTTATTTTAACCAAAAGGATAAAATTGCTAGAAGAGGAGCGATTTCTGTCGTTGAAAAAAATTTGATAAAAAGAAATCGCTGCCTTGGCAGCGATTTGTAAAATATATATTTTTTAATAATTTTTTAATAAATCACTCCCTAAGCAGTGATTTCCTTAATTTTTATTTGAAATTAAAAAAAAAAAATAGGAGCAAATCGCTGCAAGTGCAGCGATTTGTCTCCAATTTTTTTTTATATTTTTTAAATTAATTTTTTAGAAAAATTTTGATTGCTATTTATTTTTAAAAATCATTAAAAAAAATATTTTAAAATAAGTAGTAGAATAATTTAAAATTAAAATTTCTTTAAAAAAAATTAAAAATCTAATTTTAAAAATTGGAAAAAAAATTAAAAGAATTGATTGGAAAAATTAAAAATCAATTTGGAGACAACTTGCAGCGATTTGCTCTTAGTTTTTTTTTTTTTTTTAATAGATAATTTAAAAAATTAAGAAATCGCTAATTAGGCAACGATTTATTAAAAAATTATTAACAAAATTTTTTTTTTGAAAAATCGCTGCTAACGCAACGATTTTACTTTTTCCGGCGAGCGAAATCGCTGCCCTTCCAGCGATTTTGCCTAGTTAAAATAAATATTCATATATCATTTGGAATTTTTATTAACATTTTATACCCTTTAGACTCCAGACTCAAAATATATATGTCCCTTATGTTCTTTCTATTCATTTTAGTTATCATGTTTATTAAAGTTGTAGTGTAGTAATTATATTTTTTAAAAATAAAATTAATTATTATTTTTTATAATTATTTATATTCAGTAAAGGATAAATGAAAGTAATTGACTTGAATTTATTTTCTCTGTTCCCCTCCAACCCACATATTGTGTCACGTTGTTCATCATTATCCTTCTACACAAGCTGTGCCTTTGACTATTCATAACCTATCCATAATGTTTTTATCAAAAATATACATAGATATACTGTTTTTTTACTTTCTTGTTCTTATTCATGGGCGGAATCATTTTAGACAATGCGTTTTGATTCATATTCATTATTTAAAATTATGTAATACATAAAAGCTAAATGAATTATTATGAATATATATTTAATTATATATATATATATATATATATATATATATATATTGTAGAAAATACCCATACTTAGCAAAATAAATATAGGAACAAAATAGACTAATTATGTTAGTAATATATTCTGTATAATCTTTTTCCTTATCTGGTTCCGTATTTCTTTCCATCTTACCTGTATAAATGTAATAGTTATTTCACAAGAGAAACATACAGAAAATTAACCAAAAACTATTCTCTTTGTTTACGTATTTTATCATGGTATCAGAGCCATAAGGTCGATCTTCGACGGTTGTTCGTACTCATCATCTACCGGGATCTACCGAAATGGAAGACCCATCGGAAAATCCACCAGAAAATCCAAACCAGCTTATTTCTATGGAACATATGCAACAACTGTTTCAAATGTTCCAAACACTCAACAAAAGCTCAACCAACATCGAACCAGTGACTTCACAAACAGTGCGAGTCACGGAAAAATTGAACTTCACCAACTACACCAAATGGTGTAAACTGATGCAGATAACAATTGGTGGTCGGGGAAGACTCAATCACATCATCGTCAACCCCATTTCACCAGATGATCCAGAATACCAGCAATGGGCTCAAAAAGATTCGATGGTCATCTCATGGATCATCGAGAATATTGACGGAGACCTCGTGAATCAATTCTTGGACTACAAAACTGCCCGAGATTTATGGAAAGGCATCGAAACTCTACTCAGTAGCGGCAGAGATGAACTGCAGATCTATGATCTGAACACAAAGGCAACCTCTATGAAACAAGGGATAGACACGATAGAGGTCTATTTCAGTAAATTGAATACCCTATGGAAAGAAATCGATAGACGAATGCCGAACCCAATGAAATGCGCAGAAGACATCACACTGTTCAACTCATTTATACAACGACAAAGGCTGTACCAGTTTCTGGCTGGTGTAAATGATTCACTTGACAAAGAAAAGCGAGACATCCTAAATCTAGATCCCCTTCCAACCATTGATGCCGCATATGCCACCATCAGACGAGAAATTGCTCGCCGTGGCATAATGACCGGCAACTCATCACTGGAACGAGGTCCCTCAGAGATCGGAAGTGGTCTTGTCACTCAACGCCGGTCATATTCTTCATTTAGCCGGTCAGATTCATCATTCCGGCGAGAGGACAAAACTCACCTCAAATGCAGCCACTGCGGAGGAACCAAACACACCAAGGAAGGATGCTTTAAGCTCATCGGCTACCCAGAATGGTGGGAAGACCTGAGACAGCGTAAAGCCGCCACCAAGGTAACAAAGACCGGCGGCAAGGCTAACGCCGCCATCGGAGAAGGAGAACCGACCAGCGAGGCTTCGTCAACCACTGTCACCAACAGGCGAACAGGTACAGGCGAGGCTTCGTCGACCAGCGTTACCGACAGGAGAACAGGTACGAGTGGCAAAAATGGGTTCACCAAAATTTCCGGTGAACCATGGATGGAGACAGAGGAAGCGACGGGAAGAAGAAGAGAGAAAATTCTAGAGGAGCCGTCCTCTAGAAATGAAAAACAAGAGGCCCTAAAAAAATATGACCCTTTAGCCCTTGAGCCCAAAAAATCAGAAGCCCAATTATATAAAAAACCCAAGGAAAAACAAAGTGTGGGTCTCATGTGCAATAAGTCCAATTGGATTTTTGACTGTGGGGCCACGGACACTATGTCATACGACCCATCCGATTTTCTCTCCTCCACATCAACTACCCGTACTAAGATTCAAACTGCAAATGGGGAGTTTATTCCAATTACTCAAGCCGGAGATGTGGATATTACATCAGAAATCCATTTAAAAAATTGTCTTTTAATTCCAAGTCTTACCCACAAACTTTTATCTGTTAGTCAATTAACCAAGGAACTAAACTGTACAATTCTAATGACTTCCTCTGATTGTATTGTACAGGATGCTCAGACGGGGCGGATCATTGGTCGTGGTATTGAAAGAGGAGGTCTATACTATGTGAACGAGGTGACTCAACAGGGTAACGCTTTGCTTGCTCAAGGATCGCCGGAATATCAGATCTGGATGTGGCACCGACGGCTAGGTCATCCGTCTTTAAGTTATCTTAAACGATTATTTCCCTCTTTTAAGGACATTGATTTTGGTTTGGACTGTGAAGCATGTGTACTTGCAAAAAGTCATAAACATTCTTATTCTCCCAGTTCAACTCATGTTTCTAAGCCATTTACCTTAATTCATTCTGATGTCTGGGGTCCTGCACCTGAATTTGCCTTTTATAAATATTCCTATTTTGTTTTGTTTGTGGATGATTGCACCCGTATGAGTTGGGTTTATTTTCTAAAAAATAAATCTGAAGTATATGATGTGTTTATAAATTTCTACAACATGATATGTACCCAATTTGCTGCCCAACCTCAAATTCTTCGATCTGATAACGGAGGAGAATACATAAACTTAGATATGAAACAATTTATTTCTGATCATGGCCTCATTCACCAGACTACCTGTCCGGATACTCCTCAACAAAACGGGATAGCTGAACGGAAAAACCGAACCCTTCTTGAGATTACTAGAGCCATTATGTTAGAATCCCATGTCCCTGTCCATTTTTGGCCAGAAGCCATTGCCACAGCCACATATCTAACCAACCGACTACCTACCAAACCTCTTGCATACCAAACTCCTCTTGACACTCTTTCTTCCCATGTGTCCATCCCTTCCTATCATTCTCTACCTCCACGGGTGTTCGGATGTGTTGTCTATGTTCATCTCCCACAAAGAATCAGAAATAAACTTGAACCACGAGCCATCAAATGTGTTTTTATTGGGTATGGGGTTACTCAAAAAGGGTACCGATGCTATGATCCCATTCAAAATAAAATCTACACCAGCCTTGACTGTGAGTTTTTTGAACACTCCTATTACTATACCCAGCCTGGTCCTCAGGGGGAGACTACGAATGATGACCTTAGCTGGTTAATATATCCAGAAATGATGGACTTTGATCCTCCAACGCAAGTAAGCAATACCGCCGACGTCAACTCTGAAACATCTGTATCAGCTCCTTCTCCTCAAACCACTCCAATGACAACCACTGAGCACCCTGAGTCAACATCAGTTGAGGTAAATTCTGAATTGTGTACTGTTCCTACTGACTCTGTGTCTAGTGATAATTGTCAAAACAGATATGAGCTTCCTCACAGAAGCACGAGAGGTGTTCCTCCCAAAAGGTATGACCCGGAATATGAAGATCAACGGTCCAGATACCCCATAGAAAGAATCAGCAATGAAAACCTGTCCAACACAGCTGTTGCCTTCACTACCTCCATGTACTCAACAAACATTCCCAGAACCGTGGAAGAAGCTTTTGAAGATGAGAAGTGGAGACAAGCCATGGAAAATGAATATGTTGCCTTGGAAAAGAATCACACATGGGAAAAATGTATTCTACCCAAAGGGAAGAAGAAGGTAGGGTGTAGATGGGTATTCTCCATTAAGCACCGGGCAGATGGAACCATTGAAAGGTACAAGGCAAGATTGGTGGCCAAGGGTTACACTCAGACTTTTGGGATTGACTATTCAGAGACTTTTTCCCCAGTAGCCAAGATAGACACAATACGAGTATTGTTCTCTGTAGCAGCAAACAAAGATTGGCCATTGCATCAGTTCGATGTTAAAAATGCCTTCCTCCATGGAAGCATTGAAGAAGAAGTCTATATGGAACCTCCTCCAGGATATTCTCATGACTTTAAAGATGGAGAAGGATGTAAATTGAAGAAAGCCCTGTATGGTTTAAAGCAGTCTCCAAGAGCTTGGTTTGGAAGGTTCACTAAGGCTATGAAGAAATTTGGGTACAGACAGAGTAATTCTGATCATACTTTATTCATAAAAGGGGCAAATCAGAAAATCACCTGTCTAATTATATATGTAGATGATATGATCATCACTGGAAATGATGCGGAAGAAATTGTTACCTTAAAGGGGAAGTTGTTTCAGGAATTTGAGATGAAAGATCTAGGAAACTTAAAGTACTTTCTTGGTATAGAAGTCTTAAGATCCACGTAAGGGATCTTTATTCACCAACGAAAGTATATTCTTGATCTTTTAACTGAAACAGGAATGTTAGGTAGTAAACCGGCTGACACTCCAATTGTAGCAAATCATGGCCTTCAAGTCATAGAAGGGGCAAAGGCGACTGACAAAGAACAATATCAGAAGATTGTTGGGAAACTCATCTATCTAGCCCACACAAGACCAGATATTGCATATGCAGTGGGGATAGTGAGTAGATTCATGCATCTACCCCAAATACATCACATGACAGCAGTAATGAGGATTCTGAGGTATCTAAAGGGTACAAGCAGCACCGGGATCTACTTCGGAAAAAATGATAGCCTCGATATAATTGCCTACACCGATGCAGATTGGGCCGGAGACCGAGATGAAAGGAAATCCACTTCTGGATACTTCACCTTGGTAGGAGGGAATCTGGTCACTTGGAGAAGCAAGAAGCAAAAGGTTGTAGCCCTGTCAAGTGCGGAAGCTGAATTCAGAGGAATTGTGAAAGGAATAACTGAAATCCTATGGATTAGGAAACTGCTAAATGAACTCGGTTTTCCTCAGAAAACAGCCTGCAAGTTATTTTGCGACAACAAAGCAGCAATAAGTATTTCTGGAAATCCTGTCCAACATGACAGAACAAAACATGTTGAGGTTGATCGACACTTCATCAAAGACAAGTTAGAAGACAAGGTTATCAAACTTCCATTTGTTCGATCAAAAGATCAACTGGCAGACATCCTAACCAAGGCTGTTAGTACTGAAGCTTTCAGCAATGTCTTGCGCAAGTTGAGCATTGGAAATCCGAGTGCACAACTTGAGGGGGAGTGTAGAAAATACCCATACTTAGCAAAATAAATATAGGAACAAAATAGACTAATTATGTTAGTAATATATTCTGTATAATCTTTTTCCTTATCTGGTTCCGTATTTCTTTCCATCTTACCTGTATAAATGTAATAGTTATTTCACAAGAGAAACATACAGAAAATTAACCAAAAACTATTCTCTTTGTTTACGTATTTTATCATATATATATATATATATATATATATATATATATATATATATATATATATATGTATATATATATATATACTTAATATAATAAATTTTAATTTTTTAAAAATATTCTTCGTTGAATTTCTGATTGACACTTGCCTGCACTTAAAAATGCCTGCACAAAAAATAGGGAAGTCAAAGAGGACGTTGCTCCTTTAAAATGGGAAAGGAGCAAATATTCATGCTTGAAACGACCAACTGCACAATATAAATTTGAAACGCTTAAATCTACCCAAAAAAATGGAAAATAAATGATCACGTATAAAATTGAGTCATCATGGCGTATTTTATATTTATCTTTTGCGTTGAATTTTTTTTCTAAATTAATAGTAAATTACTAAATTTGTTTGGGATAGGCACGATTCAGAAAAAACTTTATTTTATAATGGATTTATTAGGCTTCAAATTTTAATGTGTTATTATTAACTCTTAATTTTACTTTAATATTTTACTATTATCTAATTTGTCATCAGCTGAAGAGTAATCAGTTTTGGAAACACTAAAGTTTTGTATATCATCCATGTAGGGTTAGCTTGTCATCAACTGGAGATTTTAATTAAAAAAAAAAATAAGTCTCTATATGTGCATATGTATAATAAATTTAAAATTATGATATTTGATAAATATATTTGTGTTTTAGTGAATGTCTATTTATAGATATATATTTTGGAGAAAAGTAAGAAATTTTAGTTAGAGAGATCAAGTTAATTTTTTCCTATAAATAAAGGGTTTTCTTGTAAGGTATGTTTATGAGAATACCTCAAATCCTGATATCATCCAGAGAAATAAAATCTTCTCTCTTCTTCCTATTACTTTTATTTTATTGTTTTATATTGTTCTATATAGTTTCATAACAATATTATCATATATCTATTTTTTATAAACCCTAGAATTAAAAGTGAGAAATGCTTTGTTTACTCTTATTCTTTCGATAAAGAGTTCAATCATATCATATAATATCTAATAAATATATACCTCTAAAATAATCTTAAAAGAATATCTCTAAAATAATTGAGTATGCTAAAAATGAGATGTTATTTTTTTATAAAATAATTGATCGAGCTAGGCAACTTTTCTCTTTTCCTAACTTGACCAATCCATAGATATTCTTTTGGTCCTTTGTTTCATATTAATGGTATAAAATGAAACCTCTACGTCTCTCTTTGTAAGAGTAATCACTATCCATTAAAGATTTAAAGTAGACGAATAGGAATAAATCAAGGGGAAAAGGCCCAAAAAAAATTTAAAATAGATATTTTTGAACCAAATTATTGACGGAAAGGGCATATTTAGATCAAACTATAATTGCGAACAAATTTCAATTATAGCTCATTCCATAATATTACAAGGTTGTCTTCTGTTTTCAAGATGTAGAATAAAAAAAAATATACTCCTTTAATAGCACAAAACATGCACATTTCCTTTCATTTCCTATCATGTCCTCTCGAAACTATATCAATTTTGAAGTAATTCTCATTATACCATACGTAATTAATAAGTATCACCAAAATCATGTAAATATCATATAATAGTACACAACACAAGCATATGTATGTGAAAAAAACAGCTTGTACATTTCATCCTAATTGGTCCACTTAATTGTTTAACAATCAATCTTGTCATTCCTTTGTTATATTAAGCACCTTGTGATTAGTTATCAAAATTAAATTTGCATTTCTTGAATTTTGAAGTGACGTTCTCTAGAAAAATGATTGATTTAAGAGTCATGAAAGCAAATATGGGACAAATTCATATATAATCAAACATTCATGAAAAGAAAACGACCCTTAGGGCTTAGAATCATTGAAGATAAACTGTGTGGTAAGAGTGAAACAAAAAAAAAATGAAGACAAGACCACTAGATGTTAATTATACTAAAGGGTAGTCATATAAAAATTAAAAGAAGACAAGAACCTGAATCGAGTCCAATTACCTTTCGAAGACTTTGAAAAGCCTAGACCAAGATATATATTAGACTGAACTTTCATTTGTTGCCAGTCTGTGTTATAAAATCAGAAATTACTGGTTCTAATAAATTATTCAGAAACACGAAGTAACTGAGAATTTTTTATAACCAGTAAATAAGATGAACAGAAATTTATTTTTTTAAAAAAATAATTTAATCTGTAAAAACGTACCAGAATCTGGAATACTCTTATTGAAAAATTAGGGAGAAAATCAAGTCCACTGAATTCACAGTGTTCCCTTAAGGAAATTATTCCCCTCTAGTATCCGAGGTTTGATTTGGAATATAACCTCCCAGGGTAAAATGATTTAATCAGTAGAGTGTAGATACCAAAAACTCTACTGTCAGCGAATCAATCCACAGCAGGAAAGTACACGAAGAAATATGTGTTTTTTAAGAAGAAGGAAGATCAGAAAAAATTCGTTTTAAATATTCTGAAGACTGAATGGTATTTATAGGCAAGAAGAATATATTCTGAAAGGTTGCAACCCTTTCAGAATTAACACGACCATTAATGAAAGGTTGCAAACTTTCAAATGGTATTGACTGTTCCTGAAAGTTGCAACCTTTCAGAACAGTCATGGCGGGAAATTTTGAATATAACAGAATTTAAAACGGGTCACTCGCGGATCCGAGTCGGGTCGGGTTTTAACTAAAAAATTGAAAACATTTCGGTTATCAACTAATTTATTGAAAATAATTTTTGGCCATTTAAATTAATTAATAAATAATTAAAATAAATTTTGTCCAAAAAATTATCTCTCGATCGATCATTTGCCAAAGCCAAAGCCGAAGCCGAAGCGAGCGAGCGACGACGACGACGGCGCGAGGGGGGTCCCTCTTTCCAACCCTTTTAACAATTAATAGGAGTGTTTATTTATTTAAACTCTCCTATTTTCCTTTCCATTACCGATGAGGGACTATTGCCTTTTTCAATAAAGCATTAGAGGTCTTTTCAAGTTCCCAACCTTTCAAGTTCTAAACCTTTCAAATTCCTCTCCTTCCCTCTATTTCCCATCAATTCTTGCTACATACCCAACAATCCCCCACATTGTTGGGGAATAGTTATAACATAGGAATGCACGGACAATTGTGTACTTTACAAGCAAGGATTAATTGCATCTGGATAAGTAGGTTTCCCCTTGGACTTTCCGTAGTGAACATATGTCGGATATACTCGGTCAATCGGTAGATGTGATATCTTTGAACCGTCGAACTTTGGTGTATACCTAGACAACCATATGTCACACAATTAACCCTTTACTGTTTATGATTCTTACGGTTGTGTTCGTTTCAGCCATGAACACCTCCTGGTTTCATGAGTGTATAGAGAATAGGCTTTTGACATAAAATTCTCTTTGAAGCGGCTTCCACTTCACACTCACATAGGTGATTTCTAACCGTGTCATCTCGTAGATACACTATTTGGTCAAATCTACCAAACTTAGCAAATCATTAAAAACTTTAAGCTTTATTACCTCATTAACAAGCCTTAAAGTCTTAACCTTTTCCTGAACATTGTCTTCATCATGAGAATGGATTGAGTTAATTGACAATGTCGAACCGTCAGCCACAACTTTGTTTTTCTCCTTGAATCTAGCTCTTGGGATCTCCAGTCTGCTAGATAGAGTTACCGTCATGCTGACTTGTCCTAAGCCGTAAACCCATTCCCTTAGATGATCTTTCAACTGCCTCTCTCACTAGGCCTTTCGTTAGTGGATCTGACACATTATCGCTTGACTTTACATAGTCAATTGTGATAATTCCACTAGAGAGCAGTTGTCTTATGGTGTTATGTCTACGTCGTATATGACGAGACTTCCCGTTGTACATAACGCTCCCTGCCCTACCTATTGCTGCTTGACTATCGCAATGTATGCAAATTGGTCCAACAGGTTTGGGCCAGAATGGAATATCCTCTAGGAAATTCCGGAGCCATTCCGCTTCTTCACCAGCCTTATCCAAAGCAATGAATTCAGATTCCATTGTGGAGCGAGCAATACATGTCTGTTTGGAAGATTTCCAAGAGACAGCTCCTCCACCAAGTATGAATACATAACCACTCGTAGATTTTACATCATTTGACCCGGTGATCCAATTTGCATCACTATATCCTTCAATCACAGCAGGATATTTATTATAATGCAAAGCATAATGTTGTGTCCATTTTAGATAACCCAACACACGTTTCATAGCCATCCAGTGAGTTTGATTCGGATTACTAGTGTACCGACTCAGTTTACTAATAGCACATGCTATATCTGGTCGTGTGCAATTCATAATATACATCAAACTTCCCAACACTCTGGCATATTCCAATTGAGAGTCACTTTGACCTTCATTCTTTTTAAATGTACAACTTAAATCAATTGGAGTTTTGACTACATTGAAATTCAAGTAATTGAACTTATCCAATACTTTTTCAATATAATGAGATTGAGATAATGCTAGTCCCTGGGGAGTTTTGATAATCCTGACCCCTAAGATCAAATCAGCAACTCCTAAGTCTTTCATATCGAACTTGTTGGACAACATGCGCTTAGTAGCATTTATATCATCAATTTCTTTACTCATTATTAACATGTCATCAACATACAAACAAACAATGACTTCATGATTCATAACATTTTTGATGTAAACACATTTATCACATTCGTTAATCTTGAATCCATTTGCCAACATTACTTGATCAAATTTAGCATGCCATTGTTTGGGTGCTTGCTTGAGTCCATAAAGTGACTTCACAAGTCTGCACACTTTCTTTTCTTTACCAGGAACTATAAACCCTTCAGGTTGTTCCATGTAAATTTCTTCCTCTAACTCTCCATTTAAGAAGGCTGTCTTTACATCCATTTGGTGGATTTTAAGATCATGCACTGCTGCAAGTGCTATTAACATCCTAATTGATGTTATCCTTGTTACTGGAGAATACGTGTCAAAGTAGTCCAGACCTTCCTTTTGTCTGTACCCTTTGACTACCAGTCTAGCCTTGTATTTGTCAATAGTCCCATCAGGTTTCATTTTCCTTTTAAAGATCCATTTTGATCCTAAAGGTTTATTTCCTGGAGGAAGATCAGTCAATTCCCAAGTGTGATTGCTTAAAATTGATTCAATCTCACTATTGACTGCTTCTTTCCAATAAGTTGACTCTGACGAAGACATAGCTGCTTTAAATGTTTGAGGCTCATTTTCAAGCAATAGTGCTACAAAATCTGGTCCGAAAGAAACAGATTTTCGTTGTCGAGTACTTCGCCTAGGTTCCTCACTAGTTAGAATATTTTCCATTGATTCTTCTCGTGGTCGTTTAGATCTTTCACTTGTTGACTCACTTTCAGTTTTATACGGATAAATGTTTTCAAAAAACTCTGCATTATCTGATTCAATTATCGTATTAACATGAATCTCAGGATTATCAGATTTGTGAACCAAAAATCGACAAGCTTTACTATTCACAGCATATCCAATAAAGACACAATCTATTGTTTTGGGTCCAATTTTAACCCTCTTAGGTAAAGGAACCTCTACCTTGGCTAAGCACCCCCACACTTTAAAATATTTCAAGTTGGGTTTTCTTCCTTTCCACAACTCATATGGAATTGATTGTGTTTTTCGATGGGGTACTCTATTGAGTATTTTATTAGCTGTAAGAATGGCTTCCCCCCAAAGATTTCGCGGTGAACCAGAATTGATCATTAAGGCATTCATCATTTCCTTTAATGTTCTGTTCTTCCGTTCTGCCAAACCATTTGACTGTGGTGTATAAGGTGCAGTAGTTTGATGAATAATACCATATTCCAAACATATTTCTGCAAAAGGAGATTCATATTCTCCACCCCTATCACTCCGAATCATTTTTATCTTTAGATTCAATTGGTTTTCCACTTCATTTTTGTATTGCTTAAATGCATCAATTGCTTCATCCTTACTATTAAGCAAGTATACATAACAAAATCGAGTGCAGTCATCAATAAAAGTTATAAAGTACTTTTTTCCACCACGAGATGGTGTTGACTTCATATCGCATATATCTGTGTGAATTAAGTCTAAAGTTTTAGAATTTCTTTCAACAGACTTGTAAGGATGTTTAACAAACTTACTTTCCACACAAATTTCACATTTCGACTTATCGCATTTAAAATCAGGCAATACTTCTAAATTAACCAATTTTCGCAAGGCTTTGTAATTAACATGTCCCAAACGGGCATGCCATAAATCACTTAACTCCAATAAGTAAACAGAAGCAGAATTTTTATTGATACTGTCAATAACCATTACATTTAGTTTGAAAAGACCCTCATTGAGATAGCCCTTTCCTATGAACATTTCATTCTTACTTATTACAGCTTTATCACTAACTAGGACACACTTAAACCCGTTCTTAACGAGTAGTGCAGCAGAAACTAAATTCTTCCTAATAGTAGGGACATGCAGAACATTGTTTAAAGTCAACACTTTGCCGGATGTCATTTTCAACATTACTTTCCCAGTTCCTGCAATCCTTGCTGTTGCTGTGTTTCCCATGAATAAATCTTCATCGTACTCAGCAGGAGTGTACGTTGCAAAGGCTTCTTTTGCAGAGCAAATATGTCTAGTAGCACCTGAGTCGAGAAACCACTCCTTGGGATTTCCAACTAAGTTACATTCTGATATCATTGCACACAAGTCATCTGCATCTTCCATCTTTTCCACGATGTTTGCTTGACTTTTACCTTTGCCTTTGTTTTTGTCCTTTCTTGGAGCATGACAATCAGAAGATCTATGACCAGCCTTGCCACAATTATAACAGTTGCCTTTGAATTTCTTCTTGGCCTGTTCTGACTTCTGCCCGTTGGACTTCTTTCTCTTTTTGTCTTTGGTAGGAGCTTCTTCAACAATATTAACTCCAATGATTGTTGAACTCTTACGCGACTTCTTTTCGGCATTTCTGTTATCTTCCTCAATCTTGAGACGAATCACAAGATCTTCAAGCTTCATTTCTTTACGCTTGTGCTTTAGATAATTCTTGAAATCATTCCACGAAGGAGGCAACTTCTCGATCATTGCAGCCACTTGAAAAGCTTCATTTACTACCATATCTTCAGCAATCAGATCATGGAGAATAAGTTGAAGTTCCTGCACTTGTGATCCAACAGTTTTACTATCTGCCATTTTATAGTCTAAAAACTTTGCGACCACAAACTTTTTCAAGCATGCATCTTCTGTCTTATATTTCTTCTCAAGTGCATTCCACAACTCTTTTGAAGTTGTTATTGCACTATAGACATTATATAAGTCATCCTCTAAAGCACTCAAAATGTAACCTTTACATAGGAAGTCTGACTGTTTCCATGCTTCAACAATCATAAATTTTTCCCTGTCTGGCATATCATCAGCAGGGACTGGAGTATCTTCATTTGTAAATTTCTGCAGACCAAGAGTGGTAAGCCAGAAAAATACTCGTTGCTGCCATCCTTTGAAATTCACACCTGTGAATTTACCCGGTTTCTCTGCTTGTGATACAAGAGGTCGGGTTGGTGCAGCAACAGCCACTGTCACACCAGTGTTTTCCATTTCTGATAAACAAAATTGATACAGTATAAGTAAGCAATAAAATTATAATTGCAGACTTCAGGAGATAAAATCACAAAGATTTTTGTCTCCACCAGAAACACAGATTTAATAATTTCCTTAAGATTGTTGCCAGTCTGTGTTATAAAATCAGAAATTACTGGTTCTAATAAATTATTCAGAAACACGAAGTAACTGAGAATTTTTATAACCAGTAAATAAGATGAACAGAAATTTATTTTTTAAAAATAATTTAATCTGTAAAAACGTACCAGAATCTGGAATACTCTTATTGAAAAATTAGGGAGAAAATCAAGTCCACTGAATTCACAGTGTTCCCTTAAGGAAATTATTCCCCTCTAGTATCCGAGGTTTGATTTGGAATATAACCTCCCAGGGTAAAATGATTTAATCAGTAGAGTGTAGATACCAAAAACTCTACTGTCAGCGAATCAATCCACAGCAGGAAAGTACACGAAGAAATATGTGTTTTTTAAGAAGAAGGAAGATCAGAAAAATTCGTTCGAAATATTCTGAAGACTGAATGGTATTTATAGGCAAGAAGAATATATTCTGAAAGGTTGCAACCCTTTCAGAATTAACACGACCATTAATGAAAGGTTGCAAACTTTCAAATGGTATTGACTGTTCCTGAAAGTTGCAACCTTTCAGAACAGTCATGGCGGGAAATTTTGAATATAACAGAATTTAAAACGGGTCACTCGCGGATCCGAGTCGGGTCGGGTTTTAACTAAAAAATTGAAAACATTTCGGTTATCAACTAATTTATTGAAAATAATTTTTGGCCATTTAAATTAATTAATAAATAATTAAAATAAATTTTGTCCAAAAAATTATCTCTCGATCGATCATTTGCCAAAGCCAAAGCCAAAGCCGAAGCCGAAGCCGAAGCCGAAGCGAGCGAGCGACGACGGCGCGAGGGGGTCCCTCTTTCCAACCCTTTTAACAATTAATAGGAGTGTTTATTTATTTAAACTCTCCTATTTTCCTTTCCATTACCGATGAGGGACTATTGCCTTTTTCAATAAAGCATTAGAGGTCTTTTCAAGTTCCCAACCTTTCAAGTTCTAAACCTTTCAAATTCCTCTCCTTCCCTCTATTTCCCATCAATTCTTGCTACATACCCAACATCATTTTCTTAAAAAAATTACAAACCATACCTGCATTTATTATGGTCCATAATTTTTGCTTAATTGAGATACTAAATTAGTATCATATATTGTACTGGTGTTATTTAGGTTGATAATTTTGCTTAACTGATTAGTATCATATATTGTATTGGTGTCATTTAGATTGATAATTTTGCTTAACTGATATTAAACCATGAGTATATATATATGTTGTGTTGGTATCATAAAGTTTTCTTGTTTAGAAATTACTTATTAGTCAATGATACTATAGGAGTATATATAATATTGTTGTGGTATCATTAAGGTTTCTTGTTCATAAATTATTTATTAGCTAATGATACTATAAGAGTATATGTATATGTATGTAATATCCTTCTTGTTCATAAATTACTAATTAGTCAATGATATTATAAGAGTATATGCATGTATATTGTTGTGGTATCGTTAAGGTTTCTTGTTCATTAATTACTCATTAGTCAATGATACTAAGAGTATATGCCGTTGTGGTATCATTAAGATTTCTTGTTTAGAAATTACTCATTAGGCAATGATACTATAAGAATATATATGTTTTCTATGGTATCATTAACATTATAGTATCAGTAAATAATGAGTAATTTCTAATCACGAAACCTTAATGATACCGATACAATATACATGCTTGATACTACTATTAACATTTATCAATTTGCTAATCCACTTTTTACTTCATGAACATCACTTTTACAATTAATATAGCCGGGGATCTCTTGCAATTATTATAATATTGGGGGAGAAAATGAAAATAATCAAGGAACTTATTAAGGAAGAAAAAAAGAAAAGAAAACTTAAGGAGGATTCTCATTGCATGGAGGAAGATGGTTGTGACTTGTGAGGACATATAAAGATTAAGCTATGTATTATAGTGAGTTATTTCTAGGATTAATGATGGATTTTTATGTTTCAGAAACTGAAAAGAAATGGGGGATAAAGAAGAACAAATAGCGGAGGTCTAATTAAAACTTTTAAATCTATTAATGTAGACTCTAGTTGTGAGGATATGTATATGAAAAAAAATTCTTTTGTTATGAGATGTGACAAACATAAAAATATCCACAACATAATAAATATATTAACATAGAAATGACGTTCATTGATCACTTAAAAACTCGCATTTGGTGAATTCAAAATTGTTCTTCCACATTTTTTTTGTGCTTAAAAAGTTTTTGAATTGTCACTGAGGATCATTCGTAGTTTTGGTTGTTTTCTGGTAGTAATGTGACGCAGAAATTTGTTAAGAGGGAAATTATGTTATGTTATTGTCTTCGCTTTAGATATATCGTTGTATATCAATGTATCTCTCAAGTGTATATTTGATATATACCATACGTATGTAAAATGAATTTTGTATTATATACATGACATACATATAATATGTTTAGTGATACACACACAAAAGTAACAAACGAGGAATTAATCTGCTTCAATCTTGATATTGAATTTAAGTCTCCACAAAATTTGTAACAAATCACTCCAAACTTGAGATATAAGTTCCTTAAAAATTTCCAAGATTTTATTACAACACTTGGTCAATTTACAAATCCAAATTTTAGCTTCAAAACTTCATCAAGAGTGATTGAATCTAGTTTTTCACGTTTTGTGCTTGAAAATTTTGACAGAGAAGGTAAGAAGAAAAGGAAGATCCTTAAATTTTTAATTCTATGGGTTATTGTTGGAGATTGTATATATAATATGAAATTTTTTTTGGTTATATTCTTGAAAGTGAAACAATAACATATATATATATATATATATATATATATATATATATATATATATATATATATATATATATATATATATATATATATATATATATATATATATATATATATATATATATATATATATATATCATTGAGTAACTTGAGTAACTTTTCTCAAATACAACAAATATGGAAAGAGCCCAGTCAACTGAAAAGCCTAATGAAGAAATATCTGAAATGAATGTATGGGCTATTGGCTCTTAAAGCCCAACTATGCAAGTGAAAAGAGCTACTATGGAAAAATCTTTTCAGGTGCTTAATAATTGTATAAATTTAAGGAATCCCATAGTGTAATTCAAATTAGTATGCTTTAGTATTTGTCATTTCTCATTTGATGAAGATTTATGGGTCAAAGTACCCTAACTGTGATCTAATCTTGCAAGGCAAACATTTAGATCTATTTTTTCTTTGTCCAACATAAGTTGTTTAGTATTTATCGCATAAATATGTTTATAGAACTTTTTCCTTGTCCAACATAGGTTTAGAAAACTTTTATCTATGTTTCTTGTGAATTTTGACTCGCAAATGTTTTTTCACGTTGTAAGACATATTTTCCTTAAAACCGAAAGACGAAAATATGATTGTGACACATGTTTATTAGACACAAATATATAGAGGAAGATATACACCGTGCTTCAGAAAATAAAAAAATGATTTAACCGGACAAATAATTGGTAATTTGGTCTAAATTGGTGATAAATGATAATTTTGTTTGATAATGACATAAGGTGTATCGCTCCCTATTTGCTAAGCATATACTAAGAAATACAATAAACAACAATAATAACATATCTATGCCGAGTAGCGTCATCTCACTGGGGGTATGTGAAAGATATAATGTATGTATAAGTTATTCTATTTTTGTGAAACACAGAGGTTGTTTCAGATAAACTCTCGACTCAAAGGGAAAGTATCTTGGTGAAATAAAGAAGGAAGACGAATGAGTAGAAAGAAAGAGTTTGGCTGCGCTAATAGTTAATATGTTGTGACAAACATCCAACCGTGATTCTCTCCTTTAAACATGTGCAACTACTATTTCTTAATTTGAACTATTGTGTATGTATGTATTATATGTCCACATGTGAGTTGTTTTTTTAGATCTAACAAAATAAACTTTTGCCTTGGGTTCAATGTTCAATGTTACCATTTACTAAACTATACGACCAACATGCCTCAGTCCGCCTAGTTTTGTTCAAAACTTTTTGATTCTCATCGTTTTCTCCATTATAGATTCCCCTCATTTTAATAACTAAGTTATTAAACTTTTTGATCTTTTCGTTTTCGTTTGTTTTATGCGCGTCGATTTATTTTGATAAATAAATTCTTAATCCTTACATTGTATCCTTTATTTCTCAATTCATATTATTGCATAAATGATTCTTTTTGGTTAAGCGTCTTTGCTTAGTTATTATATATTCAAAAACCTTATTGCTGGTCATTGTGGTAATTAAGTAGTAATTAAATGTCATTCACTTTTAACTAAAGGTTTTTGGTTCGAATAATCAAGGTTATGGAGTATCGTCGTAAAAATTTATTCCCAACAACGTGGGACATCTAATTTAGTCAGGTGCAACGCGGAGCAATAATATGAATTTGTAAGTTTATTAACATGCCATGAGGTCTTAAACTATTAATAAAACAATTTCCAAATAATGAAAGGTTTCAAAAGTTAAACAGGAGATTCACATAAAAAGATGTTAAAAGGAGATTGTCTTGCAAATAATAACCTGAATTTACAGTGAGGCAAAAAGACAAAATAACCCCTTTGTCACCCCCTCTTCTGATTTTGTCAACTAGCAAACGTTTCACGTGAATCCCCCAAAATCACATCACATGAGCAAAATAACAGAGTGATTCATAATCTCTAATTCAGTAGAATGATTAGGGGCAAAAAAGTGAACAAAATAACAAAACCAGAAACGCCAACGAACGGTGAAGATGAATCCGTTTTATCAAACTGTAGTGAATCGACGGCTAGTGGCATGTTCTCCTGGTCCGGGCTACACTTGGACTCATGCGGTGGGTGCGCACTGTACATGATAGCGCGCAATACAGCAGAAACCGTCGGTATGTACGCCGTTTTGTTGCGTGCCAGTAACCATGTCAATCCCATCAACTGACAGTCTCTGCTTAACATCTTGCTCACTCTATCCCCGCCGGTTACATCCCATTTGTGTGTTCGATTTTTTCCACCGTCGCCGTTGAGCTAAAAAAACGTAAAATCGAAATCAGAATTTATAGGTTGAGTGGAGAAGAAGACATATGTCTATGAAGCAGATTTTACGTGACTGTGACTGACCTTATGTAAAGCACCGAGACACCGAGTACAACCGGAATAAGAAGAGTTCCGGCAATTCTTCTCGAGATTTCTGACGGCGGCGGTCGGAGTTGCATTATTCGAGCCGGTGATATTGAACGCCGCCGGACAACTAAGGGAGGTAATCTGATGAAGACGAATACCACAGAAACACAAAACGGCGTCGCATGTACCATTAGGTTGGGGGAGATGGATATTACGGCTCTGAAGAGAATTCTGAAGCGTATTAACGCATTTTTGCGAGTCATCCGGCATCATCGGCAAATCGGAACTTGCAGGTGCAGCCGCCCCTGAAACTTGCAAAGCTGAACGCGCGTGAGCTGCGAATAACCAAGCCGCCAGTACAGGACAGCAACGGCTCCGGTCCAGGTTCTGTCCGCACGCCGCGCTAACTCCACCAAATAACTCGTCGGACAAATCCAACCGGCATATCTGTGACTCAGTCTGAACCGGAAAAGCTGGAACAGTGTTAGAACCGTAATCACCCGGCTTCAATGGCTGCGCCGGTTCTGCAAGTAACCCAGCAAACGAACTTTTACACATACAAAGCAGCGTCAAAAGTAACGTAAAAAGTCTGATTTTCAACTCGACTCTCATTTTCTCTGTAGAAAAAAAAAAACTTAGGCAAAATGATTTGGAAGTTGAAGCAAACTTTTGTTTACTTTTTTTCCCCCCTTTTTCTCAGTGTTTTGCTTTTTAAACCAAAAAAGGGAGAGTTTCAGGAGATGCGAATAAAGAAGTAGTAGAGTAGGTTTTTACATGAAAGAGATGAAGAAAAAGAGTGTCACTGTGCAAATAGGGAGTGGGAGTAAAAGAGAAATAGTAGTGGGAGTAAAAGAGAAATAGTAGTGGGTGGTCACAACTCACAACATTGTTTTTTTAATATGGATGGATCACATAATTTAAACATTGGGTTAGGTTCATGTATGTGATCTAATTCAGCTCGAATTTAAATTTGATTAAGTATGAATTAATCTCATCGTTATATTATAACTGATGTTGTTGATTGATTATCTTCACTAGAGGGTTGGAATTATTCATTTTTTTTTATAATGTTATTATTTTAATATTAAAATTATCATTTGATATAAACTTTTAATTAAATTGGGAGTTCAATTTAAGTTTTGAGAAAAACTTGATTCTTTAATGGTATTATATTTCAATTTTACAAGAAATATGATTAAACCTACTTATTAAATTACTCTAACATCGTTCATTTTGAATAAAAGTTAAAAATAAATTTGGAATTTAAATAATTTATAGCTAATAAAAAAAGGTCGATCGAGTTAAATTCAATATTTATTTGATTATTATGATATCAGAGTAGATCATATCTCAATTAGTACTTTACTTGATATTGCAGTGACAAAGATAGCGATAGCGAATTTCTCTTATCGTCAAAAGAAAAAAGATATTGACTACTTAATAAATCCACATATTCGTTTTGTAATAATTTATGTCAAAATTAAGAAGGTTTTCACTTAATAATATGGTTTAATGAATGAGATTGTTTCTTTTCAATTTGAATAGAGAATATGAAAAGACTTGTAGTGTTTTTCTCTCACTGAAATTCTATGTTACGTGAATTCAAAATAATTAAATTTCAATAAGAAATATCATATATTTCCTTCATCCGGAATTGTTTGTCATGTCATACTTATCAAAAATTAATTTGACTAATTTTCTAAATTAGATCACATTAATTCAATATTTTAAATAAAAAAATTAGTTATTCTAAAACTATATGAAAAATAAAAATTACAACTTTTTGCATATTAATATGATGAAAAAACATAATTTAAAATATTAATCAAAATTTTAATAATTTAACTATAAGAATAAAAATCATCATAAATAATTTCGAACGAATAGAGTATAATGGGAGTATTAAACCAAAAAACGAAAGAATGTGAAAGGGGGTGGGGTCCTTAGTCACACAGATTCGTTGGGTTTTTAGAGAAAAAAGGGAGAGTGGAAAGGCTGTCTAGGGATTTGGCTTCTTCTGCTGTCCTTTTCCTTTTCATTCTTCTTTTTCTTTTATTATTATATCACTATCTCTATGTTTGTCTCCCTCTTGTATCATTGTGAAATTTGATTCTTTTCTGCCTTTTCAGTATTATCTTTTTTATATATATAAATATAAAAATAATGTTACTCACTGTAACCCAAATAATGTAATATATCCATTCTTGATGAATATTGGTCTTTGTATCAAAAGATATAACAACATTATAATCTCTTAGATAAAAAATTTACCTCTTTCGAATTTATTATAATTAGATTTCGATCATAAACTAAAATAATTTTGAATTTATTGTAATTGAATTTCAATATAATACTGAAAACTCGAAAATCATATTTTAAAAATCTTATATCCAATCAAATAGTATGGTGTAAGGGGAGGAGTACTACGTACTTTGACTCAATTTCTTTATTCAAATATTATTTTTTAAAAATAAATGAATAAAAAATGTTTTTCGGATCATATATGATATTGAGTAAATGGGCTGTGACTGATTGGCATTGCCACAAATTGAATTGTTTATTTTGAAGACATGGAGTGGTTAGATCAGAAATGTGATCTTTGGAGATTTATAAATATTTCGAGGGAATGTTTAATTGGTTATGTTCCATCCATAAGTTTTTCATTATAATCAAATATATGTCCAAACAGCTTGCTAAAATTTGTTAGAAAATTAATTCTCCAAATTAAATTTCAAGAAAAAAATTTAGGGTCAAGACAACAAGATATCAATGGAGATGTTAATCCTAGGTAAACACTACTCCACATCTGGTGAATGCACAACTAATGACAATTTTTATGATTATATAATTTAATAAAAGTAAAATACATTTTAATTAATTAAATTTAAATAATAAAACTATAAATCTAAAATATATGACACGTTTGTATTGAATTAATGTTTACATTTGTGCATAAATTTAAATACACGAGGTGTAAATAAAAATTCTATACAAGAAAAAAAGCTTACATGGTAATAATAAATTGATATCAACACTAAAGTACTAAAAAATGACCGTGTGACTACTATTGATTGAGTAGTATACATTTAAAATTAATGAATTCAGATTACTTTTTTTTATAAAAAAAAAGGAAAATAAATCAATCATATATAAAATCTGAAGAAACAAAAATATGTTATTAGTAAACTAATATGAGTATATCTATATATGTTTTTTATTTTTTTTTCATAAGATCTATTCATGATTTGAGAATCGTGGCATATTTTCGAATTAAAAATCATTTGAACTTCATCTTCATAATTTGGGAGCCGTTAAAATGATTTGAATTCATGAATTTGAGAAATATTTGAGATTTTAATTTCTTTATGAATATTTTATAAATTTATGGTGAATTTTTCAACGTAATTTCAAATTACTTAAAAAGAATATATGTAAAATATTTGTACAATCAAATTGTGGGGATCATAAATAAAATTTCTAATTTTACAATAAGAATTATTGATTCATAGAATTTCTAATCTAAAAGTTCGACTCCTATTCTAAGACACATCAAATTGTATTTGGAGCATAGAACTCCAACAAATCTTACTCTCTTATTCTTTTTTTTATTATTATACTCGTTCAATCTCTAATTATTTATCTACTCCAAAATTAACATATTTATTAAGAAAATAATTATTGATATAGTGTGTTTATCATTTTATCCTTTTAATTATAAACTAAATGCATTAAAAATTTAAATTTTTCAAAAAGTTTTACCTTTTTTTCAAAATAAATAATTGATGGTATAACATGTAAAAAAACTTATCCTTTCTTAATATGTCAAAATTGACAAATAAAATGGGACGGAAAAAGTGAATAAATAATTAAAAACAAAAAATATTTCTTTTAAAATATCTGGACAAAAATAGAAGAACGTATTCGTGGATTAATAAGAAAATAATAAGAAATAAAATGAAACTAAGAAAGAATGAAGTTTAGTTACAGATTTTGAACTAATGTTCGAACCTGAGTTCGCCAACAAACTCGAGATGGAACTTGGAAGTACATTTTACTTTAGGAAAGGTGGGGGGTCTTTTTAATCTTCAAAAAAAGTAAATAAACGCATTAATCGTAATTTATATTAAAATTTGACTAAATACATGTGTTATTGAAAATTTTATATTGAAAGGTATAAAATTTTCAAACAAAGATAACTCCATTTTATATTAATTTAAAAATCTGAAGAAACAAAAATATGTTATTAGTAAACTAATATGAGTATATCTATATATGTTTTTTATTTTTTTTTCATAAGATCTATTCATGATTTGAGAATCGTGGCATATTTTCGAATTAAAAATCATTTGAACTTCATCTTCATAATTTGGGAGCCGTTAAAATGATTTGAATTCATGAATTTGAGAAATATTTGAGATTTTAATTTCTTTATGAATATTTTATAAATTTATGGTGAATTTTTCAACGTAATTTCAAATTACTTAAAAAGAATATATGTAAAATATTTGTACAATCAAATTGTGGGGATCATAAATAAAATTTCTAATTTTACAATAAGAATTATTGATTCATAGAATTTCTAATCTAAAAGTTCGACTCCTATTCTAAGACACATCAAATTGTATTTGGAGCATAGAACTCCAACAAATCTTACTCTCTTATTCTTTTTTTTAATATTATACTCGTTCAATCTCTAATTATTTATCTACTCCAAAATTAACATATTTATTAAGAAAATAATTATTGATATAGTGTGTTTATCATTTTATCCTTTTAATTATAAGCTAAATGCATTAAAAATTTAAATTTTTCAAAAAGTTTTACCTTTTTTTCAAAATAAATAATTGATGGTATAACATGTAAAAAAACTTATCCTTTCTTAATATGTCAAAATTGACAAATAAAAAGGGACGGAAAAAGTGAATAAATAATTAAAAACAAAAAATATTTCTTTTAAAATATCTGGACAAAAATAGAAGAACGTATTCGTGGATTAATAAGAAAATAATAAGAAATAAAATGAAACTAAAAAAGAATGAAGTTTAGTTACAAAATTTCGAACTAATGTTCGAACCTGAGTTCGCCAACAAACTCGAGATGGAACTTGGAAGTACATTTTACTTTAGGGAAGGTGAGGGGTCTTTTTAATCTTCAAAAAAGTAAATAAACGCATTAATCGTAATTTATATTAAAATTTGACTAAATACATGTGTTATTGAAAATTTTATATTGAAAGGTATAAAATTTTCAAACAAAGATAACTCCATTTTATATTAATTTAAAAAAAATAAAAATAAAATTATATTAACTCAAACTTAAAATATCGAATTAAAGATTTTAGAAATATTTAACGAGTCTTTAGTTTTTGATGTAATGCTGTTAGCCGCATCTTCTTGACGTAAGTGCGTGGATAGGTATCCTTACGTTGGGACAAAAGTCTTGCTCCACGGCCAGTTAGCACATGCCCTAGCCTTTTTCCCTTTGTACATAAACTTAAAATATTGTTATTTAATTACTCCAATTATACCTTAATTATAGATCTCTAGAATCTTAATTTTCAAATAGAACTCATAATTTCATCTTTTACTACCGGTGCAAACCATATTTGCCCATAAGAAATGTATGTATCATATCATGAGAAATACTTCAATTTTAGCTAAAGTTTCTTAGTTTTATCATAAAGAGTGAAAATAGAGTATTAAATAAGGATTTGGATGAATTCAATTATTTTTACTTAAACTTTCTTTTATATCAAAAAGAAATTATTTATATACATTTATATTCAATTGCAAACGCAATGACTAAAGTTTGATATGGTTAGTCTGAATTCATAAACACTAAAACTTAATTTCTCCTTTATTTTGTTGAACCTACAACTTCAATAATAACTCCACATATTTACAATTTCATGATAAGTTCAGAATCATAAATTCTTCATTTGGCTCGTCTTTGATCCATCATTATGATATTGTTGATGTTGAGTACTAGATGAGCCTATGTATTATATTAACTAAGCATTACAAATTAATCTGTAATTAGCTCAATTAATTGTTATAAATTGTTCTTACGAGTCAAATAAACCTTCTTTTTTTTAATCATTTCGGGTGGTAATTTCCACACCAGGAAGGACCACATATCAAGTATTTTCAACATGTAACAAAATTGAAACAATAAAGTTTAGTGTAAAAACAACTTATTCTTCTGACTTTTAATTAGAGAAAAAAAAAAGTAGGTAAAAGTGATGAAAAAGGCATACAATTAGCTTGAGATTTGTGTACTTTTTAGTGTCAAGGCAGCTACTACACAGAATTATTTCAATAAAAAGGCTCTTTACAAAAAGCTAAGTAGCCCCAACTCGTGTTCCCCAGTTTCCACTCTGAAGAAAACAAAGAGAAAAGAAACAAAAAGACAATTCCACTTTTATTTTTCTACTTTCTATGTCATCACCCTTCTCTTTTGGGTATTTGTATTTTGGTTACCGTTTTCTTAACGTTAGTGTATGACTTAAGCTTTTGCGTTTTTTTCACTCACAGCCAATATCATACGTGAATAATAGGTCTCAAGTCTCAATATTCATGCCACCATCGTTACGAATAAGGTCTATTTGTAATTGAAATTTCGTAGGGCTCTACGAGATGTATTCAATTTGAATTGAAACTTTAGAAGGTGTGTTCAGTTTTAATTAGAATATTTGGACTTTGGAGGTTGCTCAATCCTAGACCCTAGTTCATGCCTATATAAAGATCACTAAATTCGACATCTCGAAAATTTCATAATGAGATTGAAGTCTCGATATATTCCACAAAAGTCATGGAATATTCATATAGAGGTTAATTCTTAATCATTTTAATTCTAGAAATAAACCATTAACGACTCTCGAATCGTGAATAAATTTTATGAGAGAGACAATCAAGGGAGAATAGAATTGTATGCGCTATCTTCATGAATAAAATTATATTTCTTTAAATTTATTTGAGTGATTGACTTATTTTCCACATATTTAAATTGCAATCAGTGTTAAATGGGGAAAATTTAATTAATTTGAAATTAAACCTGGCTCATTAACACTATATCCCAAATTCCCAATCCATTCCTAACCCATATTTCATTTGTTTTTTCTTTTAGGAGAGATGTTGACATCATGGATAAAAGATTAAAAGGACAAATTTCAAATCTTTTATCTACTTACTTGGGACGTTTTCTTAATGATGAAACTTTAGAAATCGACTAAAAATAAAAGAAAAGATGAAATGACTTAAAGAAGCAGCATTGGTAATTGAGCACGAAAAGAATAGTGGAAGTATAGTATATAAAAAAAAATAAGTAATGATGTGTCGTAAATCCCTCTTTCTGTCTCTTCTATTTTTTTTTATAAAAAATCTACTCCTAAGCACTTTGTTACTGTGACTTTTTATAATATTATAAACTCATATTAAAACTCAATTAAATTTAAATTTTAAAATTTTAAAAATCTCACATTTGGATTAAACCACTCCTTACATGTTATATGTTTGATATAAGGTTTTGTGATCTTAAATTTGGATATATATTTGATAGACTATAATTGTCAATGTCAACAAAACATACCCCTTGTATAGTTGTACACCCAAATATTTGGAAGGGAAAAAATGTTAGGTAAAGGCGGATGTAATATTTGAATCGTAAGAGTTTATTTTTAAAAATTTACTAATCATCATATTAGATGCTATAATATTGTATATAAAGTGCAAACAATTTTGATTTTAATATGACAATTTGAAATTTAACAACGTATATTCACTATTATATTGAGTAAAAGTGAATTTTTAACAAAATAAAAGTGTGAACTAGTTTCGTGAAAAAGCAATTTACCAAATCCACTAAGACACAACATTTCAACTACTCGAATTTAATCTCAAAGTCATTGAAATCATCAAATGTAACGCTAATGATGATTTTCAAGAACAAATAAAAAAATGAAACTCAAAGCAAAACAACATTATATTGGAAGAGTTAGGTTTATTAAAATATGGACCACATAATAGTCAAGGCAAAAAATTATTTGAAAATGATCCAAAAGGAAGAGTGGGTAAAAGAAAGTTGAACATGATTGATCAATGTCCCTTTAATATTCTAACTTTTTTTGTTATATAACAAGTTCCAAAACAGAAAAAGGCAAATATACTTCTGTAGATATTGATATATCAAAGTCATCTTCCACTTTATATTACATGTGATAAAACATGAAGAAGATTCCACCTTGGAATATCATATATGTATCTAAGAATGGAGAATGCATTGATTGCTTCAATCATAGGAGTAACTTTGTCCTTTACCATAATTGTTTATTCCAAATTCCAATACATAACATTTTTTCCTCATATAATTGATATAGAAAATGTAATTACAAAAAAAAAAAGATACATGTTAGGAGTCTGTTGTTTTAAGTGATTTTTTCTGTCTATGAAAATAGTTTGATGGTGAAGAGATCACAATTTGAATTATAGTACTACAAATTCAAATTTTAAATTTAATTTTTTTTATTTAATCATTTGATTTTCAAAATTCACGGTCATGGGTTTAATTTATTCTTGGTGATTAAAATACTGGAGTAAGTTTATGTTATTCTCTGCGGACTAATGATTTTTTGTATTATTCTTTGTGATGAAAGTTAGTTGACAAAATGAATCAATCATATTGTTGAGTTATATAATGGGATGAGCACTACTTGTTGTTCATCTTGTATTCCAAACATACTTAGAACAAAACTAAGTTACCAAGTTTAATGAACCAGTGAAGAACAAAAGAATAGAAGAATTGAAATTAATTCACAAATCTAAAGTTTGTAAAACACGTACCAGAATCTGGAAAAAATTTAATTGAAAAAAAGATCAAGTCCACTGAATTCACAGTGTTCCCTTAAAGAAATTATTCCCCTCTAGTATCCGAGGTTTGATTTGGAATATGACCTCCCAGGGTAAAATGATCTCAATCACCAGAGTATAGATACCAAAAACTCCGGTGTCAGCGAACCACTCAACGGCAGTAAAGTACACTTAGAATACTAAATTTAGTAGTTGAAGAAGAAATCCATAAATTATATTTAAAACGAGAGGAAATCCCTCAATTTATAGAAAACAAAGGATAGTGCGAAAATGTTCTTATTGTGCCTTACAGGAAAGGTCACAAACCTTTGGAAAAGTCACAATCTTTCAGAAAGGTCGTCACCTTTCATAAAAGTCACAATTTTCCATAAAAGTCACAACTTTTCATAAAAGTCGCAACATTTCATAAAAGTCACAACTCTTTATAAAAGTCGCAACTCTTCATTTTCCATTCACACCTTTTTAAAATCCAACACTACTAAGGTTTTAGTTTCGTGAAAGATATAATTAACTCTTTTTTAAGTGTCTCTAAATAATTTCTTCTTATTAAACTCTACGTACTTTAGTGTTTCAATCATAATAATAACAAAATATTTAATGAAACTGTACGAGTAGAATATTAAAAGGGTTGTGTGTACATAGCTATATCGCTATCTTACTAAGGTAGAAAGACTGTTTTCAAGACAAAATAATACCCCATGACATAGGAGTTATGAAATGACAGAATTAGAACTTTAAATTATAAAAAGTTGGAGTGGCCATGGATATGTAGACAACACTTTAGGTTGTACAAAGAATGTGTTTCAAACTAATGAGTTCAGTTGGGTCATGGATGGAATGTATTTCACAATATGAGTTGGCCTAATCCATGGATGGAATGTTCTTCAAAATAATGAGTTGGGTTGGGCTGTCTCTTGAAAAATACTATTTAATTTAGGAAAATTTAGCTAACTAGTCAAAAAAATCAACTTATTTAGTGATAATATCCATACTTTAATAATATTATTAAACATGTCAAAAATGTCATTATTTTAAAAATAAATAATTATTAATATTTTCTCTCTCATTATTTACACCTTTTTTTCTATCTCATATATTACACATTTTCCTATATTTATGTGATTGGATATATATTAATGTCATTTTAATTTTCTCTTTCTTTTCTTAAATTTATCAATTTCTCTTTCTTACTTTCTTCCTAATCAATTCCCAGATTTTTCTCTCTTTTCTTATTCTTCTTTTCAATTTCTCTATCTAACATTCTTCCAAATCAATTTCATAGATTTTCGATTCAATATATTAATATTTTCTATTATTCTCATTTAATTTCGTTGCAAGATTTGATTTGAAGATTAACATTGATTTGGGTATTATGTTTTTCAGATTTCTTATTTATTTACTTACTGATTTTAGTGTTTTTTTTAAAAAAAAATATATTTTGTTGTTATTCTTAAAACATTTTTTAAGGTTTGAGACTACATAATTCTCTCTTGAATGGACGTTTTCAAGAGAGTTACTAGAGGTATTGGACAAAATAATCAAAGTTCTTCCGATTTTCCATCATTTATTTTTTTTCACTCAAAAATTAAACAACAATATAGGTTCTACTTCTAAATCTAAGGAGTATATACGACGGGAAAAAATGTCTGAATCCGTCGATGTGCAAAATTCCACATAAATTCATAACCATGAAGTTGAAGAAGACCAATTTGTTGGAGAAGAGGTTTTTTTTCTTTTTTTGCATGTTCTATGTCTTGCATGTTTAGTTTAATTTGTTTAGTAATTTTTAAGATTCAAAAAAATTCATGTTACAATGCGTTTGGAAGTGTATATGGAATTTTTATAATGTTATAGTTAGTATTTATTTTTGTATTTCATATATTTATTGTATTTTGTGTTCTATTTTTTTTTTTGTGTTAGTTATGTCAATGTAACACATTATATGAGTTTGATTGTGTATATTTCATAGTTTTAATGTTTTTTGTATTCATAGATTTGGAAGTGTATGTTGAATTTTGTTGTTGTTTTAGTCAGTATGTATTTTTGTATTTCATTGTTTTATTGTATTTTGTATCCATAGATTTGGAATCGTATTTCATATATTTAATTCATTTTGTATTCTGTTTTTTTTTTTGTGATAGTTATGTCAATGTACCACAGTTAGTATTTATTTTTGTATTTCATAGTTTTATTATTTTTTGTATTCATAGATTTGGAAGTATATATTGAATTTTGATACTGTTTTAATCAGTATATACTTTTACAATTAATAGTTGTATTCATTCAAAAATGATATTGCATTGTTTCTGAATTTGACATTTTTATCTAATTTGTATTTATTCTAAAGGTATGTCAACTAGTTATGTATTTTATTTAAGAATGTGTACACCAAATATTCAATTATTTCTTTTCAATTTTATATTTCATTCACTTTTTCATCATACTAATTTTTTGTATTTTATATATTATTATACAAAATTCTAAATAACAATTAGAATAAATAGAAATACAAATAAAATACATATTGAAATGAATACATACAAGATTTTTGAATTTTTTTTTAACTATTTAGGAAAAAATATATATGAAAATATAAATATATTTCTTAAATGACTATATAGATAAATTCGGCATACCTATTGGAATGAATACAAACTAATAAAAAACTATAATAAATATAAATATAATATATTGTGAATGAATATAATTTTAAAAAGGTAAAATTCTGGAGAAAAAAAAAGAATAAATTTAAATTTTATTTGAAAATGTAACTGATGAGAAAATTAAGGATTCTAACATTTTTTTTGAAATATTCTCTTCCTTGATTTTCTCCCTTTTGTTATTAAATAATTATATTCTTTAAATAAAAACAAATAATAAAAACAAGATACATAACAAACTAAAATTTGTCATTTTTACTAAATATTGAAAGTGTTGCTAATGAGCCCTCTTAAATGCTAAAATGTTGACATTTTGAAAAATTTCCCTTTAATTTATGAGCTAAAATTTGAAGTTGAGTTAAAATCAAAATTTATCTCGCCCTCATCCTTATGGACATTGTCTTTTCAAAATAATGAGTTGGGCTGGGTTATGGATGAGCTAGACAATACATTGTCAAGATTGCTTAACACGAGGCCCAACTAAAGCAATTACAACCAGGGAAAATAAGCAAATACCTTAGAAAAGTAAAATAATTACAAATATATATATTCTTTTATATTTATATTTATAAAATAATTACACTATATACTCTTAATTAATTTCCTTAATTAATACTAAATTAATATATATTTAAATAAGGGTATGAGTTGTATTTCAGAAATTACTTTAAATTTGAATTTAAACTTATAATTATTTTAAATTTTATGATTCATTTATGTAATTTTTCTAGTAATAATTGGAGTTATTTGTCAAATTGGACCAAAATTTCTGAATATCCAAGAATACAATGACAGTTATATAAATCATAATAGAAGAAGTATTCCTTCTGATTCTTCTTTTTTTTTGGGTCCGAAAATTATTCATGAATATTAATAAACTATTGTTTATTATTATAATTACATATATAATAATAAAAATTAGTGGTGCAAGATTCGTACTGTAGAAGGAGCAGGTGGAGGCGGATCGATGTTATATAAGAAAATCCGGGCCAAATAATTATTAGCCGCACTGGTCCCGCATATAATTACAAAAAAAATAATACTTTGTCTCTCGTATAATTTATTCTATTATTTAATTTAATAGCGGAGACAAGAATTTCATCAAAAATATTTAAAAATTGGATAACAAAAATTCTTTTACGGAGGTGAATCTTTTTCTACTAGCTCATGGCTTTTGAAACTATTGTCTACAATATTTTTATTACGTTAAGAATGTCTAGAATGCCTAGAATATGTTAGTTAAATACTTTATATATTATTTTGTTTGTGTATACATTAATTTTTTCCCCGACGAACAGTGTATCACGTAGCTCCGCCCGATAGAATTTGTATGTGTATCTGTTGCCTGTTTTCACATATAATAATAAAAATAATATTCTCTCTATCATAATTTATGTGACACTTCTAAGATTTCAAGATTCTACAGAAATTTTTAAAATCGTAATTTGTTTATACGTTTTTAAAAGTATTCTTAATTGCCATTTATTATGAATTATTAATACTTTTTATGTAACTTTTAAATATGTGAATATTATTTTTAAAAGTTTAGATCGCATGTCGTGTTTAAAAACAAAATTAACAGTTTAACTCTCAAAATCTAAATCGAGTCATGTGCATTGTGACGAAACATAACTGTAATATGAATGCAAGCTGTTGAAAAATAAACATAAGCATGACGACTATATAAGGTAAGGCATACTGCGGGAGCTAGGAAGTAGAATAATAATAATACATTAAACAATATATTTTTGGATTATATTTTCTTTAACTATGATGCCACTTTTCCCACCACCAAATCCATAGACTAGGATATGCTCTTTTATAAGTAAAACAATAAAAATAATCCCTCATTTTTTATTACTATTGAGAGATCAAATAATTTTTCATAGACGACATATTTTACTAAGTATTGTGATCAATACTATTTTAATCGTGATTTAGATATGTAAACTTTATTTCATAAAAATCAATACTAAATTTATTATTCTGTTTGTTCCTATTTAATTGTCTACTTTAGAAGTGATATACATATCAATGCACTAATTGTAATCATAGGTTAGTTACAATTTTACCCTTAATTTAAAAGATTATGTAACTCATCAAATATAATAAATGTATTTTCTGATTCCAGAAAACATGCATTACAATTTTAAAAAAAATAGAATTTTTTTAGAATTAAATAAGGACATATTAGAAAATAAAATTATTATCTTTTTTATATTTGTTAAAATGGATAAATAAATTAAACAAATATAAAAAAAATACGAACAAGTAAATAGAGATCGAGGGAGTAACTTTCATACTTCGATGGAGATTTCTCATTAATATTACGTGATTAATTAAATGTGCAATTTAGAGTTAAAGCAAATCCCAAGTTCCAACAAAATATTCAATGCAATGTTATGTCATGAATTTTGATTGTGATTTGCGCGGGCGGCTGGAAGATAAGATTATATCAAATGCGCAAATTAGAGTTTAATTTGACATGTCAAAATAAATTGAGTTAATAAATAATGAATTAAAATTATTTGGTAAAATAAATTGTGTTGAAATTAGCAAAAATTGAATTAACTAATAAATTTTTTTCCTTATTATATATAACGAAATCAAACCAAAAGAAAACCCTTTTAAAAATATTTTAGATAAAATCTCTTGTATAACACTTTACTCTATGTACATAATTATTAATATCCAAATCTAAATAATTTAGATAAAGCATAATTTTATGAACGAATTTTTTGGACCCCCATTAAAACTTTTAAACATGCAAAATATGACTATAATCACCTACCTATATATCCTAGAGAGTTCCCTCTACCACTACGCATTCTAAAGCAAAATTGATCAGTTTGTAAAAACATCCCACGTTTTTGTAAAAGCTTTTGTTGTTAGTCAAGAAATCACATGTAACTTATAATATTAATTAATTAATGAATCATCTGAATTTTTTGGAAAAATTCAAAAGTATATTTGACCATTTTCTTGTATAATAAGAATAATTATAATATTCGAGCATTAAATTATGCAAAAGAGAATCTCAATAATTCTCAATGTACCACCTAATTACCAATCATTGAATTAGAAAACATTACGAACCGCAGAAACTATATTGAATGTGTGTGGACACTAATTATCAAAGATGAAAAATGATTTACAGTACTACATATTAATTTCTTTGTAACAAATTGAGTCAATATTAGCGTCTTTTTGCACAAAAATGGTGTAAGAATTTGAGCCATATAAAGCTCAATTTTTACTCGTTTTCTTCTTATCACATGCTTCTTGAAGAATTTTTTTAAAAAAAAGTTTATGTTGAGACAAAAATGCACTTTTAAGGTATGTTCAAACTATAAAAGAATATTATTATTATTTTTGAATTTTAGTCGTAACTTATGAGGAGTGAAGTGGTCCTTTACGTAAGTTAAACGGGAGCTATGCGACAAGCATAGGCGTAGAAAATGTAGCTAATTAATATAAGAAATTTTAAACGTGTCACATGGTTTGTCCAATGAAATTAAATCTATATATGATGATATGAAATTGTTTACGACAGATATTAGAAGTGATAAAGAAAATATATATTTAAAATGTGATAAAACAAAGATTTTAGTGATAAATATTCGTTAGTGTAATCCAGTATTTCAATTTATGTCTTGATTCTTTTTTATCACTCAATTTTCTTCGTGATCTAAAGATTATTAGTGACATATAAGATGAATTAATATTTGATTGTTATGAACGTCGGGTAGTGGCTTTGAGCCATTGACAAAGATGATATTTGATACCTTAATTTCTTTACAAAAATTCCAAAAGTTAGTGGACTTTTGAGACGTGATAGAATAATCCTTATTTATCCTTATGAGTATTATCTATAGTCATTTTAAATAGATTTTTAAAATATTAGACTATATTTCAAAATTGATATAGTAAAATTATTGTTCTATTCATGATTTTTTAAAATATATGTCAATTCAATATTGAACAAGTAAAGATGAACCAATTGGATATTAGTCTTTCAATATTAGAGTACCACAGTATTTATTCAAAACTAAGTTTCCTCAAATGGTAGTTTTTTTTTTTTTAAAAAAAAAAAGAAAAGGTAGAAAACACGCATTAACATATCGTACTTCCATGTAACAGAGCAAATCATAAAATAATAATCAAGTCACTATAGTTGGTTATCTAGATACATAATTTTGATTTCGAATCTTTTAAGATACAATACACAAGAAAATGAATGAATAAAGAAACTTACATAAGCAATATTAGAAGGAAAAAAAATCCTTTCTTTTCTATTCATATAATCCACCGGCTACATTGAAAATAAATGAATGATACTATATAATAGACAACAAACAAATTATTATACACAACTCGTATGTATAGATAAAAAGATAAAATTCTAAAACAAAAGCCACCTAACATTACAAACTTTAGAATTTGGATGCACCAAATACTGAAAAAAACAACAACGTAACAACGGTTCCATCCAAATGTCCCTAGTAAACAAATAAAAACAATAACAACAAAAAACACGGAAAAAAAAAGAAACATACATTTTGGACAATGTGGTTCGATATTTACATAAAATCATCGAAATTTAAGCTCTCTGGGATTTCGAACTTCATCAAATTACTGCAATAGCTCTCTTTTTGGTCTTCCGTGGGTGTCGAGAACACTGAATCTAAGCTTATATTCTGATTGCTGCTGTTGTTGTTGAGTGACTGGAAATTTGAATTATCAGAAGCATCAGAATTACAATAACCATAGCTTTGTGGAGGTAGCATTTGGCCATTCATCAAATAAGATTCCTCCACGTGTCCTAATCGCATTGGCTGCGATAATGAAGATGAACAAGGAACATTTTGTGTGGTGAAATTTGGTGTTTCTTGAATTTGATTTTGGAATTGGAAAAATTGAGTTTGATTTTGCAATTGGGAATTCAATATTTGATTTTGTTGAAGTTTTTGTAACAACAATTCAGACCCTTCTTGGTTTTGTAGTTGAGAGTTGAACATTTGATTATTTTCTTGATATTTTTGTAGTAACAATTCTGGGGTAATTTCATTTTGTGATGCCAAAAGAGTAGCTGCAAGCCTAAAGACTTCAGGGTTTATAAGTGCTTGTAGTCCAAGTAAGCTCGATAGGTTGAATTGGGTCGAATTTAGAAGGGACGATAAGTCTAATAAATCAAGACGAGGACTATGAGTCACTGGATCAATACCATTTCTTAGAAGCCTTTTTCTAATGTGAGTGTTCCAGTAATTCTTGATTTCGTTGTCTGTTCTCCCTGGTAGACGAGCCGCTATAGCTGACCACCTAAGACAAACATATAAGTTTTGAGAAGTCAATACTCAAGAAAACTAAAAATACGTGTTCTGTCTAACAACTTAAACTATATATATTGCTTACTTGTTGCCAAGAACACTATGAAGTTGGATAATAGTTTCTTCTTCATCAAATGAGAATCTTCCTCTTTTAATATCAGGTCTCAAGTAATTAGTCCAACGAAGACGACAACTCTTTCCACACCTTTGAAGTCCTACAAATGAATATTTCATAAGTACTATATATACACAATATACACTCATAATATACACTTAGAACAATAGAAAAACTATCGATAATCTCGATGAATAAAATAATTACCAGCATTCTTAGGAAGTGTTCGCCAATTTCCAGGACCATGAAGTTGAATATATTGGATGAGTTTATTATCTTCTTCTGGAGTCCATGGACCTTTTTTGAGTCCATTTTTATCACAACATGGTGATCTTCCCATTGCTTCTTTGTTTTGTTTTTTGTTCCTTGTAGATGTTATGAAAAAGTTGCAAAGTGTTTTTAATTTCTAAAGAACTTTTAAGAGAACAAAAGTGAATTTGTAGGACCTTGAGAGGATGAAGACCAATATTTATAGATGGGAAAAATAGATTGAAGTCAATAGTATTTGGCGCCGGCCTCGTTGTATGTCAATGCCTCAAATCACTTTCTACGCTGTCTCTTGAGAGTGAAATGTACAAAAGTTACTTAAAGGTGATAGAATATTGAAAATAATTTAGCATATTTCTTGAAGTACAATAAATAGATTGATAATTTTACTATATTACTTTTTAAATTTACAAAATTCTACTTTCTCTGTCCCTAGTTAGTTGTCCTCTTTTGAATTAACACGCTTATTAAGAAAATAATAATTAACATAGTGAGTTTAACATTTTACTCATATTAATTATGAAGTGGATTAATTAAAAATTTAAGATTTTCAAAAAGATCTATCTTTTTTTTAAGTAATTAATTGAGGATATAATAGGTAAAAAGAAATGTCCTTTCTTAATTTGTCAAAATAGACAATTAATTAGGAACAATTAAAAAATAAAAAATGAACAAGTTATTAAGGACATAAGGAATATGATTTAGAAAATAAACATGTATGTTTATATAGTGGGTGATCAAAGTGGACGGAAAAGTAATATTATATTCTTTTTTAGATAATTATGAGTCTGAATCATTTGATCATCCTATTTAATTTATGAAATATGTACAAATTAAGTGTGTTTATAACGTACGTACATATATACAAATTCATTATATAAGTAATATATGCTTCTATTCTATTGTATTGATAAATTTAAATTAGTTGATCGAAGGATACTACTCCTAACTTTTCCTTCTCTTTTTTTTCGACTGTAAGAGCCTGTTTAGCTCAGCTTAAAAGCTGGTCAAACTGACTTAAAAGCTGGTTTTTGACTTATTTGACCGTTTGGCAATACTTAAAACAGCTTATTTTAAGTTAAAAAAAAACTTATTTTAAGCCAAAAGTTAAAAGCTGGGGTAGGGGTGCTTTTTTTTTTTTTAGCTTATAAGCTGTTTTAAGTTGACCACATTTTTATGTTTTTTCCCTTAATATTTTTATACAATCTCCAAATTATCCATATAACCCTAACATCTCTTTCTTCTATTTTTCACTTTTCACGTTTGGCATAACAACTTCAGCACTTTTATCCAAACACATAACTGCTTATTTTAAAAATAAGTTTCAGCACTTTCAAAAGTACTTTTTTAAAGCTACTTTTATTAAACCCATCCAAACGGGCCCTAAAAGTGTTTAGACTTTATCTGAACAGTAATAAAAATGTGGAAATTTTGGATAAATGAGATGAGACAGGTGGCAAGTAACTAATGGTTTTGACCTTTACATCAAAGTCTACAAACCAAGAATTATTAGTCGGTACGGTAGTTAGATTTCCCCTACCAATTAAAATGTCAAGGTTTTAACTTGTTTCAGTGTTTTTCTTCTCAAAATTATCAGAATTTTATAATAAATAAATAAATAATAACATAATTCAAACTCTTGATATGTATAGTCCACAAAATATTTCAAAAATTACGTTAGCTATCGTCAGCGTATCTGTTTCAGTCCAGTTAGTCCTCTTCGTGTCACTTTTTAGAAGCTTAATTAGGACCTAATATTGGAGACAAAATTTTGATAATTAATAAAATGAAATAAAATATATTACAGTCATTTGTAATTTTTGACATGCATGCATCCTTGGAGGAAGCCAGTGTGTAAGTTCTGATATAATATTAATAGTATAGAAATAATTAATGTGAATTGAAGAATGTACGGATAAGAAACACATATAGATAATCCAACAATAGATGTACTTAGGCAAAATATAGAATATAAAATGTAATTTAATTAATTAGAATAGAAAGTTAACAGATAGCTAGCCGAATGTTTGTATTTTAAGCGAAAGCAATAGGGGATTAGCCATTAGCCTCCTCTCCTTATTAGTAATATTATTTAGTGTTCGGATATATAGTCTCTTGATGTATTTTGGCATGTGTTGCCGATGTATTTGCTTTGTACCTTCCTAATTTGTTATCGTATTTTTCCTGCAATTTTATTTTTTTTAAAATCATTTTAAATCTAGAGTTTATTAAAGTAACTTTTCTGCCTCATAAAATTAAGAACGAAGTCTAGGTATATCCTATTCTTTCTCGATTTCTTATCGAAATCATCATATAATCCGATTAATAAAGCATGTAATATTCAATATTGCTATTCGAGTTAATGATTTTCTAAATGTCTTCTTAATCGTCAGTGAGAAAGCATTTATTTTTTGTATCCTTTATAGTTTATATATTTCATTTTGGAATTTAGGATGTCCAAAACGTGGAGATCTCATGGTTGTAAAATATAAAATAGAAGGATTGAAAAAATATTTTGAGAGCAAAAAGGTCAACTATGATATTGAGGATAAAGTCACTAACAGAGAAAAATGGAAAAGAAAGCTATATACTAGTACTAGATACATATGTGAGTACAAAAAGTTATACAGCATTACATAAAAATATAAAATAATGACACACACTCCTTTTTGCTCTTTTAATTTTCAAATAAGTTTATATAAAATAATGACACACTTTTTGAAGCTGAAAATAATTAGTTTATACTTTTATTCTGTCTAACTAATGAGAAAGTTTTATAATCTTATAAAGGTATTGTAAAATGTTATAGATTATTTTTAATTCCACACTAATTCAAAACTAGCTAGGAAGAACAATTTTCACAAGGACCATATTTCCATTAGTCGGTTTTAAACAACAAAAAACAGTGAACTTTATGAGTAAATGAGTGATTTTAATTTACAGAAAATATAAAATTGGAGTGTTTATGTAAAAGACGCTAACTTAATTTAATTTCTATTATGAGGACGTGTCATGAGGTCAGGCCAATCCCAAAGCGTACATGTATCCTAGGGACAAGTGTCACCATATAAATATAAATATATAATATAGCATGTCAACAAGACTAGTTAGCTATAGCGCTTCGCGTTTGATTAAAAAATCACTATTTTCTCATAGAAAAATGTATTATAATTTTCGAATATTTTATATTAAATTAATAACAATTAAAATTTATATTAAATAAGTTAAAAGTTTCTCCAAGTATGAGTTGATATATTTTTTAATGAATCGATTCAATAAGAAAACAAACTGAAAAAATTATATTTTTATAATATAAATTTCGACCAAAAACCGATCTGCTCCTTTTATGTGGTCTCAGTACTGTACCGATGCTGATTGATCACATTTTTTTTTTACAAAAAAACAGCTGCTTATACAAATCACAACCACAGATTACAGGTGGCCCCCATCGTGGACATTTTTAGTTATTGACAAATATTGAGAATATGCCATATACACCAATATCAATTTTGAAATCTCACTTGCTTCACAACACACGTTTTCCTTTTCAAGTCATATTGATTATTGCATAAGTAAAGATTGATCAAGACTCTAATACCGTAGACATCAAGCTTAATTTAATTTCAAAAATAAATTAAAGAGAAAGAAACCGTATAAGATCATAAATAAGTAAACAAATTATCATTTCACCCAGCAATGCGGTATACTTCATTGCTCTTTCTGATTTTATTTGTCTAGTTTCAAAGAAAAAAAAACATATTTTTCTTTGAAAGATACAAGCAAATTTAAATCCGGCAGCACAATTTTTATAGTGAGAAAAGAAGAATAAGAAAACAAGAAAAAGTTAAAATGCAATAATTGCTCAATTTAAAGCTATATGGTCAAACAAAATAAACGGAAAAAGCCGAAAAGTGCTAGCTTGTATTGTATAGGCTAATGTGGTATAGTGATATAGTTGTTCGATTTTAATGAGAGATTTTGACTTTTAATTTTGAATATGAAATAAATTATATCGAAGAATATCATTCATATAATTAAGCGTACAAAATTCAAATGTGAATATCAAATGGAAAAATATATACTAAATTGGAACATAACTCCGTTAAAAAAAGTAAAAAAAAAAAAGTGAGTTTTTTCCACTGTAGCAGTCCAAAAGGTAATGTTTTGGGCTCACTCCTAAATTAAAGCAACCTATAATTCAAAGCCGCTGAGTTTCTGGTATTTCATTCATCAAACTTTTAGCTAACGAAACATTTTCGTCAAATATTACTTTCTTCTTATACTCATACAAGCATTTCAGCAAATTCAACGTCAGAAAAAACAAATAAAAATCAAAACCTCCCACCCACCACACACACATCTGGAGGCTTTGCTTGCTTAATTGCCTTGTCTACCTCTTCACTTCATTCATTAAGTATAAAGTAATAATAATAATCATATGTTCTAGAAGAAAACATGAAGTGATAAAAGAAACATTGATATTGACATTAACTCAATCTCAATAATAAAATTTATCGTCAGGATTATCCAAGATTATATCAAGATATCAAATTACATCTTTCAGTAGAGAACTTATTAAGACTGGACATCAAAAGCATGAATACATAATACTAATTTACCCTTTGAGAAACTTTACAAATTTGTCTATTTTTCAAAAAAATTATAAAAAAGGTAAATGATAAATATTAATTAAGTCTATCTTAATTTTGTAAATTACCAAGTAATTTGAAACTACTATTTGTAATAAGATCGACAACTAACAAGATGATTCTAATACCATTACTAGATTTGGATTTTTAGCCTAATTAACAACCTCAAAAGCTAATTTATAAAGTGAGAATTATTTAAAGTTATATAAAGAAGTGGGCCTCAACAAAAACTGCTTAATTTTATCTCCATTTTCCTACTATAATATTTTGCTGTATATTTCGAAATCCTATTAATGCATAAAAAAATATATATACGTAACTAGTACATGCAAATTATTTATTTATATTGAGATGATAATAATCTTCATCTTGGTGTTCCCTATTTGGTGTCTACGAGACAACTCAATCTCATAAACTGCTAATTAAAAATTACTAATGAAATCTTAGAGAAAATCACATTACTAACAAGATGATGTCGATTGTCTTGATCAAATTCTCTTGCCACCTGTCTCTATTAACTTTGACTAATCAATTTTTTAAATTGCAATTTCAAAGCAAAATCGTAATTTTAGTCTGCTAAGCGGCCGTCGTATGTTCGCTAATCTTTGTTTAAGAAGAAAATTAAGTTTATTAATGCGTCAACATAGAAAAAAAAGATTTTACTTCGTCATCATATGGCAAATAATCTAAAGATTTAATTACTTTTTTTAAAAAAATAAATAAATAGTTAAATTAATTACTTGTCGAAAATTTAGGGTTTGCTTGTGGAGGAACTTGCCCCAAATAGCTACCACGTCATGAGAGTTGACCTTTTTACCCCACCCCCTCCCTTCCACAAATAGAAACTAACAATTTATTTATAATTTGTTAAGTGAATGTCGTTATATTATTGTTGAGAGGTGTTCAATGGCTCTCAACAAACTTTGAATTTATAATGTTTATTTTTTTCTTCTTCATTATCTCCAACACCAATTATTTATTTAATTAGAGGAGTGTTCATATTGTTTTAATATGTATAGAGTGTGAAACATATACGAAATCAAGTGTATGTGGACGCTAATTAAGTTTGTGTTATCATGCATATATTTATTTAAGTGCCATGTATATTATCCATGCAACTCGTTATGACGCACACAAATTAATTAGTAAATTACATTTCATGTTTAATTATTAGGATGATCAAAATTTTAATTTTCGAAAAAAGTGGGCTGATGATGTCTTAATTTTATGATTAAAAAATGGAGTGAAAATTTTAGATACGTGGTTAAGTCTAATACAAACTCGTGTATAGTTGCAGTGTGATATCATAGGCATTGTCATTCAGTCAATATAATCCAGATGTTTCTCTGTAGCAATCTATGTTTTGTCCCCTTCAATTTTTTTGTTTTTTTAATTTTCTTTTGACTACATCATTTTTTCGTTTTTTTCGTTTTTTTTTCCTCTTAATTTCATGAGGGCCTATGTATATTTTTTCGATTTCTTATTCGATGTTTTATACTTATATTAAAATTTAATAGTTTAGATTTACAGAAGTAGGATTCTATTCAAAGAGAAATATTTTCTATTTAGAATTTTTTTATATTTAAAATTTAAACTTAAAATATCTAAAAAAAATTTAAAAAAAGTATGATCCACGGCCAGCTCTTGTAATTTTATTTAATATTTTAAGATATGTATTTTTTCTCTTGAAATATTTACTCTATTTTATACTTTACAATTGGGGTGCCTATATCAGTGCATGTTATATCAATGCACGCATGTATTATCTATTTGCTACAAATCCAAAATGCAGCTACGTTTCATATTTTTTGAAATTGTAATTATGTATCATAAATATTAGTATTTAAATGTTTGTCACGTTGCATAATTTTTCCTAAATGAATTGTGATTTGTGAGCTATATTCTGGGCTGAATCTGCTGGGCTGACCATGAAGATGCCTGGGCCTGACTTTCGGCCCATTTATACTTTCACTACTGTGTATTATGGGCTGTTTGAGGGCCCATATGTCTTCTCATGGATTTGAAATTGAATCCAATGTCTTTCTCTTCAACAAGTATCTATGAACTATGAAGTCCAATTAAGTCTTATGTTATTATGGGACTAATGTAATGATCCGGTACATTATTTTTGGGAATTTTGAACTATTCGTTTAAATTGAGTTAATTAAGTGATGGCTAATTGTAGATAATTGACTGAATCAGTAGTTAATGAGCTAAAATAATAAATTATTTAAGATTCTATACTATTTGACCCTTATATACTAAATAAGTAGTAGGGTTTATTATTTATATATATAAAAATAAATAAAGATATTAAGAAGGGGAGAAAATTACCTGGGCTGGGTTGCGTCAGAGGCGAGGGCACCAATTGCAGGTAAGAACTGTTAGCAATTTTTCATCACCGAATGCAAATCTTGAATTCTGTAATATAAAGTTTTGGTTAAACATTAATGGAACAATATTTAATATAATATAGTTGAATTTACAGAGGAATATAAATTGTTCTTTTGATTCTGTGGTATAACAATTGTTGCCAAATCATTGGGTAATCATGTTGCCAATGATTGATGTAGGGGCAATTAATTTTGCACCAAAGAGTGAAGAAGATTATTAGCTTACTGTTTGTGTTTCTTCTTTTTTTTAAAAAAAAAATATGTCTTAAAATCATCAAATTATTATATTGGATAGATGATTTGATTATTGATAATTTAATTAATAAAGGATTATTGATAATGATTGATAGAATTGGAGATACAATGAAGACGTATGGATCCTTAGGTTCGGAGGTGGTGTTCTATCCGTGGGTGATGGGTAACTTGACTTTATTCGATTATTATTATCACAGTATGAGTTAAGTTTTGACATATTGAGATAGGTAATTAAATATTATATCTATCATATCATATACATACCATTTGAATTATGATATTGGACAAGAGTTGAAACTTAACTTTAAGCTTGAAACTTAGAAACTTGATCATAGATTTGGGTGATCTTTTGGGTCTAGGCTAAACCTATAAAGATAGAGGTGTTGTAAGCTTTGAAATCTTATAGTCAATATGTACTTGAATAGATTGCATTGATTTGGAAGCTCAACGAAAAGAGAAGGCTCAAGTTCTAGAGTCATTGTTCGACTATTTGAGGCAAGTGAATTTCTAAACTCTTGTTAAGTGCATGGAATGCATGTATTTCCTTGTGGTATATGTTTGGGAGTAATGTGACTTGCTGATGGGTTGACTTGTCCACATTGATTAATTCTAATGATGAAAACAAAGGGTAATAAAAGGCAATGTGAATAATGAGTTGTGTGTGATATGTTGATAATGGAGAATGGTTTGAAAGGCTTGTTGAATCATTGTTGATGTTGTTGTGAATTATGCAATGTCATGAAAATGGTGATATCCTCTTTATTTTTGTATGAACATGTCATTTGCAATATTTTGAGACATGATTGTGAAAAGTGTTATGTGCATTGAGAAAGAATGAGAACTTAAAGAGGAAGTACCATTTCAAGGGACGTATCGCGCGCCGCGATGGATACTATATTTCGAGGGACGTATCGCGCGCCGCGATGATTACTATTATCGAGGGTCGTGTCGTGCGCTGCAACAGATGCATGAACAGATATGTCCCCCATGGATCGTGGACTGAGAAACAGCAGGTGTGTATCACTAGGTCAGACATGCATCATTATAATTGACATTTCATTCCATTGTATTGCACATACTTATTATTAGTGAACTTGATATTGTGTTTTGCTAATCTTGTGAATGTTTTTTTTGTGGAATTGGTGATTCATGAATACTGAGCTTGTTGTTGAGAAAATTTAATTTGTTAAAGTGTTATTGAGAACATATAATTTGTCAAAGTATTATTGTTGAGGATATGTATTTTGTTTAAGTGTTCTTTTTGAACTATGTGCATTGTAAACCGTGAATTGTTAGGTTGGACTAATTTTTATGCAGGTTGTAGTTGTGAAGGTTCGGTTGGGGTGGTAGGAGTACCCGTATTTCATCCCCTTATCTTGTGTTCAGAGGTTTACTTGTTATGTACCGTATGGTTTGGTACTCACCCCTTGCTTCTAAAAAATTTTTTGTAGGTTACTAGCCCGGACCTTTGTGATATATTGTCTTCTTTTTCGAGGCTTCTTGGAGATTTGTGAGGTAGCTGTTTGTCATCTCAGCAGACCTTCTTACTCCTATTTATGATCTTGTTCTACTCTAGAAACAGGGTCATTTGAGACTTGTAATTTCTTTTGAATTAATTGTAATAATATAGAGGCTTATACACGTGACAACCAGGTTTTGGGGATATAATTTAAGTGGATAATAAATTTTTCGCATTTTATTATAATAGTTGAATTTTAGGCTGACTTGTCTTGGTGGGACAAGACGAGTGCCATCACGCCCATTTTTGGGTCGTGACAACTAACGACAAAAATGTAAATTTTATACCAATCTCATAGTTAAGAGTTTATTATATCATATCCTTATTTTTGTTTTCAAATTACAAAAATTTCTTAAATTTGGTGGAGCCTGGATACATTCAAAAATGTCCCGATACATTGCGTCCCTGTTTTGGATACATCGTTGCTCAATGTCCAATACATCGCGTCTCGATTTCGAATACATCACTCAACATTCCGATACATCCAGTAAAGTGACATATTTGACTAATACATCACATAAAGTGATGTATCCGATAGATACATCACGTAAAGTTATATATTAGATTAATACGCGTAAAGTAATGTATCCGAGAATAGAGACTAGGGATTTTTATATATTTTTTTTCAAATTGTAGGTAATTTAAATATCATAAAATAAGTTATATATTTAGGCAATTTTTCCATAAAAATAAACACATTTGAGTGGTCACACATTTAAAATTTCTAACATACTTTAGCTACGCCATAGATAAGCAAAATGAACATGTAAATTCAGCTGATAATTGAGCATGTAATTATTCTAAGTTGCTGAAATCATAATGTAATTGAAGTGTCAAATATGATCATTAACTCATGTTAACAAGTTATGTTACCAACACTTTGCTGGTTGAAAAAAATAATATATTCAACAAGTTATATTTTTAAAAATTAACTCTAAGTTCAGAAACTCATATTGATTCAAATCATTTTCTTTTGAACATGACGATGTGTGTGTTCTCTTTTGAATATTACGATATGTTACAATCTGATCACGTTGGAGGAGCCAATTGAAATCTCATCAAATTATATTTGGGACCTCGTTAAGATGAGTAGAACATCATTTAGATGTTGAAAGTTAGAGAAAGTGATAAAAATAGTCCTTTGTCTTTGAGAATAGGTTCAAACTAATTTCTTAAATTTGTTTTTGTGTATTTTTTATCATCTATGTTTACTAAAAAGTAAGTATTTTTTTATCTTTCATCAAATATGTCAAAAAAGTTTGAACACTTAGATTTAATTAGAAATCCGACTACTTTCTTCTATTTCTTCTTAAAGATCAAATATGTTAAAAAAATAAATAACTTTAACAGATTAGATTTAATTAGAAAATCTAACTCCTCCTTCTCCTTCTTATTTGCCTTCTCCTCCTCCTTCTTCTTCTTTAAAAAGTGTAATTTTACTAATATCGATCTAGTTTTAACGTCTGATACAATTTTTGATATTCTAGTTTATGAAATTTGACAAAATTTTGTAGTTGACTCTCGTTAAAAAAAATTCTTACAATTTTTGTTATTCATTAAATCTAATGACTCTATTTTCTTAAAAAATTTATACACACAAAATATAATCAATACTCGCTTTTGACTAACTCAAAGATAATAGTTGTTTGGCCATAGATTTATACAAGAAGTATAGAGATATGTGATTAATATATCAATACCTTTTTTGTGAGTCATGATTTGATTTATTCATTTAGTAAAATTCTATAAGAATTTGGAATTTTTTTGATATTTTTCAAAAATTATGAAATTTTATGTTTACAAAAAATAAATAACTGAAAAAATCTACGTTACGTGTCCAAAGAAAATATTAACCTCAATAGACATGATTATCATAAACTATAAAAGGCTTAAGTATTACAAAACCAAATATGAGGGAAGATTTATGTACCTTTTGGCTTTTTCTATTTTGGTTGTAATGACTTTTTTGGATAATAGTTTTAGCATATAGGGATAAAGTGACTTTAGTGGATAAGTTGTTATAATCAGCGATAATATAAGTTATTCACGAGTGATAATATAAACTATATATGTTTATAATTTAATATTATCACTAGGATATAGTAATTAACACGCAATTCTATCATCACTTAATCTATTAATCATATTAAATTAATATGACTCTAATTAAATATTATCACCTCATAAATTTTACGATAAAAAAATAGAATGATTTAAAGTAAATATCACTATCAATAACAAGAGTAGTTAAGGTGTGATGTGAGGTAAGTTTAGAGGGACCGATTTCTTTGTGTTGTCTAAAAAAGACGTATTGAAGATTCTGATTTGTCTTAAAATTCCACTACGCCCTTTTTTTCTTGGCGCCTTCGGAACAAGAATAATTCTGAATAAAACAACTAATCAGAGCATACCATTAGTGAATATAAGGAAACAAAAAAGGGGAAATTTCAAAATAAAAAGCCAACTAACTTGCAAAAAGGAAAACACCCTTACAGTTTCCTCATGATTTTCAATTTTTGATTCCATTTACTCACTTCATTAAGTTTTTAAAACTGTTATTAAGTATATGTTAGGCCAATGTGATCATTAAGATAGTTCAACGAATCAGTCAAATTCACTCGCACACGGCGCCATCACGCGTCTTCATCCTTCTTCCTTCCGTCTCCTTTATAGATCCGAATTTCGCCCAAAAGTCCTTTACTGTTGACGCACGCAGCACGCTTAATTTCTGATTCTTCCGAATATCGCTCTGCATACGTAGCATAATTCATATACTTTTCTTTCTCAGGTAAATCTTCTGTTTCTGCTTTTTCTCATTCGAAATTCCAGTTTGATTCATGAAGCAACGTTTAATTTGATCGAATTTGCACGAAGTCAATCGCTTTCAATTCCTTGTTGATCGTTGTTTCCTATCTGAATTGCGTGTAGAAATGTATGTGAAATTTGGTTTTTAGAAGTTGAACTGAACGTCAGACGACTGATTATGTGCTGAATGTAAATTTATGAAGAAGTTTGACTTAAGTCGATATGAGGAATCAGTATTTTCCGCAGGATACATGTTTGTTGAAATTTCTCTCACGGCCTTTGAACAGAGTAATTTCCATGATTTGAGTGTATTTAAAGTAATTCATTGCTGAAAAATGTGATAATACCAGTTATTTTAATTTCAATTGAACTTCATTTTACCTTATCTGTGTTTTGCTTATTTATGAGCAATTTGTTTGTTTATGTAGCTGCAGCTGGAGTTAATGGCAGATTCTGAGTCCGAGCACAATAACATCCATAGAGACTTTTATATTCCTACTTATATACTTGCACCGAATGCTTCGAGCAACAGTTTACGTTTACCTGATGTACCAACATGCCCTGTGCTAGTGTTCGTCAACTCTAAAAGTGGAGGTCAACTTGGAGGAGAACTTCTTTGTACATTTCGCCATCTTCTTAACAAATATCAGGTACTTAAGCTGTTTCCCTTGATTTACATAGGCCAAAGAAATGACTGCACAAGTAATTAGGTACTTTGCTTGTGTTCATCAACTCTAACTGGACAAGCTGTTTTGTGAACATGATATATATTATTTCACTTCTATATAATTCTTTTTGTTACATAACTTTTCAGGTTTTTGATTTGGGAGATGAAGCTCCTGATAGTGTTTTACGTAGACTGTATTTGAATATAGAAAGGCTCAAGGGTAATGGTGATCACTTTGCTGCCGAAATTGAAGAGAGAATGAGAATTATTGTGAGTTGAATTCTTTGAGTCGGTTCATGATTTTAACAGGTTTTCTCATAACTTCACCAGAGGGCCAGATGATTATTTTCCAGCATAACGTATTGACGTTGAATATATATTAGGTTGCAGGTGGAGATGGAACGGCTGGCTGGCTTCTCGGAGTTGTATCTGATCTCAAACTATCTCAGCCACCTCCAATTGCAACAGTACCTCTGGGAACTGGAAATAACCTTCCATTTGCTTTTGGCTGGGTATGGATCTGTAGCAGTAACTGTTGACTCAGTAGATTTTGTGAAGGATATTTTCATGTAAATTGTAGCTCTCGATATAGTGGTGCAAAAGCTCTCAGTTTGCTTGCCTATGTGTCTCGCAATGCAATTTGTTTTCTAGTTTTTATTATATTATGTCGAAATTATCTATAAAGTATAAACAATCTGGAATCCGTGTATACAAAAAAATTGCTCATAAACATTCTTCCTATAATACATTAGTTAGTGGGTCTTTAGCATTGACAAAGATACTTTGTGTGATGTGTAGTTTTGGTGATTGACAGGGAAAGAAGAATCCAGGGACCGACCTTAACTCCGTCATCTCTTTTTTGAAGCAAGTAATGAATGCAAAGGAAATGAAGATGGACAGGTTATTTTGTTAGTTCATATCTTTTTTGATCCCTTGATGATCAAGTTTTAATTCTTTGTTCAAACTTCTTGGCAGTGATACAAGCTGAATGCATTGTCTAGGTTAAATTGAATATTGTTGTTTTAAGCATCAAAGAGATGAGAGCTTGTGATGTATAGTTAATTAAAGTGCAGACATCAGGGGTCTCATTTATTATATACTGTTATTGTTTTTGTTGACTCAAAAGTAAAGAAATAAAATATAACAACAAAATGCAAAGATGACATTGATGTAACTATATATTTTTGTGTATAATATGTGGATCCTCCTTAAAGATCTATCTTTCATGGAAATTGGCCAATATTTATATGGTCTCTAGCTGAGTCTAGGAATATTATTGTTTGGGTTGATGAAGTTGTGAAAGCTCTAGCTTCCATGAAAAGAGAGTTGGAACAGCATAACATGCTCTTAATCCGTGGTCTCTCCATTTTCTACTGGTTCATAATCTAAACAGTAGTTGAGCAAAGATTGCTATATACACCATTGTTTTGTGCTTGTCATTCAATATTGGTAAAGGTCAACAGATTTCTGTATATTCTATTTCTTGTGATAATTGACCAATCTTAAGTTCTTTACATGAAGAATTTTTTTTTGTTGATTTAAGTGCCTTTTGTTGTTGTACACAACCATAATAAACTCTTCCGAAGTAACTGGAAGCTCAAGTTTTTGGGAAATTTTCTATTGTTGTTATATCCTATACTCTTGGGGCTCGTTTAGTACGAGGGGATAACTACTCTGGGGATTAATTTAGGATGAGTTCATTCCATGTTTGGTTGATATATATTCGTGGGATAACTTATCACATGATTAGTTATCCTGGGTTTGTTGTGTTGTTTTAATCCCATATTGGGGGTGAGAAACAATCATGTGATGACTTGTTCCCCAGCCAAACGAGCCATTAGTATGGTATATATATATATTTTGATTGCGGGCTTTTCTTGAAGTATTCTAGGATTAGGAGTCATATAATTTCATGGTATAAAAAATGGTGCATCATGACTGCTCATTCTCAATCAACTGGTGTTAAAAAAATTTCTTTATGCAGTTGGCACATTCTTATGAGGATGAGGGCACCAAAAGTTGGTTCTTGTGATCCTGTTGCACCGCTAGAATTGCCTCATTCTTTGCATGCCTTTCACCGGGTTTCTCCATCTGATGAACTGAACGTGGTAAGACATCGTTATTTGTTAGTGCATTTGTCTTATAAAGAAATTATCTACTCTAACATGAAAAGCACACACTTTCATACACTTTATTTGTATCTCCATAAGATCTTGGTCACTAGTATTCATTTTTTCTTTCTTTTTTGGTTGTGTTATGTCCTTGCTGATAGTATATTAAACCTGGTTCTGCTTCTCTTAAGTCTTGCTCCACAGTAAAATAAACAAATCTAGGTGTCACCTTTAAGTCTTCTGTTAATCTAATGGCTAATAACATCCAATAGAGTCACCTACTGTACGAGTACACAATCACTGCAAGTAATTTATTTCATTATTTTTATGATACTCTTGGCTTTCAACGATAGTGTTGATTATAAGGAATATTCTACAACATGAATTTTCTTGCTTTGAGAGAAAAGATGAACCAAAAAATCACTGTAATTGTTAAAAGGTTCTTGAATAGTGTCGCAGAAACAGTGAATAGCCATTGGAATTGATATAATATTTGTTCTTCAGCATTTCACACATATAAAGGTAAATGAGTCTTCAAATTGGCTAAACTGATATGGTTAAATGGAGATACCACTATTGCTAATGGCTTGGAGTACATATAATTTAATTGCATTAAGTTGTTCAAGCCTAATCTTCTATGAGAAAGGAAAACTGCAGTATTCACCATTATGTTTTGACTGCGATTTGAAAGAGTAAATCGTATGTAAAAGAATCAGTATCTTTTACAAATATCAGCTTCTGCATTCAGTAAATTTACTACCTTACAAAGGAATTTCCTTGTGTATTTACTTGTAGTTGGGTAATCATATGAAGCCCAGGGTGGGGCATATTCGGGTAAGATTTCTATTTTGGCATGCCAATTTCAAATGTATTTACATTGATTGAGATTGAAAAGTGAACATATGGTTATGTCAATCAATATGCATGCATACATATATCTATCAGTGTGCATGCGTACTTTCTGGCTTTTGCAAGTTACAATATTCTTAGCTTGGTCTGTTCAAAGTGTTAGCCCATGACTTCTTTCCTCTTTTTAACCTAATACCATGCAGGAAGGTTTCCATACATTCCGTGGAGGTTTCTGGAATTACTTCAGCATGGGTAAGTGCATGTTCTTTTGCTTAGGAATTAAATTCTATATAGCCATTTAACTTCTTATGTTTTGTCAGGCCAATTAATAATAACGATTAGTTATTGGACATACAAGTATGAGGATGGGCATGGGGCTTATCTTGTTCAATACCTATAAGAAATGATTATCTTTATATCAACTAGAGAAGTAACCTTAGGAAAGTTGTTTCTGAAGATCTACAATCTCTTGATAGCAGAAATAACTTATTGCATAAGACAATGCCTTAACCTACAGAGACCATGATCTGAAGTTATTTCTTTGCTTCTTCTGTCAGTCATCTAGTACTACATTAACACGAATTCTCTGTTATCAGGGATGGATGCACAAGTATCTTATGCATTTCACTCAGAGAGGAAAATGAACCCTGACAAATTCAAAAACCAACTTGTCAATCAGGTAGTTAAGTGGATGGCGGAAATTAACATAATACAGCTTTTCTTTGATTTTTTTCCCTCTGAGTCTTTGCATATCAATTTGAAGTTAATTGTTCCAAGTCTTGTGCTCTGGACCTTTTGTTTTGTTCCATCTTGAAGAAAAGAAAATTACTCTCAATTTAATGACTGCTGTGACAAAACAAATAAGTTGAAGATGTGGGATTGGACTCTTGATAGCAGGAGTCAAGATTTTTGGTATTCTGTATTATCTTGTGATGAGTCTTAATATGTTCTGTTTTATCACAAAGAAGGCCAAAAGTAAAATGACTACTGTGTTAACTTTTAGGTATCAGCTTATGGAAATTTGATTAATGAGACTCTCTAGCTTTACTTTCCCCACTGTTGAGACAGATGAAAACATAAGATAGATCAAAGAAAAATACGTGTGCAGCTTTTGTCTTGATTCGTCTGCCATAGACCCTCCTATAAAACCTAGTTTATCATATCCTTGTGGAAACCCAGTAATCTAAAGTTGTTGACTAGGCTAATGTTTCGATAAATACATTAGTGTGGTTGGCTCTGAAGTCATTGCTAGAAATATAGGTGATTTGAAGAAGAAAAGGTTAAGAAACTGATCAAGGTCCATACTAGTTGGTTTTATTTTCCTTTTCTTAAATACGTTGACAGAGGGGAAGTAGGTGATATTATGCTTAATAAGATATAGGATCATCTGTGAAAGAATAAGATATATGGTGCTTTTACCTACTGGTAGTAATGCTGTTTTATTTCACTATTTTGCATTTTCCTTCTTATATTGCTTATGCCTCTAGTAACTATTCGTAAAACAATTTGCAATGACTGGTACTCAAGATAAATGAGGGTTAGCCCCAGCCTCCAACTATAAAATTGGATATTAAGTCAGCAGCAAAGCAAAGTGAGAAATGCCATACTTAGGCTCTCCCGCTCAGGGGTGTTAAGCTCATAAGTAGGAGTGGAGTTTATATTGTATCTACGAATTAAAGATTATTAATGCAACAAGTTATATAACTTCCATATAATACCATGCTAATTTACTTCGCATTTAGTAACTAAGTGGAATTCACAGTATCTCTATCCTAGCTCAAATGAAGTTATTTGCATCGTTTTTTCTTGAGGTGGGGTTCTAGCATCTTTTAACATTCTGTAAATGATTCAAATTACCTGAAATCATCGATTGCTTCAGAGTAAATAATATTTGAAAGGAATGCCTAAAGCGATTTTTTCTTGCTCCACAGAGTTCATATTTAAAGCTAGGATGTACACAAGGATGGTTTTTTGCTCCTCTAGTTCATCCTTCTTCAAAGTGAGTCTTCAATGTAGTTTTGTAACACAACTTCTTCCATATCTTTTGCAACTCAACAGCACTATATCTTCTTCTGTGGAAGCTTGACCTTCTTGAAGGTCTGATATAAGCTGCACCTTATTATTTTTTCAACAGATAACTCACAATTGGAATAGTCACATAGTTTTAGACTCCTGAAATGATCATATTCAGTTCTATAATCTGCTTGAACTTTTACTTATCTGTTTCATCAGTAATATGATACCTTGCTTTTACGTGCTAACTTTAAATAGCCATGTAAATTTGTTTTGATCTTCTTGCCGGAAACATGAAAATGTGAACTTGATGATAGCTCTTGGTAACTTAGTGAGATACTCCTTTTTTCTAATTTAAAGGTCTTTTCTTTTTAGTTCATCCTAAAATAGTGTTATTCCTTGAAAGTTCTCAGTTTTATTTAAACTTAGTAGAGTAGTTTGTCAGCATCATAATTAGTCAATATATAAGCAACTTCTACACTAAATTACAAAAGTTGATTGTTCCTGCATACTGCATACATGACTGAGAATAGATGAACTATTGCATTACTTGCCGGGTAAACCATGACAATAACTTGACGTAGAAAGATATAATTACAAATTATGTAACTATCATTATTTTCCAACCAGCATTTTTCCTGTTCATAATTTGTGCCAAGTTGCGAGTATAAATTTGAACAAGAATTTCGAGGAAAAATCAGAAATTTTCTTTGTCATAAACGGTGTTAATGACGTATTGATTGAATATTTTACCACCATCTCTTATGATGGTACACCTTATGAAAATTTTCTGGTCTCTGGTGGCAGCTAATATTAGTTTACTGCAGGAACATAGCTCAACTGACTAAGGTTAAGATAATGAAAAAGCAGGGTGAATGGCAAGACCTTCACATCCCACCCAGGTAATTTTAGTTACTTTTCTGTATCATTCTTCAAATACAATATTTTTGTTGTTTTCCTGTAAGCTGTTTGTTGTTGCATTACCGCATCTATCTCAATGCTTGATGAAGCTGGCTCCTGTAGAACCACCTATGAGTTACATATATTTATTCTTTTTTGTTGTCCAATTGTACATGCAGTGTCAGGTCAATTGTATGCCTCAACTTGCCTAGCTTTTCCGGTGGACTAAATCCCTGGGGAACACCAAATAGCAACAAACGTCGATATGTATGCATTCCAAACAAGCTTCTTCCCAAATCTGCATCATCTTTTTTTTCTGTTGTAGTTATACTGACGTGCTTATATTTCTTCAATGGACAGAGGGACTTGACTCCTCCATTTGTAGACGACGGCCTTCTTGAGGTTGTTGGATTCAGAGACGCTTGGCACGGATTGGTCCTCCTTGCTCCAAAAGGACATGGGACACGTCTAGCCCAGGTTAGGAACAAATTGTCTTAAATACAAATATTTTGTGTGTATGTATGTGAACCGATAAGTAGTTCTGTTTCTACCAGTGATCCACTGTCTTTTGTATTGCAACTTGCACGAAAGAATAAAAACATTGAACCGATAGAGTTAGCCTGGAAAAAGAAAACATTGAACAGATAGAATATAGGTCCCATAAACTTTTTTTTTTTTAAAGCAAAATGTAGTTGCAGAATCTGTCTAAACTATTGCTTGTGGCCCTGAGAAAATAGTTATCCACCATGACCAGTTTCTTTGGAGAGGTCATTTTATCAGATCTTTTCCGAAAACCAGAATTTATGTTTACTTGTATGTAAGCAGAGCTACTATTTATCTTATTTCCTCTATGGTGTTCATACTTGTAGGCGCATGGAATCCGGTTTGAGTTTCAGAAAGGTGCAGCTGATCATACATTCATGAGGATTGATGGGGAACCCTGGAAGCAGCCTCTACCTGAAAATGATGACACCGTTGTGGTAGAAATTTCTCATCTAGGCCAAGTCAAGATGCTTGCTACCCACGACTGCAGAGCCAAAAGTATACATGATCCCTCAAGTCAATTCAGTCATGACGCTGATGAGGTCGATAGTGATGAAGAAAATTCGGTCAATGAAGAACGGAGGAAATTCGGGGCAGCAGACACTTTCAAAATTCCAGATGAGGTTGATGTTTCTAGTCTCAGTTAATTCCATAACTCTTCTCTGTTCTGTTACCTCTATAGTACATTTGCTGTACAGTTAGGCATAACAAGGCTCCATGTCGAATTAACAAGACATGGATATTTTAGAGGTTTTGCATAGAGAATTTCGTGATCATTTGGTGTATAGGAGAAAGTTTGCTTTCTTGCTGTATGATAAAGGAGATGCTAGAAATCACCATTATAACCTTTTACAGGCTAGATTTTATTTAGCCAGAACATTATTTGTCTTATAAAGTTGTATTCTCTACCAAAAGTGACCAGATTAGAAATATAATCATTTTTGTATGCTTGCGTCTACTCGATCTGAAGTCCGAGTTTAAAGGCCCTAATCTTCGAGGATAGGGTAGGATTATTGCATTTTTACCTTCAAGAACATTCTGTAAGTTACAGCAGATTTCAACTGATTTTATCAGTACTCTGGTAAGAATAAGATAGTCATAAAGCAATGCTTACACAGCTTGAAACAAAACCAGAACTAAAGAAAATGAGAGAGCATGACAGCTGAGTAACTCTTTGATTTTTGTCACTACACAGAGGGGCTTTATCTACAAACAATTTGGAGAGAGTTGCAACAATAAAGCTATTCTGTTTAAGCAGGAAATAATGAACATTGCGATATATCTCAATTACTGTAATAACAAAACATTCAACGTAACTTTGATCTTCTAATATAACTTGCCTGATCTTTGGAGACTGAGCTCTATTGTACATGGAGTGTTCCGCTAGTGGAACAAGTCAATGAGGTCCAGGCAGGAGTACAAAATGTTGATCTCCCTTACCTCCCAGCATATTGGTAGTCTCCCAAGCATTTTGTAACAGTCTCATTGGCCTTCTGAGTTTCCCTTTCGCCTCTCTTTTTCTTCTCCCTAAACAACACACACATTATAAAATTGAGATAAAATGGTAGAAGTATTTTCACCAGACAAAGTCTTGATTGACTGTATTTGCACTATACCAAAATACATGTGAAGAATGTAAAAGAAGGAGAGGAAGGGAAACAAGGGGCATAAACAAGAGTGTTTTCCTGGGGTGGGAATGAAGTGGATAAGTAGGGGTAGGGAAGAGAAAATGTCATGGATTTCTGGTAGATTATGTGGAACAAAACCTTGTTAGAGCTTATCAATGCTAGAGAAAAATGCAGCTGAATAGTTTTAGAAAATAGTTGAGAGAAAGGATATCGAAGAGTATTGAACCAAGAAAGAGCTCTAACCTTTCCACGTATTCCTTCAACAGCTCTTTAGCCTGAACCAGCTTGGAGAGCAAATTGCGATAAACGTCAAGGTCCCGGTCCACGCTTTTCTTATTTACATTGAGTGCCGCACAAAGCTGTCATGTTTTACCCCACAAGTCAACAATGATATTCTCGTCTAAGTGCATTGGAATTTATATGAGCATAAACATGGGGGTTTCACCTATACTTGAACACATTCAGGAAACCTGCTACACTAGCTACTCTGATTATAAGCAGGACCATTGTTATTTTACCAAACAAGTGACATTTTTTATGGCAAGTAAACTCAAGACCATCTTAAGTTTAAATTGTTTTCTTCTTTTTGCTAGCACAAATTCTTGAAAACTAACCTAGCCACCAAAGACCTCATCATGCGAAGAGTACAACCAGGAACTCTAACTAAAGGAGAGTCTTCATATTAGCCTTCTTGCTGTACAGAATTTTCATGAAAGACAAAAGAGTGTTGTACTATAATAACAAAGACAGGGCAATTTAATTCTCTTCATACATATTACATAGAGGGTTCACAGAAACCTTTTACTTTCTTGTGCAGGTTAAGAGACAAAATAGGTCTCATGGGAGGAAGCCTAGACTATGGGCGCTATTACGGAATTTGCTCGCCTTTCGTTTAGAGAGACATTGAATTTCATCCTAATGGAGTTGATATGTTGTATATGAGAAGAATGATTTGAACTTTTTCTTTGTTTCCTCGTTTCCCTCTTTTGTGATGGATGTAACTGTTTGTGAAGATCATCATTTAGCAATCACACATCAGTGCAATTAAGAAATGCTAGCATTGGTCGCTGACTTAAAGAAACAGAGAGACATAGTAGAACTCCTGATATTTCTGGAACAATTTTAGAGATATCATGGGCAGGTTAAATGCATTCAAGAAACTTGCACAGACAATAACAGAAAGAGTTCCTTTGGCCATTAATCCATGTGTGTTTACTTGTTATAAGATGAGTGTCATCAATTATCATTCTCACAGATTTCCTGAGGACGGATACCTTTGACTTCAGAATTAACACTTCCCCGCATAACCATGTTTTATGGAATAAAGATTTCAATGTTCTTGAAAGTTAAATTTGTACAGTTACGGACAATGAAGTGTAGTTTTAGTCCATACAATGCACAGGTCTGAGTTTTACCTTATATCATAAAACAACCATGTAAGATTTTACACACTTTTATTTTAAGAATCTATTGCTTCATATCTACTTCTAATGTGATCTAGCACTCATGGATGTTCATTTTTTTTACAAAAAAAAGAATGTGTCAAGATTCAAGAAGAAAAAGAAACAGTAACAATGGGCAAGGTAACTAAAGGGAATATTTTAAATGTGAATTAGTTAAAAAGTGCCAAAAGTACAGGTGAATTCTCTTTCATTAAGCCAAAATAAGCAAGTCAACCCCCTCCAATAGTATATTGCAATTCTGAGATCTCAGTCCAGCTTCAATGCCTTTATGTATAAAATAATCCCATTAAAATCAATTTAGTTCATCACCAAAGTATTCATGCCAACTAGGCCAAAACCATAACCAACTATATTGAGCAAAACCTCAAATTTAAGTGATCTACATGCTGAAAGCGAGTCTTCTGCTCTTTTAAGAAACTTCACTTTGAACAGGAAAAAGTCCAGAAGACCGGAGTGTTCTATGGTGCACTTTCCTGGCATCAAACAGTGGGAATTGGCTTTAGGCTTCACGCTAAGAAAAAAGAAGAAGCTTGCCACTGAACTTTCACAGAAGGGTGCAAAAAGAAGACTAGATATGGAGGCTTTAGCAGCAAATGGTCCTATAGGGAAATGCTGTTGCTAATGGCTGGGAATTACCTGAAGTAAATAGTAATGAAAGAATATATCTGCTGATTCTTTTGCAACAGACATTATTAGCAAATCAATTAACACTCATGAGCAGGAAACAGGAGTGTGAATCTTCTTGAGAATAAAGCAGAGCAGGAAATTGGTCCCCAAATGTCAGAAAAATAAGTGAAAATCACTAAATCAACGGCCTGATCATGTCTAATTCCAGGCAACAAGGGGAATGACCCTTCTCTCTGAAATTACTCTCTAATTCTCTGAATGGTTTTCGTCCATTCACTTTGCCGTTTTGATATCAGCCAGAATGATACGGTAGGTTTTCCATATCTGGCGGTAATAAAGTATAGAGGCTAGCACGGAAACATGAGTGAATATCTAGCCCCAACTTAAGAAGCTCTAAAAGAAAATGTGTCATCGGTATTATGAATTGAACCAGGTTCCCAATTTTTAGAGTTCTATTTGAGATGAATACTTGAAAATTTATATGTTCTTGTTCTTGTTCATATTTTGTTTCATTTTTTAAATGCACCGAGTAATTAGTTATGCAAAGGGAATTGAAACTATATGTTTCTAACCCGGATATGGGCTTACAACTCCTGATCATGAGTAGCCTTTCCTCTGACACTAAATTACTTGACACGTTTATCATAATTATTCCCGAAGTGTTACAAGTTTACACAAACCATAGAGCTTGTGGTGTTTCTAGATGATTTAAGTAATCCAAGTAAACATTAACAAGCAGGAAGTTCTTGTAATATACAAAATATACTATGAAGAATGTTATGATATATACCTTTTCTAAGATGGTTGGATCAGTTACATTTGCCAACTCAAGTAGGCGAAAGAGACCAACCGCAAACAATCGACTGTAACAGAAGCCGTCCTTGGTTCCAGCTCGCTGTGCAATATCCTTGAAAATGTTTTCAATTTCTCCATCTTTGGATGAAAAGTCAACTAGTGTATTGGCATTTTGAGTACGAGCCCATTCTTCTAATTTTTGTGCATCAGCTCTATAAACATACTGGGAAAGTTAGAATCTCTAGAAAGGAAAAGATTCATGGGCATACATCATAATAAAAGGCCACTACACTCTTGATAAATCTACTCAATGTTAGACAAAAGATTATAACAACTACAACAGTAACATCAACAGCATCTATGCCTAAACCCCAAACTATTGGCACTCGGCTATATGAATCATCAATATCCATTTTGCTCATTTCATTTCTGCTCCAGACAAACGAATGTGATAAATAAAAATAAGAACATCCACAAAAACTTCTAACCTTCTTACATTGGATGGCCATGAATCTTGATATTTAAAAGGTGATGCACAGGAAATATCTAAAAGAAGATTGAAGATCCTCCCATATTATTAAGTTTCAAATAAATGGAGCATGGTTTCGGCATTTTCTTGGTTGGTTCATTTTTAGCTAAAATATAGCCACCTCAAATTACAATCTACCTTTTTAACAAAGAATTCTAAGGCTAGAGCTTTTGTGGCAAATTTTTTTTTTTTTTTTTGAAACTATAAAAAGAAAAGAAAAAATGTGCCACAAAAACTGTGGCACAGTTCAGTATTATAAAATCAGATAGTCTCTGTTTGAATGGAAATCAACACCTTAACCTCTAGTCACTAAAGATTAAGGTCCTTGGATTTTTTCTGCTCCCAGCATTATATTTCTGTGTTTGTTTCTTCAAGGCATAAGAGACATAATCTACTTCAATTCATAGGCCACATGGTTTTAGTCTTAAACAATTACCTCTTACTGTTGAACATCTTCTTCATTCCTAAGGCAAAGATTTGCATTTACACTAGATAAGTCTTCTTTAGTGAAATAGGAGACGCCTTTTCTATGTCACTAACCTAACCTTTTGATGGAGTACATAGAGCAAACTCTAGAACAATATTAGAAATATCTTAACAAGATAAAGATTGACACTTTTGGCTATCGCAAGAAAGGCTCTCCCTGGTATTCTGTCTAGTATATAAAGATGTACTTATGATTCAACTCTTTTCATCAATCTAATTCTTATTCTAGCATTTTGGGTGAATCATGATTGAGAATTTTCCATACTATGTTCAGAACTTGAGTCTTGAGAGTAGTTGCACTATATTTGGGTTTTGCTAAGCATGTATGAAATTTGGTAATGAAACCTAATCTATAAGTTGAGATTGTTTTGAGAGGCATGGGTTACGTTAGCCAGGTCAGAACCTACCAGGTGTCAGTCGTGGCTCTAAAATGGTCTCATGACACTCTACAAGTGGAAAAATGTATAATTTGGCTCGATCAATCTCATCCAATGTAATCTCTTGGTTAAAAAACTTATAATAGACATATTCACTTCAGAATGGGGTTACTTTATTCAGTTCAATCATGGGTTCCTCTTCGTAAGCCCAGGAAGATACTGTTAGATTAAGGATAACAGTAAGCTACCTCTTAGTAAATAAAAGTTGATCAAGGGGTTCTACAGCTAGTTCTGAATAGCACTTCCATTCATTGAGAAATCATACACCTGCATTTCTCAAACTCCATAATACGGCTAAGCCTATTCATCTTGGGTTTTGGTTCCATTCTCCAAGAAAATCTTAATGATAATTAAACTTATATTTTATCTACAACTACCTTACTGGAAAGCTCAATGCAAGCATCCCCTCACGTATAAAAAATTATTTGTGTGTCTTTAAACAAAAAAGTAGTAAAAAGCAACAAAAAGTGGCAAGAGATGGATTAAGCATGCCTGTATTGCTCAGGATCCTCCTTTAGCGCCTCTACATATGCTTTGAAGATAGCATTACGATCCTCTTCACTTGGGTAGCCCTCCATAAGTTGATCATACACAGTAACAAAACCTAGGGCAAACACAGGATCATATTGGTAGGATTTCTTGTACCTTGTCAAATGTTGTTGCACGATTAGCTCTTGTAACACTGTGTTGTAGACAGTTGGAATTGGTCGCTTGTAAGCGGTCAAAAACTTCATTTTAGTGTCAGCAACAGTTGGCAAATCTGGAAACAATTCAATATAACACGCTGCATTATTACCTCATAACATAAACACTTAAAAAATCACTAAGATAGAACTGAATAAGTAACGAGAAAGAAATTAGACGAAAAATGTGAATACAGAAAATGCGGACAGCTGCATGAATGTAGACAGAAATATTAAACAAGAGAAAACTTTATTTTATCTGCTAGTTAAGTATCCATGTTTTCCCCCTTAACAAGTTAATTCAACTTTCATTAGCAATAAATAGTACTCCCTCCAATCCATTTTATACAATGTTATTTGTATGAACATGGAGTCTAATATGTTAATTTGACTAGTATATGTACTTGATAATTCTTTTTGAAGAAGTAAGGTCATATTATTTACACTGCATTACAAAAGTTATATCATGTATGAAATCATCCCGTAAGCTAATTAGGGAGCTAACAAATATTTAAGCAATGGTCAATAACTTATATAAATGTCACACGAAAGTTAATAACAGGAATAGGTTAATGCATTTAAATTCGTGAAAGTTCTAAAAGTTGTACAAAAATGGAACAGTGTAAAACATCTATATAAGGCAGAATGTAGAGAGTATATAACAGTAAAATATTCTCAATACTTCAAATCGCATGTAAGCAATTCCAACGAGAAAACATCCGCATTTCACTATATCTAGATCCAAATTCAACCTTTATGCAGTTCATCTAACAAACAGTAAGATGTAGACTAAATGTAGTCGTATAAGAGAGAAACTAGTTAAGCAATTGTAACATTATACATACAGAGTCATGCAATTAGCTGAGAAATTAAACTAAAACAGAAATTAGATGGAAAAAAAAAAAGAAGCTACTGTATAGTTTAATTTTTCCTAATTCAAATTCGAAGCAATAAAGAGAACTTGCCTGCAGCTGAACTGGACGTGCAATGAACGACAAAGCGAGAGGTGGAATTGGAAGATCGAACATTGACGGAATCAAAGGAGAAGTTGGAACGGAACCTAAATGTATCAATAGAACGAGACGAAGAAACGGAGGATTTCCTTTCCGCCGATTGAGTAATCGCCGAGAAAGATACTGAAGTAACAGCCGCCATATTTCTACCGGTGAAGAAGAAGAAGAGGAAGAAGAAGAAACTGTTGGTTGCTTTAGAGAATAGAGTTGTATTCCATTTCAATTTTTTCTGTGAAAAATGGAGAAAGGAGAAATGGAGTGTGAGGTTTGGATTTGAGGGCTTATCCGATGGCTTTTAGGATATTTCATTTTCATTTTTAATGTTTATCAATAGACGAATAACATCACAACACGTGTACTGATTGAATCCGTTGTGTACTACTCCTTTTTGTGGTTACGAACGATTATTGTAACTTGTAAGCTAGATGCCAAGTGGTGGTGTCGTTGGTATACGTCAAGGTCGATTTCTTGGTTCAATCTTTTTTCAGTTAAATTTATCTAATACGATTTATATCTTATAGACTTATCAATCAAATTTAAAGAATAGTAGCTATAAATTTGAACTTGTTAGTTAGGTCAAATAAACATGTAAAATATTAAGTTTTTAATTATGATCAAATTAATTATTTAACTAAAAATATATTAAAAATGATAAAATTTTAGAAGTCATCCGAATGTGAAAGATAACGGTTCAAACGGTGAGAAACCAATCCATACTAAATCAGACATTATTAATTATTTAAATGAATTTACATTTATAATTTTAAAATATTATTAAATTATCATCACAGAAAGAAGTAATTTACTCCCATAATAGTTTCGCAATTTACTACTGAAAATTGATTTATTTATGTCAAAGAAAAGAAATAGAAGTCCCAGAGAATCACCAAGTTAGTAACTGGACATAGCCAGAAAGGTCATTTTGACATGCTGTTATATTGATACTTTTTTTAATTTCATGTGGATAAGGATTCAAATTTTTGAAATGATACTTTATGGAAAAAATGACTTCTAAAATTTAATCGCACCTTAATAAAAGAGAGAACAATGAATATATGCTGTATTAATTCTTTATTTAATTTGAAAAGCATTACCTTTTGGGAAAATGCATTGCTTTAAGGAAAATATAAAAGGAACTTGTTTAAGTGACTCTGAATCCTTTTAGCGAACTCTACTTGAAGCCGTCACTTGTTTTTTCATTTATTTATAGTGTTTAAAACGTAAATATTCTATTCTTTTCCTATCTTACTTATGAAATATACTATATGGAATAGAATTTTTCATTGATGACAAAATACAAAATCTACTCATATTCAACTTTAACTATACATTGAAATTATAATTTGGGGCATCGCGTTGAGCCACTAAGCACCCGTGCCAAAATGCTCATACAGCAGGCCCAGAATCAAAACTTTCGTCACATTGCTGATTGATGCAACTGTCATCATACTCCAGTTTTTCAGTTCCATGGCCCATATGGGACTATATTTTCAGTCCATGAGAATATATAAATTTTAGTAATAATTGAACCATACAACTTTATTATTAAGATTAATTTCCACAAGCATATATGCTATAATACCTTTTCCAAAACATTTGCCAAAATAATGCATGTAGGAAAATGCCAACATGATGTGAACTCGAGCAGAAAAGGGCCTATTAACTAATTCATAATTAAACTATATTATCCCAAAACCTAACTTCTTTATTTTATTTTTTAAATATTCCAAACTATAACTTAGTTGTGGAAATTGCTATGATATTATCAACTTTCGAGCTATAGGGTGCCTAGACGTTATAAAGCAAAGAGTAAACTGCTTCTAGGGAATTTATAAGATACAAAAATTTTACCGCTTTCATTTCATTTTACTTCGGCTTATTAATTTGACAAAATTTTTAAATCTTTTATCAGAGAAATATTGTTAATGATTAGCTTTATTAATGATATTTTAAAACTTTAAATTTGATCATAATTTATAACTCAAAATACTCACAATTCGCACAAACATTAGTATTGTGAATTGATGAATTACTAGGCTACAAGACTCGAGGGTGTTTAGATTGACTTTTAATTTTATGACTTACTTCATTTGTCCTATTTTATAGAATTACTTTGATTTGATATGAAATTGAAGTAAAAAAGAATTTTTTTAAAAAATTTATAGTCCAAAATAAATGACAGATATTTATATAACTATAAATCGTATTAAAGTAGAATGAATATTTTAAACAAATTAAATTATTATAGAAACATGTTATTCTTTGTAAAATTGATTAAAAAATAAAATAAATCATATAAAAATATAATCCAAAAAGTCACAAATTAAAAATTCTAATTTATTAGTTTCTTAAGCTAAGACATCTCTATTTTCTAAAAGTTTCTCAAATTTTCTAGTAATGAAAAAAAAAAAGATATGGCGTCATAGTAATTCCATAGTCTAAAATAAAAAAGGGAAAATGGTCTGATATATCTCTTAACTTTGTCATTTAAAGGTGATATATCCCTCGTTATAAAAGTGACTCATATATGTCCTTATCGTTATACAAACGGCTCACATATGCCCATGTCGCTACAAAATGGTTCACATATACCTTTCATTTAACGGAAGTTAAAAAATTAGATTTAAATTTATATTTATTACTTCTAGTTTTTTTTAAAAAAATATTTAAGGGGTATATATGATTCTTCTATCAAAGTTCATGGTATATTTTAATTTTTTTCATACATAAATTATTTTTTGACTTCTTTTATTATAATTATTTGAGTTTCTTATCTTATTTTGTTTTTTTCTTTCATTCCTTAGTTTAAAAAAAATTAAACTATTTTTTGTGCTTATTGTAATTGAATTTCGTATTCGAAATTTTTTTTTGTTCATCTACAATAAGTTTTACAAGAATATTAGTGAAACATAAATAAACTTGATTATCAAAATAATAATTATAAATAAGTCATTGAAACAAAAGAAAAAGTAAAAAAAAATATTTAAGGAGAATTAAATTTACTCATATGGTATTATATTTTTTAGAAAAAAATAATAAAAATTTAGATTCATTTTTTTTTATTTCCATTAAAGAAAAAGGAAATATGTAAGCCATTTATTTACAAGTAAAAGTATATATGAGTTACTTCCATAAAAAAGAATATATCAACTCTAAATAACAAAGTTGAGAACTCTAAATAACAAAGCATACCCTTTTTCTAACAAAAAAATAAAGAGAAGGAAAACATTAGACTACTAACTTTTAATTTCTTTAAACTAGCCATTGTTATAGTACAATAAACTTCTAGATCTCTATATATACATACATACTCTCCTACAGATTTGACTGATTCAGATTAAAACTTCCACTTAAAGATAATTAAAACTAAGAAACTTATAAAAGTAGTACTAATATTATGAAAACAGAATGGACTATTTGGGTCCCCACAGGATAAGGTGCATAATTTTCTCAGCCTTTTCAGCATCCCTAACCCTGCGCTTCTGATCATCCATGAATGCTTTCTTCCCTGAATCTCCGGTGCCGGAAAACCATCTCGTCCACCCTTGGTTGCCGGATTCTGATGAGGAACTCGCCGGAGAAGACTTGATTCCCGCCACCATCATTTTTTCCCCTTGTAATGTGTAATTAATAATCTAATTTAGTTTCTCTTTTAAGTAGAGAAAAATAATTACTAATCTAAAAAGTGGAAGATTAAAGATTTGTGAAATTGATTTGCTTGTGCTAAACCAAAGTGAAAATGCACATGGGTTTGCTGGCTTTAAATAGAAGCATGGAGAGATTTAACACGTGTGAACTTTTGGAACTTGTTTTTAATTTTATTATGAAAAAACCACTAGCTTTGGTCCCCCAGATTTGTTTAAATCATTTTTTCTCCAATAATCATGACTTTATGTAATACTTTAATATATTCAGTAATATTTATATTTTAATTTTCACATGATATTGACGTGTTTAAAGGCATAAAATTTAAAAATATTTTAATATATTTAATTATAAAATTAAATATCGTATTTTTTTAAAAAAAATTATGCTAAAATTAAATTAGATACATATTTTTTAAAAATCAAGAAAGTAATATATTAATGGAATAGTCTAGAACTTTTATTAATTATTTATAGTCGCCTATGCCATTTTGTGAATTAGAATTGTTATGTAGGGTTAATTTCAAGAATACAACTAATTAAAAGGAGATTTAGTTGCCTAATGATACTTTAGCCAAAAGCATGAGCGATTCCTTAAGCTTGTTGTCTTTAGTTTGTTTGGCACCTTTTTGTTCAAGACTTTTGTTTCTTATTTTATGATAAATAAAATGGCTCAGAATGCCACAATTATTTTTTATTTTTTTAAAAAAAATAAAGAGATTCCTTAAGCTTGCTCAATACTTTTTTTTTTATGTATCTAAAAATAATCAAGATAAAATTGTCTTGTTTTTTCTCATTATATTTTTGGTACTTTCTCTATTTCAATTTATGTGATATAATTTAATTAAATATTAATTTTTTTAAAAAAAATATGTGAATATTTCTATAATATTTTAAAATTATCCTTAAAAAGGTATGCTTTTATGAACCTTTCATAATCTCTAGGTAATTTGATGATCCTAGTTATAGTAAGACAAATTTAGTCCACAAGACATGAATTTACTTCTTATGTCATATTTTTTTATCAGAAACTTATAAATTACAAAATCTGAGTCCATCAAATCAATATTGGATGAAGGAGGACACTTATTAGGGGAAGAAAACAAGAGTTAGAAGTCAAAACAATGATTTTTTCTCCAAAATACATAAATGACCACTCAATTATTATTATTTTTTTAAAACCAAAAGGAATAATTCGCCTGTAAAGAAACGAATTTTCTTTTTCTTTGTAATTATTATTTTTAATAAACATCCCAACACATATTTTGATAGATGATAAATATGTGGACCAACTAATAGCATGACTATTGACTATTGTCACTTGTTAGATACACCATACCAAACTATATTTTGTTCAGATGTTCATGTTTAATTGGAACTATTTTCTACCATGTATATATCTTTCAATTCTCCACCACCACATCCTTCATGAATTATGGTTCTCCACTAGCCCCACCCCCATTGAAACATAATATTAAATATAGTTAAGTAAGTAATAATAGTAAGAAATGTGTGGTCACAAAATTCAACTACCAGATTATATATAGACAGAAATCTTGAGTTTAGTTATTACATTATATAGACGATATTTTTATATGGTTGATTCAAGGTCGTATATATCTTAGTGAATAGTGAGTGTGTTATTTTATTTTTACTTTTATTGCAAAGCCATTCCATTCATTTTTAAGGAATTAGTTTTTTTTTTATTTTCATTTGAAATTGTTTTCCTCATTCAGAAAAAAACTTGTTTTTCTAAAAAAAATAATAATATTTTGATCAATTAAATAGAAAGTAAGATAACGTTTTTCTCCTCCCTACCAAACACACATCCTATATGGGAATCATCTTAGCTTTTATAGTCATTTTGAAGTTCTCCAAGTACTCAATTTATCGCAGCGATGTATCAGGACAAAAAAAATTAAAATGAGAAACTAGCAGGCTGGGCAACGAGAAAAAAGTTTTTTTTTTTACCGTTAACAGCTGTTAAAATTACAATATTTTTCGCCCATTAACAAACTTTTGGTTAAAATAAAAATTGAGTGATCGTTTATACATTTTTTTGTAAAAAAAAATAGCTTTTTTTACTAGGAACTCAAGAAAACAAGGGAATAGCCGGACAGGCAACAAGACAAAAGAGAAATGGGTTTAGGAGAAGATGGGTTGGGTGCGGTATGGTAGAGGTCACCTTTTTTTTTTATAGATTGTCTTTTTCTTGTTTACGTGTCGATTTGTTTTTCTTATGATATTTAATTCATGCATTTAAGTTCAATTAATTTAAATATATGCGCATAAAATTTTCATTCAGAAAAAGAAAAAACTAATTAGGGGTTTAGAAAACTAACTGAACTGCACTTCCAGAAATCAATTGGAAAGATGGTTAGCCAGTTAGGATCTTAAAAAGTATATTAGTTAAAAGATCAAGGAGAATAAAATAAGAGTTGATCAGTGTATTATATATACTTCACAAATGTCTACACGTAACATAGAATTTTCTAGCCAATATTTTTGCATTTTTTAACCAACATGGTTGTTGTGATTTGATGGAGTGCTTCACTCTTAATTAAAAATTTCGAATTTGAGTATGATTTAAATTTAATCAGAGTTTCAATGTGGGTTTTCGGATATCCAATGAAAAAAAACACAAGTTTTTTCTAGGGTAAATGGTATATAATGACAAACTAATAAATTAAATTAAATGCTATGACTACACTTTAATTTAATTGTACCCTATAAAAACTATCTGTCAGTCACCTCTCTTCCTCAAGCTCTCGCTCACCATTCTCCCTCTCTCGCTCGCTCGCTCCCTCTAACTTTTATACAAACACAATTGTATAAAATGTGTTTACGTTTGTATAAAGCGAGAAAATATTGTATATATACATATATTTTCGTTCTCTTCTCTCCTCTCTCCCAGATCACGCTTGTCATTCTCTCAATCTTGCTCGCCACCTGCGCTTCTGTCGCTTATATAAACAGAAACTAAATATATAAATTGTGTTTCTCTTTGTATAAAGTGAGAGAAAATTGTATTTACACTTGCAAATACAAATACCTTCGTCCTATACATTTATAACTATACAATACAAATATTCCCCTGTAAATTTTCTTTTATCGTTCTCTCTTTCTCGTTTTATGCATACACAAATTATACAATTGATTTATATACGATTGCGTTCTTTTACAAATGTATAGCGAATTATACAATTGATTTCTTTGTATATGTATAGCGAATTATATATATTTATGTTTGCTATGAAGCACATTTATATAAACTTTATCATAATATACAAATATAAATTTTGTATTTGTTATATGTAAAAGTTGTTCTTTCTTCTATAACATTCAATGAAGCAATTTCCCCCTCCTGTTTTTTTCCTAGTTTATAGTCTATGTACTATTCAACAGGTGGAAAACAAAACAAAAAGAAAAAAGAGTTTTCCATAAGAATCAGAGAAGTAATTTTCCTCTATTCGGTCTTTAATTAGACGTTCAATTTTCCGTTTTTACTTATATATTTGATAAATTAAGAAAAAATAATTTTTAAATTTATTATATCCTCAATTACTTACTTTAGAAAAGATAAAATTTTATAAAAATCTTAAAATTTTTTATACACCAACTACATAATTAACAGAGATAAAATATTAAATTTACTACATCAAATATTATTTTTATAATAGTTATGCAATTAAAAAATAAATAAATAATCAGACACAAAAAAAAAATATAAATAATTCTAAAACTAAATATTATCATTACCAAATACAAATTAACACAGTCACACAAAATATTTCAAAATTGTTATATTCTTATTCGACCGTCAAATTTCTGGAGTGTTTCAATTAAAATCTTAAAACTTTTAGAAGTACGGAATACTAAAGTTACTGAGGGCTCCAATAAAAAACCAGCTGCTATGGTCCAAGTAGCAATGCATTTGAATCCGTAACTGAAATACATTCCCCTTTTCTTCACGCAGAAAATAACTAGAAAACAAATGAATTTATATTATTTAAAAAAAAAAAAAACCACTAGCTGCCTGCAATACAAAGAGCACACAGTTAGACTCATGAGCTACATTATAAATTCAGCTCCCAAGCATCATTTTCAAAATCATCAAAATACCAAAGAACCAATTCATCATAAAAAACTACAAAAGAGGAAAAAAAATAAATCAGAATGAGTTCAAGCAGGAGAGCCTGGATTGTAGCAGCCAGTGTTGGAGCAGTGGAAGCTTTAAAAGATCAAGTTGGATTGTGTAGATGGGATTATCCATTGAAGTGTTTGGCACAACATACAAAGAATAACATGAGATCTTACTCTCAAGCTAAAAAACTTTCTTCTTCACTTATTGCAAAGAGTGAAAAGGCAGAGCAATCTGAAGAGTCTTTGAGAAAAGTTATGTACTTGAGCTGTTGGGGTCCAAATTAACTAATCTTTGTTATGTAGAAACTTCTATGTCATTTTTGCAGACATGAAGATTTTCTAGAGCATAGAAAGAACAGAAAGGGAAAAAAATATTGTATGATATTTTAGTACTGTTGATATTTTGATGAAATGATAATCAATTAGTATTTCTATGATCATTTTGACATGCTTGCAAATAATTCGTTCAACTTAATTATTTTTTATTTGGTGCTCTTGATTTCAAACCAACAAAGAAGAAGAACATATTAAGAGATCCAAGTGTGTGAACAAATTGCAATAACGACTTAATTTGGTTATAATAACACTACTTAAAAGAAGTAAAATTTCAAAATGGAAGGAAGAACACATCTTAAAAGATCTTAAAAGTATAAATTGTGTAAACACAAATTGCACGCATCGATCGATATTCTCAAAAAGGATCATAAACAAGTATTTTGAAATTTATTAGATTTAAAAATATAACATAATTTCATAGTGATATAAGTCAATAACTCAGATCTGATTAAAATAATTTTTAAATATATATAATAAATATCAAATTTCATCAACTATTACGTATTTCTATTTTTTTAACTGCCTCCGGTAGCCCATTTGTCTAGTTTCTCCAATGGGATGTTAATTTTACTACATGTGTTGGTTCAGATATTTAATAAAACCAATCATTTAAGCATAGTCAAACACTATATTCCTTTTTATTATTTGCTTTATATGGAGTATAATAGTTACTGTATTATAAAAGCAACTTACAGTCCTTATCAATGATAAGATTTTCTTTTCAGCTAACGTAACTTCAAATATTTTAATGGTTTCATTTTCAAGATCTTTTCCCATCGTTTCGGCGCAACTGGATTTTCTTTAATCCAAGCCAAACCATGTGCCAATTTTCATCTGCATATTATTATTATTATTATTATTATTATTATAGTCACTAGACACATCAGCACAAGTCACTCTACGTGTCTCCAATCTAGCAGCTATATCAAACAACAAGCTACAAATTCTGTGTGCTCTTTTCTTGCCCACCCCACTCCACATAATTGTGATGATGAAAATAATGTATATACTACTATATAATAATTGAAAATACCACTTATATCCTCCTCAATACTGATCATTAAGAGATAATACCCTAAGGGCAGAAATGTACTTACAATCCCAGAAAACCATGCTCCAAAACCACAGGAAACACAACCAAAAGCCTCTAGTTTTTTTTTTATTTCTTCCAACCAGCGCACCATATATATATATGGCATACATAGATAGTTCAAACCAACAAGTATTTCAGCAAGAAATTAAACCTTCTCACAAATATAAATATTCAAGAGTTTTGAAGAATCAAAGTTTAGAAAATGAGTTCAACAAGCAGAGCATGGGTTACAGCAGTAAGTTTAGGAATAGTCGAAGCACTAAAAGATCAAGGAGTTTGTAGGTGGAATTACACAATTAGAGCTATAAATCAGCACGCTAAGAACAATCTACGATCATATTCACAGGCCAAGAAGCTCTCTTCTCAATCTTCTTCTTCTTTGGTTTCTGCAAATAAATTAGAATTGAAAAAGGTGAAGCAGTCTGAGGAATCACTGAGAAAAGTCATGTATTTGAGCTGTTGGGGTCTTAATATATTGATCAATCCTAATAGCAGTTAGATTCAATTAGTGTCATTTTGTGTACATGTATAGTATTTTGACAATATTGTAAAGGATTTTGATAGCTTAAAGCTAAATTGTTAAATTGCTCAATCAACTCTTGTGAAAAAACAAATAATTTGACATGGTTGCACTTGCACATAATATATTAAATTCCGAATGAAAATCTAACTTTTTCTCTATACACAACTGAATCGCGGAACTCGAACCAATTATGTAGGCTTAATCTTAAGGGATACTTTTTTTCTCACACACATTAAAAAGGCAGTTGTAAAATCCACCAAAGTTCTTTTAGAAAAATAAAAAAGGGAACATTACACGAATAACAAACATTTAAATGATATTTAATAATACAGTCACTATTTTAGAAAATTGGGATTTGAATGGTTATCTTAAATTTTGTTATTTGTTTAATTCGTTAAAATTGTATATATATTTTTAATTTTGTATAATTTGATTTTTAATGATATATATTCAAAATTTAAATATGTTTATCAATGTGATTTATGAAAACTTTACAATAAATTATTCTATTTATATATTGACGGACAAAATATACAAATAAAATTTTAAAAAAAAAAATTTAAATATATAAGCTTACTATGCGAGTGAAGTATACGAACACAAAAATATACACATCACAGTCTCTATCACAGTCACTATAGCAAATAAAACAATAAATCATAAAGCACAATTATCAAAATTATAATTATAAAACTTTCTTAAAGATGTTATTTCTGAATTTTCTCAATAAAAAATCTCTCAATTTTACATAAAAGTCAAATAAATTTAATAGAAAACAAATGCGTCATTCTTAGACCCATTCAAGTTCTCGATTCTCCTAATTTTACTTACTTCCTTCATTTTTATATATCCATTTAAATTTTGTATACTTTTAAGTAATATTTCTTCCGTTTTATAAAGAATGATCTATTTTAATTTGTTATTGAATTTAAAAAATAAAGATAATCATGCAGTCCTAAATTAAAACTATATCAAATATATAAAATTATCGTTTAATTTTATGGGCTTAAACATGCCATATAAAAAATTGTTACAACAAAAAAAGTCATTCTTTTTTAAAACAAACTAAAAAAAATATTCTTCTTTAAATTAAGGAAATAATAATTATTAATTTAAAAAATAAATAATTAATGTGAAAAAGTAAACATGAAAAAAGTACTAATTATTTTCTGTATAGTAAGCATAATAAGTAAACTAATATTTTTAAAAATTGTAAACAAATAAACTTAAATAATACCACTAGTAAATTAACACTATATTTATATCATTGTTATCCATTGTATTGTATTGTATTGTTGTTATACCTATAATGTTTGTTTTGATTGTTACTTAAAATATATTGTATTGTATTGTTAAATTTCATTGTCACATAACAATGAAAATCCCTATTTTAAGGAACAATCAATTTGGTGTGTTTCCATTGTTACTTAATTTTTTTTTCCAATTATATATTTACATAATATTTTAAAATACTATTTTACCCTTTATCTTAATTATTTAAATCTAATCAAACCTCTTACCCTAGAATAATTAAGTATATTTTAGTAAATTTATAAATAATAATACAGTACGATACGATCAAACAAATAATTAAAATGTTATAAGTAACAATAAATAGCCAAATATTATATCTACCATACAATATAGTACAATAGAGTATAATACAATATAATACACTCTGAAATAATGATCCAAATAAAACGTAAAAGTCGGGCAATTAAACAAATGGAGTAAGGACACAGAATGCCGCGCTTCAACTCTTTGTCTTTTTCTAAGAAATCACACTGAATGAAACGTCTTGAAAACCACTGGCTGTAGAGCCCACAGTTACCCAAAAACCAGCGGCTTATCACTTTCTAGCTAATCTCTTTATCCAATTTACTCTTCACTGCCTATATATTCAGTCCTTATTTAGCTCTGAATTTCAATCATCACCACAATCATCAAATATTCAAACAAAATCAGAGAACCAAAGCAGAAAAACAGAGATAAATTTTAGAAGAAAAATAAATCAGAATGAGTTCAAGCAGAAGAGCGTGGATAGTAGCAGCCAGTGTTGGAGCAGTAGAGGCCTTAAAAGATCAAGTTGGATTGTGTAGATGGAATTACCCATTGAGGTCTTTGGCACAACACACAAAGAATAACTTGAGATCTTATTCTCAAGCTAAGAAACTTTCTTCTTCAATAACTACAAAGAGTGAGAAGATAGAGAAATCTGAAGAATCATTGAGAAAAGTTATGTATTTGAGCTGTTGGGGTCCAAATTGATTGTAATTAAATAGGGATTACTGTGTATTTCGAAAATTATATCAGAAAACTGCAATACATTGTGTTGATATATTTCGATTAACTTGTTCCTCTTATGTCAAATTACATCACATCCAGCATGCTTTTAGGAAAGAAATCTAAATCTGAAAACAGTATATTCCATGAATTAAAGTAAAAGTTGTTCCTATTGATTTTGATGTAAAAAAACCGCATCTCTTAAGACCATAATGACGAAGATCGAGTGAAGGATGAAAAAGATAACTGTGATTTATTCTATACCCACGCAAAAATCGCAAGTGTATATCAAAAAAGAATTAAAAATCAATTAGAAAGATACGATATCACATAAATTTAAGGAAAAATTACATTGAATCGATACTCTTTAGTAAATAATCACCCATAATTGTTTTAAAAATTACTTTTAAGTGTATTAAAATGTAATTAATGTATTAATAAAATTTATATTATATGTAGATGATGGATTTTTAAAAAAATATATATTTATATTATAAATATTTAAAATTGATCAAATAAAAAAATATTCTTCCTATAAATATTAAATATTTTCTTAATATATTATATCTATATTTAGGTAAGTTTCCCTAAATTTAACTTTGTGAAAGATATATTTTAAATAGTTAGAATGATAGGAAGATTGTGGATGAAATTAGTAAATTCATTAAGTTTTCTATGTCTTTGTTTTTTGGGTAGAATTAAGCTTACTTGGAGTTTTAGAACATAATGTTTGTCATAGTATTAATCTATACATAGAGTTACTTTGTGTTTATTATATTTTAATTCTCATAGTATTTTATTATTGTTATTAAATTTTTTCTTTTTTAAAACTGTCATGTACAGTTTCCTTCTTAATCGACACATTTTTCCACTATTATATATATATATATATATATATATATATAGAGAGAGAGAGAATATTTTAAGGTTGTTGATTTGAGTGGATAACTTTTTGAAATCAGTGTTTTTATTTTCATCAGATAAAAATAAAACAAAATGTGTGATGTTCATTGAATATCCTTTCCCATGGTTTGGGCGCAAGGGGATTTTCTTTAATCTCGCCAATCCGTGTGCATCCTTATTACTAAAATTTTTATTTACTCCCTCGGTCCCAGTTTATATAGAATATTTGATCAGATACAGAGTTTAAAGAAATAAAAAAAAATTTTAAAATATTTATTAAATTATTATTAAAAGAGTTTCACTTTTTTTTATAAATATATTAGAGTATATTTTAATTAAGTAGAATCAAACAGGATAAAAAAGAAAGTTATATCTTCAAATACTCATCATATAAGAATATAAAAAAATGTGATTTTTTTTTTTGGAATTGACCAATAAAATTACGCGCTGTCACGTAAAATGGCACTGGCACGGAAAGAGTATTTATTTTAGCCTCATGTATACCACAACACGTGTCACTCTAAAAAACAGTGTGCTCTCCAAATATAGTACACGTAGTAATAATTGATGAAGTGCTAACTTCAGCTCCATAGGGGTAGAAATGTACATTCATCAACACACACCTAACTCCAAAATTGGGAAACCATGTTCCAAAACCACAGGAAATAGCTCACAGCCAAAACCCACTAGTTTTATTGAGCAATACTTTATATATATATATATATATATATATATATATATATATATATATATATATATATATAAAATATAATTCCAAGTAATTCAATTCAACCAACATCAAAACCAAAATCATTGTAAAAACACTCACTAAAATACTAAGCCAAAAATTGAAGATGAGTTCAACAAGCAGAGCATGGGTTACAGCAGTGAGTTTAGGAGTAGTAGAGGCACTAAAAGATCAAGGAGTTTGTAGGTGGAATTACACAATTAAAGCCATAAATCAGCACGCTAAGAACAATCTACGCTCGTATTCACAAGCCAAAAAAATCTCTCCTCAGTCTTCTTCTTTGATTTCCCCAAAAAGTGAAATGAAGGAGAAAGCCAAGCAGTCTGAAGAGTCTTTTAGGAAAGTTATGTACTTGACCTGTTGGGGTCCATATTGAATTCCAACAGTTTTTTGCTATTTTTATGTACATATGTATTTCCTTGAGAATTTAGGATAATGTTGATGAAGTTATTTTATAGCTTAAGGCTCAATTGCCTTGTCAATATTAATAGAAAAACTTTTTTTTCTAGTCCATATTGATCTTGACTCAGTTCTCTAATGAATGAACTATGTGAATTTTGTAGTTTTGACACTCCCATATATTTACAACATGGTTAAAAGGTTCAAAGGTGAGTAAATAGAATAAATTTATCAAATATTAATATTTAAGAATATTTTCCCAATAATATATTACTGTAATGAAAGTTCCGAATATAAGAAGAAAAAGACAAGAAGTATAAGATAGTGAAGAGAATTTTCTTATTCAAGTGTATCATATATAATGGTGAATAATATTTTTATTTATAGTGTTGAGATATCATAGTCAAAGGTTCATATCACCTTGAAATCTTATCACATTGAAAACACTAATACATGAATTCAATTAATTGTTGGATAACTCTAATGGATCATTCACGTATACAATGGATTTACAACAATTACTTTTCATATTAATTACGTATAATAGTGGAGTTTAGTTGTGTTTTTACAAAAGTTCAAAACACAATTAAATATAAAGGAAAAAGATTTAATATATTAAAATAATTTATATTTCCGAAAAGAGAATTCAAATCAACCTAATGTGGCTTTTGCTCTTGCATATGACTGTTCAAGTGAATTTTTAAAGTATCTGAATCTCCATGAAATTTGAATAGCCGAACACGTTTAGTCCGGTAGAGGCTCAATATTCTAAAGTTCATAAACTCTCACTTGGTAATTGTCAATTTCAATAGGAGATCAAATAAATGTTAATTTTATTAAAAATACTCAGCAAAAAAATATAATGTGTAATCTATTCAAATATTTTTATTTAATAATAAATATTTCTTTTACTAAAATATAAGTAAAAAGTATTTATATTTTTATATTTTTCGTGCTTTTCCCTTTTTTGAGAGTCGATTTCATGGAAAATTTAATTTTTTTTTCTGAGAAGTAACATATAAGGTACAAAAATTAATAATTTAAAATATTTTGAAAAAATTATAAATAAACTTATAGTTAAAATAAAATTTTACAATCCGAAAAGGGTTAGATAAGGAGTATTAATTTTTATGCATACAAAAAGAAAAAAGAAAAAAGAGTGTGAGTGGTCCAACTCGTGTCTTCTTCTCAGCAAATGAAGAACAAAACCATTGGCTTTAGAGCCCACAGTTAGCCGTAAAAACCATGGTTTTATTAGTCTCTAGATTCTTCTCCCTTTGCTTCTTTCCATCAGTAGTGTGCCTATATATTTAGCATTAGCCCCAAATATTCTAATCATCAAATCAACTATTCAGCAATCTAAATACCAGAGTACCAATTCATCACCACAAAAAAAAAAAACCATAGTTTTTAGAAAAAAGAAGAAATTAAATAAAAATGAGTTCAAGCAGGAGAGCGTGGATAGTAGCAGCTAGTGTTGGAGCAGTAGAAGCTTTAAAAGATCAAGTTGGATTGTGCAGATGGGACTATCCATTGAGGTGTTTGGCACAACACACAAAGAATAACATGAGATCTTACTCTCAAGCTAAAAAACTTTCATCTTCACTAATTGCAAAGTGTGAAAAGACGGAGCAATCTGAAGAATCTCTGAGAAAAGTTATGTATTTGAGCTGTTGGGGTCCAAATTGAACATTTTAGAATAGTGATAAATGAGACAGAAAAAGAAAAGTGTAAATAGGACAAAAGATGTACTAGGGCATGCCATTTTAAAGATAAGCATGTATCTGTAATTTTATGTGATACTATATGAATAAGAGTTTATATTTTGGTGAAATTGATACATTAATAGATCGACTAATTACATCACTTCCAGCATGTTTAATTAGAAGTAATATTAATATGCAACAAGGCGGAGTTGTTCGGATGGAAATTACTCCTCTATTGGGAAGCGTAAAATTATTTTTCTCATTTCAAAATAATTAAATCGTTCCGTTTATTCCATTGTTTAGCAAAAAGAAAATTAAGGACATAAATTAGATTGTATTTTTTATTTTTTTATTAATTATTGTTAATATAAATTTTAAAATAACTAAACATTAATTATAATAATTAATTAAAATTTCTTGAACTCTTATCATATACGGAGTATTAATTATAATAACTAATTAAAATTTCTTGAACTAGATCATATACGGAGTAGAAAAATTGAAGAAAAAAATTGAACAATTAAATTAATTCAAATGTAAAAAAATCTCAATAATTTATTTTGAAACAGATGAATTAATAAATTATATATACACATGATTTCAAAATCTGTAGATAGTTTATTAATTATCCTTGATCTGCATCAGAAATCCAACATACATTAAGAGTGTGTTTGGTATGAAGGAAAATATTTTCTGGAAAATGTTTTCCAATTTTTCCATGTTTGGTTGGGACAAAAGTTTTGGAAAATGTTTTCCAAATCAACTCATTTTCCTCAAAATTAAGGAAAATGACTTCCCTTCAAAAATTAAGGAAAACATTTTTCATAACTCTCCTCCAATTTCAAATTACATTTCTTTTTTGGGAAAATCATCAATTTAAACAAATATTTTCAATTTCAAAATTTTATTTTTTCACCTGATCCTTGACCTCCCCCACCGGCCAGCCCCCCCCCAACCCCACCCCTGTCCAAAAATTAATTTTGCTTTTTAAAACATTTATAACTTAAAAAATTTATTTTTAAACTCCTTCCCCTACCCCCACCCCCTCCCGGCCAGCCCCCCTACCAGCCCCAACCCACCCCAATCCCAAAAAAAAATAATTTTGTTTTTTAAAAATACTATCAACTTCAAATTTTTATTTTTTTTCACTCCTATCCCCTCCCCCCACCCCCACCCCTCCACCACCACCCAAAAAAATAATAATTTTGATTTTGAAAAATATTTTCAATGTCATAAATTATTTTTTACTCTAGTAAAAATAAAAGATGTCTCTCAAAAACATTTTTCATTCATAAATCAAACACTAAAAATCATTTTCAGAAAATATTTTCTATTCACCAACCAAACATGAGAAAATAAGTCCAAAATCTACTTGTTTTCCAAGAAAACATTTTCTAGGAAAACATTTTCCATGGAAAACATTTTCCTCCGTACCAAACACACCCTAATTTGATAACTCAGTGGTGGTTGCAGTTAAGAAAATACTCAAGGATCGAGTGATCCAATTTAATGGCAAGATCTATCATTTAGACGGATAGTGTAGGCTATCGCAGAAAAACAGGAGAATTTAGAAATTTTAATACTATTATTTAAAGGTATTTTTTCTCGATGTGCATCAGATCTTATATGTTTTACACAATCGAGAGAGAAATTCAACCAATTCGAAATAAACTCAAATTTTGAGCGGAGTCAAGCTCAAGTCGAGCATAATACTAAGTTCATGATAGAGTTTAGATTATTTTTCTACCTATTAAGTATCAGCTTTATAAATAGGTCGAATTCATAAATAAATTTTTAAATTTGTTGAGTTTTTTTCTTCAGATTCTTAACTATGTCATTTCTCTATTAAATAATTGAATTATTCATAATTTGTTTCATTTAAACATAATTAGTTTTATTTATTTTCTAATGTATTCAAATGATTGGAAGTAAAAAATACAATTATTGTCGAACAATTTCATTATTAATTAGACTGATGAATTTTGGATAATATATATAGCTTCTATTAATATCCCACACAAAATATTTAGTTTCACATAGGCTAACGTTATCTAAAAGAAATAAATTATGAGTGATTCAATAATTAAATACGAAAGTAACATAGTTAAAGATAACCCAACAGGTTAAGGCATTTATTTTATGTATATTTGGTCTTATAAATATCCTTCCCATGGTTTAGTCTCTAGTGGGTTTTCATTTATCTACCCAATCCGTGTGCATACATCTCAAGTACTCATTGTTTTATGTATGCATTTTGGCGTCATATGCACATTATTCTGTGATTTCTGCTAAGAGCAGAAGTGTACATTCTTATCAATACTCTGCAACTGTAATTTTGGAAAACCATGCTCCAAAACCACGTGAAAGCTAAAAGCAACTAATTTTAATTTTATTGAGACGCATTTGCCTATATATTGAGAAGAAGAATCAAATCCCTGAAAATTCAACAAACACAGTATTCAAGCCTCTGCAAAAAGCAAATCAAACCTTCACAATCTTGTACAAGAAAAATGAGTTCAACAAGCAGAGCATGGACTGCAGCAGTAAGCGTAGGAGTGGTGGAGGCACTAAAAGATCAAGGAGTTTGTAGGTGGAATTACACAATCAGAGCCATAAATCAGCACGCAAAGAACAATCTACGCTCATATTTACAGGCCAAAAAAATGTCTTCTCAATCTTCTTCTTCTTTGGTTTCTGATAACAGTAAAGTGAAGCAATCTGAAGAGTCTATGAGAAAACTCATGTATTTGACCTGTTGGGGTCCATATTAATCAATCATCTTTCTGTACATAGTTTTTTGATAATATTGTAAATTATTTTGAGAGCTTGGCCTAAATTGCCCAATCAATGGAAAAAAAATTTTCTGCAATACCAAATATCTGGAAATTATACTCCTTTTTTAACATTTTTAAAATTTGTAATTTAAAAGTTCTATTTATTTAATAGCTTAAAATATTTTAAAAGTTTATCCATAACTATCTTCATTTATCAAAATTTAAGATTTTTATTTGTTATTTTTTTAAAATTGCATTTATATGTCATTAGTTACATTCATTATATTATATTAACATTTCATTTTATTTGTTACATTTGTTAATATTTATCTAAATTTAGCACAATCTAAAATTTAGTCAAATTTAAAAAAAAATTAAAAATTCTATTACAATAATTTTGAGCCACAATATTAAGCCTATTATTTAAGCCCATAATTTTTTGATGTGAATAATATTTTGAGACTAGAAAATGAAAACTTTAAAAAATGAGAGAACCCTTAACTCTATCCACTCTTCCTCTCCCTTTCCTTTTCCTCTCCAGCCGCCTCTCACTCTTCCTCTCCGGCTGCGTCTCTCTCCTCTCCCTTTTCTCCCTTCTCTCTCCCCTAATCGGCGAAGCTCCAGCACCAGCAACAACCCTTATTTCTTACTCAAAACGATCCCAAACCAGCAGCTGAAACCATCAGCTCAATACTCATTTTCCGGCGACCTCCAACAACCCCAAACCCGTCTCCACAACTACCACTCCCCTCCAAACACCTCCTACCACCTCATCAGATCGGGTCTTCAACTTCGCTGCCGGACCCGCCACTTTCCGGAAAATGTCATCCAACCCCCTGTGTGTGTAGTGCTCGGAAGAGGAAGAGAAAGAGAAAGAGGCAGCTGGAGAGGAAAAGGAGAGGAAGAGTGAGAGGCGGCTGGAGAGAAAGAGAAAGGAGAGAGGAAGAGTGGATAAAGTTTAGGGTTCTCTCATTTTTTGAAGTTTTCATCCTTTAACTTTAAAATATTATCAACACCAACACCAAAAAATGATAGCCTAAGTTATAGGCTTAGTTTGTGACCCAAAATTATTATAATAGAATTTTTATTTTTTTTTGTATTTGATTAAATTTTTTACTGTGCTAAATTTATATAAATTTTAACAAATGTAACAAATAAAATTAAAATTTTAAAATAATATAATGAATGTAACTAATAACATTGTGAAATGCAATTTTAAATAATTTTAGGCCACAATATTAAGTCTATTATTTAGGTTTATAATTTTTTGATATAGATAATATTTTGTGGCTAGATGATGAAAAAAAAAGAAAGAAACCCTAAAACTCTATTTCTCTCACCTCTCATTTGAGCTGCTTCTCTCTCTTCTCCAAAGCAATCCGCCGCCCTCTCTCTGCTCACCACTTTCCGGCGAAGGCCGCCAAAGGCGGTGACGCCTCCTCTCTCCTCCCTCCTCCCTTCTTTCTCCACTCACCTTTCCTTCCCCTTCATCTCTCCATTTTTTTTCCGGCGAGACAGCCGCCCCCTCTCCTCTCTCCCCCTCTCTTTCCGTTGCCCCTCTCCCATCGTCCCCCTCCTCCCTCTTCTCTTCTCCCTTCCCTTTCCCTTTTCCCGGTGAAAAATTCACTAAAAACAGCCCCATCCCCCTTCCCTTTCACGTTTTTCTTCCCTCTCTTTTATAGGTGTTTTAGCTAGATGGTGAACGACAACCAGTCCCGAGCTTCGGCGAAACCCAAATCCAACTAGAAGCTCTCGAAATCTGGGAAGGCTCTCACACCGCCGGTGCAATGCGCTAACAAGATGAGCTTCAAGCTCCGGCCGAAACCTCAGTGTATGTCTCCTTTACTTTTTTTTTATATATTATTTTGATTATTCATCATTTTTTTATTACTATTATTTATTTTAGTACTTTTATTGTTGTTGCTTGTGTTTAAATTTTATTCGTCTGAGGTTTCTTTTTTACATAGTTGTATACTTATTGCTTAATTTTTATATATTTTACCCTTTGCTAAATTTCCTTTTGACTATGGTATTAATGATCAGTTCATTTATTTGACCTTTTTGGTTAATAATTTCTATATGTATAAATATTCATTATATTTATAGATGTTTCTGTGAATGTATGTAGTGACTCATCTATTTGGGTTAATTAATTATGTATGTGACTGTTTTGTTTTTCTTCTATATATTTATTACTGATTTGGTTTTTTATTGCATTTTATATTATATGTTGCTACTTCAATTTGGTCACATGTGGTTAGTCTTAATTATTAAAATTGACCCTAATGCATTTTCTAAAGATTTCTAGTGAGTCGTATTATTATGACTTTATTTATCATTTGTTTGTTTTATTTTAGATATTGTTGTTATATTATACATTACTTTGCCTTCTTTCGACTGGTGTTGATGTTACGAGTATAAAATTGGTCAAACGAAAATCTATCTGTTGGGTTTAGAGGTCTTTTCCATTTTAAAAGACGGAAATTTTTAGTTTAAGTTCATATAAATTATTTGTTAAAATTGTTAAAATGGGCAATGAAAAATCTATCCGTCGGATTTAGAGGCCTCTCCATTTTAAAAAGAAGGAATTTTAATTTAAGCTTATATATTTTATATATTGAAATGTCCAATGAAAAAAACTCTCCATCGGTTTTGGAGGCCTACTCAATATTAAAAGACGAAAATTTTTAGTATAAGTTCATATAAATTGTTTGTTAAAATTGTTAAAATGGCCAATGAAAAAACTCTCCGTCGATTTTGGAGGTCTACTCAATATTAAAAGACGGAAATTTTTAGTGTAAGTTCATATAAATTGTTTGTTAAAATTGTTAAATTGACCAATGAAAAATCTATCCGTCGGGTTAAGAGGCCTTTTCCATTTTAAAAGACGGAAATCTAAGTTCATATATGTTTTTTTGTTAAATTGGCCGATGAAGAAATTATCGTCGATTTTCAAGGCATCCCATTTTAATAAGACGGATTTTTATTTTTAAGTTATTATTTGAGTTATTTATTTTTATTTATATTTATTTGGTACTAACTCTTTTATTAAGTGTCTTTACAGTACCCTAAGGTGCTTCTTCTTGAAATTATTCGAATATAGTTCGAATCATACTTTTATTTCATTATTTTGTATATATTAACGTTAGACAATTTAGGCCGTCTCTTATATTTTTTTATTTTATTATTTGTGCATAATGAATGTTTATTATACTTGTACATTATTTTATATTCTTCCTCAATTTGAAACAAAAAATTAATTCAGTCGGGAATCACAATTGTGGATTTCGAAGGGTGTCTGAACCCTTCCCTTCAAGAATAATTTGAACCACGGACCTAGAATCAAATTGGTTTCATAAACATTTCTTTCAAATTAATTTATTAATTGGTTTTCTAGTTTTTCCTAAAATAGGTGGCGACCCCCTTTCCCCTTTTAATATCTTTTTACTCGTTTTAAAATTCTTCTAACTTAAAATTTTATTTATTTTGAGTCATCACAAAGTTTTGCCCTACTTTAACAGAGTAGGGATGTAAACACTTTTTATATTCAATTTTGTAGATATATAGTTTTTATATTAAGCAAATCACATAGATTAATTTGCTCTGCTTTAAATATTATGAGAACATCCAAAAATATATACACTTGAGAAGAGTTATGACATGCCTCTCATTACCTACACAAGCCCCTGCGGGTGCATCCAATAAAATTGGAACGTTCCGCGCAAGGATGAAAGACACAAATCAAAAAATGGTTCCCTAAGGTAAATGAACATGTCCAATTTTGTACCAGTGTGTAGGTAATAAGGGTTTTATTGAACAAATTACTTCTCTGTTTCAATTATGTGATTTACTTTCCTTTTTAATTGGTAAAAAGAAAAGGATACATTTTTATAAACTAAAGTAAAATTTCACCTTATTATGAATGAAATGATTTATAACCATATAAATATTATCGTTAATTTAAAATTATAAATTTTAAAAGTTTTAATTTCTTTCTTAAACTTTTTGTCGAATAACTAACTTCACGTAAAATACGACTAAGTACTAAATAAGGGATGTGCGGGCCTAATTTATTCGTCAGTCCAAAAATCATACTATTATTTTCATTGTTTTGTACATTTAACATTTTAAAGTCGGTCTTGGATCCTAATGTCCACATAATTTTCCAACTTAAGTATTAGGGGTGCGATCGTCGACCTTTGACCGGCCTCTGACCTGCTTTTAATTACTAAAAAATAAGTTTGTATTGAATTATTTTTGGTTAGGGTTTGAAAAAAAAATTAAACTAACGCAAGGTAATCAGGTTGAAAATATACTCATTTCAAAGGTAGCATTTCTCATCTGAATTCAGAATATCTTAAACATACTCTATCACAAATCATTTAGCTATTAATTATGACAAGCTAGTTAAAAGAGTTTGGGGGATTTTACCATTTTTAACAAGATGAAGGCTTAAATTTACTTGAAGGTAGTGCTCCCAACAAGATTTTTTTGATATACAGGGATCAAATTCGAAACCTCTAATTAAGGATGAAGCACTCCCATCCATCAGTGCACTACAACCTTGTTGGTACTTCAATCAACCATTAACTCTCAAATAGCTCGCGATACTTGAAATACTGACTAGACCCTCAAAATTTTCATTTTAAAATAAATATGCGTAAGGGAAGAAATGTATATTAACAATCACTAGCTTAACTGAAATTTTACAAAACCATGCTCCGAAGCCACCAGAATGAAAAATTATGCGGAGGAGCAAAAAGGTACATCTACAACCACAATAGTAACTGAAATTATAGAAAACTGTGCTCCAAAGCCACAAGATATGCAGAAGGGTAGAAATGTACATTCACATAGTGGTTGAGCTAGAGTTTCGACTAATGAATATTATAATATAAACAAATAAAATTACATAAAAGCTAAAAGGTGTTTGTGAATATAATTTTCTGACGAAGGGTATCCATCAACACCCCACAAGTATACGTGACTCTACCACTGCATCTAAAACATGATCGTAACTGAAATTTTAGAAAAAACATGCTCCAAAGCCACAAGAAATGGCAGAAATGTAGATATTCCGCAGCCACAATCCTAACTGAATTATAGAAAACCATGCTCCAAAGCCACCAGAATAATGAAAAATTATGCACTAAAGGGCACAAAAGTACATTCTTAGCCACCAATATAACTGTAACTGAAATTCTAGAAAACCATGTTTAACGCTGTTAGAATTGAGAGCTAAAAGCCACTAGTTTTATTGAGCCGACGCACTTACCTATATATATTGGGAAGCATCAAATCCCAACAACCAACACAATATCCAATTAGCAAAGATTTTCAAAAAATTACATTTAGAAAAATGAGTTCAACAAGCAAGGCATGGGATGAGGCATTGAAAGAACAAGGAGTGAGTAGGTGGAATTCCACCATCATAACAATAAATCAGCAATCAAAGAACAATATAAAGTCATTTTCACAGGCCAAAAAAATCTCTTCTATGGTTTCTTCAAACAGTAAAGCAAAGCAGTCTGAAGAGTCACTTAGGAAAGTTATGTACTTGACCTGTTGGGGTCCATATTGAATCCTAATAGTAGTGTTATTTTTGTGTAATTCTAGTTTGAGGCTAAATTATTTGCTACATAAATTATTAATGGAAACAAATATTTGTGCAATCCATATATCTTAAGTCAGTTCTTTAATGAATCTTTATGATAATTTGTTTCTAAAGGGACATTTTGCGTTGCATTCATACCAACATTGCAATAGATTTGATTGTAGTGCTTTTTATTTTCAAAAACTCGTTTTGATGCAAATATTCGTTAGTATGATGAAACGTTGTACTCTCTCAGCCCGCTATTATTTGTCATATTGCGTTTTTGAAAGTCAATTTGACTAACTTTTAAAATTAAATTCGATACATTTTTTCATTTTTTTAAAAAAAAAAATTAGATAATCTAAAACTGTATGAAAAGTACTATAACTTACAATTTTTTGCATATTTTAATATGATGAAAAAATATATCTTAAAATGTTAATCAAAATTTTTATAATTTAACTCAGAAAATAGAAACCATTGCAAACAATAGCGAAGGAATGAAGTAATTTTTAGAAGAAAAAGGAGTAAATTTACCAAATAACGTACTAAAGATTATATATTAAAGGGTGAATTACCCCTCAAAAATCAGACTGATAGAATTAAATCAATTATAAATTATAGAAAGAAAAAATAACTTAAATACACAATTATAAGTTTTATATTCTCTAATTTTCCCTTCTTTTTTAAATATTACATAATTCTTTTTTTTTTTTAATTTTAGTAGAAGTGTATAGATACATAACATTCTCTCTCCTATAATACACAATCCCCCAATATAATGCCTATTTTTTTTCTCCACTAAAATACTCAATCTTCTAAATCAGATTTTTGAATTTTGAATTTTTAATTTTAATTAAAACACCCAATTTTAAAAATTTGAATTTCAAAAAACTGCACAATTTCTCTCTCGTTCTTATTGTTCTTCTTACTCCATCACGTCTTCAATTCTTCTTACTCCATCATCGATTAGTACTAGTTTGTCAGGTTCAGAAAATAATCTTGTTTCACTTACAAAGTCTCCAGCTTTCGTCAAAATCATTGGTTTTTCTTTTTATGCCTTTCCCTTTTCATCATTCTCAGAAGTTTTTCATCAGATATCACTAACCCCACAAACCCTTCTCTAGAATTTCATATGTCTTTCACTTCCACACCCACTGCCGGTGACAATCCATCTCCACCGCCGTTGGCGGCGGCGGCTGTTCCGAAGCTCCGACAGCCGGGGATGGAGAGGACGGGGATTGTTGATGAGAATGGGGCAGAAAATAGAAAAAAGTCTTTGCATGATCCTATGAATCTTTAGAAGGATTCAAACAAAGACTGGCGAAACATCAAAATCAAAGGTTGTCAAAATACAAAAAAAAAAAAAAAAAAAAGCAGCAAACATTATTGTGAGGCCTACATTGTTTCGGGTTTGTAATTTTATACTTATTTTAAAATTGTTGTTGAAATTAGTAAAAATTTTAAGGAATCCAATATGTATCAAAAAATTATGAAAATTATTATCATGTATCAGACAATAGGTTTAATACATAAGTACTAAGTGGAAAAATAATGTTTAGTCTATGATTTGATACATGAATTAGATGTGTATCATATGATTTCCTATGTATCAAGGGTTTTTGAAATTTTTTATCATGTATCAGTGATTAATTTCAATAACTGCGCCATCAAGTGTGCTTGCTGATACATTTTGAATCAGTGTGTATAGTGTTTTAGACGATGCATTGATACATGAAGTGTTTGCTGATACATTTTGAATCCATCAAGTGTGTATAGTATTTTAGATGATGCATTGATACATTTTGAATCCATCAAGTGTGATTGCTGATACATTTTGAATCGGTGTGTATGTTGTTTTAGACGATGCATTGATACATGAATTTATTGTGTATCAAAGTTTAACAGATTGTTCATAAAAATGTATTCAAAATAGATGATATAATCTTTGATTTTCAAAATTTGAAATTAATATCCAATTACGTGCTGATTTAATGCTGATTAATGATCTGTTACCGTAAATTAAGCTATTTTAGTTAACAAGTTTAAAAGTATCGTTTTTTCCCCATTTTTTTCTTAACAGTTTAAACTTACCATGTATCACTAGAGTCTAAAGTATCACGCCACAAAAATTTTAAGGGATTTTTAGTAAATACTAAATTTATCGAAACAGAGTGTAATTATTGAATTACACTATGGGATTCTTTAAATTTTTACGCCTCTAAACATATTATACTTTTGTTATTTACTCCGTGAGGACACTCATTTAATTCTTGGCCCCGCTAACATAACAAATTTAGATTTTTATCATCTTCTTCTTCCAATCAATTCATTTTGGCCATAAGTTTGAAAAATTGCCACGATCGTTTTAGTATTTATGACTAAAGTCTAAAATCCTACCAATTTGTGATTAGAATGTTTAGCTATCACCATAACTTATCCAATAAGGCAAGTCTTTCCCAATATATATTAAGAAATCATAAATCTATCAATATTTTTATTTAATTTTGTTCAAACGATTAAAATTTAACTAGCAACACTTTTAAAAAATTAACACGTTCGAATACAACCTAGGACTAAGGTCATGTACTCATTTTACCTACCAAAACGGCCTATTTGGATGAACATCAAGAGACAACTCTTAAATCATTAAATTTTTATAGGTTCACAATTTTTTCTAATAAGAAATTTAGAATATAGTGTAATTTGAGATTGGTCAAAGAGTAGGGTCAATTACAAAGTAGGCAATAATCATTGATACGTAGGGCCATAGTGTTCAAACCTTCAACCAAGCAATTAAACAAACAAAATGATTACAAAGACGAGTAAAATCTAGCTTCAATAGAAGGATTAGTTCGAATAATTAGATAATGCAAGTGGGGCAATTGGTTGATATAGCCCAACTATTCGACGAATGATAAGGAAAAGAAAAATATCAGCATAAAAATTTATACCATCAATCAAATATAATATAAATTTAATTTTAAATATCTTATTTTATCCCATCAAATTAATTTGAGATTATTTTATCCTATCACATAAATAGAATAATTTAATTTAAAAATTATAATTCTGATATAATTTAATTCGCGTACCAAAAGATGATACAGTACTAAAGGGCCACATGGGAGTATCATCAAATAACAAATTGCCTATGTTGTTCTCTTCATTAGATCCTAGAATATATTCTGGCGTCTAGCATAAAGCGCATCACACCAAATTATGCCTTTCAATGCATGCTCAACTTTAATTTGAAAACTCCACAATTTTCCCTTTTTAGCACAATTTGGAACATTAATTGGTTTAAAGTAAATACTCGATGCAAATAAATAATTATTCAAGATGTGTGAGTATAATTCTTGAGGTCTTTCATTATTATTTAATCCTTCTTAATTTCATTATTATTCATGTGATGCACAAACACATCATTATTTTAATTGGCTTTTAATTTAAGATAAAAAGCAGACAATTTACTAATTAATGTAGGTCATTTTAACATACTAGCAGTAACATTTATCTCTATTTATTCTTAATTGTCAACATAATTTAATGACTTGCGTAACATCAATGGCAAGGGTGATGGCTTGTTAATGTTGCAGATTGCAGGTATTTGTTGAAAATTAATAATATGACAATGAAACTTATTGCTACTTTTTTTTAAAATAATAATAATATTGAAAGATGTATTTAAAGATTGATTTTTTTTCTTAGCAGATTTATATCATGTGACTTGAGAAACATTTATAAATTTTTTATTTAAGTACTTTTTATCGTATTGAGAGAAAAAGAAGATCGAATGAAATCAATCTATAAAACGTACTAATAAAGAGTACATTATTAACATATAAGTTAAATAAACATACAAGTAACTGAGGCATATTTTAACATCAAATCATATGATACGGATGAGATAATTTTTTTAATTAGAGTTTTCAAATTTGAAACAATTCTTGGTAAGAATTGTTATCCTCCTAATAAGACTTTACTTGACATTAATCTAAATTAGTCAAATTTTAATATAAATATCAAATATTAAATATCACGCAAATCACTCGATGGTCACTGGAGAATAAATGAACAAAAAATGTGTGAGGAAAAAAAAACAAAAAGAAAATCAGAAAGTGGGGAAACTGAAGAGAGAGGCAAAAATTAAAAAGGAATCACTAATGAAAATGGACCAATGAGAAGAAGTTAAAATACTCCCTTTATTATAATAATAAATATTTCTTCAGTTTCAGTTTATATGAGTTAATTTAATTTAACATGAAGTTTAAAAAATAATTTTTTTTTTAAAAATTTGTGAAGATAAAATAAGTTATATATATTTGCGTGTCTAGAAATCATTCAAATTAAAATAAGCATATCAAAATTAAATTATTCATAATATAAATATAAAAAATAATTATAAAAAATGAAACAAAACGAGTAGTATTAATAACTATAGCTCTTTAGTAGTTTCCTTAATTTCTTTTTTTTTTTAAAAATTATTATTATCATGTAAAATATAAATAGAAAATAAAAAATAAAAAATAGTACAGTATCATTTATTTTGAAACACGAGAAATAAATATATTTACTATACAACTTTTAATTTGAAGAGAGCCAAAGGAAGAGGAGCAATAACTGTGTCACACTCCCCATACACATTATGACAACAACCCATCATTCCCACGCTATGTAACTCGCATCCTATGCCTCCCCCCACCCCCCACTCCCTAAATTGCTCCTACTAAAAATTGCCTACTACCAGAAAACCAAAGCACAACAATGGCACTTGCTAATGAAAAATCTGTATCTGATGGAAAAATTTGGGGTATTTGTAAACTACCATTTTGGCATTCAACTAGTAGCTCTCTGGCTGCTTCCTCCTCTTCTATTGCTTCTTCTTCTTCATCATCTTTTAGGCAACAACATAATGGCATTTCTGTGGATAATCACTCTAATATTCATGCTCCTCTTAAGGTTTCTTCTGTAGCCAAATCACTTCTTCCAACTCGTCGCAAGCTCAGCCTTGATCCACAAAACAAGCTTTACTTTCCATGTATGTTCATCACTTTTTGTTGATTTTTTTTGTCAATATACCCATCTAATTGTTTGTTATGAAATTAGATCATGCTATCCATTTTGATATGCCATAATTTGTTGATTTCTTATAACATAGATAAATTTTGTTATTCTTTATGTTCTTTGTTTTTTACTAAAAAAGAATGTCTTTTTCTATCTTTAGTAACTCTAGAATGTTTAAAATAACAAGATTCAAAGGGCATTTTTGATAGTTACATATATTTTTAATACATGATCACGAGATTCAAAGTGAACATAATCATGTTTGATGGTGAAATTTGAAATTTTTTTTAGTTTTGATTGTGAAATTTGAAAATTGGAGTTGTGTTTAACGGATACAAATAGGAATTGTTTTTGACTTTTTGTGAGATTCGGAGGAAAAAAGTGAAAACACCTTATATTCGTGGTTGAACTTCCTAATATAAGTGTAAGTTTCATGACCAAATGTCTTTTAAGTTAAGTAACTAGTCAAACTAAGACACTAAAATTGAAGCTAATCGAGTACTTTTCTATTGCAAATTTTTGTCTTAATTTGGATTTGATAGAAAGAAAGTTTCATGCATTACCTTTATGTTTACTGTAATGGATTTATTTATTTCATAGCTACTTCACCAGGAGTATAAGTTTTATGAAATGTAATTGCCTAGTATTAACTAAATTTTTGTTATTCTGTTCTGTGCTATTATTTTGGATGAAACTTGCTATTTAGTAGTTGTAATAATTCTTATGTCTTTCTAGATTTGTTTTTTTTTCCATAGGTGTATTTACTTATTGGATTATACTTATTCTGTTTTTATCCCTTTTGTAGATGAGCCTGGAAAACAAGTCAAGAGTGCTATTAGAATCAAGAACATTAGCAAGAGTAGTGTGGCCTTCAAGGTACATAATTACTCTAGCCTCAATTTTCTTTTTTTGGTGGTCCTAATAGTTGATATTTTTTTTGCTGATGTGAAATGTGCTTAGTACTTTATACTCATTATGTCAATTTCATAATCTCCATGATTAGTGCAACTAGTCACTTTAATTCCCCACTAGGCCAACTTTTTCTGAGTTGGTTGATAGTAATAATGCTTTAAACACAATCTGTTTAAAGTTTGGCATTCTTTTTTGGTTAATTTAAGAGTAATTCTGCATGCTGAATATTAAAATGATGATGAATTGTGGTTAGTGGGCAACACCATTATTATGAGATCTATGAATAGTGAAATTGGATCTCCCACAGGGCCTATTTGTCTATATACAATATATTGTATTGAAACAAGATCAACCAGTTCTTAATTAGTATAGGATAGTTGCTTTGAGACAAGGGTCTATCGGAAACAACCTCTTTACAAGGTCAAGGTAGGTGTAAGGCTGTGTGTACTCACCACCCTACCCAAACCCAACCTGTAGGATTACACTGGGTTTGTTGTTGTTGTTGTTTATAGCTGCTTTATTACAGAGATCTTCTCCTTGTTTTTGTTTGACTAATAACTCTCCCTTTCAATTGCATTTCTTCTTTTCCTGAGAAGATTCATATTTGTAATTTTTTTGGGATAAAGGTAACAACTTTTGTATACGACAAGCTTAATCTGCACAGAATCAACAGCTCATAGAAACCACACTACATGCATAGCTTGTGTCCAGTTCTTGTATCCTCCAAGCAAATCACACAAATAACATCATCAACTCAAAGGAAGTACGGAATGCCACATTTACAATTCAGAATACAAAAACAGTGGTGTTGTTCTTCTTATTCTATGATATCTAAGATTGATTCTGAATCATCTAGAGTTCCTGTTTACACCAAAAGTGAAGTAACATTAAACAGTTCATCTTAATCTTCTGAATAGAGCTAAATCTATCCTCAAAGCATCTCGTATTTCTTTCCTTCCAAACAATCTGCATATATATTCAGTAATAGTTTTCCACCTATTCTTCTGTCTGACAATTCTGCCCAAGATATTCCAGGATTCCATTGTTCATTGATGCAGATTGAAAGCATGAAGAAGAAGAAGAAGTATATTCAATTATTCTGGAAGATTCCCAGAACTGAAGGCTACAATAGAATTGAAAACTGAACTAACTCTATTCCTCTACATTCCTATCTATATATACACATACATATAAAAAGAATATAATAACAAATTTAACTAACTCCTAACTAACTTGTTACTAATTACAATTATACCCTCTTATTCAAGTAACACCTTCTTTAATACTCCCCCTCAAGTTTGAAGGCATGAACAAGTTCATTACTCCAAACTTGGATAACAAGTATTCATGTTGAGATTTTCCTAATCCTTTAGTTAACATATCAGCTTCTTGCTCCTTTGTATGTAGATACTTTGTTTCGACTAAACCTTGCTGAATCTTCTCACGTATGAAATGACAATCCAACTCAATGTGTTTTGTTCTTTCATGTAACACTGGATTAGCAGCACTTTGTATTGCTGATTTACTATCACTGTAAACACTGACTGGAGTTTGAATCTTAGCTCCCAATTCTTTAAACAATTTAACTATCCATGTAATCTCAGCTATAGAACTGGCCATAATTCTATACTCAGCTTCAGCTGAGCTTCTAGAGACTGTGGCCTGTTTCTTTGATTTCCAAGAGATCAAAGATTCTCCCATCTTCACCATAAATCATGAAACTGATCTTCTAGTGTGTAAACAAGCTCCCCAGTCTGCATCACAGTAAACCTTTAACTGTTTGGAGCTTTTTCTAGACAGTAATACTCCTTGTCCTGCTTGATTTTTAATGTATCTTACAACTTTGAGTGCAGCATTTAAATGAGATTGTTTTGGTTGATGAAGAAATTGACTGAGTGTTTGTGTAGCAAATGCAATATCTGGCCTAGTAACATTCAGATATAATAACTTGCCCACTAATCTTCTGTACATTGTTGCATCTTCCAGTAGCTTGTCTTCTTTATTCTCTCCATTCACATCATCATACTCTTTAGTAGTTAGTTTAACATATGGATCTAGTGGTGTACCAATTGGTTTAGCAGCACCAAGTCCTACTTCAGAAATGATTTCTAAAGTGTACTTTCTTTGATGCAATACAATACCTTCTTGTGACCTGGCAAACTCAATTCCAAGAAAGTATCTTAGATCTCCTAAATCCTTCATCTTGAAAGTATTCAGTAGTATTCTTTTTGTATCCTTTATCAAGCTCAGATCATTTCCAGTAATCATCATGTCATCTACATATACCAGAATTACCACCAAAGATTTACCAGTCCTTTTTGTAAACAGTGAGTAATCTAGATGACTTTGAACAAATCCAAGATTAAGCAGTGCCTCTGTGAGTTTTACATTCCACTGTCTAGGTGCTTGTTTCAAACCATACAAGGATTTAATGAGCTTACACACTGGTTTCTCCCCCTGCACATTAAATCCTTTAGGAGTTTGAAAACCTTGAGGGAGTGTCATATAAACTTCTTCTAGCAGATCACCCTGAAGGAATGCATTTGAAACATCCATTTGATGTACATGCCATTTCTCAGTAGCAGCAAGTGCTAATATACTTCTGATAGTGACCATTTTCACTACTTGAGAGAAGGTTTCTTGATAATCAATACCTTCTCTTTGATTGAACCCTTTGGCAACTAATCGAGCTTTAAACTTATCTACTTCACCTGAAGCTAAATACTTGATCTTGAACACCCATTTGCACCCAATAGCCTTCTTTCCTGGAGGCAATGAAACAATAGTCCAAGTGTTGTTAGCATCCAAGGCTGAAATTTCAGAGATCATAGCTTCTACCCACCTCTGATCAGAACATGCTTCTTCAAATGTTGATGGCTCAACATTATTTCCAAACTTAGACAGAAATGTCTGGTATGATGTATGTAAGTGATCATAAGCAACATATTTATCAATAGAGTAAGCTGGCTTATCTCCTGGCTTAAGTTTTGCAGTTGCTACATAGTCTTTCATCCATAGAGGAGCTTTACTATTCCTTGTAGACCTTCTTTGTTCAGTAATGGACACATCTAATGTAGACATATCAGATCCACCCTCAGTTGTAATTGGCTTTCTAGAATCAGTAACAACATCTGCTGAGAATGTAGTAGGAAATAATTGCCATGCTGTGGAGGATGGGATTGCAAAAGGAAATGTAGATTCTCTGAACAATACATCTATGCTAAGAAAAAAATACTTGTTCTTCAGATCATATAGTATATACCCTTTAGTATTTTCACTATAACCCATATGAACAGCAACTACACTTCTTGGTTGGAACTTATCCTGAATATACATATTCTTGGCAAAACACAAGCAACCTAATACTCTCAAATGTTGAAGTGAGGGTTGTTGCTTATGAAACTTTTCATAAGGTGATTTACCATGTAACACTGGTGTAGGAAGTCTATTTATAATGTATGCAGCACTTAAAATACAATGTCCCCAAAATTTTATTGGAATATGACCTTGGAACTTTATTGCTCTAGCTACCTCCAAGATGTGTTTGTGTTTTCTCTCAGCTATGCCATTCTGTTGAGGTGTATGAATACAAGTTCTTTGATGAACAATCCCTAGACTGGTAAACAACTTGTTGCACTCAACATTCACAAACTCTGAACCATTATCAGTTCTAATGACCTGAACTTTGGAATGAAACTGAGTTTGAACTAAACAAAAGAAGTTTTGTAGCACAACACAAACATCACTTTTCAACTTGATTAGAAATAACCACAGCATTCTTGTACAATCATCAACAATTGTTACAAAGAATCTATTGCCATCATATGTAGTAGTATTGAATGGCCCCCATACATCAATATGTAGCAGTTGAAAAACTTGAGTAGACATAGAACTACTATGAACAAATGGTAGTCTATGTTGTTTAGCTAGTGGACAGATTGTGCAAGTATTTACTTCCTTGGAACATTGAGTAACTGAGAATTTGAGCACTTGTGTTAAGACACTAGGTGAGGTGTGGCCTAATCTTTGGTGCCATAGTAGAACTTTTGAATCTGATATGGATGGAGATATAGATGAGGAAGTTTGAGTTTCTTTATTCTCTTCTGCTGTGAAAGACTGACTTTCTGATTGACCATTTTTGCCTCTACTGACTTTGTGAATAGGTAGATGATAGAGACCTGCATTTTCTCTACCAATCCCCCTCACCTGCCCACTGTATAGGTCCTGAAATATGACAAAGTCAGGAAAGAAGAAAACAACACAATTTAGATCCTTTGTAAGCTTTGAGACTGACAACAGATTAAACTTGAAATCAGGAATTAATAGAACATTTTCTATAGTGTCTTGTGAAGTCAAATGGCAAGATCCTGTGTGAGTAACTTTGACATTGTCTCCATTTGGCAAATATACTCTTCTAGGTCTATCTGATAATACTTGCTGTTGATAATCAAGTATAGTAGGTAAGGATGTCATATGATTAGTAGCCCCTGAGTCAATAATCCACCCCTGTTGTCTATTCCCAACTGTAAGTGCAATGTCATTACCTGTTGAGGATGAATAATCCTGAACTATTTCCAGCATTGTTAGATTGTGAACTTGATCCTTCTGCTCCTCCTTTCGAATTTGTATGTCCAAGCATTTGTAGTATCTGACTGTACTGATCTTGGATAACACTCATTCCTCTACTATAATCATTACTAGTTACCTTCCCATTGTAACCTTGACTATAAGAGTTGTTGCTTGAACTTTCCTCTCTATTAGAACTATACTCTTCTGTGTATTTTTGTTCTTGATCATTACTAACAACATTATGAGCTGTATGAAACTGTCTTTTGTCATTCTGATTTCTTCCCCTTCCATATGTTGATCCTTTCTTTCTTCTTTCAAGACCAGGAGGATATCCATGAAGTTGAAAACAAACAGCTCGAGTATGTCCTGTTCTATTACAATAATCACAGTAAACATTTGGATCATAGCTAGGAACATTAGAAGATCTGTGTTTAGGTAGAGATGAGTTTCTGGCAGTAAACATTGCATGCAATTCCACCTGCTCACTACTAGTAGTTTGAGTGATTCTACGCTGGCTTTCTCTTTCAATTAACATTGAGTAAGCCTTATTCAGTGAAGGAAGAGGTATCATAATCAGGATCTGGCCTCTAGCTTGATCATATGACTCATTTAGGCCCATAAGAAATTGCAACAACTTTTGATTGTGCATAAACGTAATGAAATTTCTAGAACCAGGACACTCACAACTAGACATAGGAACCAAGCTATCATACTCTACACACAGCTCCCTCAATCGAGAAAAATATACAGATATAGTGCCCATACCTTGACTGATTGTAGCAATTTCTTTGTGTAATTGATAGATTCGACTCCCATCCACTTTATCATATCTTTCACACAGTTCCTTCCACACTTCTGCTGCATTGGTTGAGTAAACAATTCCACTAAGCAACTCTTTTGATACACAATTCATAATCCATGATAGAACAATGGCATTACATCGTTCCCGCAGATTCTTCAAGTTTTCTCCATATGCTTCCTTCTTGCAAGATCCATCGATGAATCCTAGCTTATTTCTTCCTAGAATAGCTATTTTCATAGCTCCGCTCCATACTGAGAAGTTTTCTGATCCAGATAGCTGGATCGAAATCAACATAACACCTGAGTTATCGATGTTATTCAAGAACAATGGATGATTATGACTCAATTTTTCTGGGAGTTCATTATCAACGACTGCCATTGCTGCTTCAATCTACCAGATCTAATTTGAACAAACTTTGATTGTATCTACTGCACAAGCTTTGATACCATGTTCATTGATGCAGATTGAAAGCATGAAGAAGAAGAAGTATATTCAATTATTCTGGAAGATTCCCAGAACTGAAGGCTACAATAGAATTGAAAAACTGAACTAACTCTATTCCTCTACATTCCTATCTATATATATACATACATATAAAAAGAATATAATAACAAATTTAACTAACTCCTAACTAACTTGTTACTAATTACAATTATACCCTCTTATTCAAGTAACACCTTCTTTAATATCCATTTAATTCCTTCATATTCGAAATAATTGCCAGAGATGATCCATCAGTTCACAATGCAAAATAAGATGACTATGGTTTTCTGTCTCCTTCCCACATGAATAACGTCTGGAGCAAGCCGAGTCCACTTTCTCTTCAAATAATCTCTGGTCATTCGGCTTATAAGCCACCTTGTTAGGAACTTTACTTTCCATATTTGTTTCCATGGCCATAGAGTAACTTGTTGACCAGCATAAGAAGATTTTACAGTGTAGTTTCCCTCTCTATGTTTGTTTCTAGTTCTATTTGTAATCTTTATCAGCTTACTATTGGTATTCAGACGTGTTCTCTAATTTTACTTCATTGTGCTGTCTCAGTTTCAAACAACTGGGCCAAAAAGTTGTTACATGCGGCCGCCAGGAGGTATTCTTGCCCCTGATGAAAGCCTAATTGCAACTGGTAACATCTCCACTTGGCCTTTCATGTCCTCCTGTGTGATGTTTAATGAAAATAGTTGCTTATGGCTATTTTACTGTGCTAATTATATGCTTAATTAACAGTTTTCAAATTCGTCGAGCCACCTGATAATAACGACAAACAAATAGGCAAGAAGAGCAGGGTAAAGTTCAAAGTTATGAGCTTAAAAGTAAAAGACGATGTGGATTATGTGCCGGAGCTGGTAAGTGCTAAATGATGGTTTGCGTCTCCATGAGTTAACAGATGTATTCTTTCATGAGAGTGAATAACCTGCGCTTTTTTGGAGTAGATATCTGCAATTTCCATTGTTCTTCTTTTATTTTTTAGCCAGACAGAAAACTGAGTATCATATATTTGATCTAATAAGTAAAAGTACAAAAAAGAAGGAAATTAATAAAAAGAGAATCAATCATATGTGTGATTGAAATGTACAATCACTTAGAACAATATTTTGGATAACAAACAGATTGTGCCTTGAGCCATTCAATCCTTACATCCTTCGATAATAACCTGTTCAGGGTCATACTGGAAGCGAAGCATTTCTTGTTTACACTGTGATTAGGTTCCTCTAAAGTTTACTTAGAAATTAGAATAATATCAAATCATTGATCTTGTTTATTGCCTATCAGTACTTCTTACTTAACAACTCTTCTCCTTTTAAGGTGCTTCCATTTAATACGCGTCTTCTCTCATTTCTTTTCCTTTTTCTTTTGATGTTAACGAAAACATGCTATAGATATGGTTTTTGTGCCACCAGGACTATCTAGTATATAGGAGAAACTAGAAAGTAAACCGTCCACTGATAAAGAGTAGTGGCCTCCCATGATGATATGAACTTCTGATTCCTAAAAGAGTATATTATTTTCATTTTATTTTTTGAAAATATAAAATTCTGTATATGGGAAAGACACTGAAATGTTGTTATTGCCACTGTCTCCTCGTAGTTGAATGTTGTTTATGCTCTTTAAAAATGTCACTGAGAGGTTGAGAGGATTTACCGTGGTCACCTCAAGACTCTGTTCATGTGCACGTATTACGTGGCCTCCTTAGATCAGTTCTTCAAATCAACTCACTAGCTTACCGATTAGTTTAACAAGATTGTATGATCTATATCAACGGAAGTTTGGCACGGATTTAAAACATGTCATGTTTACTTCAGTGTATAGATAGAGATGAGAGCACCTATATTCATTGGTAAAAATGTGAACCATTCCACTTGAAAAATAACCTATCCTTGAAGGGAAATCAACCCCGGTTGCCTGTGCTGATTTACTTTTTTCATTTTTTAATGCAATTTATTTCAACATCCTTTTGTGCACCCCTCTCCTTTAACTCGTTAAAGAATTAGACCTTTGATCCTCCTAATGCTTGAATTCATTCTAACGGCGATTTGGATCAGTTTGACGAAAGGAGGGATGAAGTGGCAGTTGAACAAGTATTAGGTGTTGTTTTCCTTGATGCTGAACGCCCTTGCCCTGTAAGTAGGTTTTCTCTACCAAGTTTGCTCATTAGTTGAACTTGAATCAGATATTTTCCGCAGTCTGTTTCAATTAATGTACTTAACTAAGGTTTATGTGGAAATGGCTCTAAGGATTTCATGGCTCATTTTTCTTAGGCACTCGAGAAACTTAACCGCCAGCTAGCTGAAGCTGAGGCTGAAGTCGAGGCACGCAAAAGGCCTCCAGAAGATACAGGTCCAAAGATTGTCGGGGAAGGTCTTGTTATAGACGAATGGGTAAGTTGCCTTGCCACTACACTAAATTCTTATGTTCAATGCTCAGGCTTTATGTTCCAAATGAAATCCATATTAGAAACTTCTCTTGTTGCCATTTGAACACTTAAAAAAGCTATTTTGATTTACTTCAACTCGATTAATAAAATTACATTAACGCGCCTCATTCCAAACCACCATTGATGAAATAGCTATACATGGAGCCTAAAATAATACATTTTCTATTGCAATACAAGGCAAGTATATTGGGAGGCATTGTAATAGTATTAGTTGTTTGTAGTAATACAAGGCTAGAAGATGCTCTTTTCATCATCAAGATGCTCTTTTCATCATCAGAAACAACTTGATCTCCAACCTCTTGCATTGAATCACGTAAATATATCAAAATCAAAGCCAAACATGACTTCTGTTCTAATATATACGCGGTGTTTATACTGTTTCAGAAAGAAAGAAGGGAAAGGTATCTTGCGAGGCAACAGGTTGATGGAGTTGATTTAGTATAATAGAAGCTCTCCTTTCTGTGGATGGTTGAGAAGAAATTCTATGATAAGCTATTGAATTTTCAGTACTATTGCCTGAAGAGCAACAGATACACTTAGGCTATTTTTCATCTCAAAAAGTGAAAATTAATTTTATTTTTTCATGTAATTTTCAATGCGCTCTATTCCTGGATCCTTTTCTTTCTACTCTTGTTTGTATATAAGTGAAAATTGTGAAGTCCCTTCCTTAATTGATGAACAATCACATATATTATGTTGCTTTCTTGATTAATTCTTTGGTTTCGCGCTATTTGATTTCATAGCACTTTACTGACTTATTTTTTTTTAGTTATATCTCCTTTTTACGAGAGATCTTTATTTTTATTTTTAAGATATCTGTCATTTTTATAAATAAGATTTGAAAAGGTTATTTACTCTTGTACGTATCACATCAAAAATTTAACTATAACCGGATTTTTTTTTAAATATAAATAATTGATTTAACTAATTTAGATTTTATCGAGCAGAGCTTATCAACAGATAGAATACTTTTTATTTTGAATATTTTAACCTAGGACATGAAATCAAAATTTATCTACTATATACAACCCACCACATTTTTGGGTGATATTTAACTTTCATCGATTATTATTTTTTAATATTTTATTAAAGTTGAAGTGAAAGTAATGATAGAGAAATTACTTTGAAGATGCCTTTTTGGATAAAGTGTGTGCCTTTTCAGGGTGTCCAGCTTTGCAAATTTTTATTTTTTTATTTTTGGACAAAAGAAGATAATTTGGGACTCTTTGGTGATTAATTATTTGACATTATGTTCATTAGATTATTGATCTAGACAGCTGGAAATTGGTAGTTAACTATTTTTATACGCATAAAAACAACATAACTAAGTGCAAGTTGCTTATATTAAGTGATTAATGAATTGGCAATAATGGAGTTTAGGTTTAGATGAAGATATAGTAGAATACTTTAAACCAATATTATAATTCCTCAAATCTTTTTTATTTTATTAAATTCAGATTCTCAATCACAACTAAGTATTATAATATTATGAACAACAAAAGAAAGAGAGATCTTATCTTTTTAATTAGTTACTCCTCCACATAGTATATTATATCTAATATTTTAATCATAATTTTTTTCTTTCTCTTTTGTATTACTTAAATCATATTCTGAAAATTAAGAATCTATTTAAAATAATTCTTTAGTAAGAATAAAATTTACGTACACTTTAAATTTTATTTGAAAATTTATTATCGTATATAGTATGAGACTATGAGTGATTCTATTTTGTCTAAGGTATTTTCTGAGGACTAGTTGAAGTAGACAGGTGAACCTTATAGCATTAAGTTCATATTATATAATATTAGTGGATTTTTGGTTTCTTTTTCAAAGTTTAGTACTTAGTTCTTTAATTAATGTTCATGAAAAGGACAGTGAGATTAAAATTTAAAAAGTGCAAAAGGCAAAGAGGATTAAGAAAAACACAAGGTTCACAAAAGCAATAACACTTAAATTTTGATTTGCAGATCAAAAGGCTAAAACGAATAACAAAAATGTCATTTTCCCAATAACTTTATTTTTAAATAAGCTAAACTCATTCACACAATTTAATTTATTTATATTTATATTAGAACATAAAGAGATTCTATATTTGATTCTCTTTGTTAACTATAAGTAACATATTATTTTTCAGATTCTGCATTCGAGTCTAGTCATTATTCATTTAGCAAATTATTTAAATTTTAGTCATGCTACTTTTTAAATGAAACGGTTCACCCACTTCAACATTAGATTGAATTAAATTAAAAAAAAATAAAATTACTAAACTGCGAATATTAAATTTATGATTTGTTTGACCAACTTTAAAAATAGTTTATTTTAATTTTTTTTTAAAATGGGTACTAGTCAATTTGTGTTTGAACAATAAATTTAAAAATACTTTTGAACAATAATTAAATTTTATCAAGTTCTTTTCAAAGTGTAATTTTTCAATAGTGTTCTTTTAAAAATTGCTTTTGGTAATTTTTCTTTTAATTTCTGAAAAAATAAATTTTAATTACTTCTCAGAAGCACTTATTTTCTCCCAAAAACTAAACTAAACACCTTATTATTCTACAATAAGCACTTTAAACTCTTGAACTTTTGGCCAAACCGGCTAACCTTGAGTTTCTATTTTGAGTTGTATTGAGCTAATTAACTTAAAAATATTTCTATCAATATAAAATGCATCAATTTGTGTTTAATTAAAATTTTAAAAATATTTTAGATTTATTTTATTTCTATTATAACTCAAAAAAAATTGTCATCTTTAAGACATGATCAAATACATTAATTCTCTAAAACAATTTCTTTTAAAATATATTGTTTAACTCCCTTAAAACTTACCCAATATACAATCATCATTTTTATATATTTGACAATTTATATAGCTTATTAAGTTTCTCCTAGATTACACATATATACAATTCTACTCCTTTTGTTAGAAAAAATGAAACACGAGAATGTAACGACCTTTTTTTTATTGTTTTGAGCATTAAAGTCTTTTATTTCATAAAATACTTTTTGATAGATTTTTAATGGGTGTTTTAGACTATTCGTAATTATAATTATAAAATTAATGGGACAATTTTAATAATTATTGAAGGTCAAAGAAAATAACAATAAAACTGAAATACTCCTTTTTTTTTTGTTCCTTTCTTATTTCTAGACATGTACTCTTTACATTCATTTTTAATTGTTATATTGTGTTTTTTGAAACTTAATTTAACTGATTTTTAAAATTAAATTAGATTTTATTAATATAATATATTAAACAAAAATTTAAATATATAAAAATATACAAAAAATATAATAAATTACAAATTTATACATATTAATATGATAAAAAGTATATTATAATACTCAAATTAAAATTTTTATAATTTAAATTTAAAAATAAAAATTATCACAATTAATTATGAACGGAGTAAGAAAGAGCATATAAGTGAATGAGCGCACCTGCTGAATTAGATAAGTGATCTTTGTAGCTATCCAAGTCAAACATTGTTCGCACGCAGTCTAACTTAACTTGAAAAAAAAAATCAAGGAAAAAGAAATGTCAGTAGCAACAAATATTCGGTTAGTTCATTCTTATTTATTCATTTTATTAAAAATAATTATTTTATAATAATAGTTTAATTTAAAAAATTAAGAGATAATATATTTATTTAATTACTTTAATATTAACTGTTATTCAATATCTAATACATTTCTTAAAAATATCAAATTTAACATATATTCATAAGGTAATATAATATATGAAATTTATCTTTATTATTTATTATTTTTAAAATATGTGACGGTGCATATTAGATCATTCATTAACCATGACTCACCACGTGCATTGTTTATTTTGATCAAACAAGAAAATTACTAATTCCCAACACCCAATTCAACGGTTTTTTTAAAATCAAAATTAGAGCATTAATTTTGCGTTTATCTAAAAAAAAAAATTAAAAAAGAGACTTTTTGTTCTATTTACGCTATCAATTCTTTTTTTTTTTAAAAAAAAAATATACCCTTACTTTCTAAAAAATTGACTAACAGGCAACGGATTATAATCATATATATTTGACATCTTACGTGTAGTAGGCTTTCTCGTACATTTTGCATCTCTTACCAATTTCATTAAAATTCATGCTGTGGACCGTGTACTCCTTCAATTATATATGCACATTCGTTATATAAAATTAAAGTATAGCTAAGCTAGTTAATTTTAACGGATATTTATACTTTTCAATTTTAGTACATCTCTAAATAGATATTTATATATATATATATATATATATATATATATATATATATATATATATATATTAAATAAGTATACACATACTTTATATCTTATATGACACAATTATGAGCATGTTTGACTCAGCTTAAAATCAAACTGACTTAAAAGCTGGTTTTTGATTTATTTAGTTGTTTGACAATATTCAAAATAACTTATTTTAAGTTAAAAAAAAAAAACTTAGTTTAAGCCAAAAGTTAAAAGTTGGGATAGAGGTGTTTTTTTCTTTTTTAGCTTACCACATTTTTGTCTTTTTGCCCTTAATATTTTTATACAATCTCCAAATTATCCACATAACCCTAACATCTCTTTCTTTCATTTTTACTTTTTACGTTTGGCATAACAATTTCAACACTTTTATCCAAACACATAACTGCTTATTTTAAAAATAATTTTCATCACTTTCAAAAGTATTTTTTTTAAAGTTATTTATATTAAGTTCATCCAAACAGGCTATATATAAAGTATATAATTTTATATAAATTCAAATATTTATTAATCGAAGTAAATATTGAAAAAAGCGTAAAAACAGATGGCGAGTCAAGGTCCATCACGTGATGGTCCATAGGTGTGGGACCACCAAACCAAAATTAGTGACAGTGGAGGCCCACAGATGGTCCCCGCGTGGCCATACTATTTTGTCCATTATCTAATTTTGGTCCCACAAATAGCTCTTTTACCCATATGCTTTGTATCATTGGATAACGACAGCAAAGATGGAAATTTCCCCATAAATGGATGGGACCCACAATTGTTGTGTAGCAGAATGAATTTTGTTTACTGTTCATTGGTGAAGTTAAAGATGAGTCATTTTTCAAACTTCTGGATAAGGTCGACATCTGTCCCCTTCACTTCCTACTAATAAGTGCCCACATTTTCTTTATCTCGCGATACATTGCCCGACAGTAATGTTAGACATCTTTTTGATATACGTGAACTATAGATTCATCTAAATGGCGTTACGAAATATGCTATATAAATTAAAAAGTGTACAAAATTAAAATAAAATAAATTTATATTTATAATTTGAGAAGTGTGATTTATTTGGTAATTAATTTGGATAAAGAATATTAGAAGTAAAGGTGGACATGTGAAGATATTAGAGGTGTCAAAATGGACTGACACAATTCAATCCTAACGAGTTAGATAGTTAAATGGGTTGGAGCAGGCTGACTCTTTTAATTAAGGAGCTGATAAAATAGCGGTTCAATTCAGCCTAAGCGAGACACGGGTTGGGACGGGCTGACCCTTCAACCAAAAAACGAAGGATATTACTCGAATGTTGACGTCTATGAACACGACATTAATTCATATAAAAATTCATTTATAAATCGCACACTTCGATGAATACATATAAAAATACATTTACGAATCACACATTTAGGTAAATTCTTACAAAAATACATAATAGCCAAAGTAAGATTTAGCGGATTAATGCTGATCATTCCATCGTTTCTCCCACAAAAAACTAGTTGATTTAAAAGATTTTCAGCAACACAAGACAACCTAAATACTTAACAAATCTAAATTTTTAAATATTACACGACTCATTAATTAATGTTTTACAACTCCACTTCTACTTTTACCATCGATCATATTTGAATCAACATGTGAATTAATTCCTTAAGAATCAAATGGGGCAGACTAAAAAGCCTCGTTCATAAATGAACCAAAAATATTAGCCCAAACCTACTTATTTTAAGGATTGAGTTGGGCAGATCCCGCGGACATTTTAACGGCTATAGATAATACGGATATGATAGAATTTAGTCGCGCTTTTGTATTGACTTATTCTTAAAAAGATTTAACACTTTCAATAGATTAAGCAAGTTAATTGTATAGCTTGTTTAGCATAAGATAAAGTATTAGTAATTATATAGTAAATGTGTCAAAATGCGAGTAAATTTTTGATTTGTAGTTTCAAATTTTGTATTCAATCTATTAAATAAGTTTGGATTAAATTATTGATTAAGTCAATTTTGAGTTGATTATTTTGAATCTTTGATTTAAGCCTATAAATTGAGTGTTTCTATAGCAAAGGATTAGGTGGATTGATAGGGTAGTATATTTGTTTGGTTATTAGTCTATTGAACTTATTGGACATTAATGTCTAACGATATAGGTGTAGGTATAGATATTAGAAAATTAAAAAATCAAAATAAATTAATTTAGTTCTTCAATTTTTTTTATTTGATAGGCGATGTTATTTTTTGAAAAATTTGATTTTTCATTTTGTTTTTATTTCAAGGATTGTACTGAGAAACGAACTTTTATTTAGAAAAAAAAAATTAAAAAAAAAGTATCTATATATATATGGACATTTTTTTAGCTAAAAAAGTTAACTAACAATTAAATCATTAGTAAACAAATTAAAGTAACAAAAGGACCCCAAAGAAATTATGATCAATTACATTATGTAAAAAACCTATCTTTATGCTTGCTTTTTCGAAAATAATTGGAGACACATCGTAATCATGCACTTACTTGATAATATAGCTTGATACTACGATCGATCTTTCTTGGTCATAATGGTTAACTGCTCCTAATCACTGAATTAAATGTTCAAGGCCAGTAATATAAAAAAAAGCTATGATATTTATTATATTATACCAACAATAGTCGTAAATTATCAATATGTTAGGTGCATTAATTTTAAAATTAATGAAATTTTAATTACACATTGCAAAATCAACTTTTTTAACTTAAAATTAGTTATACTTGAATTTAAAATTGATCATTTAATATCTTTTTTCGAGAAAACAAATTATTTTTGGAAGCTATAAACCAGGTCCAATTTGTGTGGAGATAAGATTGGGCATTGTAATCGTACGATAGTCAGTAGGTTTCTTGAAGTGGACAAGTTAAATTTTACCCATCAGGATTATCTTATCTTCTTTCATTTACCAAAATAAGTATAAGTAATAATAATAATAATAATAATAATTAATTATAAATAAACGAGATGGTTTTCATCTCGCGAGAAAAAGAAGACATATCGTAAAGCGAATATGTCCAAACCTCGATAACTTCGCCCATCAGGTCACCAGTAATATTGTTAAACCGCTATTTCTTCACAAGTTTCCTGTTTCTGGTTTTCCAAAACCACTCTCCTCTTTTTGCCTATAAAATGATGCTTCTCTTCTTTCATTTTTCATCGCTCACAATTCCTTGAATCAACAGGATAACTAAATTATTTATTTAACTTCAAAATTAATCAATCATGAGTTACTTTAACCGCATTTGGGTAGCCACTACCGTCGCCGTCGTTAACAGTCACGCCGATCACGGCCAGAAATTGAAATCCGGCATCCAATCTCTAAACCACGGTAAAAAACGATTCTCCTCTTCTGTCGCTTCTGGAACCGACGTTGCCGGTCTCCGGCCGATGTCCGGTATATTAGGATCTGACGTCGGAGGGTTCATCGGAGGCGGAAAAGGCGAGGAGAAGAGGAAACAAACTGATGAGTCACTCCGGCATGTTATGTACCTAAGCTGCTGGGGACCAAGCTAATGTATGGTGGTAGATCGGAAGTCTCCCGTTCGATTTTAGGTGGCTAGAAGTCGCCGGCGACGGGAACGCTGAGTGAGTTGACCGAGTTGACTCGTATTAGAGGGCGAATGAACTTGTTAACTCGGCCTATTAATTGCAGTTTTAATACTCTAAACTACGGCCTCTAATTGTAAATTTTGTGTATATCCTAGTTTAACTATTGTAAAATTAACTAATAAAAATGTTTACCAAACAATATTTTCTTCTTTTGCTTGGAAGATTGGTACGGACGGAGGTCATACTTTGATAACAGATGGTTCATAAATTATCAAGTTAATACCAAAATAATAATTAAATTTATGGCAAATTTTAATTATATTTAGTAGATCTCTTATTAAAGCTATTAAAATCGACCTTCTAGATCTATGGCCATCGATCGGTGCAGGACTTGAATAAATTTCTGGTTAACTGGAAATTGATCCATTTTCTGTTCTTGCACTCTGAGTTACTACACACTCTAGTTTTGTGATATTTTAATCTTTGCCGAACAACCAAAAAAAAAAATTAAATTATATTTGTAACGATATTAATATTTTCCCCCAAAGTACGAAGTGCGTAATTTTGTTTAGCCCAATAAATTTTCACCGTAAGTTAGCAGTACGATCCGGATCAAATCTGAAACCGATAGTCTGTTTTTTTTTTTTTTCCTTTCTATATGAATTTTGCAGTTTAGAATAATGTTAATTCTTATTAATCTGTTTGGATTGTGATATGTGTATCCCTTTATATATTGATTTAGTTTTGTGATTTGATACAGAAAGTGATTCAATCTCGAGTCCATCTCTTAGATTTATTACTCAATTAAGTTATCTCGAAAATTCAATAACACGTCGCTTATAAGCTGTTTTAAGTTGACCACATTTTTATGTTTTTTCCCTTAATATTTTTATACAATCTCCAAATTATCCATATAACCCTAACATCTCTTTCTTCTATTTTTCCCTTTTCACGTTTGGCATAACAACTTCAGCATTTTTATCCAAACGCATAACTGCTTATTTTAAAAATAAGTTTCAGCACTTTCAAAAGTACTTTTTTAAAGCTGCTTTTATTAAACACATCCAAACGGGCCCTTATTCTTTTTTGATGTTTTAAGTTTGAAAAGGGATTTATCTTTGGGTCGAGCTCCAAAAGGATAATGATTGCAGATTTTCTTGTTATAAAAGAAATTAAGCCCGCGGTTCAGATTCCGTCAAGGGTGGTCCAAATTTAACATTAGATATATCATTGCCACATATCCTCCATACAGTAGCACTCAGCGCACTGAATGATCAAGAATCGAACGAAAGCAGAAGCAATTGGATGAGCTGAAACAAGAAATACAAGAACTGGGACCAAAAAATATTAGTGTACCAGAATAAATATGACTTTTGTATAAATAAATCTCTCAGAACAGACTCTGCTCATTCTAATTCTCTTCTATTGCAATTGATTTCTTGGTAGAATTTAAATTTTCGTTTTTGGAAAATTCCTGTAACGCCTATTTAATACTTCCTTTTTTGTTCCCATTGAAATTGCATTTTTTAATATGATAATTCTTTGTTAAGTAGATTTATTTATCGAATAAGTAACACCTTATTGTGTAAATTGTTAATCAACACATGCGTCTACTCATCACTTGCCTTCATTGAACCTTTTCATTGTGTTTTTTTAGGGGAAATACATTTCTCTGAAGACAAATTGTGTCTTTTTCTCAATTCTCTTCTAAGATATTAGAACAATACCTCCCTAGACATAGCTACAAGTTCGTCTACGGATCACTTAATATATGTAAATAATTTGTTTGAGATTCAGTTATAAGTTATCAAAAGAGTCAACTTAACCAACATCACTTGTTAAATATACCATCGATCTAGCAATATGAGCAAAATATATTTTTAAATTTTCGTCAAGTTTAGGAGTGTTTAACACTTCTCTCAACTTTTTTATTAAAACTTGCATATCATAGAAGAGTTTGAGACCACGTGCTATGTCGTGTGGCAGATCGAGCGTGTATCTAAGTTTAGTTAGTTAAGTAGATCAGTAATTTTTAGACTGTCAATAGTTTAGAGATGAAACTAATAACTTACGCCTAGGGGTGTAAAAAATGGATCCAAAAATATGTAATCCGCCCAGAATTTTAAGGGTTGAGCTCAAGATAATGAATTGGGTTCAATCTCAACCCATTAAGCTTAACCCATTTGAAGAAATTCTCAATTGAGCACAATTCAATCTCCAATTTTAATCCGTTTTAATTTTTTTTTACTAAGGTATGTTCCTATATTGAAAGTATGAATTATTATTTATAAAAATCTTTTAGGATTTATCTATCCATCTGTTACTTTTTTAACAAAAATTTTTTTAGCGGAAATTCAAATTGTGATTATAAAAGTGAATTATCAATATGTTAAATTATTAAGATTAATCGGGTCAAATTGCACGGGGCAAGACCCAATCCATTATTTAGCCCATTTGAGCTCAACCTATTTGAGTCCAAAGTAAACTTGGGGGGTCAAGATTCAACTCGATTTCTATTCAACCCATTATAATATTTTCAATTTCAATCCAACTCTCCCATTTGACACCGCTACTTACGCCGAATTAGAAATATTTTCGATACGTCTCTTTTTTTTTTTTTTAATTTCTTACAATAGACTTCAGTATCTGATTAAATCTTGGACCTTAATTTTCTAGTAATTGTCTTCGTCTGGTATTATACAAGAAAAGTCCAGTTTGATGGAGAATCACATTTTTATTATTCTAGTAATTTAAACCATAGCTTTATTATGTGGAGCCTAGCAAGTTAGTAGTATATCAATATCAATCGACAATAATAATTCATAAATATGTCACTGATAAGTGATAATGCAGCATTCCTTTGTCTTTTTATTTTTGGTGTGTTAAATTTTCGTCCAAGATATTAATACAATTTCTAATATGAGCTTCCCAATTAGAGTTCTTATACTGATGTAACATTCACATATCAAATTTTGCACTCAATGTGCACCTCTTGGACAAAACAAAAGTCCATTTATAAGGAGCTTTACATGATCCTGTAAAGCCAATTTTAATTTATTTTTTGCCAACTTCCTAGAAAAGCCATTTTATTTTACTATTGGCGGGGCACACTGATTATAAGTGTTTTTTCGTATCATTTCAAGGCTTGTGGCACCATGAATAATATCTATATAAACTTTATTGAAATAAATTGAATAGGGATACATAATAGAAAAAAATGGGATATAAATAATCAGGTCTTTTTTTTTTTTTGAAAGGGGCTCGTGAAGGTCTATTTTTTTAAATTAAAATAAATTTACAACCTCGAAGAATAACGATTTTTTCACATGACACATATTATTCTATAAATTTTAAACACATAACATGAACACTCATTTAGGTCAGGGTTGTTTTGGACTAAATCCGGTATTTCTAATGAACCCAATACATCTAGGGTATTAGATCATTTTAGATCAATGCACCAAATCATGATTTTGACTTTATTCTACGTTAGTTAACTAATAATGAGCTTTATTAAAAAGAAACTGATTATGTAAGTTGGACAAATGGCAAGGTAAAGATAATAAACGATATTGGATGATTATGGATCAATTACCCATTTACTAATCCAAAAAGTAGGATATTTTTCTTAAAAAATGACCGTAAATAGTCATATAATCGCTTTTTTCCTGATGCATTCTATTTGCCATGTTACGGAGTTGTATGACACGAATTGCGACAATATATAAATTGTGGAATTTAAACAAATAATGACAATTATAGGTAAACAAGCAGTAATATTACCCAATACAAAATATAATTAGGGAGCTATATAAGCCAAGAGAAAAGGAAATTAGATCCTTGTCTAGTTTCTGTCCACTTGGACCAGCCGTTGGGCCCTTCAGTTGCTGAGTTTTGAAGCTTTTGACCCATTTTGTTGTATATCAGGTATACTAATTATATACAAGGCATATATCATATGTATATACATCTTTTTACGTGTGTATTTGCTTCCCTTTCACCATTATCTGCTTCGACTTCAACTTCACGTCAAACCCATTTGCCAAAGCAAATTCAAAGAGAAACGAGATCTAGACCTACCCTGCACTATTTGAAGTTTTTTTTTCTTTGTGTGTTTTCTCTATAATATTTGTAAAAGTTATTAATATGAAATTATCAATGCATAACTAATGTATTTTTTTACTCAAATTGTAACTAGCAACCTTGAACCGTAAACTTCATGATACCGTAAAAGCCTGTATCATCAAGACGATGCACAATTGCGCGAACATGTTCATGTCTACTGATGCATAAGAGCAAGTCTAACACCCAAATTGATCACCGGGTGGGAATTGTCAAGTTTGGACGAATCATACTGAGTTAAAAGACAACAGTGGGTAACACTCAATAATCCAATTCAAATTTGCTAGGATTAAAATATGTTGGACCAAAACTGGTCATTTGAGGCTTAATATGTCTTGGCCCAAAAAATAATTCATGCGGAAGGTCCAATACACCCCAATATAATACTCCCTTCGTTTAAAATAAAAAAGGATGACTTAGTTTGACTTGGAACAGAGTTTAAGAAAAAAAGAAGACTTTTTAATCTTATGATTTTAAATTAAAGTTATGTAAAAAAAAAAGAATCATTTTTTTTTTAAACAGAGGGACTTGAACTTTAGTTGTGACATTAAATTTCAAAGATTACATGGACCACCTGCTGGACGGAGATCTCAATGAAAAAGAACAACAAAAAAGAAGGGCAATGGAGAAGAAAACAGAGTTATACACTCTGTAATCTCCTCAAAGAAGTTGGCAACCTTGTGATCAGTTGGATGAAATTACAATGTATAATATTTTTTTATCTCAAGTTGATGACCATCCAAAGTAACTTCACTATAAAAGCAATGACATTATTATCAAAGTAATCCATCCAAAGGACAAGAAAAACTAGGAAAGAACAGAAAAATCAAATTTTTTTCCAATTAAAAATAGCAGAAATGGCCACTTCAAGCTACAAATTAACCATGTTTTTCAGCTTTGTTCTATTGTTCCTTCTCTCCATTAACATAGCAGAAAGTAGAATTGTTTCCTGTAAGTATGACATAATTAGTAAATATGTCCTTTAATTTGGCTTCAAGTCATATTTAACCCTCCGATTTTGGGTGTACACAAGTAGACACTTGAACTTATATAAAGTTGAATAGATAGATACACACGTCCTACGTGGCATCTCACATGTCAATTTGCATCTTACATTGTGTCTTATGTATATTATGTCACATAAAATTCATGTGTCTACTTATTCGCTTCAAATGCTTATTTATGTACATACAAAATTAGAGGGCATAAATGTGAAATAACACAAAATCAAAGAACACATTTATGTATTATGCCTAAATTTTAACCTACTATTATCTAGCCTAATTTTTACTTAGTATTTTAGTTAAATTGTCTATTAATTTATTTCTCAATAATTATTTTCTTGATGGTCGCAGCTAAAATTGAGACGAATTCTGCCCTGATATGTAGCAAGATTTATGGTGCAAATATTGGAGATACATGCTTCAGCATTATGCAACAATTTAGTGTGTCTGCTAAGGACTTTACAACTTTCAATCCCAATCTCAATTGTGAAAAAATGTTCGTTGGTGAATGGATATGCGTTGATGGTTCCTCTTTCTAAAATATCGACAAGGGAATATTAAGCATAAACAACTTATATTACTTAGTATTTTTGTTGGGAAAGAGAAGACATCTTTAAATTTAAAGCTAATAATAATGTATGAATAAAATTAATTAAAAGCACTAATGTTGCTTTTGCAATGTATCTTGGTTCTCTTTTCCTTATTAAAATTTATATATAATGAATTCATGTTACAAGTTGATTTCTTAGTGTGTTTCATCATTAATCTTTATATAACTTAGCTTGTCTTCACTTAATCCAAGAGGGTGTTCACCTCTCAGCAATAACTAGCAAGAAAGGGGTCAATAAACATTGAGACCCTTGGCTTACACGAACTGCAATACTATTTTGTTTGGTGTATCATGTAATGTTTGTGACATTGGACGGGGCATCGACGAGGGCATGTCAAGTAGGATTGATGATAGACTTCTAAGCTAAGAAAAATCATGTAGCTGAGGTGCACATGATATTTTAGATGAATCTCACATTAAAATGGGAGAGAAAAAGTGAAGAGCTATGTAAATCATATCTCAAGTTTGGGAGGTATATGTGTTTTTGGGGCTCAATATGGACTAGCCTAGAAGACAAATTCGTGCAGGCCTAGGCTTAGAGCAAAGCTTGTACTCCATTACTATGATAGTGAGGCGAACCTTAATGAGTAGGCTGAGTTCCTAAGGGGGTGTATGTGACGTCCATGATGTAGGCTAGGTTGATCAGGACAAATCAAGCAGGATTGACAGACTTTTAGGCTGACAAACTTTTGAAGATAAAGTGCACATGATATCTTAAACATCAGAATGAGAGAGGAAAGTATAGAATTTTATAAGACACGACTCAGATTTACATGATATACACCCACATAATACATACATCAACCAGTTGTTGGACGTACATGTCAATGAAAAAGAACAACCAAAAAAAGGATAGATGGAGAAGAAAACAGAGTTATAGACTATGTAATCTCCACAATGAAAGAACATAAAAAATAATTAAACAACACAAATGGCTACATCAAGCTATAAGGCCATTAATATACGAATAAAAAGCAACAAGATCAGTAAGTCAATATTATGAAGAAAAAATAAAGTAAAGTTACTTATATTTTATGAATTTCAATGGACCTTTCTACTTTGACCAAAAAGAGATTAATACTAATTTTAAATTATGATTTCAAAAGTTCATGTCCAACACCTAGTTAGTGTTCAATACTTGCGTTCATAAACACCTTACATAATTGGCGAAAATGGAAAAATAACGTTTATTCCAAGTTGCCTTTCATATTTGAGTTAACATTTACTTCTCCGTCTACTTCTTTTGTCTATCATATTTTAAAAGATAACTAGCTATAGTTATTTCTCAACGGATTTTTCAAATCATTGAATTTATTATTAATTAGTTATAGTCATTTCTCAATGTTTTTCCATCCAGTATCTAATATTCACGTTAGAGTCTGACTAATCTAGATTTGTGCTAGCCGCTAGGTAATGCCCTTTCAAAAATAACACTCCCCACTAAAGACTTTTTCATGCTAGAAAAACACGAAGCCTGGAGCCGAAATGTTCTTTTTCATGTGTGCTTAGATATCTATGTGTGTGACTATACCATTCTCATTAAAATTGTACTGTCCTAGATATAACGTACAAGTTTTATCACATAATATATTAAAGATACTATAAAAAGTCAATGAAATATAATTGATTATTAATTTTTTTAACAAAAGTAATTACTATACCTTTTGACAATTGTCAAAAAAGGGTTACATAATTATTTAAAATCACCATCACCAGTACATACATATGTTGTAAGATCACTATGAAGTCTGCATCCCTTTGGTGCTCTACAACAGGTAAGGTCATGCAGTTTTCTGGAACTATCTTTTATCCTGTTGATGGGCAAGCCATGTACATCACCCAAGTTGAACAATTCCATTGTACACTCGCACTTAATTTATTTCCACCATCAAAAGTATTGCAAACACAAACATAATATTAGTAATTAGAGTCCGAAACTCAAAGGGTACAAAATATTAATAAAAATTCCAAAACGGTATATAAAATTTTATATTAACCAAAACGGTAAAATCGCTGCCGGTGCAGCGATTTACTTTACCTGAAAAAGTAAAATCGCTGCGGAGGCAGCGATTTTGCAAAATTTTTTTTTTTTTAATAAAAAAATGAAATCGCTGCCCAAGCAGCGATTTCAAAATTTTTCTTCTTACAAATCGCTGCCATGGCAGCGATTTGATATTATTTTTTAATTTACTTTTTTTTTTTTATAAAATAAGGTATATCGCTGCACTGACAGCGATTTATGAAGAAATCTTTTTTTTTAATAAATCGCTGCTACAGTAGCGATTTATTTAATTTTTTCTTTTTTATAAATCGCTGCTAGATCAGCGATTTATTTAAAAATTTTTTTTTTTTATTAAATCGCTGCAATAAGCAATTTTTTAAATTAAAAAAAATTAAAAATTTTAAAACAGCGATTTTATATATATAAAAAAATTATAATATTTTCTAAAATTTATGTATATAACTTATAAGAAAATATACATTATTTTAAAAAAATTAAAAATAAGTAAAGTAATAAATATATTTTCTTTTTAAAAAAAGATATTATATTGAATTTAAATAATATTTAAATTCAAATAATTAATTTTTTTAAATAAAAAATTAATGGAGAAAAATTATTTAATTGAATTCAACTACATCCCTAATCACACCGATTAATTATAATTTTTTTTTATATATAAAATCGCTGTTTTAAAATTTTTAATTTTTTTTTTAGTTTAAAAAATTGCTTATTGCAGCGATTTAATAAAAAAAAAATTTTTTAAATAAATCGCTGCTACAGTAGCGATTTATTAAAAAAAAAATTTTTGATATAAATCGCTGCTACTGTAGCAGCGATTTATATTAGAATTTTTTTTTTTTTATAAATCGCTGCTACTGTAGCAGCGATTTATATAAAAAAATATTTTTTTTAATAAATAGCTGCCAGTGCAGCGATATACCTTATTTTATATAAAAAAAAAAGTAAATTAAAAAATAATATCAAATCGCTGCCATGGCAGCCATTTTGCTAGAAGAAAAATTTTGAAATCGCTGCTTGGGCAGCGATTTCATTTTTTTATTAAGAAATTTTTTTATTTGCAAAATCGCTGCCTCAGCAGCGATTTTACTTTTTCAGGTAAAGTAAATCGCTGCACCGGCAGCGATTTTACCGTTTTGGTTAAAACAAAATTTTATATACCGTTTTGAAATTTTTGTTAATATTTTGTACCCTTTGAGTTTCGGACTCTTAGTAATTATTGTCATAAAATGATAAAATAACACTATCTTTCTGTCTCAAATTTTATTTTTTTTAGACAATTTTAAATAGAATAATATATTTCTATATTTAGTATTAACAATTTGATTTTAAAATATATATTTAAACTCTTAATAAAAAGAAAAAGAGAAGGCCTACCACACAGGAGGAAGAGAGTGAGGACACTGACTTTGCTATTAATCATGTTTATTTTTAATTTATTTTTTTTAGAGAAAAAACATAAAAGCATCACTAAAGTTGTTTTGAATTTTTAAAAAAACACCTTAACTTTGCGTATATCCTATTACCCCACAAAAGTATTGAATATCTTTGTTAAAGGATCATTTTGATTTATTTTCTCGCCATGTTTGTGAACACGCATATGACGCGCGTGAAGGCCCACTTTTGCTGTCAAAAATCAATTGAAAAGTGCCACGTTTCAATCATTTTCTTTATTAATTATTTACGTCATCATCTTCCTCAAATTGAGTTACAATTGCCTCAAATGTGTTGAACTTAATTAATGACAGATCAAATATCATTAACACAAATTTACCTCATCATCTTCCTCAATGATGCTTTAATAATATGAATAATAGTTTGAGAAAAATTATTATTGACAAACAGAATCACAAAAAACTATTTATAATAGATGCTTTAACAGAAAATAACTCATTAAATTAACACATCTCAAAAAAATTTCAAACTAGTAATATCAAGTTTAAATCTCCTTTGACTAATCAAAAGTGAATTGACGAAAATGACAGTACGTGGAGAATTTGGTTATGAAGAAGAAGAAAGAAAATGAAGAAAGAGAACATAGGAGAGTAATGAAGAAGAAGAAGAAGAAGAAAGAGAAGAAAGAAAGAAGAAAGAAGAAGAAAGAGAAAAAGAAGAAGAAAGAGAAAAAGAAAAAGAAAATGAAGTTGATAAAATAAGAAAAATAAAAAATAAAAATTAATAGTGGCAGATTATAATTGGTGCGTGATTGAACTTCTTTTCTTGCAAGTGAGGATGGTTAAAAAATGAGATATTTACAACACTTTAAAATTGTTTAAGGGGGTAATAGGATGTTCGCAAAGTTAAAGTGTCTTTTTAAAAATTTGAAAACAACTTTAGTAGTGTTTTTATGTCTTTTCTCTTTTTTTTTTTTTATAATCTGCTTTGAGTATGCTATTTCTGGGAGTATTTATAGCAAAAAGAATTAAATGCCAAAGATCAAGTAGTACAGTGAGATTATATTAATTTAATATTTTAAAATAAAAAATTTAAAAGTTAATTTGACTAGTTTTCAAACAATTCAAGATATTATATCAATTTTTTTTATCATCTTTTGGTTATGTTACAATTTGACTAGTTTTCAAACCTTAGGAGATTATGTACATGTTCTTTTAAAGTTATCGTGTTGCAATTTTTTATAATCAGTTTGACTATAGTATCAAATTACATTAATTCGATATTTTGAAATAAAATTTTATAGATCTTTTTTTATATTATTAATAAAAGACTGCTGATAAATAATTTGCCTTAATATTAATTCACTTAAAATAATGTCTTTTATTTTGAAATTTTATTTACATTTTTCTAACATACGGGTTAATTGTCGTTATTTCTGAGTTAATAAGTGAAAATCTTTAATACTTTTTATAAAATTCATTTCCACACATAAAATGAAATGATTGAAGTAGATAAAGTTAATTGATATCAAATACTGTAAAATGAATTTTTTCCCCACAAATTAAAAGATTCTCCATAAATGGCAAAACAAGGTGATATTAATTAGCTTAAGCTTACTCTTCATTACAGTCGTCAAAATGGGCTTATCCGATAGGACTGACTCAACCCATTTCGTCATTGAGGTAGGATTGGATAAGATTTTTCAACCCCATTTAAAACTAGGGCTTATAAGCTTGATTCATATAAACCCTTAGCCTTTGAAGCTTGATCGAGGCTAGGCTGAGGTCGGCCCATGGGTCAAAACATTTTATTTAATGATAACTTACAATAATCTCACTAGCATATAATCTAATTACTTAAATACACGCTATGTTGTAATATTCTAAATCCATACTAAATTTTGGTACATCTAGATACATGTATCTCAAATTAAGTTAATTTGTTCTGGATACATTTTATCCAAGTAGATTCGCATGTATCTAGCATACATAGACAAATCTCGCGTCCTCACCTTTCTCTCATCTTGCTTATCACTCTCTTATCTCACTCGCGTATTTGGTATGCGAGATAAATGCTAATTACACTAGAAATTTTTGTTAGTCTTATTGAAACAACACCATTATTTTTCATATTTGATTTGAAAATCTTTTCATTTTCTTGATATTAAAGAATTATGAGTTTATAGAGAAAAAAAATGTCAGTCCACCACAGCCCATAACCCTTCTAAGGTTGAACTGAGTTGAGCATTTTCAGGCCCTACCATATGAAAAATCGGCCCGTCCTAACCCTTCAAATTCATTGACCAGCAAGACTTGGATCAGTGGGGCTGAGCCGACCCTTTTTGATAGCTCTTACTCTTCATCAACAATTATTTTTTTACTTGGAATTTTACACGCACTTAGACAACTCAAAAAACAAATGCGCATACAAACACTAAAAATCCATTATTATATGTAATATAATATAGGTCATCTGAGTAAAGTATAAACTCAGAATTTATTTTACATATATATATAAGATCATAATTTATTGGAAATTTAGTAATATATATCCCCTTTGATAAATCTCAAAGATGATTTATTAGTTACATATTGTAGAGCCATCTCTACGGAAAAGTTGGCATCCCCTTCCTGTTGCTTGACAACAATTGATACATGTTGGACGAAGTATTGTGCTTCCTGAAGAAGAACAAGTCATGTAATCCACATTTGGCTCACAAAATTGTGGACAAATCTGAGCTTCCACATAATTGCTTCCCACTATAAAAACTGTTCCAAATACAACAATTTTTTTTTTAAAAATTATTTAAAATGATTATAACTACTGGTTAAAAATACATATGAAGTATCATTTTTTGTGAGTTTCGAATTATCGGTGGTTTACTTCATATGAAGTATCATTTTTTGTGAGTTTTGAATTATCGGTGGTTTACTTTTCCTATCTGAGCTATCATTAACTATTGTTATAACGCACTTCAACTATAAGTTATTCACTTTTCTTAGCTATCTGAATGATGATGATATTTTAAGTAGAAAAAATGAACAAATGATAGTTGATGCGTGTGTGTTTTGATAAATATAATTGATAATAATTCAGGTAGAAAATTGGTATACTTCATCTGTGTTTGACTATTAACAAATAATAAATTGAAGGCAAAGATTTATGAAATAACAATTTTATTGAATGAAAATAAAGGTAGATCAATATTAATAGGTAAATGGCATACCACATAGAAGAAGGAAAGTGAGGACACCAACTTTGCTACTAGCCATGCTTGATTGTTTGCTTTTATTTTCTGATCTGCTTGGAGCTAGGATGTATGTTTTGTCTTAGACTTATGGTGTATTTATAGCAAGCAAATCTATGCATTTTTTTTTAAAAAAAAAGTTGTGGACAAAATAAAACTAAAGGTCAACAATGGACAATTGTAGAAACCAAAAAATTTCAATTTATATATATATATATGGTTGTAAGATATGCATATCGTCAAAGTGATTAGGTCAGTGTGAAATGTGTATGTGAATACCGAGTCTAATTTTTAAAATTAAAAAAAGTCATTCAAAATCGTTTAAAATATACTGGCCAATTTAATTGAGTAGGTGATTTTTTAAATAAATAATATATTTTCAAAATTTTTATGTATATTTTCTCGGTCAAACTCATAACACAAGACTTGTCTATACAATTTAATTACATTTTTAAAATCTATTGCTACTAGATATTCCACTATAAAGTTTGAAGCCGCCGGTATTCGCCGTATCCATTTCTACCATGAACACTTATATTGTACAAAGCTTGCACGAAAGAACAAAGATTTTTTCAATATTTTTTTTTTTCAATAAATGAGTTTGAATTCATGATTTTTTCAATGAATGAGTTTTAGATATAAATAATTTTTTTTATAAAAAAAATTACAAAATAGTTAAATTATTTTTAAAAACAATATAATTATAAAATTTATGTGTATAACTTATAAATTTGTTTTTTAAAAAAGATTTAAAAAAATAAAACCAATCCAATTCAAATATTACCAATTTATTTTTCAATTTTTATTTTTGTCGATTTTTAATCAAATTGTAAATAGCTCTAGCTCCAGCTTTATCTTAACCTGATGTAAAAATATGTATGATACGTTTGTGTCAATGTCAATAGAGAAATTAAATTGTCTACAACATATTAAAGAGATGAAAAGAACATTAGATACATAAGAGACTGGCTATGAATGTATCTAGTGCGATTAATTTGATGTATCTAGGATATTAGATACATAAGAGAGTGGCGAGTAAGACAAGAAGAGGATAACGAAATTTATTACATATCTCAGGATATATGCAAATTCACTTGGATATATAAGAGAGTGGCTATGAATGTATCTAGTGCGATTAATTTGAATGTATCTAGGATATTAGATACATAAGAGAATGGCGAGTAAGACAAGAAGAGGATAACGAGATTTATTACATATCTCAGGATATATGTAAATTCACTTGGATATATTATATCTAGAACCAATTATATCTAATTTCGATCCAAATATATATATATATATATATATATATATATATATATATATATATATATATATATATATATATATATATATATATATATATTTATTGTATTTATTTAAAATTTGATAAAATACTTAATGTTAGTGCATCTTAATAGTTAATGCGATTTCTGTAAATTTGTTATCATTAAACTCATCCCTTTTTTTTATCATGAACCCCAATAATTAGCTTTGTAGTTTCTATCACACTTTGACCAAGTACACTCGTAGTCGGCAACATTCCCCTGATTAGTAAATGTTGAGTAGGAAATAACAACACAAAATCCATTTTTCTTCACAAAAAAATTAAATTAGATTTTTAATTATTATTTCTTGTATGTCCTATAAATATACACGATCTCAACAAAGTATTAGACACTACTCAATAAGCTTAACTAAAATCAATTACATTTTGTTCAATTAATGATGGCCAAGGCTAGCAATAATTCCTTGAACTTAGCCTTAATCCTTACTTTTCTACTCATTTTGAGTACTCCATCTATGGGACGACGAATTCTTAGTATGAACATTTATTTATTTCATTGCATAAATTTTATTACTTGTTACATAAATATCATTTCCTTCATCTCTAAACTCACATTCCATTTTTTTATTTGTTTTTGTTTACTCCAGGATCTAATAACGGTGCATCTCAAGTTGTTCCAACTTGTACGGTCATTTATAATGTAGATACTGGTGATACTTGTGATATTATTATCAAGTCATTTGAAGCAGAGAAATTCAGTTCTTTAAATCCGAACCTTAACTGTGACAATCTTTTTGTGGGTGAATATGTATGTCTCAATGGCACCTTATCTACTTGAAGATGGGACATGAATCAATATATTGTACTAGATTATAAGTGGAGTCCGAAACTCAAACGGTAAAAACTATTAACAAAAATTCCAAAAGGGTATATAAAATTTTATATAAACCAAAACGGTAAAATCGCTCCGCACGCAGCGATTTTACCGTTTTGGTTTATATAAAATTTTATATACCCTTTTGGAATTTTTGTTAATATTTTTTACCGTTTGAGTTTCGGACTCATTATAAGTGTATGCATCTCTTAGATGCAAATTAAATCTCTTTTATATGTTTGTATCCCTTTACTAATCCATGGTAAAACCAAGAAATTTACTTCGTTATGTTGTACTATCAATTATCAAGTGATATTGTTTGTCTTTTATTGAAGTTATGACTTATATTGTGATAATTGATCACTAGCCAAAATAATTTATTTGTTGCATAGCACGTCGCTAAGGTATTGACTGGTCAAATAGTAAACAAGTCAATTGGTAAAAAATTGAAAAATAATATGCAATTAAAAAATTGAAAAATATTTTATTATAAAATTTACCGTATTAAAAAATTTAATGAATTATCAAAATCGAACATAATAATAAATCACAGAAAAACTCAATTTATCAAATTCAAAATCGAGTGATGATAACTGGCCCAAAGGAGGTTCTCTTGTCAACTCTTTAAGAGCTAAAAAGATGTGCCGCATTCATGTTAAAATATTGATTTTTGTAAAAATAATTTACGCAAGAAATAAAAATTATCATTTTTATTCTTTGTTCGATATTATTTTATTATTATTATTTTAAAAAAAATAACAATAAATTCTTATATTTCAAAATAATTATTTTTATTTTTTTTGTTTTATTCTTAAGGAAAAGCTTTTAAAATGCATAAGGACAATCAATTTTTAAAATATTTATTTTTCTCAGATTTTGTGTAGTCATTTTATACCAGACAAATTGTAGGTAGTATAAAGTTATTTCACACTTATATTTTCATTCATTTCAAAAACTTTAAAACAATTTCTTGAAAAATTAAAAAGTTTTTGGGCAAGGAAGAATAAGAGGACCGGGTGTTTTGTTTACTTGAATATTTTTTATAATATTGAGTCTGTTTATTAAGGGAGGTAAATATGAGCCAAAAAATAATGCTAGAGACATTAGGGAGTCAATCAGTAAGTTAACTGAGGGCTACAGTGAACCAAATCAAATAGGTTGAAGACGTTTTTAGTTCCCCTTTTCATTTCATTATTAAAAGACCGCTAAATACTCTGTCTTAATATTGATTCGCTTAAAACGTTGTCTTTTCTTTTGAAATTTTATTTACATTTTTCTAACATATTTAATTGTCATTATTTTCTGAATTTAATAAGCGCAAATCTAAAATTCATTTCTACACATAAAATGAAGTAGATAAAATTAAGTGATATCAAAAAATAAAGTAGATATTGTAAGACGAAAAGCATTGTCACAAATTAAAAGATTCCCCTATAAACGGCATTCAATAGGTGAAAGAGTCTAATGTTTATTCCAAAAATAATTAAGTCATTTTTAGCTTAAGCTTACTCTTCCTAAACAATTATTTATAACTTCCAAGCATAAAGACTTAAATTTGAACAGGTACATTCGGCAAAATTAGCAAGATTCATAAATGCTGAAAATGAAAGTACAAAAGAAAAAATAAGTTGCCACATTGTCACAATATACATCAACTTATGAACATAATTGTTTTTTTCTAACAAATGAGATTCTAATTCTTTCTCATATGGACTATAAATAGACAATCAAATTGAGCATTAGTCACTCACAAAATTCAATTTATAAGCAAATAAGAATTAATCACAAGTAAACTTTTGTTTATTCAATAATCATGGTTAAGGCAAGAAATTATTCCATCAATTACTTAATTTTAGTCCTCTCTTTTCTTCTCATTCTAACTTCATACCAAGGACTTGCAGGTATATATATAAATTTTAGTTACATTTAATTAATTTCCACTTGTGTTTATAAATTATTTTTCTTATCTTTGAAGTTACATTATATTTTTTTTCAGTGTTTTTCAAGGGAACAAATATTGTAAATCCAGATTGTACAAGGATTTATGCAGCACAAGCTGGTGATACTTGTGAAAGTCTTATAGAGTTTTTCGATCTAAATGCTCAAATCTTCAACGATATCAATCCAAATCTTAATTGTGACAACATTTTTGTTGGTGAATGGCTATGTACCTGTTTTATTAAAAAAAATACTATTATTATGTTTAAAATGGAAGAAATTGACTAAGTTTCGAAAAATCAATTAATCTTATTATTTAAGAAAAATCAACCTTCCAAATCACGGAGTCGCCACTTGATTTTTGATAAAATCAAGAAAAAAATTTTCAAAAGATTTAAAAACAGATAAAAATCGATTGAAAAGGGTTCGAAGTTCAATGTACATTCCGAGAAGGTGTTAGGCAGTCGAAATGTCCGCTCACTTGCGGTTGACCGGCGATTTGACTGAATGACTTTTTAAAAATTAAATTTTTACTTAAGTAAAGAGAAATTCATTTTAATATTTTTATTTCATTTTTTATTTATTCCTAAAGGGAGATACTTAAAGGGAATTAATTTAAGGAAAACTAAATAGTGATAATAGTAAATAAAAAAAATAAGTAAATAAAGTAGTAAAATTTAAAATAATGAAAAATGGCTACCCTTTAGGAGATTATTTAAATTCTACCAAAATACTAATTAAATCAAACAAGTAATAAATAAAGAGAGAAAATATTTGAACTTGGGCTTAATTGCCCAAATTCATTCAATTGGGCCCTTTCAACAAATTAAATCCTGCAAAAAACATTTGGCCCCTTAGGCCTGTTAGAAAATTGCTGAAGGGCCCTGGCCCAATCCTGAAAAAGAATCATAAAGGGTATATACAAACGTATACATGCTGTATACAGCATATATTGGACCCATTTGGACCTCTCAAGCCCTAAACCTGTTTAAATATACATTTCCGCCACTTTTCCCTATATTGCCCTACGTATTTGTACCTGTATCATTTTTAAAACTTACTTAACAAGTGTATATCGTCGCCCGATAATGTATATTAATGTATACGGGCTGCACCCTACGTCCGCATTGTTTGCCTAATTCCGAATTTTAATTAAAATCGATCTCCCTGTACGTTAACCTGCAACTCACATTTTTTACACATATTTGTAGTATAACGTCTATGTATATCAGTGTATATAAGCTGTATATCAGCCTGTTTTTCAACTTTCGGAAGTTGAAAGTTCCCTTTCAGAAGGGTATTTTCACTGCTACCAGCCCAGATTTCAAATGTGGTCTCCTGTACATCTTTTGGCCCGTATATCAGTGTATACACAGTGTATATAGCTGGTATACAACTTTCTGCAAATTCGATTTTTCAGCACCGAAGCTGCTGGTTTCGCAACCTGTACGCCAGTTTTGAGGAATCTACGACTCGAGGAGAATGTTTTGAGCCTTCATGGCTCAGTGAGGAATGCGAGAATGGAATCCAAAGTGGACTCGAATCGATGCCACACACAAAAAAAAATTAAAAAAATTAGCAAGGTTGAATGACAAACATCTAAAAAAGAAGAAGAAAAAATAAAGTATTTCACCTTCTTCGGGGCAGCGAGCTGGAGACGAAACGAGCCGACTATGAGGACGAATCCACCAAAATAAGGCTACAAAACAAAGAAAAGAGTACCTCCCAAAAAAAAATCGAAATTTAAATATATCCTATATCGTTTTGTATGCTTCAATTCTATTTTTCTACCTCAAAACCTTTTATCTTTTAAGTGGTGTTGTAGCTAAATTTTTCAATATTAACTCAAGTTTCTCTTCTCTTTTTCTCTCCAAACCCCAAAGAAAACAAAACCCTTTCCCTCCTTCTCTTTTTCTCTAAAACCAACCTCCCCCTCTCTTTCTCTCTAAAAAAAACCTCTTTCCCTCCTTCTCTTTTCTCTCAAAAAAAAACCTCCTTTCACAATGAAGAAGATGGGATTATTTATAAGCCAAATTATGGCCAAAAGAGGGGGGAATATTATTTAAAATTTGAATTTTGAATTTTGAAATTTGAATTTTAAAAGGGGTAAGGTTGGGGGGAAAGGGGAGAAAGAAAATTGGGCTGAAAGGGAATAGGGGTCGGGCTGGAAATGTTTGGAAGAGTTGGGCCAGGGAGAAGTTGGGCTGGAAAGGGAATTAATTGAGTTGAGGACAAAAGTGGGCCTGGGGTAAATTGGGAGAAGGCCCAAATTCAGTTCTTAAAAATTGAAAGGGAAAAATGGGTTCAATTTAACAAATAGCCAAATATAGTTAAGATGATAAATTTGGCTAAACCTTAAATAAAACGAATTTGTATTAATTAATTAACGACCTTCTTATTTAGTAATATAATTATTTAAATTGTAAAATAGTGATTCAAAATATAACCATAATTTAAACTAAATTAGCTAAATTAGAATACTTACTAAAATTTAAAATATTTTGAGAAATAATCGTAAAATTTATAAAACTAATTATTTTTAAATTGTTTGGAAATTTAAGAAGCTCGAGAACTAATTTATACCGGGGAGGGTCAAAATTGGGTGTCAACAGTACCAACGGCACCATATCTACCTAATTGAATCGCATTAATGAATATGCTTATTATTAAGTATTATATGCATCGCTAAATTAAGATGCAACAAGCAAATTCTCCTCAATCGAGTTATTATTATCTAATTAAGCAATGTTTCGTGTTTTTAAAATCTTATTACGCCAAGGTTTATGTTGTAGCTAGCACTGTGGTGTTTCCACATTCTAAATGAAACACTATTGAGCAATGGAATTTAGAATTTATGAAATAAAGACGGTGTAATTTGATTTGGTAACAAATGCTTAAAGCCATTAATGTATGGAAAAAAAAAAGAGCAACCAGATCAGTAAGTCAAAATTATGAAGAAAAAATAAAGTTACTTATATTTTATGAATTTCTATGGACCTTTCTACTTTGACCAAAAAGAGATTAGTACTAATTTTTAATTATGATTTTCAAAAGTTCATGTCCAACGCTTAGTTAGTGTTCAATACTTGCGCTCAGACACTCCTTACATAATTAACAAAAATGGATAAAACAACGTTTTTTCCAAGTTGTCTTCATATTTCATATTTGACTTAACCTTCACTTCTCCGTCCACTTTTGTTTGTCCAATATATTTTAAAAGATATTTATTTTTACATGTTCACCTTAAAAGATATTCTTACTATTAACTAGCTATAATCATTTCAAATTATTGAATTTGTTATTAATTAGCTATATATAGTCATTTCTCAATGCTTTCCCATTCAATATCCAATATTCACATTAGAGTCTCACTAATCTAGATTCGTGCTAGCCACAAGATAAAGCTCATCCAAAAATCCCCTCTAAAAGACTTTTTTCATGCTCAAAACTCGAACTCAAACCTGGAGCCGAAAAATGTTCTTTCTATGTGCGCTTGCGTGCTTAGATATCTAGCTATGTGTGTGACTATACCATTCTCATTAGAATTGTACTGTGCTACATATAATGTACAAGTTTTATCACATAATGTATTAAAGATACTATAAAAAGTCAATGAAATATAATTGATTATTATTTTTTCAACAAAAGTAATACTATCCCTTTTGACAATTGCCAAAAAAGGGTTACATAATTATTTAAAATCGCCATCGCCAGTACATACATATATTGTAATATCACTAAATTATTAGACAAACTCTAAAAATCCATTACTTATTTTTTATAATATTGGTCATCTGAGTAAAGTATAAACTCAGAATTTATTTTACATATATATATATAAGATCATAATTTATTGGAAATTTAGTAATATATATCCCCTTTTGATAAATCTAAAAGATGATTTATTAGTTACATATTATAGAGCCATCTCTACGGAAAAGTTGGCATCCCCTTGCTGTTGCTTGACAACAATTGATACATGTTGGACGAAGTATTGTGCTTCCTGAAGAGGAACAAGTCATGTAATCCACATTTGGCTCACAAAATTGTGGACAAATCTGAGCTTCCACATAATTGCTTCCCACTACAAAAACTGTTCCAAACACACACACACAAAAAAAAATCTATTTAAAATGTACATAAATAGTACATGAGATAATGATTTAAAAAAACGCACATTTGAAGTCACGGCCGAACCCACATAGGTTTCAGGGGTTTATCTAAATTTTTCGACAAAAAATTACATTGTATATATAAGGTAAATTTTCTATATTTATGTGGATATATATATATTAAACCCTCTTAATGACAAAGAGAAAATTATAGCCCAGTGATAGTAGGTCTACTTGAAATTAAGTTCCACGTCGAGGATTTGAATCCCTATGTTAGTGTTTTTTTTCTTAGTTTCAGTTGTTGTTTTTTTAAAAAGTTTCAATTCCTTTTTTCACGTTTTGCTTTAGTTTTTTATTAACAAACATGCTAAAAGTGTGATTTTATACCCAAAAAAATCAAGGGTCCGCCACTAAAACTATATATTATTACTATTTTCTGGAAATTTTGTTTTGTTGGCTTATTTACACGTTTATATTTTTATTTTTCGAACCCCTGAACGAATTTTTTTTTTTATTATGAGTTTCCTTAAATGAATCATGAGGGGTTTATTTTTTCTACTTGAGCTATCATTAATTATTTATTATATCACACTTCAACTATAAGTTATTCCTTTTTCCTAGCTATCTGAAAAATGGTGATATTTTAGATATGGAAAGTGAACAATCGATAGTTAATGTATCAAGATAAACATTGTTGATAATAATTCAGATAGAAAAAGTGAACACCTTATCATTCACATAGAAAACTCGAATACTTCATGTGTTTTTGACCTTTTAACTCGTAATAAATTAATGGCAAAAATGTATGAAGTAGTAACTATTTTATTGAGAGAAAAAGGGAAGATGAATGTTAGGTAAAATTAGTCGTATATACCACTTAGGAGGAGGAGAATGAGGACATCAACTTTGTTACTACCCATTCTTGATTGTTTGCTTTTATTTTCTGATCTTCTTGGAGGATGTATGTTTTGTCTTAAGACTTATAAGGGGGTACTTATAGCAAGCAAATCTATGTATTTTGTGGACAAAATAAATAATAGGTCAATAATGGACAAATATAGAAGCCAAAAAATTCAATTGCTTATAAATATGGTTGTAAGATATAGAGTCCGAAACTTAAAGGGTACAAAATATTAACAAAAATTCTAAAACGGTATATAAAATTTTATATTAACCAAAACGGTAAAATCGCTGCAGGTGCAGCGACTTACCTCACCTGAAAAAGTAAAATCGCTGCCTCAGCAGCGATTTTGCAATTTTTATTTTTTTTAATAAAAAAATGAAATCGCTGCCTAAGCAGCGATTTATAAAATAAAATAAAATTATAAAATAAATCGCTGCCAGTGGAGCGATTTGTAAAAAATAAAAAAAAAATTGATAAAACGCTGTCCAGGATTGCGTTTTATCAACAGAAACTTTTTTTTTAATAAATCGCTGCACTGGCAGCGATTTATTTAAAAAAAATAAAAAATAAATTTATAAATCGCTGTGCTGGCAGCGATTTATAAGAATTTTTTTTTATTTTATAAATCGCTGCACTGGCAGCGATATACCTTTTTTTTTAAAAAAAATAATATAATTAAAAAATAAAATGAAATCGCTGCCAAGGCAGCGATTTGTAAGAAGCAAAATTTTGAAATCGCTGCTTAGGCAGCGATTTCATTTTTTTATTAAAAAAAAATAAAATTGCAAAATCGCTGCTGGGGCAGCGATTTTACTTTTTCAGGTGAGGTAAGTCGCTGCACCTGCGGCGATTTTACCGTTTTGGTTAATATAAAATTTTATATACCGTTTTAGAATTTTTGTTAATATTTTGTACCCTTTAAGTTTCGGACTCGTAAGATATATATGCATATGGTCAAAGAGATTAGGTCGGTGTGAAATTAATTTGTATGTGAATTTTGGACCGAGTCTAATTATTTTTTAAAAACATTTAAAATCGTTTAAAATACACCACAAGGTGATTGTGACCAACTTGATTGAGCAGGTGATCTTCAAATAAGGATTCCATTTTCAAAATTCTCCTACATATTTTTCGGTCAAGCTCATATCTCAAAACTTGTCTAATGCGATTTAGACACATTTTTTAAATCTAATTTCAACTAGATCTAGATATTTCACAATAAATTTTGAAGCCGATGGTCCTATATTCGCCGTATCTACTTCTACCATGGTCCATGAACACTTATATCATACAAAACTTGCACGAAAGAAAAAAAGATTTTCGATAGTTGATTTTTTTTCCAATTAAAGAGTTTGAATTCATGATTTTTTCTATAAATGAGTTTAAGTCTAAAGATCATCGATATATTAGAAATAAATAATATTTTCATAAAAAAAGAATACAGTAGTTAAAATAATATTTTTTTAACAAATTACATGTTGTATACATAATTATAAAATGTAAATACATGAATTTTTGCTACTAGATACACTAAAATAGAAAGAGAGGTCAATGAGACAGAAAGGAAAGAGAATGAGATAGTCATGTGTATATCCTAAATTCATATGAATTATGCTAGATATATACATGTATTTGTATACGAGGGCGGACCTAAAGATTACTGAGAAATTATGTTGTTTGTCCTAAATACACGTGTTAATAAAATTCGTTATATTACAAATTAGAATATATCTTAATAGTTAATTCCTAAATTAATGTAATTTGTGTAAGTCTGTTATCATTAAACTCATCCCTTTTTATCAAGAACCCCAATAATTAGCATTATAGTTTTGTATCTCACTTTGACCAAGTACACACATGGTCGGCAACATTCCCCTAATTGGTAAATGTTGAGAAGGAAATAACAACACAAAATCCATTCTTTCTCTCAAACAAATTAAATTAGATTCTTAATTGTATGGTCCTATAAATACACATGATCTCAAACAAAGTATTAAGCACTACTCAATAAGCTTAATTAAAAATCAATTACATTTTGTTCAATTAATGATGGCCAAGGCTAGCAATAATTCCTTCAACTTTGCCTTAATCCTTACTTTTCTACTCATTTTGAGTACTCCATCTATGGGACGACGAATTCTTAGTATGAACATTTATTTATTTTGTTGAATGCCTTGAATAGGACCCGACGGTATACAATGTTGTTGTATTGGGCTCTTAATTATCTGTCAATTCTGTATGTTGGGCCCAAGCCTGTTAGGGCGTAGCTTAGCACTATATATAGACGCTAGGGCAAATCCTATTCTGTAATTTCTGTTCTTGCCTCTCCATAATAAAACTGCTCCCCCTCTTCCCGTGGACGTAGCCAATTTATTGGTGAACCACGTAAATCTGTTGTCTTGTTTTTCGCGTTTATATTTTCTCGTATTATATCGAATTCCGCATAACATATTTCATTGCATAAATTTTACTACTTGTTACGTAAATATCATTTCCTTCATCTCTAAACTCACATTCCATTTTTTCGTTGTTTTTTTATGTACTCCAGGATCTACTGATGGTGCGTCTCAAGCTGTTCCAACTTGTACGGTCATTTATAATGTAGATACTGGTGATACTTGCGATAGTATTATCAAGTCATTTGAAGCAGAGAAATTCAGCTCTTTGAATCCAAACCTCAACTGTGACAATCTTTTTGTGGGTGAATACGTATGTCTCAATGGCACCTTATCTACTTGAAGATGGACATGAATCAATATATTGTACTAGATTATAAGTGTGTGCATCTCTTAGATGCAAATTAAATCTATATTATATGTTTGTATCTCTTTACTTATCCACGGTGAAACCAATATATATTACTTGGTTATGTTCTACTATCAATTATGAAGTGATATTATTTGTCTTTTATTGATATTATGGCTTATATTGTGATAATTGATCACTAGCCAAAATTATTTAATTGTTGCGTCTTATTAAAAAACTAGGTGTTGTTTGTTAGTATATCCGTGGTCAAATAGTAAATCAGTCAATTGGTAAAAAACTGTAAAATAATAGAGTAACTGAAAAGTAGAAATATATTCGACTACAAATATTATTGTCTATCCTTAAAAAATTTATATCAGTCATCGTTTTTAAAGTATTACATTATTCATTGAATTTATCAGTCGCTGAACTATCTCAAACACCTACAACTTCGTCGACGTTGAAGATATTAATAAATCACATAAAAACTCAAATTTCATTTGTAAGAAATATTCAGAAGAAGATTTGAAAATTTAAACACCTCCATTTTTTATTCCCGCCGACACCTAATTCCAATATTGCTTGCTGAAGTTAAAAAAAAAAAATAGTTTTCAAATTCAGAGTTTTATTTTTGTAAAAACATTTCACACAAAAAATAAAAGTTATCCTTTTTTTATTTGTTTGACATTATTTTATAATTAGTTGTTCAAAAAATAATACTATGTCAAAATAATTTAAAAAAATTTAATTCTTAATGAGCTTTTTTATAAATGTTCTAACATGTTCAAGGATCATCAATTTAAAATATATTTTTTTTCTCGGATTATGTGTAAGTCATTTTATACCATAGAAATTGTATAAAAAACTAAACAGTGATCAAAGTCCAAACAGATCAAAAACTAATTCAAAAGTTAGTGTAAATTAGTGAATTTAAAAGACTATTACCTTAATCCACGCCCACCCCGTAAACATTTTGAAAAAATATATTTAAACCCGCTCCACCCCAGATGACTTGACTTGTAGATTTAGCGACGTGATCCTTTCTTCCGCCCTACCCCCGACGAAAACCTGTCTAACAGTGGCGGATTCAGAATTTCTTAGTTATGGGTGCTCAACTATTTATAATTTGAAGTTTGTACCAAAATGGATACTCAATTTACATATTCATACAAATTATATTAGTGTTGTCTCCAAATGTAATGGGTGCTCAAGCACCCATGCACTTGAATTTGCATCTGCAACTGCCTGCCTTGCCCTACTTCGTCCCCGCCCCATTGCCATGCCTAAGCAGCATAAACTTTTGTAAAAAAAATTACGCTTAAAATTCTCATTTATTTCAAAATATTAAAACAATTTCTTGAAAAATATTAAAGTATTTGGCAAAAGAAGAATATAAAATGACCGAGTCTTTTGTTTAGATGATGTTGAGTCTGGTTAATTATTTGAAGGGGGTAAATATGAGCCAAAAAATAATAATAGAGCGCTAACAAACAAGTTAAAAGATATTTTTATCCTTTTTTTTTCTTTTGGTATTATTAATATAGATAGTTAAACACTGTATTTCGTATAAATTCGTTTAAAATAATGTCTTTTCTTTTAAAATTCTATTCACATTTTTCCAACCTACTTTAGTGATTCAATGTCACTTTATAAAATTCATTTCTACACATAAAATGATTGAAGTAGATAAAAATTAAGTGATATCAATTGAAAAATTTCTTCACAAATTAAAATTAAAAGATTCTCTATGAACGGCAAAACAAGGTGATATTCACTAGGTGAAAGAGTCAAATGTTTATATCCTTTTGTCCAAACAAAAAATAGTTAGGTCACTCTTAGCTTAAGCTTACTCTTCATCAACAATTATTTTTAACTTCCAAGCATAAAAACTTAAATTTGAATAGGTACATTCGGCAAAATTAGCATGCTTCATAAATGCTGATAATGAAAGTACAAAAGAAAAAATAACATGTCACAATATACATAAATGTAAAAACACAAAATACACAATTATTTTTCTAACAAAAGAGACTCTAATTCTTTCTCATATGGACTATAAATAGACAATCAAATTGAGCATTAGTCACTCACAAAATTCAATTTATAAACAAATTAGAATTAATCACAAAATACAATTTTGTTTATTCAATAATCATGGTTAAGGCAAGAAATTATTCCATAAATTACTTAATTTTAGTCCTCTCTTTTCTTGTCATTCTAACTTCATACCAAGGACTTGCAGGTATACATATAATTTTAGTTACATTTAATTAATTTCCACTTGTGTTTATAAATTGTTTTTCTTATTTTTTGATTTTTTTTCCAGTGTTTTTCAAGGGAACAAATATTGTAAATCCAGATTGTACAAGGATTTATGCTGCACAAGCTGGTGATACTTGTGAAAGTCTTATAGAGTTTTTCGATCTAAACGCTCAAGTCTTCAGTGATATTAATCCAAATCTTAATTGTGACAACATTTTTGTTGGTGAATGGCTATGTACCAACGGCACCATATCTGCCTAATTGAATCGCATTAATGGATATGCTTATTAATTAAGTATTATATGCATCGCTAAATTAAGATGCAACAAGCAAATTCTCCTAAATCGAGTTACTATTATCTAATTAAGCAATGTCTTGTGTTTTTAAAATCTTAATTACTCATGGTTTAGCCAAGGTCTATGTTGTAACAGTGTGATGTTTCCATATTTATAATGAGAACTTGATCCTTTGTTTTGTTATTTCTTTTCAGCTTAACTTTTTTTATTTTTTTCCGCTTAACTTCATTATATACTGGCCGTCTTTATGAGGTCTAACTTTTATCACGACATTAATGGCTTAGCTCTTTGCTCTTTACTGATTACTTTTTCTTAGCTGATATAGATTCATTATACATAATCATATACATATTATACATCGATGTTGTTAATTTAATCAGTTTGGTAAACGTCTATTTTGGTTAATTCCACTTATTAGCAAACAATTATTCAGTATTATTAATTAATACAAATCTGAATTGGTTAATTGACACTCAACCCTTATTATTCGTTGAGTGAAACTTATATATTCTAGCTAACTGAGAGATTCTACGATGTTTACAATAGTCATAGGCTAACTGAGGATTATGGGGTATCACATAATAACCTAGCTATATACTCTCTTAGATTTTAAAAAATGACATAGTTTGACTTTACACAAAATTTAAGAAAATAAAAAACACCTTTTAATATTGTCGTTTTAAATAAAAGTTCTGTCAAATGTATCAAAATGTCTTTTAATCTTGTGGCGCTAAACATGTCATGTGAAAAGCTGAAATTAAATACTTGTTAAAAAAGAAAAGGATGTCACTCTTTTTAATTACTTCACTTTTTAATACTTTTCTTTTCTCAAAATTCGAAATTCGAATCCTCTGCATCGAGTCTCTTTAGTCATTGCATGTAAGCAATATTTGGCTGACAATAATCAGGACAAATTTTGGCTTCTGCAAATTCCAAATAATTGCTTCCCAATATAAAAACTGTTTCAAACACAATTAACCATTTTAATTAAGTATACATAATGATAAATTGTTGAAGTAATTTTTTTTTTTATTAATTGAAAAAAGGAATATTAAAATAAAAAGTACCACATAGGAGGAGAGTGAGGACTCCAACTTTGTTATAAGCCATGCTTCTTTGCTTTTATTTTATTTTGTTATAATGCATATATGTTGTCTTGGGAGATATTTATAGCTAACAAATTTAGTTTGTTTGTTTTTTTTAAAAAAGAAAATTTTATTAAATAAATAAGCACTACCAATAGTCAGGGTTAACTATGGATAATTCCAGCAACCTGCATAACATTAATTGATTCATATTTATCGAGTCTGAAACTCAAACGGTAAAAAATATTAACAAAAATTCCAAAAGGGTATAAAAAATTTTATATAAACCAAAACGGTAAAATCGCTCCGCACGCAGCGATTTACTTCAACTGAAAAAGTAAAATCGCTGCTGGGGCAGCGATTTTGCCAAAAAGTTTTTTATCTTCTTACAAATCGCTGCCAGGGCAGCGATTTATAAAAATTTTTTTTTTTAAAAAAAAAAACATAAATCGCTGCCTAGGCAGCGATTTACAAAAAAAAAAAATTTTTTTTATATAAATCGCTGCTACAGTAGCAGCGATTTATTAAAAAAATATTTTTTATATAAATCGCTGCTACAGTAGCAGCGATTTATTAAAAAAATATTTTTTATATAAATCGCTGCTACAGTAGCAGCGATTTATTAAAAAATTATTTTTTATATATGGCCTTATTCCAAATTCATTTTGTGATTTTTTTTTCCTTCTAAATATGGCCTTTTAGGATTCAGACTCTATGGAAAATTCATTGGATATATTTGATTGTAATGGTAAAAATCAATGCAAGAAGTAAAATTTCATAAAACATTCTTTCCTCACCACTCACAGCCTCTTAATTCACAGAGCAAGTAAAATATATTATTGAAGGTAAAAATTAAGAACCTATTATATGGTGGAGAATCAAACCTTCGCCTAATAAAATGAAAATTTAAATAGTCAATCAATCGAGCTATTAACATTCTCCATCAAAGTTATTTTACAACGTTAGATAGGAACAAAAAAAAATTAGTTTCTCCAAATAATAAGTGCTTTTGATTTTATCTATTTTAGTATAAGGTTACCATATTATGGTAATGCATATGTACCAAACAGTCAATGGGATTTTTACGTGAATAATCGATACAAATTTATTGTTTATTTTTTCTAGCTAATATACATAAATTATACACTCATTATACATGATTATACACATATAGTACATGAATATATTATACATCTTTAATCTATTTTCAATTTAATCTGTTATGGGAACAACAAACTATTTAGGTTAATTATCCTTAACGAGTACTCCCTTTTAAGATAATTAACACTTAAAAAATGTTTTTATTAAAAGAAAATATTGATCAAACTCAAACTAGCTAGTTCTTTTTTTTTTTTTTTTTTAATTCACAAAATAAGCTAATTTCTATAACTTGGTCAAATATGCAAAGGAATTTCATTTCAGAAAAGGACATTATATTCTTTTTTCAGATCAGTTCTAAAGTTTCAATAATTTAAGAAAGAACCACTTTTGTTGTTTGTAGTTATAAGCATTCTGCTTTGACCAAGTTAACACAATTGGCAACATTCCCTTGAATTGATAAATGTTGAGAAGGAAATAACAACATAAAATCCACTTTTTTTTCTCAAAAAATAAATAAATATTCTTATTCTTATTTGGATGTCCTATAAATACACATGTTATCAACAAAGTATTATACACTACTCTCAATAAAGTTAATTAAAATCAATTACATTAAATTAAGTTTTTTTTTTCAATTAAGGCTAGCAACAATTCCTTCAACAAAGTCTTAGTCCTCGCTTTTATTTTCATTCCAAGTGCTCCATCCCTTGGACGAGTTCTTAGTATGTACATTTAGTTTATTGCATAAATTTTACTACCTTGTTACATAAATATCATTTCCCTTCATCTCTAAACTCACGTTTCAATTTTTTTTCGTGTGTTTTTTGTTTTCTCCAGCATCTACTAGTGCGACATCTCAGGCCGATCCTACTTGTACGACAGTATATTACTGGTGATACTTGTGACAATATTATTAAGTTTTTCGATCTGAAAGCAGAGAAATTCAGTTCTTTAAATCCAAATTTTAGTTGTAACGAACTTTTTGTGGGTGATTATCTCTGTCTAAATGGCACATTATCTACTTGAATCTAATTCATGATGGCAATCAAGAAAACATTGTACTGGACTTGTTATTTGTAGTTTTGATGATTTGATAAACTTAGGGACCTCATAAAGGTACCGGGTTTTCTTACTTGAGTATTGTAGGTTCTTACTTGAGTATTGCAGGGTTCTTGGTTGAGTATTGCAGATGAAACAAACCCAGGGACCTAGTAGAGGTACCAGGCTCTCATGATGATGAGCCAGTCGACTGCCAGCTGGAGATGGTACAGAAAGTAGGTGCACACTTCCCGATGGCGTCAGAAAGTGTGACTTTTCCAACCAATGGCAAAGAAGTTTAGGAAAGTGACTTGTCTATACAAAAGACACTTTCCTAAACATTTTTTTTAGTTTTTGCAACTTGATAAAAACTTTTCAAGAACTCTTGCAAAGGCTACTACAAAGCAAAGGCAGAATCATTCGAAGAACAGCACAAATCTCTGAAGCTTTTAGTGCAGCTGTTTAGGAATATATTCTCTTGTTCTTAACTTGTAAGCTATTCCTGAATCTATAAAGGAATCAGTGTGTAGTGTTTGAAAGTCTAGGTTGTCCAGGTGGGATAACTTAGTGGGTAGATAGTTTTCTACTTAGGCTTGTTAAGCAATAGGGATTGTTGCTTAACTGTAAGATTGATAACTCTTTCTTATGTTTGTTGTAATCGTGTTTTACTTTTGCTTTTGAAGATTAGTGAAAACGATTGAAAATCCTGTGGAACAGGTCGTGGTTTTACTCCCTTAAGCAAGGAGGTTTCCACGTAAAATCATTGTGTTGATTTTACTGCATTTTACTTTCTTGTAATTTTCTGGAGTGTAGTAAGGGACCTGGTCCATTACTTGTTAAGTGAAGGCCCATATTCTAACAAGTGGTATCAGAGCAGACACTTTCTATTTGGTTAACACCAAGGAAGTGATATTTGCTCTAGAATGGCAGCTCCACTTAACCTCAAAGAAGGTCAGTCAACACACAGACCTCCTCGTTTCAATGGACATTTCTACAGTTGGTGGAAAGTTAGAATGCATGACTATCTCATGGCTGAAGATAGCGAGTTATGGGATATTGTGCTGGATGGACCATTTGTTCCAACTATGGAAGAAAAGGATGGAAAGAAGACTATTCTTGTTCCAAAGCCTAGGCAGAAATATGATGAAGCTGACAGAAAAAAGATTGAAAAAGGTTTCAAAGCTAAAACTCTTCTTGTCTGTGGGATGAGTACTACAGAGTGTCAGCCTGTGAGTCTGCTAAGGAAATCTGGGACTGCTTGAAGACTGCACATGAAGGAACTGAACAAGTCAAAGAATCTAAGATTGACATGCTTACCTCACGTTATGAGAACTTCAAAATGAAGGAAGGAGAAACAATACATGACATGTTCACCAAGCTGTCTTCCATTACTAATGAGCTGCGAAGTCTGGGTGAACCTATAAGCATGACCAAACAGGTCAGAAAAGTGCTTCGAATCCTTCCAAAGACTTGGGAGAGCAAGGTTGATGCCATTACAGAAGCCAATGATTTGAAGGTGCTGACTATGGATGCTTTGATTGGTAACCTGAAGACACATGAGATGAATCGAAACTATGATTTGTCAAAGAAGGAAGCCAAGAAGGACAAGTCATTGATGCTGAAGTATAAATCAGATGAAGATTCTAGTGATGATGATATGGCATATCTCATCAGTAGATTTCAAAAAATTGTAAGGAAAAACAAAGTTTATAAAAGAGGAACAAATGGTACTCGAAATGTTGTTCAAGGTGATACTTGCTACAAGTGTGGAAAATCTGGGCACTTCATCAGAGAGTGTCCTTTGCTCAAGAATGAAAACAAGGAATATCAAAAACACAGGAGTGACAAAGAGAATAGAAGGGACCTGGTACTTGGCAACAGAGATCGAAAAGCTGCTGCTGATATAGTTGTCAAAAAGACTCTTGCTGCATGGGGAGATTCTTCAAGTGATTCAGAAGACCCTGATGATCCAAAAGATGTGTCCATGGTTGCTGTGCATGAGGAAGAAACTGTCTTCAATGAAATGTTTGCTCTCATGGCTCACACAGAAATTGAAGAAGAGGACAATCAGGTAACCCTTCTAGATATGAAAAATGACTTGGATAAATATTCTCTTAAAAAATTGAGAACCTTGGCCAAAGTCATGATTGATTCTGTGATAGAGTTAACATCTGAAAGAGACACCATGAATGCTGAACTTGACAGTTTGACTGAAAACAAAGTTAAACTTGAAGAGAAAATGTCAAGAATGGTGTCTCTAGAGTCAAATAACTCTGAACTTAAGAACCAGTTGAATCAGATTACTGAAGAAGCTGAAAAGCTGAATGGAATGTCAAATAGTTTGCAAGCTGAAATTCAAGAAAAACTAAAAAACTCTGAGAAAAACATTGGTCTGTCACTTGAAAAGAGTAACAAATTAGAACAGGATATTGTGAAACTTAAGGAAGAACTTGAAAAATCCCTTAAGTGGACCAAATCCTCAAAGTTACTTTCAAATGCAACAAATCAGAGTAATTTCAATAAGAAAGGACTAGGAAGTCTGAACATAAGTCCTCCCTATAATCCTCACAGTAAGTATGTGTTTGTGTCTGACAATCTGCTGTGTCTCCATTGTGGTAAGAATGGACATTTGAAGAATGACTGTGCTAGCTGGAGAAACTCCTGTGAAAGGTTCTCTAATCATGCTGAAAGGCATAATGTACCAATAAAGAGACCTGGTCCTCCAAAGCATGTTTCAACTCACAGATTTTCAAAGAAAAAATCTGTACCTGCTCCTATGTCCTTTGTTAGAAAGCTTCAAAATCTACCATATTGGACTAAATACAATCTAATCACTCCTTTGTCTGCCTACTGGGAACTCAAGCTGAAATGGGTTCCCAAGCTTAACAAGTGATTTTTGGTGCAGGTGAGTGAGAGGAGCAGCAATCGATGTTGGTATATGGATAGTGGCTGCTCTAAGCATATGACTGGTGATGTAAAGAACTTCTTCTCACTCAAGACCCTCCAAGGAGGAGGTGTCTCATTTGGTGATGGCAAGAAGGGGTACATTTTGGGAGTTGGCAAAGTAGGAAGATCTCTTGAAGATTCAATTGACAATGTTTACCATGTGGATGGGTTGAAGTACAGCTTGTTGAGTGTGTCACAAATCTGTGACAAAGGGAATGAGGTCAAATTCACTTCTGAGAAATGCACTGTGGTGAGTCTAACTACAAACAAGGTAATTCTCACTGCACACAGAAGTAAAAATATGTATGTGGCAAACTTAGAAACATCTCATGGAGATGACCTAATATGTCTTAGTGCTCAGAATGAGAATGCTGATCTCTGGCATCGTAGACTGGGGCATGTAAGCTCATCTTTATTGAACAAACTGATTTCTAAGGACCTGGTCCGAGGTTTGCCCAAACTGAAGTTTGCTGAAAATAAAATCTGTGAAGCTTGTGTTAAAGGAAAACAGATCAGATCATCTTTTAAGCCCAAAAATCAAGTAACATCATCAAGAACACTAGAGTTGCTTTATATGGACTTGTGTGGACCCCTTAAGGTTTAAAGCAGAAATGGCAAGAAGTACATCTTGGTGATTGTTGATGATTACTCAAGATACACCGGGACAAGATTTTTGCGATCAAAGGCAGACACAGCTGAAGAGTTGGTGGTATTCTTTAAAATGATTCAAACCAAATTGAATCAAGTTGTTTGCAGCATTCGATCTGATCATGGCACAGAGTTTGAAAACTCAACACTGGATAGATTCTGTATGGAAAATGGTACAAGCCATAATTTTTCTGCTCCAATAACTCTTCAACAAAATGGAGTAGTGGAAAGGAAGAACAGAACCTTGGTGAACATTGTCAGAACTATGATTATTGAATCAAATCTTCCTCAAAGTTTCTGGGCTGAAGCTGTTAACACAGCATGTCATGTTACCAACAGGTGTCTAATAAGAGCTGTCTTGAATAAGACTCCATATGAACTGCTCAACAACAGAAAGCCAATGCTGAGCTACCTTAGAGCATTTGGATGCGGATGTTTTGTGCTGAATAATGGAAAGGATGATCTGGGAAAATTTGATCCAAGAAGTGATGAAGGAGTATTTGTTGGATATTTTTTATCCAGCAAAGCCTACAGAATATTCAACAAACGAACACAATGCATTGAAGAAAGTATTCATGTTGTATTTGATGAAGATGGAAGCTTGAAGAATGATGGATCAAATGATGATGATGATGTGCTGAAAATGCTCAAATCACAGAAGATTGAAGGAGGTGAAGCTGATGCAGATTAACAACTGAAAAATGACTGTGATGATCAGAATCATAGTCTACCTGAAGAGGATGCTGATGTTGAACAGGATGATATGGTACTTGGTACTACTCCAAACTCCAGCCAGAGTCCATCAGACTCCCCAGAAGATGATGTCACTCTTGATGAAGAAGAACATGCTGATCTGCCAAATCAGTCTGCTGCAAAGTCAGGATGGAAGCATAGTTCATTACATCCTCTTGATAATCTCAATTCCCTTGAATTCTGGAATTCAAACTAGATAAAAAACAAGAAATCTAGTTGCATTGTCAGGATGGAAGCATAGTTCATTACATCCTCTTGATAATCTCAATTCCCTTGAATTCTAGAATTCAAACTAGATAAAAAAACAAGAAATCTAGTTGCATTCTCAGCATTCATATCATCTATTGAGCCCAAGAATGTTAAAGAAGCATTAAGTGATGCAGACTGGATCAGTTCTATGCAAGAAGAACTCCATCAGTTTGAAAGAAGTAAGGTATGGTACCTGGTTCCTCGACCTGAAGGCAGAACAATAATTGGAACTAGGTGGGTATTCAGAAACAAACTTGATGAAAATGGAGTAATTACTAGAAACAAATCCAGACTGGTGGTGCAAGGATACAATCAAGAAGAAGGAATAGACTATGATGAGACTTTTGCACCTGTTGCCAGAATGGAAGCTATTAGAATCTTAATAGCTTTTGCTGCTTTTATGGGGTTCAAGCTGTATCAAATGGATGTGAAGAGTGCATTTCTGAATGGAGATCTCAAAGAGGAGGTGTTTGTCAAGCAACCTCCTGGTTTTGAAGATGCAGAGCTACCAAATCATGTGTTCAGATTGAATAAGGCACTATATGGTCTGAAGCAAGCTCCAAGAGCATGGTATGAAAGGCTGTCAAAGTTTCTGCTGAAGAATGGGTTCAAAAGAGGCAAGATAGATAATACTTTGTTCTTATTAAAAAGAGAACAAGAATTGCTTATCATTCAAGTCTATGTGGATGACATAATTTTTGGAGCTACTTCAGAACATCTCTGTGAAGAATTCTCATCACTAATGGGAAGAGAGTTTGAAATGAGTATGATGGGTGAATTAACATTCTTCCTTGGTCTGCAAATCAAGCAATCATCAAATGGGATTTCAATATGTCAGGAGAAGTACATTAGGAGCTGCTGAAGAAATTCAATATGTTTGATTCTAAACCTATTGATACTCCTATGGGAACAAATTCTAAGATGATAGTAGAGGAATCTGATCCTCTTGTGAATCAAACAATGTACAGGGGAATCATTGGATCCTTGTTATATCTGACTGCTAGCAGGCCTGATATTGTGTACAGTGTTGGAATGTGTGCCAGGTTTCAAGCATGTCCTCGTGATTCACACTTGAAGGCTGCAAAACGTATTCTTAGATACTTGAAGAAAACAGGGGACCTGGTTCTCTTTTATCCTGCAGGTGATACTTTTGATTTAGTTGGTTTTGCAGATGCTGATTTTGCAGGTTATCAAGTTGACAGGAAGAGCACCTCTGGAATGGCTCATTAACTTGAATCATCACTTATCTCTTGGGGTACCAAGAAGCAGAACTCTGTGGCTCTTTCAACTGCTGAAGCTGAATATGTAGCTGCTGCAGCCTGTTGTTCTCAATTGTTGTGGATCAGGCAACACTTGGAAGATTTTGGAATTCACATCAAAGCAATTCCTCTTATATGTGACAATACTAGTGCTGTTAGTATGGGAAAGAACCCAGTCCACCACAAGAGAACAAAGCATATTGATGTTAGACATCACTTTTTGAGAGATAATGTTGAGAAGGGAAATATTGTGCTCACATATTGTCCAACGGAGGAGCAAATTGCAGATATCTTCACTAAGGCTCTCAGCAAGGATCAATTTGAGAGGAATCGGTTAAAGTTGGGGATGTTGATCTCCAAGTGATGCTTTTAGCTTCCAACAATGGAACTCCCTTGATGGCTAAAATTGCAGTGCAGGTATCCTTTGTGTGAATTTTGAATATCTGAACAAAGATCTCTTTTGTACCTTTTGTAGGTATACTCTCAGTAGGGACCTGCTCAGCAAAAGAAGCAACTAGAACAATTAATGAATGAAGTTAAATTCTACTATGGTACCTGGTACCTGTCCAAGTTAGTATTTATACATTAAATTTAAACTGAAAAAATTTGACCGTTGAAAATGCCACGTGTCAGTCATCGGTTACTCTGACCGATCAGTCCCATCATTTCTCCCTCAAACGACGCATCCAATCACAGGACCTGACACCTTTTCACTTCTTTTAAAAAGGCCTTTCTTCTTTTTGAAACTCTCATCTGTCTCTTAACTTCTTCTCTCTTTTCACGAAAGGTTTACTAAAATTTCAAGGGCAAAATCTGTCTTCTTCTTCTTCTCTTTGTTGTTCAAAGAAACCTTCCAGTTCAACAACCATGTCTTCTTCTTCATCTTCTTCCAAACAAATGTTGAATGCTCTCAGTGAAATAGAGCCCCTTGCCTTCTATTCTCCGACCAATGCTCAAGCCAAACTTCCTCCCCCACCCAGTCCTCCACAAGACACTCCTGATAACCCTTTTTTCGCCATAGATCTAAACACTTCTGCAGTGTCTACTGGACCTGTTCCATTTCAAGACATGTTGCCTGACAACATGTTTGAAGGGGATCTACCAAAACATAGGGCTTCCGAGTCTAACATACTGGCAGCGAGTGAGGAACTCGTGATTGAAAGCCTGGCCATGATGCGAGAAGAAGCAAGGGCAGAGCATACTGAAGTCCTGGAAAAGGAAGAGGTAAGACCTACTCAGCCTATCTTTGATAAAACCCCTGATTTAGGAAGGTACTCTTCTTTCTCCTCTTCTGAATCTGCAAGTGAGGAGGAGCCATTAAAATGGAAAGTTGCGAGAAGAGAAGGAGTGGGATCTAGAAAAGGGAAAGAAAAGGTTGTAGAGGAGGCCCCTAGGAGACGACCTACTACAAGGTCTGCGGCACAAAAGTTGATGGCTGATGCCTTGAAGGCAAGTGCACGTTCTACTGCTGCTGTTAGAAGTGCAAGAACCTTCAAGGTATCAAACTTTAGAATACCTGAGGCAAATGTGGTTGAGTTGTCTGGAGAAGAAGTTGAAAAGAAAAATAAGAAAAAGAAGCCAGAAAAGAAAAGGGAAAGGGAAACAAGGAAGGTTGAAAAATCGCAGTCGAAAGGGAGGAGATCTGAGAAAAAGAGAAAGCGGTCACAGGGACCTGGTTCCCAAGCCAGGAAAATTGAGAATGTCAACTTGCAGGAGGTAGTTGACAACCTGAGGAAACAACCAGTCTTAGCTGGAAGAGTTTTTGATATGGGGATCATAACTCTTCATGGCATGGATTCTCTACACGATATGGTGGAGATTCAGTCTTGGCTGCACTTGTTCGACAAAAGTTCCCCCATTCTCCATGAAGAAGAGGTTCGTGAATTTTACTACAACAATTCGGGGATGATGGGAGAATCCTCACACGGGTCAATGATATTGTCATATCTTTGGATGAGGAGGTGTTGAGCAAAATTCTCAGGGTGCCAAAAGAGGGGACCCGGTCTGTACAGGGAAAAACTTGCTCTTCTGAGTTTGCCTCCATGATTTTTAAGACACCCACAACTACGGTTGCTGTGATTCTTAAGAAAATCATGAAGAGTGAGTATCAGCTGGTGTTTGAGTTTGTCAACAAGGTGCTCCTTCCTCGCACAGAAAAGAGGACACTTGCTACTGCTGCTGACTTGTATGTGATGGAGATGTTGTGCAGCTTTGAAGCCCTGATTCTTCCTGGTCTAATGATTGAGCACATTCACAAAACTGTCATTGAGAGGAAAGGTGTTCACGGAATGGGTTATGGATACTTCCTCACAGATGTATTCAAGTATTTTTGAATTCCTCTCAGTGTTGGAAAGGTTGGGACTGTTAAACAGACTATCTCTGAGAATACCTTAGTTGAGTGTGAGTGCATAGAAGGCAAAGGCTATCCAAAAAGCAAGATGGCTCAACTTATTGAGGACCAGGAACAGCTTAAACACGAGGTTGAAGAACTCACTGTGCGGTTGAGTGGAAAAGAGGCAGAAATTGCTATACTCAAAGCAGACCTGCTTACTGCACAGAGTGAGGGACCTTGTTCTTCAGTAGTTCAAGCTCTGGATAAAGAGAATGCTGAGTTGAAGGCGAAGATAACTGCCCTGCAAGAAAAGGCCATCAAGGATAATGATGCTGCCAATGCACGACTCACTCTTGTTATCTAGTCCCTATCTCATCCTCCCCCCTCTTCCTAGACTGTTAATCAATTCTCCCCTGTGTCATTTTTTTTGTGTGGCTTATCAATGTGTTGATGGATTTTTAGTTTGTTTTTAATGTATTTATGTTATGATGGCATGTTGGTTACTTTATTCCTTTGTTGTTCTTGCTATCTTCTTTTGTGAATGCTCTTCCTCTACTGTTTGATTGCTTATTAGCTTTGATCTTGCTCAGTATTTATGTTGGCATCACTGGTTTACTGCATATCTTTTTTATGATGCCAAAAGGGGGAAGTAAACTGTGAGTACCTAAATGTTAAATAAGTAAAGGGGGAACATACAGTAAGGGGGAACATACAGTCAGGGGGAACAATTCTAGAGAAGATCTCAGAGTATCGTTTGTCATTATCAAAAAGGGGGAAAATGTTATTTGTAGTTTTGATGATTTGACAAACTTAGGGACCTCATAAAGGTACCGGGTTTTCTTACTTGAGTATTGCAGGTTCTTACTTGAGTATTGGAGGGTTCTTGGTTGAGTATTGCAGATGAAACAAACCCAGGGACCTAGTAGAGGTACCAGACTCTCAGGATGATGAGCCAGTCGACTGCCAGCTGGAGATGGTACAGAAAGTAGGTGCACACTTCCCGATGGCGTCAGAAAGTGTGACTTTTCCAACCAATGGCAAAGAAGTTTAGGAAAGTGACTTGTCTATACAAAAGACACTTTCCTAAACATTTTTTTTTTGTTTTTGCAACTTGATAAAAACTTTTCAAGAACTCTTGCAAAGGCTACTACAAAGCAAAGGAAGAATTATTCCAAGAACAACACAAATCTCTGAAGCTTTTAGTGCAGCTGTTTAGGAATATATTCTCTTGTTCTTAACTTGTAAGCTATTCCTGAATCTATAAAGGAATCAGTGTGTAGTGTTTGAAAGTCTAGGTTGTCCAGGTGGGATAACTTAGTGGGTAGATAGTTTTCTACTTAGGCTTGTTAAGCAATAGGGACTGTTGCTTAACTGTAAGATTGATAACTCTTTCTTACGTTTGTTGTAATCGTGTTTTACTTTTGCTTTTGAAGATTAGTGAAAACGATTGAAAATCCTGTGGAACAGGTCGTGGTTTTACTCCCTTAAGCAAGAAGGTTTCCACGTAAAATCATTGTGTTGATTTTACTGTATTTTACTCTCTTGTAATTTTCTGGAGTGTAGTAAGGGACCTGGTCCATTACTTGTTAAGTGAAGGCTCATATTCTAACAGGACTATAAGTGTATGCATCTCTTAGATGCAAATTAAATATCTGCTATATATTTGTATCCCTTTAAATCCATGGTTATATTAAACCAACAAATCCACTTGGTCGTGATCTGTTATCAATTATCAATAATGATACATCCTACCATTTAAAAAAATTACAAAAAAATTGCCTCTGGGTACATCTTTATCCCCTCTCGAATACATCTCTCGCTCCCCCTTTCAAGATACATCCATATCCCTTCGCGGACATTCCTCCCATTAAGCCATGTATCATTTGCAATGTATCGGATAATGTACCAAGGAATGTCTCTGAGAAAAATGAAAAATTGAAACTTTTGTAATCGGATAAACTTCTCGGATAGAATATATGTATGAGATTTCTTTTTTAAAAAAATAAAAAATCAACAATTTAATGCATGGGTATATAAATATTAAAACTAAAAAATTATCTCTCCAATTATATATTATGAGAGTTGTCCTAGTTCAATTTACTATAGGTGATACAAAGAGATATCCGTCACAATTTGCATATTCATTAGTTAAACAAAACAATAAGTGGGGAAGAACAAGAAGAGTATGAATTAGCTACGCTTTAATAGTAACAGACTTCTCTCTATAAATTAATATGATCACTTAATCAATATTATTGAATCATAATTATATTTGAGGAAGTAAAAAAAAAGTAGTTAATCATCTAATCTAATAAATATACTGAATCATATTTGCTTCTAGTTTTCCTTCTCGTTGTTTCCCTTGTTGAGAGCAGAATTTCTTGCGGTAAGTTAATATTATTTTCGATTTATATTATCTGTCTTTTAAATTAGTAACTTATATTTATTCGAACCAATTCTATTTACAAAGACAGCAAATATTTCGTATAGGAGAAAGTACATTTCTTTTTTTGCTTTTATAATTTGAATGACTAATGAAACAACGTGTTACAAATTTTACTCAAAATACTTCAGCTCAAGTTTGTAAAATTTTTTATAGTTTGAAGTCCGTCAAAGATATTGTCCTTAAGGATATTTCATCAATACAAGTGTATTATCAAAATTCAACAAATTCTTTTAGTATAATACAACGAGCTAGGAAACTAACAATGTTACAGTACAAAAAAAAAAACCAACAGAACAGAATATAGGAAAGATAAATTTCTTATAGTACATGTGTTATTAATAATGACATATTGATGGTTGAATATATATAAAAAATTTCCTACATGAATATTGCCAATGATAACAGTTAATTCCCTTCTTAACAATTGTCATCTCCTTTTCTATTTTTGGATGGATTGGGTGATTTATAGATGGATCCATGAGGAATTTGATTACTGAGATACAATGTATGACGTTCAAAACGGTGAGACATGTATTAACATTATTAAGAATTATGAATTGACAATTAGTACTACAGTTCAGTAAATCCAAATCTCGATTGTGAAAAGCTGTTTATTGGTCAATAGTTGTGCCTTGATGGCTATATTTCCTCAGAACTCATAGAGTTAAATTTGTGAATGAACAAGAAACCAAATAACTAAGCTTGTATTTAGTTTTTTTTATTGATCTCAATAAATTAATGGACCATGGTGCTTCTATGTTGAACTATGTGTAAATTAAAGCAATTTTCAACTTAACTTCGCTATAGTTCTCTTATAATAATTATTAAAAGAATATCAGAACAAATAATATCGTTATAAAGAGATTACAGTACATAAATAAAACACATAGACAAATGATAAATCCATCCATCCAACCAAGAAAGTAAGTTTATTGATCAAAATATATAATTAAAGGACATTAAATATAGGTAATTTAATTTCATGGAATAACATTAATTTTTTGGGGGTGAAGTATACTGATCCTTGTGAAGCGTTGCATAGGGTGGTGATGGATTAGCCCCAGATGGTGGTGATGGGCCTCTTGGTAACATTGGAAGAATATATGAAGATCCATCTCCAGTATTGCTAATTCCTTTTTGTGATACAACTTTGAATGTTAGCCTTTCACTATTTGAAAGACCGGTAGATAGAGTAAGCAAAAGCATCAAGGCAAATATGAGATTGGATTTTTTCATAGTGATAGACATGGTTAAAAAGTAGAGATTTTTGAGAATTGTTTCAACTTCTTTTTCTTGGTTGATTTGAAGGTTTAGTACTGACCTCCTTGAAGTTGTTTATATAGTATCAAGCAGTGGTCGAGTCAGAAATCAAATGAAAAATATTCCAAAAAAAAAGGGGAAAATGAAGGGTGTTCAAAAAAGGGAGAAAACGAAGGGTGTTCAAAGAAAGGTAAAAAAGATTGCTGCTAGTGAGATTAATTGAAATTTTATGAAGGGTGTTCAAAAAAGAAGGAAAAAAACGAAAGGTGTCCAGAAAAATGGAAAAAACAAAGGGCGTCCAAAAAAGGGGGAGAAAATTGTTATAGATTCGATAGGACTTTCACGAAAGATTTTATAAAAAGAAAAAAACGAAAGGTCCATAAATGAAGAAAAAATTACTGATAAAGAGATTAAACACGAAAACATTGAACTCTTTTAAATAAATCTAAAATTACTAGGAAAAATCTGTGGAATTTAGTACTAGTACATCCTATTTTATGGAAAAAAATTTTGTGCATGAATAAGAATATTACAAGTATCAAATCTATACTTTTAATCAGTGGGGTTGGAGAGAGGGGGAGTTTTATGTCTTATTTATTTGTTTTGTATAAAAAGTAAAGTTTATCTTAGCAAAGTTCAAGGAATCGAGTCATTTAACAATAAAAATAAAATCTTTTACTTATCATAATTTATATAATACTTCATTTTCCTTTTTAGTCACTTTTGAAAAAGAATATATTTTTATACTTATATTTTATTTTTGTTATAAATTTTAAAATTGTGAATTTTGAAATTCAAAGATGTAATTGGATATACTATGTATTTATTTGGAAAAAAAGAGTTTTCTGAGTGAATACAATTTCTTTTAAATAATGTTCATCAAAATTTCGCAGTCAGTCAAATACCTTTTTAAAAATTAACAAAAAGATAAAATAAATTATTTTTTAACAAATTAAAATAGAGATGTGTGACATAATATATTACTCACATAATAATGAGCAAGAGGAAGTAGCAAACTTCATTTTTTTTTAGAGCAAACTTAAATTTGGATTTAGTGTGAACAAATTTTAGCATTTATTTTGGATAATAATAATCTGATTCTTAATGGACAGCTAGATACTGCACTTGAAAAAAAAAATCCGATCTTGGATATAATGAGATCGTCTTTGCTGAATGGTTGTGCCTCGAGGGCTATGTTGCGTTATGACGCATCATCAAATCTTGTTTTCGATAGGAAGTGCTAGGCGGTGCGATGAAAGCGAAACTTAATTTAAGTTGATTTAAAGATTAAATTAATAAATAAATTATTAATATGTTTAAAAATTATTCAAGTTAAAATAAAAATGAAAATAATTATATTTTCTCCATCTATTCTAGAGTTAAGGTAAGCAAAAGTTTGACACGAACATTACGAGAATAAGGCCTGCAACTATTCTAGAAAAGGGAAGTTTGAAAGAGGCACTGTTTTATCGAAAAAATGATTTCGAAAAGAGTTTGGTTTATTTTTAGAGTTATTTTCGACTTTTAGGAGTCGCCACTTAATTTTTAAGTAAAATTAAGAAAACTCGTTCTCAAAACAATTTAAACAGAAAACATCATTTTTGAAAACATTTAAAGGGGTTCGGGATTCCTATTAGCGTCTTAGGAAGGTTTCGAAAAGAAGCACCTAAGATGCTCCGCTAACTACGATTTTCCTGCGATTAACTTATTTGACTATTTTTTGTTTTAACCTTTGCAAATTGAAGTTTGAATTTTATCAGAAATTTAGTTAGGCAAATTTTCAAGTTTTTAGAATGTTTTATTTGTTTATCTTGCAATTTCGCGAGTCCGTTTCGAAGTTAACTTTCTTAAGGTTTTTATCTAGACAGATTTTACGAATTTGAAATATTTAACGCTTAGAAGTTAGTATTAAGATTTAATTTTAGTTTTAAAGTTTGATAAAATAGAGAGACATTTCGATGGGGTTGGAGTTTTTCTAACCCTAAATTAACGACATTCGAGCGAACACATAAGCAAATAGTGAAGAGAGAGAGAGAGAGAGAGGGAGAGAGATTTTGAGTTTTGACCCATCCACCTGTCCTAAGCTAAACACAAAAAAAAACAAGGAAAAACGAAAACGATAAGGGCTTATGCCCGTTACAAACAAATACAAGAAAGTAAAACATAAGTAAAAATTTCTTCCGAATGGTCCTCCTCAGACTTCTTCAATCTTCACGACACTAGTAGGGTTGACTCGAAAAGGGAATTACGAAGCTTTGCGACTCTCCGCTAATGCAAAGGAACGCGAGTTGATAATGGAACTCGAGCAGATTTTCATGCAAGACAATAAAAGGATTAGTATGTATCAAGCAAAAACCAATTAAGGAAAGCTATTAATGTCCAAAATGTGACATTCCCGAAACTAAGCCACGAAATAAAATAATAACACATCAAGGAAAGATAACGCTCAAGAAACACATATTATCATTGCTAGGAACCCAACAAATGATAGGAAATGTAATAAGCGGAACATTTAATCGGAACGAGTGTGTGAAAGAAAATTTCCCACAGCATGCTCTTCCACAACAAGAGAGCTGGACACAAAATTTCATACAGCCAAAGCACACATTTTACGGCGTGAATAAATTGACGAGTTTGATCCTTGGATCAGTACACATGCCACGGTTTTGTATAAAATCTCTATTATTATGCTCACTATAGAAAATTTATACGGATGACACACCGACACGCAAAACTAACACATAGCGTTGCAACTGAAAGGCGAACGCAAGAAAGCAAAAGTAATAATAAAAATAAAAAATAAAAAAAATGATAAAATAAGCATAACATAAGCGAAAAGAACGTAGGAAACTACACATATCTTCATTAAAAAAGGGTCAACACAAGAAACAGAACATGAGAGCAAGATTTGCAAAACACTACTATAAAGTATTAAAACGAGTATATAAAAAACAATCAAAATACACAACATTTTACACTTTGTCAAGATAAAACAATACACAATAGCTTACTAAAATCATTTAAATTAGTGGAACAACAAAGATTTCAAGATGGAGAGAACAAAAGTGTAAACTAAGGACAACAAGATGTAGCGACCTCATGCGATTCCTTCTATTAACTTCGAAAGGCTAAACTTACGTACGTAACAATACCAATGCCGAACAAGAAAAAAAACAAACAATACACGACCTTCAGACGACTGAAAACTCAACACAAAATAATCGTTAATCTGTAAAGAGGGGCTGCAAGAGGCGTCGAAGAAACAGAACAGCGAGGCCTACGTCGGCTGCGAATCCCGTGAGTATGATTCGATAGGGCAGCTACATCGACGAAACCTCTAAAGACGCGTATGTCATACCAAATGCCATTGAATAAGTGGCGAGTAACAGCCGACTTAGCATAGATACGAGAGGAGAAAAGCGAAAACATGAAGAAGCAAACGAAAACATGGATACGTGCCGACCAACACAACGATGTAAAAAAAAACGACAGGACTTGTATACTCAAGATTCGACTATTTTGATACATTTGGTACAGCAGCAGCGTCCAGCATACCCAACAACAAAATCTACTTTCTAGACAAAACACACAAATGGAAACGAAGAAATAACATGGAACAGGGGAATTACCTTTTCGAGAGCAGCGGACTGAGACGACGAGCAGTAGCGAGCGACGAACTTTCACCGCGAACTCGTTAACGAAACGGAGTGTTTCTCTCTAAAACTTATCCGAATTCCTCCGTTCTTATGAAAACAACAGTAGAGAAACCAAAGTCTTTCCGAAAATTCGCAACAAACAGAATATCTAAAGTTTCTTTTCCAGAGATCCCAATTTCCGACCCTCAAAGTTCTAACCCAAAACTTTCCAAAATTTCGCAACTTTTTAGTTTAGATGACGATAAAAGGAACAAGAACTCAAAACCAACGATTTCTCAATTCTCACTCTCTGAAAATTCTTTTTTCTACTCAAGAATGTCCAACCCCGTTTTGAAGAGAGGTGGGGGTTTATATAGAAGGGGGAAACTAAGGTTTCGAACTTTAGGCGGGATCGACGAGTTCGAAACTTGAATTTTCTCTTTGGGTCAAACCCATCAAGGAACGATGCGTGTTGGGGGGATGACAGTGACGCCTTGCGTGTTGCAGACCTGCGTGACAGCGGCAGGGTATGGGTCTCTGCCATTCCGTCTCGTTCACGCGAAATGGAGGGGGAAGGGAGAAGAGCGTGGGGGAGAGACGCGGGGTTGTTGGCGTACGTCGCGTCTGCGTTTTCTGTTCTTTCTGGGAAATCGGCGTGGATTCTGGGAAAGGGGAAGAAGAATGGGGGGAGACGGGTATGGGCTGACAAAAGGGGGTTGGGTCGAAATGGGTCGGACGGAGGGGGGTAATTGGTGTGGGCTGGATTAGGAATTAATCTAGTGGGCTGGGATGAGGGATTTGGGCCTGGGAAAATGGGTTGGGCTGGAGGAAGGGAAGAGGAGGGAAAACGGGTCGGGGCGGGTTAATAAATGGAAAGGGTGCGGGTATGGGCTGACAAAACGGGGTTGGGTCGAAAGGGGAAATGGGCCGCCTGGGTTAATTGGGTTGTTGGAATTTGGGCTGACATGGTGCTGATGGTGGAGTGGGCCGCCTGGGGTTAATTGGGCCTTGAATTAATAGGAAATTTTGAAAACAGCCCAACTGAATAACATTGGAACTTTAAGAAAGGGTGGGCTTGTTTTGGAAAGAAGGCCCAAGTCAGGTTATAAAAAAAAAGGAAAAATAACTTAAATACACAACTATAAATTTTATATTCTCTAATTTTCCCTACTTTTTTTTAAATATTACATAATTCTCTTTTTTTTATTTTAGTGTAAGTTTTTAGATACATTACATTCTCTCTCCTATAATACACATTTACCCATTTTAATGCCTATTTTTTCTCCATTAAAACACTCAATCTCTTAAATCAGTTTTTGAATTTTAAATTTTATCCATTTAAACACTCAACCTTTTAATCAGCTTTTTGATTTTGAATTATTAAATTTAATTAATTTTAAATAAAATACCAAATTTTGTAATTTTGAATTTCAAAATTCAAAAAATTTGAAATTTAAAAAAATAAAAATTTCAGGAAGCAGGACAACTTCCATTAACTTCTACCGTTTTGTTCTTACTCCATCAAGTTTCAGTTTTTTTTTCCCATAATCATCTTCATTCTTCTTAACCCAGCATATTTCATTCTTTTCTTCTTTTTATTCTTAATCCATCATCGTCTATTTCTTCCTAATCTGTAATCGTTTGAACCCAACATCTTTTTATTATTAATCCATCATCAATTCGTATATTCTTCTCTTTTTTGTTTTTGTTATTATTAATTCGTATATTCACCATCTGATATTTTGGTACTTAAAACTGTTGTTAAAATTAGTAAAAATTTTAGTGTGCTTGCTGATACATTTGAATAAGTGTGTATAGTGTTTTAGATGGTGAATTGATACATGAATTTGTTGTGTATCATAATATTTTATATGTATCATGAAGTTTTGAAAATTGTTATAATGTATCATTCAATAAGTTTAGTAAATGCGTCATCAACTGTGCTTGATGATACATATAGAATCAGTGTGTACAGTGTTTAGTCAATGCACTGATACATGTAGTAGATATGTATCACATGTTTTGCATGTAGTATGAATTTCTGAAAACTGATATCATGTATCAGTAAGGTATTAGTTGTTTAGTTGATGTACTGATACATGTTTTGAAAATTGTTATAATGTATCATTCACTAAGTTTAATAAATGCGTCATCAACTGTACTTGATGATACATATAGAATCAGTGTGTATATTGTTTAGTCGATGTTTCTGATAGATGTATTAGATATGTATCACATGTTATAATGTTTTAGTTAATTCACTGATACATGTAGTAGACATGTATCACATGTTTTTCATGTAGTATGAATTTCTGAAAACTGAAACCATGTATCAGTAAGTTATTAGTTGTTTTATTTAGTATTTATATTTCAATATCGTTATAATTTGCTGTTTTATTTTCAAATTGCAGCCACTGAAGTACAAGATTAAAAAGATACCAACACATCCCATAAGATTTGCTGTCAATTTTAACAACAATTTCCTAAAGGACAGGAATGTGATCAGATTCCAGGGGGGAGGAGTATCTTCAGCAGACTGTTATGCAAGGAAACTATACTGCATATAAACACCAGAGGCAGAAGCATCTCCAGCTTCCAAAGACCTTTACTTGCTTCAAATTCATACTCTTAGGTCTTGTAATTAGAGAAGTTGTTGTATTGTCTTTTTATTCACTATGTAAGATTGTTTCTCGTGTTTTGTAGCTGTAGCTTGTATAGACTTTTTTTAATTGATAGGAATGTAGATAGTTATCATCTATTTGTTTTGTATTGAACACTATTGGATGAATAGAGTGCATCGTTCACCAAAAAAAGACAGATATTCAACCAAGCATAACATACATAAAATAAAAGCTAGAAACCCCAATATTCAATTATAACTAAAGAGAAACATTATATATTCTTATTGTCAGATTGACCGTAGTGTACTTTAAGGATTTCAAAGAATTCTTAGAAATGATCAACAATTATTTAAAGAAGCCATATTGAAAAGATAAATAAACTTCCCCTTGTTCAATTATTTTTTAGAGGTTGCACGATAATAGAACAAAGCACTCCCAACACTGAATCATCTTGATCTCCTACACGATTAGCTAATTCTATGCCACTCACCCAAAAAATTTGAGTCCTCAATATGAGTAGAATTTCACCTGCACTCATCCCAATCATGGTTTAACTCAAGTCTTAATACTAAAACACCAGCAAAAAGTCCAAGTCATTTTAACACAAAACAATGGAAGGAAAAAAAGGCTAATTATAAAAGGAGAAAAACAGAAGTCTTCAAAGTACAAATTTCTTTCTTATAACCCAAGTGTGCTTCCAAAAGAATGAATCCTAAAACTGAAATAGTACAAATTAACACAGAATTTGAGCTCGATGTCGATGAATCACCCATGCTATTCATTTATTATGAGTTGGCATTCATATTGTCTGAACAGACGATTCCATAACCTACTAGTATAAGCTCATCTACTGATAATTCTTAGCGACGGTTTATTGATCTACCCCAACACCTCACAGCAAAGAGAGATTAGCCACATGCCAATCCTCCCAAAACTTCAACTTTTACTGCCTTTATCTCTACCCTCTTACATCACTCTTTCCTTGATACATCAATATCCAACTCGGCTTGATACATCAATATCCAACTCGGCTGCAATTGCTGCTTTGAGATTAGAAAATGAAATTGAATCTCCAACAACGATTCCATCGATTTTGTAACTTTCATACTGCAATTCGTTCACCCAAATTCCGGAATGTCTCATCAAAATCGAAGTATTCATCTTGAAAAATCCACTGTAACAACAATAAAATTAATGTAGTTCGAAATTTAACAGATTGTTCATAAAAAATATTTTCAAAATAGATGATATAATCTTTGATTTTCAAAATTTGAAATTAATATCCAATTACGTGCTGATTTTATGGTGTTAATGATCTGTTACCTTAAATTAAGCTGTTTTAGTAACAACATTAATTGTACCGTTTTTTCCCCATTTTTTTCTCAACAGTTTAAACTTACCATGTATCATTTACTATGTATCACTAGAGTCTAAAGTATCACAGAACAACAAATTTAAGGGATTTTTTGTAAATACTAAATTTATCGGGACAGAATGTAATTATTGAATTACACTATGGGATTCCTTAAATTTTTGCTAAAAAAAATGGGTTGAAGGAGAAAAGTTAAATTAATAAAAGCCAATTGATTTAAAATAAAATGATTTTGGTATAAATTTATTAACGAGCTTATTTATTTAGTAAACTAATTATTAAAATCGTAAAAAGTGATTCAAAAGTGTAACTATACTTTTAAATTAAACTAGTTTAATAGCATTTAAAAATGTATATATATATTTTTTTTGTGGTTTTGAATAATCACGAGATATACGACTTATATACATAATTATGTAAATATGCATATTATCTAAAAATTATGACAAAAGTAATCGAAGTAACATAAAATCCATGTATTATATTATTATATTCGTAAAACTTATAAAACTAATTAATTTAAATTATTTGGAAAATTTAGGAAGCTCGATAATTAATTAATACCGACGCGGGTCAAAATTTGGGTGTCAACAGGCACAACATACACTTCACATATCTTTCACGTATAGTTGACCAACGTTATAGTTTAAACTTTAAGAACATATATGTAAAATTGATTGTACATACATCCAACTTCTGCTTTGAGAATACATACATATATACACATACAGTTGCGATCAAATATTATATCCTTAGAGATCTCAATTGGGATTAGATTTTTCAAAAATGAGTGAGAATAGCGTTATTTATGAAAATTTAACTGGAGCTCAATTCGTAAAGTGTGATTATTGAAAATTTTCGTCTTTAATATCCTTTTGGGATAGTTATGTAGTATATCCCACTTCTATTATGAGAACACATACATACTCACACATATATACACATTCAGTTATAATAAAAAAAAGTATAGCCTTGCTAGTCAATTATGATTATATTTTGCGAAAACGAGTATTAATAGCGTTAATTATGAAAAATTTTCATTAAAATTCAACTAGCACTTAATTCGTGAAATATAATTGTTAAAAATTTTCGTATATGATCTCTTTTTTGGATAGTTATTATGCATATATATATGCATATAAAATCTTAATTAATTTTTTTAGGAAATTAGAAAATTATTTTTTTAAAAAAACTTTAGATTACAATCTAGAATTTTGTAAGTTATTTAAACATTATATCACAATCAAAATTTTGTAACTTATTACAAATATAAGATAACAGTTAAGATTTCGTTTTTAAGATTGAACTTTATATGATTAAGTATCAAACCCAAATTTCATATCGTCCAAAGAATAATTTTTCCAAATTTATATTTACACAAATTTTTAAAATAGAAAAAAATCTTAATAATATACTTAAATAGTTAATTCAACCACGTGATTAAATTGGATTCCCCCTATTATTTTCCCTATTTTATAGTTACTATTAAATTTTATATATATATATATATATATATATATATATATAACTTATAATTAATAGAGGTAATAAAGTACCTAATATCCCCTTAAAGGGAGAGAGGAGCGTGAGCACGTTGTTAAATCAGAACTTAACCACCGTTTATGACCCAATTTTTAGCCTTTAAATCAAAATCGGAGCGTCAATTCGAGCCGTTTAATATCCAACGGCCACGATGGAGCGGACAATCCAACGTTTGTTTTCTCTTGTTCCCAACGGTCAAAAAATTGAAAATACAAAACGGCTCTAACAATTTTCCCCAATTCAGAACCAACTTTTCTCTCCATCTACATCAAGAAATTTTCAAGATTCATCTATTTTGTTACTTCTTTTGTGAAATTTTTTGAAACCCATTTGAGAAAAATGAGTGTTTTACAATACCCAGAAGGGATTAATCCAGCAGATGTTCAGATATGGAACAATGCTGCTTTTGATAATGGCGATTCTGCAGATTTTTCTTCACTTAAACGTTCTTGGTTGACGGATTCCTTTGAATCTGATGTATCAAGCAAGGAGAATCAAACTCCTTCGTTTGAGAATTCTTCATCTGTTAATCTGTCAGTTTCGATGCCCTTCAAGCCGCTAAACCCAAATGGGGCTATGGAGAATTCAAGACTCAAACTAAACAAGTCCATTTCTAAACAGAGTGTTGATGAGATGAGCATGACAAGTAGAAAGAGTGGAAAGGATAGCGATTTCCGTGATGAAAAGAGGATTGATGAGGAAATTGAAGAAATTGAAAAGGAGATTAGTAGATTGAATTCGAAATTGGAGGCATTGAGAATTGAGAAGGCCGAAAAAAGTTTCAAGATTGTTGAAAAGAGAGGGAGGGTTGTGCCAGCAAAGTTTATGGAGCCAAAAATGAGTGTTAAGATTGGAGAGGAGAAGAAAAAGATTGATGAGAGTTCATCAATGAGTGCAAAAACAAAGGTACAGACAAGAAGGGGTCTTAGTTTAGGACCATCTGAGATTTTCGCTGGAACGCGTAGTCGAGGGTTGAGTATGGGGCCATCAGAGATTTTTGCAGGGACAAAGGCAGGGACATCGGGCAAGCAGGGGATGATTACCCCAATTCAGCAAATACAAAACAGGCGAAAGTCTTGTTTTTGGAAGCTTCAAGAGATTGAAGAAGAAAGGGGGAAAAGTTCAAGCCTTAGTCCCAAATCAAGAAAAGCTGCAGCAAGAACTATGACTTCAAGGCAGGCAGTTACTACAATTGCATCAAAGAAGAATCTGAAGAAGGATGATGCATTTCTGAGTTCAGTTCAGCCAAAGAAATTATTCAAAGATGGCGAAAAATCTGTTCCTGCTAGCAAGAAGCCTCAGAGGCCAGGGAGGGTTGTGGCTAGTAGGTACAATCAGAGCACAAATCAGTCATCAGTAGTGAGAAAGAGGTCTTTACCTGAGAATGATAAGGATGAGACTAAGAGAAACGAAAAGAAACGATCTTTATCTGTAGGGAAAACGCGCGTATCACAAACAGAAAACAAGAATTTGGGTACTGAAAGCAGGGTAAAAAAGAGATGGGAAATTCCCAGTGAGATAGTAGTTCATGCTAGCACAGAAAGTGAAAAATCTCCACTGAGCATTACTGTGAAACCTGATTTGCTTCCTAAAATTAGGATTGCTCGGTGCACCGTCAATGAGACTCCTAGGGATTCTGGACCTGCCAAAAGAGTGATAGAGTTGATAGGCAAGAAATCCTTTTTCAGCAGTGATGAAGATAAGGAGCCATCAGTCTGTCAAGTTCTCAGTTTTGGTGACGAAGATGCTGAAGAGGAATAATGTGAAATAAGGGGAGCTCACCCTTTTCATTATGATCTTTATATTTTCAGTCCTGCCTTTTAATTTTTGTTCAATCTTATATGAGGCATACTAGTATTCTAGCTTGTTTGTTACAATATGAATAAGGCTTTGTGTTGCAGTATGTGGCCAAGTTACTTTTACTAAGGAAAATGTTGGACATCACTAATGCTTCCTCCTTGTTACATATAGGTTGTTGTTTCAGCTATTTTAGAATTTTGCAAAGGAAGAAACTTACTTCTGTGCTTCATAATTCACTTTGATGACAATATAAGATCTCATGCTTTTGAGGCAAATTAATGACTTAAGATTTCTATTACATGCTGCACTCCTCTGGTTGGAAAGTTTGTGTATGATCGACCTTATGTCCGAAAGTGTCAAAAAGGACTATGTTTGGCTTATTGGTTGGGTTCCTCGTGTTCGCCCCACCTATAGGATTTCACTTGTTTTTGTTGTTGTTGTCCCAAGTGTCTCATGATGGAAGTTGCATCTCAGTGACTAAGTCTTCCCTTGAGGTTCTTATGCTACTTTCTTTTCATAGCCATCTCCTACATCCTTGTAACTAATATCATCTTCATACTTACCCACCCCTCACCCCCGGGCATTTTGGCAGTTGAAGTCAATGTAACTCTGATATTAGTGTTTCCCAGCCTAGATTTGTGTATCCTTCACTACATTATTGGTGGTGGCTTTATTGATAAAAGACCTTTGTTTCTCTTCTGTGTGTTGGTATTGTCATTGGTGGTGGTTTCATTCAAAACAGATTTTTTCTTTTATGTTCTTTGGTGTATGCTTATTTCATTTTTTCGAGTTTGGACTACAAGTCTAGCTTTACTCCCTAGCTTCTTGATGTTTCCCAGTCTGCATAGACATCTTGTGATTAATCATCTCTACATATCTGTTGTGAAATGCAATTTCTCTTTCAAGAAACAAACTTCTACAGCTCTCTAACTTAAGGATGACAGTCATATGATATAATTCAGGTTATTTCACTTCTATATCTGTCTAAACTCAGGGCTGCATCAAATGGACAGACGGCACTTACTGGACATTAGAAGTTCTTCTATAGATGATACTTCACAACTACTTATCTTCTTAATTCTTATACTTAACCAAGAAGGATATGTAATTTTCAGTTCAAGATTGATGTCATCTGTTGCATACCTTTTAAGATGCTTCTCTTGTTGTCAAAGTAGTATCAAGCTATGTTACTCAAGACTCTCCAAAATTGTTGCTGCACCTGTGTTGGATTCCCTAAAATGCACTACTTTAGAGAATTTGACACGCATCCGTCAGACATTTTCGAAGAGTCAGAGCGAACATAGGTATCAATAGTGTTGTGAACCTCTATATGCTTCTCACTCTTTACTAAATGCAACCTTTCACCACTTGGTTCAACTCTTTAGTACCTCAATAGCTAACTACACCTTGGTTTCTCTTTTTACTCCCCATTGATGAGGCAATGGTTGTGTTTGAAAGTTCTTGATTCTTCTTTTTCTTTTGTAACTCATGTAGCTATATGAATTCCATATTTTCATATACTATAGGCAGACGAGTCATCTGCAGAAACTAGAGACATTATTACAACAATAGTAACTACGCCTTAGTCTCAAACAAGTACAAAAACTCTAAAAACTATTATACATAATGTTCTCTCTTGAGATTAGCTAGCACATCTTAAATACAGGCTTGTGAGAGTTAGAAAGTACATGTAACCAATACATTATCTTGATTAGAAACTTCAGGTAGTGAGAACAAACTTATCAAATGCAGCATTCTGATATCATATGAAATAATTTAAGCATTCAGCTCAAAACAAAGTAATAGGTCGTATAATTTAAGAACTTAATGAACCTTTTGCCATGATGCCATTATTTGAATTTCACAAATTTTCAAGAATTCTTTTTACCATATGTTCTAAAGTCGCATCAAACTATTCTCACAGCACTAACAAGGAATATCACTAGTAGAATACGTAAATTAGATTAAATTATAATTTAACTCTATGTCAAATCAATAGAATACTAGTATCATATAAAATGGACTACGAGAGTCGAGAGGTACCTTCACCCCACTTGCAAATGACGAAGTCATATTTGCATTGACCATGAGTCTCCTAGAATACAAGATTTAAATATAATTTGATCCTATCATAAATATTAAATATCACACGAAAGAAAATTATATTAAAAATACTTTATATAAAATAATAATTTTCATACTTTTTTTTCAGCTCCAACCAAATAACGTCTACATACATAAAATACATAGTACTATTATTATTAATCATAAAGCCATATATTTATTTGTTTATAACTTAATAAAATAAAGTTATTGTGTTTTTGAAACATCAGATAGGCAATAATACACGTTGTCCCAGTCCTTCCACAGCCGAAAATGCGAACCAAGGGTTTTTCTATTAGCTCTTGAGACACCATGAAAGTTAGGGGTTTTAGGCTCTTCCCCCAATTCACCTTCGCTTCTGAACAGACATCGAATCTACAATTTCGCCACTCAATGCAGTTAAAACCCTAATTTGGGTTTCATAAAACCCCTAAAATCTCTGCAGAAAAGATGGTAGCAGCTGCTTTCAATGGCAGAGCAAAGCTGACCACTTTAACTTTCCTATTATGTCGTTCTTGTTTTAATCAATTGAACTATAGTGTTTCTGTTGGGGTACACTCTTCTGCTAAAGGATTTTGGGCACTCAACACATTGCATCGCTCTGGAAATTTCTTTCTTTATGTGAGTTTTGTTCGTTTTGGTTTGTCAGTTTCTTTTACCTGAAAATGCTTATCCGCTCCGATATACGAATTTGTTTGTCTAGTTTTCTATTAATGCTGAAAATACAACTTTAATCTTGCCGTGGTAAGCATGTTATGTGAAAAGTTCGAAATAAAGAGTTGCCAAAGAAGTAAATAATAAAAGGAGTGAGTGTTAAATGCTTATTTTTATTGATTGTGAAAGGAAAGGAACATACATGATATGCGAAGGTCTTTACCCTTTATATTTTGGAGTGGTTAGAGTAGGCTTTAGTTTATTTTCATGGAATGAAGCTTGACAAAGTTAGTGCTTTTTTATTTATTTATAAAGAGTAGTTAGATAGGGTTGTTCTTGTTTGTGCAAGTGTACTTAGAGCTACTGTCGTTATCAGTAACTAGACAAAAGAAATGAACTTTGATTCAAGCTGGCCCAGGTCCAACAATTAAGGTTTTGATCTTTAGTAAGAGACATGATACATGAAAATGTTGTTTGTGGTAATGGTTGCTTGCAGCTTTTTTTTCTTGATGAGGTAGTGTTGGTGTTTGCATGTGAAATAGGTGTTGGTTAACGTGATCGGGTTATATGCCATGAAGTTTATCTCATGTTAACTTTGAACTAGGAAGGTATGAACTGTATTTTATATTACGGAGGCCTGTTTGCGTACATGGGTTGTAGTTAAGACTCATTTCACAATTGACTCAGAGAACACAATTTGAGATTGGGAAACTCTTTTTGCAACACTGAATTATGACATTATATTTCTTTCGACTCTAGTCCTGTTAACAATCTTGAGTCACTTGCTTTAGCTATTTCTATTAGGGAAGTACATTTTTTTCTTTGGTCGTTTAATGTTGTGATTTACTGTTGATTTCTAATACAGAATTATATTAAATCCATCCCAGTTGGAGTCCTCCTCAATTGGCCAACTTTTGCCCCTAGTATTTTTGGCTGCTGCCAATCATTCTCAACCCAGGCATCCCCCACTGAAATTGTGGATGACGTGTTGGCAGAAATTCTCATGGTTATGGCCAATTCTCAAAGTTCAGGAGAGGAACTCTGTGCTACATATATTGATAAGTTTTGCAATGACAGAAATTTATCAGGAGCCATTAGGCTAGTGCGAACCTTGCATGATAAAAATATCCACCTCCGCCCTAGTGCATACGATCGCCTTCTGAAAGCTGCAACCGAGGAAAGCGATATTCGCCTCCTATGTCAGTGTTTCAAGGATCTGTTAGTATCTTGCAAACCTCTGAATTCATCGACATATCTTATCTTTGCTCAGGCATTTATCAAGGAAAATGATGTTGCCTGCTTACTAAGATTTGTCCGGGAGATTTCGGAGTTAATATTTCCAAGTAGTACTCCAGTTATGAATAGGATCATCTTTGCCTTTGCTGAATGTGGACAGCTTGACAAGTCATTGCTGATTTTTGATCAGATGAAGAGTTTGAAATCCAAACCTGATGTGATCACATATAACACCATTTTGGGACTCTTAGGGAAGTTTGGTAGAATAGATGAAATGCTTAATCAGTTTGTGGCAATGAAAGAGGATGGTCTAATTCCTGATATTGTTTCGTATAATACCTTAATTACTGGATTGCGAAAGGTTGGCAGGCTTGAGTTGTGCTTAGTTTTTTTCAGGGAGATGTGCGAGAGAGAAATTGAACCTGATTTGCGGACTTATAGTGCTTTGATTGACAGCTTTGGAAAATCTGGTAATATTGAAGAATCACTGCGACTTTTTAATGAGATGAAGCACAGGGGTATCTGCCCATCAATTCATGTTTGCAAATTACTGATCAGTAATTTAAAGAAAATGGGGAAGTTTGAGTTGGCTATTGCCTTTTCAAATGAGATGAAGGAATCAGTCTCAAATCATCGTGGGTCAAACTATAATCGACAGAAAAACAGATAGTATAGCAGTTCAAAATTGATCATGGACTCCAGTTGAGTAGTGTTTACAAAGAGCATCAGTTTGCTGCATGCCGTTGCCGGCTGCTGCTGCTGCTATCTTCAACAAGAAGGGATATGTTGTGGTATGTATTTTCATAGAATATATGTTCTCTCCAACTTAAAATGGATCTGCAGACTGGTGTATGTTCATAGTATATGATTCTATTATTAAAGGCACAACTTCTTGTTTGAAATTATTGCCGTGCATATTTTAAAAAGATCTTCTTTTGGTTACAGGCCAGTAAAGTTGAAGAACCATAACCAGCCATCTGGTCCAATCATAGGTTGACTTCCCCACGTTTGATGGTTGGATCTCTGAAATGATTACACACCTGAATTTTTCAAAGTATTATTCCTTGTGGGGCTTAATACACTCTTATTCTGTATGATAAGGGAGAAGAGATGCATCTAGTTGATGTTTAATGGTGTAAATATCAAATTATTTTGTGGATATTGTAACCTCATTTATAGTTTGGTGCATCATGTAAGTGGTGTAAAAGGGCTTCTCTACTATCTGAGCTCCTTTTTTTTAGCAGAATAAACAGAGAGATATTACAATTGTATGATGTGTTTCATCCACCTTTACATGAAAAAAATTCCCTTGTTCTCGTACCTCATTGATGTACTTTCTAGTGATTAATGATATAGAATACTTGCCAGTAATGGCGGGACTACGATCAATTGATCTCTGTTTTTTCATTTCTGCTTCTGGCCCCTGCTTGCAAGCAGTGAAATGCCATTGCTATAAGAAACAAGTCGAGAATTATGTAATGTATGTCCTTTGTAAGAGCCAGAAAGACTAGTCGAGTTCTAAAGAATAACGATGAAATATTACTTGAAGTTGGTTAAGAAAATACAATCCGAACAAGATTTCTCAACTACACTAATAAGAAGAGCTCAATTACAGTATGTAAAAAAGCAATAAATCCAGACACTGATGCTGTTTCAGATTCTGCTAGAATCCCTCCCAAATGTGGAACGCCTTATCCAATCAGATATCACCAACACCCTTGTACGCCAACTGACTAGCTTGCTGAAATATGAAACCAAACAGATTATTGGAAAAACTTACTCGCACTTATTGTTCACACCAAACAGATAGAGTCATATACACAAAACTTTTACTAGAGAACCATTGCTATGTATTTTCGCTTAAGTTTGTAACTCTTAAAGTTATACATTGTTTGGTTTGATGTAAACACTGTGTAGGGTAATTTGACAAGACTTACCTTGCATATACTGAATACCAGAGCCACTGAGTACTGTGACCTATGGAAACCCAGTCTCCAGGGAGTTGAGCTGCAGTCTGTTCCCCACCCAAAGGTGCAAATTGCCCCAAATGCCTATACCTGTAAGAGAGGGAAAACGAACAAACACGAAGCATAAGATCAACAAAGGTCAGAGTTAAACACATACTGTCAACTCTAAGCAAGAGTTCATAAGATTTCCTATTCAAATATGAATGTCCATTTTCTTCATAATCGAGAGGTGGTCTACCTAAAAGGATGGAAGCGATGGCGCCCTGTTCCTCTAAATCTTAGTGGACCTTCTGGATTTGCTTCACATATTTGCAAGCGATTGAAACAGTCAGCGAGGTAGCTACCTTGTTGAGCCGCAACCTAGTTAGACAGTAATGACAGAAGAAGCATAAGATAAGGAATAGAAGCATATAAACAAGAGAAAATAATCTCTATATATTCATTCACCTGTGCTGTAGCAGGAAGATTTTTCATCTGAGAGTCTACTTCAGCAAGTAGTTTCTTGAACTTTTCGATGTTAATTTCAGCAACTTCTTCTGAACCCTTTAGTAAAGCATTAAAGTTTTTCAACTGCTTTTTCTTCAGATAAAGCTCCACTTGAGGGTACCTCTCACTTATGTCTTGGATCACTTCTTTAAAATCGTCCACTCTTAGAGTACCTGAATTGTTCTTGTCTGCCTTGCTAAATATGATTGAAATATCTTCCTGAAATTTATATTTCAACACTAAATGAAACGGAAGAAACGGAAAAGTTCAGAACAGAAACAAACGAATCAAAATGCCAGAAGTGTGAGCATAATGCTGTCAATTCCTGATCTTGATTTTCAAACGTCGTACCAATATGAGGGAGAGGGAGCATGGAACAGTTAAGTAAAATTAAGTTCCCTTAAATACATTTAGGATTTAGTAAATGAGAGTTGTTGCAAGTTGAGACTCCTTCAGGTTCCAAGAAATGCTGCTAAATTGTTGAAATTCAGTATAAGAAATCAAAATCTAAAGATTTGAGTATAACTTTACCATGACACTGCGTTGGTTTACTGTGGCGCAATCTCCTAGAGCATAAATATCTTTGCATCCTTCAACTCTGAGCCATTCATCCGTTGCTAAGATTCGCCTGTTTGTCTGCAAACCATCAACGAAAACAGATTGGTACGAATGTGAGTTGGTGCTGAAACAAGTAAAGATTAACAAGAAATGCAGTAATACTAAAATTGAACATACCTGACCAATTTGCTTCATGAAATCCATAACGACAGGACGAGATCCAATTCCAGTAGCCCAGACACACATTCCATATGGTATGATAACAGTTTGTCCAGTGCTTCTCTCTTTAGTTGATATTTCACGATCACTTACTTTCACCACCATTGATCCAGTTTTCAGCTCGATACCGTCTCTAGCAAATTTTTCCTCAGCAAAGGCTGTAATTCTTTTGTCAAACCTGAAAAGGTGAAATATTGAACAGCTTATTGCAGATCCTCACAGATAGGTGAGCAAGCAAACAAGTTACAAGCTATGATATCGTATGAATTGCATCAGTTGATCGAAAAGCATATTTCAATCCGACCAACATAGGTTCAAAATCAAAAGCTATAATGTAGTATGTGGAGAGAATGTTACTTACATGTTGAGTATATTATCTCCGGCCTCAAGTAGTGTTATACTGACGAATTCTTTAAGTGCAGGATACAACTTGGCGAGGTCCTCTTTCACAAAATCGTGAAGCTCTGCAGCAAACTCTACACCTGCTGGACCACCTCCAACAATCACAAAGTGAAGAATTCTCTTTTTCTCAGCTTCACTTATGCTTGGAAGGCTTGCCTTCTCGAAACAATCTATCACAGTCCTACGAATTCTCAGTGCATCTTCGACTTCCTGCATTGAAATATCATTGCTTGCTCTTCAAAAAACTATATAATGTGTGTACCTATACTTTCATTTTTGTGCTTATCTTAAGTATTGGTTTAGTTTATGCAAGATCGAGTCACAAGACTTAAATGTACCTTCATAGACTATACTTTAATTTAACAAAGACAGTTGCTTGGTAAAGGTACCTTTAGAAAGTGTGCATTCTCCACAACACCAGGGGTGTTGAAAGTATTTGCTCGAGCGCCCATAGCAATCACCAAGTAGTCATAATCTACAGTAAACTCTTCTATACCACCACCCAAATGAATTGGTTGGTTTGTTTTACAGTGAACTTTCTTGTTTACTGTGTCAATCTTATAACACTCAGCTTCCTTGAATTCAGCATCAAAGTTTTTCTGTTACACAGAAATACGCGACAAGGCATCAGTAAGGGTGAAGATGAAAAACAACAAACATTAGATCAGTGGACGATGTGTATAACCTTTTTGACAATATTACGAATTGGTTCTACGATGCTCCTTGCTTCAACTGTACCACAAGTAACACTAGGTAACAGAGGAGTAAAGGCAAAATAGTTGCGAGGAGACACGACTTGGACAGAATAAGAAGGGTCTTTCAAATTCTTAAGAAAACTTGTTCCTGCCCAGCCTGTTCCAAGCACTACAATTTTCTTCTTCTTCTTAATAATATCATCCTGACCTGCATCAGCAAATGCAGTGTGACATACAGTAGCTAGCCCTCCGCCACTGCAAAATTCGATCATAATTAAATTAGTGCCCGCGATATGAATCATCTATATAGTCCACTATATTCAGGGGTCACACCTTCAAACAATTATTTGCGAAATATGACAGGTAATTGAGGAAGCAAGTAACCACAAGTGTTTGGATTTGCTGAAATCAGTGGCGGGAGCAAGGATTTTCACTAAAGGGTTCAAAATATGAAAAAGTAACCGACATGAAAGCCAGAGTGAGTTCAACATCTGCTATCTATATGTATAAATTTAACAAATGTGTAAACCGCGTAAGTTTCATTTGCAATGATTCAAATTCCTCATCTTTGTGTCTATTATGAATGTAAGTTTTTCTTTAGATAAACAAACTCTACCCAAATTGTTGACTTAAAAAATGTATCCATTTATGGTTTCAACATTGCGCACACAATTCAATGAGAAATCGAAATGATAATTATTATTTTTTCATATTTTCTATATTATGGCAAAATACTCTGATCAATCATTTCCAAAATGGAGTAACAGATTTCGAACCCAATAAATCAACACTGTCCTTGTACAATTCCGGACTTGTACCCAAAAATGATGCCAAAACATTTTTATGTTCTGTTTTATATATAAGATGTTGAATCTCTTTCGTACACCAGAAAGTAAGTCATCGATTCAAATACTGTTACAGATCCAAGTTTTGAATCCCATATACACTATACTACTATTACATTTTATTTTTCGAAATCCCCCAACAAACAAGACAAATAAAAATGTTAAATTAAACAAGCAAATACTAAAATGGGAAAGAAAACAAACAACAAAAGTTGACAATACCTAATAGTGAAAAGCACAAGAAGTTTAGGAAGATGAGGGTAGTCATTGAAAGCCCTAGAGGCTCTTTGAAAAAAACTATAACCACTCATTATTATTATTATTATTGTGTTGCAACCTAATGAATTTACTTTACTCTTTCAATTTATATAATAAAGAAGGAAACTAAGGAGAAATTTGTCAAAAAAATTTAACTTTCCATACATGAACGTAGTTACAGCACAGCCACTTTTTATTGTTTGTTTGTTTGTTTTGCTTTTTTAAGGGACTACTAGTGGAGTAACTGTCAAGTAATAGCCAATTTTAACGCTATTTGACTTGTCAAATACCTAAAAACTAGGGAACCTGTCATTGTTTGATCTCCATCTTATTAGGACTATGCAAGTACAATCATACCTGGCAGTTAATGGTTATGGTTACAAAATTAAATTAAAATGATATATATTATTTTTTTTATTTACTTTTAATTGTCATAGATTTATAGTTTTCTTATTAGAGTCAAATCATAAAAATATATTTTACAATGTTTTTTTACATCATATTAATATGCAGTTTATAATATATTTTTTTATAGTTTTAAATATCTAAATTTTTTATTTAAAATATCGAATTAATGTAATCTAATTTAATTTTAAGAATTAATTAAAGGGATAATTGTTTAGAATGACAAACTAATAATGTAAAATAAATATAGTAGCTACCGTTTGATTTATTTGTGTTCCATAGCAAACTGTTTGTTAGTCACCTATCTCCCTCATATTCTCGCCCGTCACTCTCCCTCTCTCGCTTTATACATTAGAATTGTATAAATTGTGTTTCTGATTGTATAAAGGGAAAGAAAATTATATATACACATGCAAATACATATATCTCCTTCCTATACACTTATAATTATACAATGCAAATAATTCCCTGCCAATTCTCTTTTGCCTTTTTCTCTTTCTCGATTTACAAAAATTCAATTTGTATATAATTTCTCTCTTTCTCGTTTTATACAATTTGATTCAATTGTATATTCCCTGCTGAAGTCTCTTTTGTCTTTCTCTCTTTCTCGTTATATACAAATTCAAATCGTATATAATTTTTCTTTTTTTCGTTTTATAGAATTCAATTCAATTGTATACAAATTCAAATTTTATACAGATATAAAACACCCATACAATTTAATTGAGAGACTAACAACGATTTTTATGCAAATGAGACTGTTGGGTTATCCCACATCGGAAGTGGAAGGGGCTGGTGGTCAATTTATAAGTGTGAGGGAAAGCCTCTAACCTTTGAGCTAGCTTTTGGATTGAGAAGGCCCAAGACCACCCTACAACAACAATTTATACAAATGATCTGCCAGCGAAATTATACAAATCTGAAGAAAAATCAACGAATTATACAATTGCATCTTTGTATATATGTATAGCAAAGTAGGCATAACTTTCGGATTAACGATATTTTGGACTTTTGACATTGCATTTCTTATGCTCATGTATGAATTGTTTGTTTGCCTTCTCATCTCCCCTTTCCTCAGTCATCACTCACCGCTATACAGAAGATGACATTACACTTATATTATATTTTTTATGATTTTATCCAGCTCTGGCTTTTCTTTTTTTCAATTATTTGATTATAAACTAAAACAAATCATTGAAGTGAAAAATATGCATCAAACATGTTTGGTGATATGCCTGAGTCATCTTAGGCTTTTGACATTTCTATTTTAATCAACATTGATGAGACCTCAACACAATCAAAGGAGTCAGTGTTACTTATCTCTGATGTGTGATGCCATCAAGCTGCACCATTTCTATGCTTACTTTGAAGTAAGTGATCACAGATTGCAACTGAAGATCATTTCGACAATTTTTTTTAAAAATGTATAGTATGAATCAAGATTTAAGTTTCATTCTTCTAACCATGTATATACATTGTAATGAACATTCCAACACATTTGTGGTCTTTTTTCAGGTTTATTAGCATGCTTCATCATCTCTGTTCCTTCAAATAAATAGTAATAGTTATTGATAGAATGTATGCCTTCACTTAACAAGTAATGGACCAGGTCCCTTACTACACTTCAGAAAATTTCCAGAAAATTAAATGCAGTAAAATCAACACAATGATTTTACGTGGAAACCTCCTTGCTTAAGGGAGTAAAACCACGACCTGTTTCACAGGATTTTCAATCGTTTTCACTAATCTTCAAAAGCAAAAGTAAAACACGATTACCCAAAACGTAAGAAAGAGTTATCAATCTTACCGTTGAACAATAGACCTCTATTGCTCAACAAGCCTAAGTAGAAAACAATCTACCCACTAAGCTATCCCCTTGGACAACCTAGACTTCTAACACAACACACCAAGTCCTTTATAGATTTAGGAGTGGTTTACAATAAGAACACGAGAATAGATTCCTAGACAACTAGACGAAATGCTTCAGATGTTGCTGTTGTTTTGGAATCGATTCTGCCTTTGCTTTCTGTTAGCCTTTGCAAGAGTTCTTCAAAAGTGTTTATGAAGTTGCAAAAACTAAAGAAAGTGTTTAGGAAAGTGTCTTTTATTTAGGCAAGTCACTTTCCTAAACTTCTTTGCCATTGGCTGGAAAGGTCACACTTTCTGACGCCATCGGGAAGTGTGCACCTACTTTCTGCACCATCTCCAGCTGGCAGTTGACTGGCTCGTCATCATGAGAGCCTGGTACCTCTACTAGGTCCCTGAGTTTCTACTAGGTCCCTGAGTTTTGTTTCATCTGCAATACTTCGAACAAGACACCTGCAATACTTCAAGTAGAAAAACCCGGTACCTTTATGAGGTCCCTAAGTTTGTCAAATCATCAAAACTACAAATAACATTTTCCCCCTTTTTGATGATGACAAACAATGATATGATCTGAAAACTTCACCAGAATCGTTCCCCCTGACTGTGTATTCCCCCTTACTGTATATTCCCCTTTTTACTGAATATTCCCCCTTAATGTATGTTCCCCCTTAATGTATGTTCCCCCTTATTGAGCTACTAACAGTTTACTTCCCCCTTTTGGCATCATAAAAAAGATATGCAGTAAACCATTGAGTCAATCATAAATACTGAACAAGATCAGAGCGAACAGCAATCAAACAGTAGAAGAAAAGCATTCACAAAAGAACATAGGAAGAACAGCAAAGGAATAAAGTAACCAACATGCCATTATAACATAAATACATTAAAAACAAACTAAAAATCCATTGACACGATGATTAGCCACAAAAAAAAAACAGGGAAGGATTGTTTGACAGTTTAGGAAGAGGGGGGAGTTTTGGATAGGGACTGGATGACAAGAGTGAGTCGTGCATTGGCAGCATCATTATCCGTGATGGCCTTTTCTTGCATGGCAGCTATCTTCGCCTTCAACTCATTGTTCTCCTTCTCCAGGGCTTGTATGACTAAAGAACCAGGTCCCTCACTCTGTGCAGTAATCAGTTCTGCTTTGAGTACAGCAATTTCAGCTTCTTTACTACTCAACCGCACAGTGAGTTCTTCAGTCTCATGTTTAAACTGTTCCAGGTCCTCAAGAAGTTGAGTCATCTTGCTTTTTGGTAGGCCTCTGCCTTCAATACACTCACATTCAACCAAGGTGTGCTCAGAGATGGTTTGTTTAACTGTCCCCACCTTTCCAACACTAAGAGGAATCCTAAAGTGCTTGAATACTTTAGTGAGAAAGTATCCATATCCCATTCCATGTACTCCTTTCCTCTCGATAACTGTTTTGTGAATGTGTTCAATCATAAGACCAGGAAGATTCAGAGGCTCAAAGCTGCACAGCATCTCCATGGCGTACAAGTCAGCAGCAGTAGCAAGTGTTCTCTTTTCAGTGCGAGGGAGAACCACTTTGTTGACGAACTCAAAAACCAGCTGATACTCACTCTTCATAATTTTCTTATAGATCCCAGCAACCTTGGTTGTGGGAGTCTTTGAAATCAGAGATGCAAATTCTGAAGAGCAAGTTTTCTCCTGCACGGACCGGGTCCCCTCTGTAGGCACTCTGAGGATTTTGCCCAACACCTCCTCATTCAAAGAAATGGCAACATTGTTCACACGTGTGAGGAGACTCCCATCTTCCAGAAATTGAACATTGTAATAGAATTCACGAACCTCTTCTTCATGGAGGATGGGGGATTTCTTGTTGAACAGGTGCAGCCATGACTGGATCTCCACCATGTCGTGCAGAGAGTCCATGCCCGGAAGAGTAACAATCCCCATATCAAACACTCTTCCAGCAAGAACTGCTTGGTTCCTCAGACTGTCAACTACTTCCTGCAAGTTGACATTCTCAACTTTCCTGGCTTGAGAACCAGGTTCCTGTGTTCGTTTCCTCTTCCCTTCAGGTTTCTTCCCTTTTGACTGTGACTTTTCAACTTTCTTTGTAACCCTTTCCCTTTTTTTTCCAGACTTTTTCTTGTTATTTTTCTTCTCAACCTCTTCTCCAGACAACTCAACCAATTTTTCTGTAGGTATCTTAAAATTTGATACCTTGAAGGTTCGTGCACTTCTGACTGCAGCAGCAGATCGTGCACTTGCCTTCAAGGCATCTACCATCAATTTTTGTGCAGCAGACCTTGTATTAGGTCTTCTCTTAGGAGCCTCCTCCATAACTTTTTCTTTCCCTTTTCTACTCTCCACCTTCCATTTTAATGGTGCTTCCTCACTTGCAGATTCAGATGATGAGGAAGAAGAGTACCGCCCCAAATCTGGGGTTTTATCAAAAATGGGTTGAGAAACCCTTACCTCTTCTCCTTCCAGAACATCAGTGTGTTCTGTTCTGGCCTCTTCTCTCATCATTGCCAGGCTCTCTATCACGAGTTCCTCACTTGCTGCCAGGATGTTTGACTCTGAAGCCCTGTGTTTTGGCAGATCTCCCTCAAACATGTTGTCAGGCAACATGTCTTCACATGGACCAGGTACAGTAGAAGTGTTCAAATCGATGGAGAAGAAAGGGTTATCTGGAGCATTTTGTGGAGAACTGGGTGGGGGAGGAATGCTGGCTTGAGCAGGTGTTGGAGAATAGAAAGCAAGGGGTGCAATTTCACCAAGTACGTCCAGCATTTGCTTTGAAGAGGATGAAGAGGAAGACATGTTTGTGACACTGGAAAAGTTCGTTGAAGAACAAAAGAGAGGAAGAAGACAGATTTGCCTTTGAATGTGAGAGGTCTTTGTGATAAATGAGAGAGATAAAGTTAAGAGATGAATGAGAGTTTCAAGAAAAAAGACCCCTTTTTAAAAGAAGTGAGAGGGTGCCAGGTCCTTGATTAGACGCGTCGTTTGAGAGAGAAACGATTGGACTGATCGGTCAGAGTAACCGATGACTGACACGTGGCATTTTCAACGGTCAAATTTATAGTTTAAATTTAATGTAAAAATGCTAACCTGGACAGGTACCAGGTACCATGATAGAGTTTAACTGCATTCCTTAATTGTTCTAGCCTCTTCTTTTTGCTGAGCAGGTCCCTATTGAGAGTATACCTACGAAAGGTACAAAAAGTGATCTTGTACAAATATTTAAAATTCACACAAAGGATACCTGCACATCAATTCTAACCATCAAGGGAACTCTACTGTTGGAGGCTGGAAACATCACTTGGAGATCAACATCCCCAACTTTAGCCGATTTCTCTCGAATTGATCCTTGCTGAGAGCCTTGGTGAAGATGTCTGCAATCTGTTCCTCCGTTGGACAGTATGTCAGCACAATGTTTCCCTTCTCAACATGATCTCTCAAAAAATGATGTCTAACATCAATGTGCTTTGTTCTCTTATGATGAACTAGGTTTTTTCCCATACTCACAGCACTAGTGTTGTCACACATTAGAGGAATTGCTTTGATGTGGATCCCAAAATCTTCTAAGTGTTGCCTAATCCACAGCAATTGAGAACAACAAGCTGCAGCAGCTACATATTCAGCTTCAGCAGTTGAAAGAGCCACAGAGTTCTGCTTCTTAGTGCCCTAAGAGATAAGTGATGATCCAAGGAAATGAGCCATTCCAGAGGTGCTCTTCCTGTCAACTTGATAACCTGCAAAATCAGCATCTGCAAAACCAACCAGATCAAAAGTATCACCTGCAGGATAAAAGAGAACCAGGTCCCCTGTTTTCTTCAGGTATCTAAGAATGCGTTTTGCAGCCTTCAGGTGTGAATCACGAGGACATGCTTGAAACCTGGCACACATTTCAACACCGTAAGCAATATCAGGTCTGCTAGCAGTCAGATATAGCAAGGAGCCAATAATTCCTCTGTACATTGTCTGATTCACAAGGGGATCAGATTCTTCTACTATCATCTTGGAATTTGTTCCCATAGGAGTGTCAATAGGTTTGGAATCAAACATATTGAATTTCTTCAGCAGCTCTTTGATGTACTTCTCCTGGTATATTGAAATTCCATTTGATGATTGCTTGATTTGCAGCCCCAGGAAGAATGTCAACTCACCCATCATGCTCATTTCGAACTCCCTTCCCATCAGTGATGAGAATTCTTCACAGAGGTGTTCTGAAGTAGCTCCAAAAATTATGTCATCCACATAAACTTGAATGATAAGCAATTCTTGTTCTCTTTTTAATAAGAACAAAGTATTGTCTATCTTGCCTCTTTTGAAACCATTCTTCAGCAGAAACTTTGACAGCCTTTCATACCATGCTCTTGGAGCTTGTTTCAGACCATATAGTGCCTTATTCAGTCTAAACACATAATTTGGTAGCTCTGCATCTTCAAAACCAGGAGGTTGCTTGACATATACTTCCTCTTTGAGATCTCCGTTCAGAAATGCACTCTTCACATCCATTTGATACAGCTTGAATCCCATAAAAGCAGCAAAAGCTATTAAGATTCTAATAGCTTCCATTCTGGCAACAGGTGCAAAAGTCTCATCATAGTCAATTCCTTCTTCTTGATTGTATCCTTGCACCACCAGCCTGGATTTATTTCTAGTAATAGCTCCATTTTCATCAAGTTTGTTTCAAAATACCCACCTGGTTCCTATTATTGTTCTGCCTTCAGGTCGAGGAACCAGGTACCATACCTTACTTCTTTCAAACTGATGAAGTTCTTCTTGCATAGAATTGATCCTGTCTGCATCACCTAGTGCTTCTTTAACATTCTTTGGCTCAATGGATGATATGAAAGCTGAGAATGCAACTAGATTTCTTGTTTTTGATCTAGTTTGAATTCCAGAATTCAAGGGAGAAATGAGATTATCAAGAGGATGTGATGAACTATGCTTCCATCCTGACCTTGCAGCAGACTGATTTTGCAGACCATCATGATCTTCTTCATCAGGAGTGACATCATCTTCTGGGGAGTCTGATGTACTCCGGCTGGAGTTTTGAGTGGTACCAGGTTCCCTATCATCCTGTTCAACCTCAGCATCCTCTTCAGGTAGACTGTGATTCTGATCATCACACTCATCTTTCAGTTGTTGGTCTGCATCTGTTTCAGCACCTTCAATCTTCTTGGATGTTAGCATTTTTAACACATCATCATCATCATTTGATCCATCATTCTTCAAGCTTCCATTTTCATCAAAAACAACATGAACACTTTCTTCAATACATTGTGTTCATTTGTTGAATATTCTGTAGGCCTTGCTGGATGAGGAATATCCAACAAATACTCCTTCATCACTTCTGGGATCAAACTTTCCCAGATCATCATTCCCATTGTTCAGCACAAAACATCTGCATCCAAAAGCTCTAAGATAGTTCAGCATTGGCTTCTTGTTGTTGAGCAGTTCGTATGGAGTCTTGTTCAACACAGCTCTTATTAGACACCTATTGGTAATATGACATGCTGTATTAACAGCTTCAGCCCAGAAACTTTGAGGAAGATTTGATTCAATAATCATAGTTCTGGCAATGTTCACCAAGGTTCTATTCTTTCTCTCCACCACTCCATTTTGTTGAGGAGTTCTTGGAGCAGAAAAGTTGTGGCTTGTACCATTTTCCATACAGAATCTATCGAGTGTTGAGTTTTCAAACTCTGTCCCATGATCAGATCTAATGCTGCAAATGACTTGATTCAATTTGGTTTGAATCATTTTGAAGAATACCACCAGCTCATCAGCAGTGTCTGCCTTTGATCTCAAAAATCTCGTCCAGGTGTATCTTGAATAGTCATCAACAATCACCAAAATGTACTTCTTGCCATTTCTGCTTTGAATCTTCAAGGGTCCACAAAGATCCATATGAAGCAGCTCTAAGGTTCTTGATGATGTTACCTGATTCTTGGGCTTGAATGATGATCTGATTTGCTTTCCTTTAACACAAGCTTCACATATTTTATTTTCAGCAAACTTCATCTTGGGCAACCCTCGGACCAGGTCCTTTGAGATCAACTTATTCAATAGAGATGAACTCACATGTCCCAGCCTACGATGCCAGAGATCAGCATTTTCATTTTGAGCACTAAGACATGTTAAGTCATCTCCATGAGAGATTTCCAAGTTTGCCACATACATATTTTTACTTCTGTGTGCAGTGAGAACTACCTTGTTTGTAGTCAAACTCACCACAGTGCATTTCTCGGAAGTAAACTTGACCTCATTTCCTTTATCACAAATTTGTGACACACTTAGCAAGCTGTACTTCAAACCATCAACATGATAAACATTGTCGATTGAATCTTCAAGAGATCTTCCCACTTTCCCAACTCCCAAAATGTACCCCTTCTTGCCATCGCCAAATGAGACTCCTCCTCCTTGGAGAGTCTTGAGTGAGAGGAAGTTCTTTACATCACCAGTCATATGTTTAGAGCAGCCACTATCCATATACCAACACTGACTGCTGCTCCTTTCACTCACCTGCACCAAAAATCATTTGTTAAGCTTGGGAACCCATTTCAGCTTGAGTTCCCAGTAGGCAGACAAAGGAGTGATCAGATTGTACTTGGCCCAATATGGTAGACTTTGAATCTTTCTAACAAAGGACCTAGGAGCAGGAACAGATTTTTTCTTTGAAAATCTGTGAGTTGAGACAGGTTCTGTAAAACCAGGTCTCTCATTTGGTACATTCTGTCTTTCAGCATAATTAGAGTATCTTTCACATGAGTTTTTCCAGCTAACACACTCATTTTTCAAATGTACATTCTTTCCACAATGCAGACACAACAGATTGTCAGACACAAACACATACTTACTGTGAGGATTATAAGGAGGACTAATGTTCAGACTTCCTAGTCCTTTCTTATTGAAATTACTCTGATTTGTCACATTTGAAAGCAACTTTGAGGATTTGGTCCACTTGAGAGATTTTTCAAGTTCCTCCTTAAGTTTCACAACATCCTGTTCCAGTTTGTTATTCTTTTCAAGTGACAATCTGAGATTTGTCTCAGAGTTTTTCAATTTTTCTTGAATTTCAGCTTACAAACTGTTTGGCTTTTCATTCAACTTTTCAGTTTCTTCAGTAAACTGACACAACTGATGCTTAAGTTCAGAATTATTTAACTCTAGAGACACCATTCTTGCCATTGTCTCTTCAAATTGAACTTTGTTTTCAGTTAGAATTTCAAGTTCAGCATTCATGGCATCTCTTTCAGATGTTAAATCTATCACAGAATCTAACATGACTTTTGCCAAGGTTCTTAATTTCTTAAGAGAGTATTTATCCAGGTCAATTTTCATGTCAAGAAGAGTTACCTGATTGTCCTCTTCTTCATTTTCTGTGTGTGCCATGAGAGCAAACATTTCATTGAAGACAGTTTCCTCCTCATGCACAGCAACCATAGACACATCTTTTGGCTCATCAGGATCTTCTGAAACACTTGAAGAATCCCCCCATGCAGCAAGAGCCCTTTTGACAACCATATCAACAGCAGCTTTACGATCTCTGTTTCCAAGTACCAGGTCCCTTCTGTTTTCTTTGTCACCCCTGTGTTTTTGATGTTCCTTGTTGTCAGTCTTTAGCAAAGGACACTCTCTAATGAAGTGCCCAGATTTTCCACACTTGTAGCAAGTATCACCTTGACCAGCATTTCGAGCCCCATTTGTTCCTCTTTTATACATTTTGTTTTTTCTCACAACCTTTTGAAATCTACTGATGAGATATGCCATATCATCATCATCACTTGAATCTTCTTCTGATTTATACTTCAACATCAGCGACTTGTCCTTCTTGGCTTCCCTTTTTGACGAATCATATTTTCGATTCATCTCATGTGTTTTAAGATTTCCAATCAAGGCATCCATGGTCAGCACTTTCAAGTCTTTGGCTTCTGTAATGGCATCAACTTTGCTCTCCCAAGACTTTGGAAGAATTCGAAGCACTTTCCTGACTTGTTTGGTCATGCTTATGGGTTCACCCAGACTTCGCAGCTCATTTGTAATGGAAAAAAAAACTTGGTGAACATGTCATGTATTGTTTCTCCTTCCTTCATTTTGAAGTTCTCATATCGTGAAGTGAGCATGTCAATCTTAGATTCTTTGACTTGTTCAGTTCCTTCATGTGCAGTCAACAAGCTATCCCAAATCTCTTTAGCAGATTCACAGGCTGACACTCTATTGTACTCATCAGGTCCTATCCCACAGACCAGAAGAGTTTTAGCTCTGAAACCCTTTTCAATCTTTTTCCTGTCAGCATCATCATATTTCTGCCTGGGCTTTGGAACAGTAATGGTTTTGTCTCCATCCTTTTCTTCCATCATGGGAACAAAGGGTCCATCTAGTATAATGTCCCATAGCTCACTATCTTCAGCCATAAGGTAATCGTGCATTCTAACTTTCCACCAACTGTAGAAATGTCCATTGAAACGAGGAGGTCTGTGTGATGACTGACCTTCTTCGAGGTTAAGTGGAGTTGTCATTCTTTGAGCAAAATCACTTCCTTGGTGTTAACCAAATAGGTAGTGCCTGCTCTGATACCACTTGATAGAATGTATGACTTCACTTAACAGTAATGGACCAGGTCCCTTACTACACTTCAGAAAATTTCCAGAAACTTAAATGCAGTAAAATCAACACAATGATTTTACGTGGAAACCTCCTTGCTTAAGGGAGTAAAACCACGACCTGTTCCACAGGATTTTCAATCGTTTTCACTAATCTTCAAAAGCAAAAGTAAAACACGATTACACCAAAACGTAAGAAAGAGTTATCAATCTTACCGTTGAACAATAGACCTCTATTGCTCAACAAGCCTAAGTAGAAAACAATCTACCCACTAAGCTATCCCCTTGGACAACCTAGACTTCTAACACAACACACCAAGTCCTTTATAGATTTAGGAGTGGTTTACAATAAGAACACGAGAATAGATTCCTAGACAACTAGACGAAATACTTCAGATGTTGCTGTTGTTTTGGAATCGATTCTGCCTTTGCTTTCTGTTAGCCTTTGCAAGAGTTCTTCAAAAGTGTTTATGAAGTTGCAAAAACTAAAGAAAGTGTTTAGGAAAGTGTCTTTTATTTAGGCAAGTCACTTTCCTAAACTTCTTTGCCATTGGCTGGAAAGGTCACACTTTCTGACGCCATCGGGAAGTGTGCACCTACTTTCTGCACCATCTCCAGCTGGCAGTTGACTGGCTCGTCATCATGAGAGCCTGGTACCTCTACTAGGTCCCTGAGTTTCTACTAGGTCCCTGAGTTTTGTTTCATCTGCAATACTTCGAACAAGACACCTGCAATACTTCAAGTAGAAAAACCCGGTACCTTTATGAGGTCCCTAAGTTTGTCAAATCATCAAAACTACAAATAACAGTTATGAATGGAAGAACAGAGAACACAACACCACCATACATTAGCTACACCTCTTCACCAAGGAAGTGCACAATGTATACCATTATATTGATAATGTTAACAGATATTCAGTACAACAATAATGCTGTCATGGTTTCTATTTTTAGAGTCAAACTATAAAAATTTTGACTAACATTTTAAAATGTATTTTGTAATTATATTAATATGCAAAAAATTGTCCATATTGCACTTCTTAACATTTTATACAATATTTTTTCATCATATTAATATATAATTTATAGTACTTTTCATATAATTTTTAAATATTTAAATTTTTATTTTAAATATCAAATTAATATAATCAAATTTAACTTTAAAAATTAGTCGCATTGACATTCCAAAAACGCAACATTACAACTAAAAGTGGACATGAGTAGTATTTGATTATAAATCTGATTTAAAATAATTTATTTTATAAAATATTTTTTTTTTGAATAAGCTTGGAAGAACTGATTTGCCTTATTTAAAAAAGTTAATTCTTTTCCTATTATAACTCATACCACGTTTTTACGTTGACGTAATAATAAGAATTCTAGTCCAACTTAAATTTGAATTGCTATGTTTTGTATATACTATAAAATAAAATTGATGAAAACCAAAATATTAAATCATTCTCATTATTTCTAACCATGGTATCTCAAATATGGAGTTTCATTCCTATCATAATTATTCTAGCTATATTCTTCTCACCCACTATTCAATGCCCCATTAGATATGGAGATAGATGGAACGAAGATATTGATGATCCAAAACCAGAACAAAATTTCACTATAAACATGGAAAATTGTGTAGACCTTTCGTTTACTCCATGGTCGAAGGAAAAGTTTGAAGAACGTTATTGGACTATTAAAAAATGTAGCCTTGATTTTTATATAACAATTGAAGATAATTATGAATGCACAGGTAGATGGCCAATATTAGAATTCTATGAGGCCTTAAAGCAAGTTGAGATTTTCAAGAATAATGAAACAGCGCTAACACAACATATTTGTCATTTAGCTTTTTCAGACAAAGTTGAGGATAGTGTTTCCCATATCAAAAGGCTTTTTAGATTATTTCCACCTGAAGAGACGCTAGGAGAATTATGTTTAGCTTTAGATCCAACTATGATTATCCATCAATATTGTCCATATTGCACTTCTTAACCATGTATTTATTTATATATACATATAATCAACACTGTTAGTCATGATGTTTAGCAAATTTTTTACTTGTCTTCATCCTTATTGTTGTTCTTGCTTCTTTTCTTAAATTAGCAACTGATTTCATAATATTACGTTTTGAATATGGTTAATGGCCCATTTCACACTTAGGAGCGCAATAGGCTAAAAGTGGCACCTAAATATGATCATCCTCCAAGAAAAAAGCCTATAAATAGAAGAGACATACTCCTCCGTATATAATTGTTTGTTAGATATACTAAAAATAGTGATTCAAAATTGATAGTCAATTTAAATAATTAATTAATTTTTTTTTCAATTTTGCCCTTAATAATTACATAACTATTTATTTCAAAAAAGTAGTTATTTTAAGGTTACAAGACTACTTTAATGTGAAAAAAAGTTGTTTTTACAATTTTCAATAAGTAAAAAAAAGAACATTTTAATAATGATTGATAGTAAGTTATACTCCCTCCGTGCGGTATTGTTTGTCATGGTTTCTATTTTTAGAGTCAAACTATAAAAACTTTAACTGACATTTTAAAATATATTTTTTTTATCATATTAATATGCAAAAAATTGTCCATATTGCACTTCTTAACCATGTATTTGTTTATATATATTTAATCAACATTGTTAGTCATGAATCATGATGTTTAGCAAATTTTAGATTTGTCTTCATCCTTATTGTTGTTCTTGCTTCTTTCCTTAAATTAGCAACAGGCTAAAATCGAAATTTTTTATTCAATGAGCTCCTTTTTTTTTTTTTAGTTTCTTTAAAAAAGAATGATCTTTTTTTTTGTAACATTTTAATTTTAATTTTTCACGTGACATATTTAAGGCCACATGATTCTTTTCACGTGGCATGCCACAAGATACTTTTCACATGACATGTTTAAGGCCACTATATTAAAGAACAATTTTGTACTTTTGACCTAATTTTAATTTAGGATCACAATATTCAAAAGTCTTTTTTATATTCTTAAACTTTGTGTCAAGTTCTTAAACTTTGTGTCTAGTCAAACCATATCATTTTTTGTGAAACGAAGGGAATACCATGGTAGAGGCTCAACTAACAAAGGCAACCCCGTTCCAGCTCGCATTGTATTTGAAGTTGAGGATTTCGCTTCTGATGTAGTAAGTGAGAAGCTAAGTTCCATTTTTAGCTTTAGCAAGTGGTGATGCTCCATTAACTTTTTGACACATGAATAAGTGAGTCATTTATCTACTTAAAGCAAAAATGCTAAAAAATATATTTACGCAATAAATTGAATTAAACAATTATTTAAAAAAAATGCAAGAGAAATTATACGTGCATTTGTTGCTTTTATTTTTTAATTGTTAATATTATATTTATTTTGAGATTACATTGGATATGTTATTACTATTGTAGTTTAGGTTAGTAAACCTAGAACAAAAATAAAATAAATTTTATAATTGATCTCAATCCCATTAGAAATAATACATTTCACTAAATATATAATAATAAAATAAAAAATAATTGCGTATTCATATTTTATATTTGTTAAAAAGTTAAATTTTGAATCTTCTTTCCTAATATTTTATAAAATCAAAGGATGGTAAATCAAATTACATATTATGACTTCTAAACCGAATCTGTAATTTTTTTATTTTTTTAAAAAACATTTTTGCTGATGTTAGAAAAGAAATTACAGCAATGTCGAAAAGAAATAACGATTCATTTTTCAGATCTTGATTTTTTCTCTAAATCTAGCAATCTTTAACTTATATGAATCATTATTTTAAAAAATTAACAAAAACATAAAATATTTTTTTAAAAGATAAAATAAATTAAACGTATTCCACAAAAATTTAAGCACTATTCTATATAGAGTTGTCAATATGGGCTAGCACATCCCATCTGGGTTAACTCATACAGGCTTCAACATTTTACGGGTCAGACCGGACTAGCCCATTTTTAGTGTGGGCCAGAAAACGGCCGTCCCAACCCATAACTACGTGGGCTACAGGCTTGCCGGGCTAGCCCACTTTATTTAAAAAATATATTATATTTAGAATTATTAAATTAAATTATAAATTGTAATTTAAAAATATTATATAAATATCGACAAAACAATATTACATGATGTTAATGTTACTATTTTTTAATCAAATTCACAAATGAAATTATCTTTGTAATATTTATTAATTTTTTCAAGTAAAAAGTATATATATATCTAAATAGAAATATTAGTACTCTCTTTAATTTTAAATTTTAATATTATATTATATTTTTTAATTAAATTTTGTTGGCTCACGGGCCGGCCCTATCGATATTTCTGAAGCCCCACAAACCAACAGATTTATTTAGGCCGGGCTAAAAAGCCCTTTTTTCTCAAATGGGCTCCAAAAATCGTAGTCCAGCCCTATTAAATCCCTGGCTAGGCCAGACCCCCAACACGCCTAGCCCATATTGACGACTCTAATTCTATATTATAAAAAAGGTAGAAAAATTAATACAAATTATATTACATACTCACAGCGTCCAATTTTATTTGTCACGTTGCGCTTTTTGAAAGTCAATTTGACTAATTTTTGAAGTTTAATTAGACTAAATTAATTTGATATTTTCAACAAGAAATTTAGATATTCAAAAGCTATATGAAAAGTACTATGAATTACAATTTTTTTTATTAATATGATGAAAAAATACATCTTAAATTTTTAATCAAGTTCTTATAGTTTGACTCTAAAAATAGAAATCATGACAATTAAACGTGAATGAAGATAGTAGAAAATATAACATATCGAAATAAATTTGTCATACCTACCTATGACTACGTAAATATTCAATATAATCTCAAAATATTAAAACAATGAAGATGTAAATTCACGTTTTAATTTCTCTTGCACATTTTTTTAATTTATGTTCAATTCATTTCATTGTGTAAATATACTTACTCTCTCTTGTTAGGAGTAACATTATAACTTTAAAGTAAATAAATGACTCATATATTTGTGTGTCCAAAAATGAGTCAATTCCCAAAATGGTCACTTAAGTTAAGAGAATTGTCTTGAAATATCATTTATATTTCATTTATGATCAAAATATCACTCAATTATCACTATTTTCCTCCAAATATAATTGACACTTTAAAATCATCACTCTCTCCTAATTGGCATGACATGTCATTAAAGTCTTTTTTTAAATAATAGACTAATTTAATTCATTGAACCTATTTAACTAAAATAATGATCATATTATTTTTAATTTGTTTTCAATCTATTAAGAATAAATTTTCATACTTAAAATCTTTTATCATAATTAAACTTTTTGTTTTTTTATGTTATGAAGAATACATTTTAAAAAAATGTACTATAATTTATCAATTTTGAATACTTATAAATACATACATTTAAAAAAATATTGACATACAAATCACTCATTAACGCTAATTTACATCAGTTAATCATAAGTTGTATAATAAATCAATAATATTAAAGGTCAATACAATAATAGTAATTGTATATTTTGCAATTCATGCTTCCGATGTTATTGTTTTTGAAAAAAAAAAAAGAGAAGAAAGTGAATAATATTATTTTTTTTATCCATTAGAAATACTAAATACCTCAAAAAAAGTCTCCTTAAATTCTAGTTGATATGCCATGTCATTAATAATTATTTTTTAAAAAAAATTAGACCTATTTAATTCATCAAACTTATGTCTCTAAATAAATATATAAAATACATGAGAATTTATGAAGATTATAAGAAAAATAATTTAAAAAGTCTAGTAATTTTATATATTGTCACCAAACAAAATTCAATGAAAAAATATCTGTGTGCACTTATTACCTGATAATTTTAAAATTCCTAACTAAATTATTTAAAAATTTTAAACAGTTTTTTAAATAAAAGTATTCAGATAAATTTGTAAGGTTGACAAAAAAATTGGTAAGAAAGAGAAAATTATTATTTAACTTTTTAAATTTTTCTTCTTCTTTTATTATATATTATATTATATTATAACTTTTCATACAATTAAACATCAATAAATAAACTAATAATTAATTGAATTTACTTATTTAATTCATAGTATACATATTATATGAGATTAATATACTGATAAATAAAAATCAAAATTCATTTTCTAAAAATATTATTCACTTACTATTTTCTTTTAAAAAACGATATTGTAAGTATATATGGATTTCAAAGCACCCAAATAATTATTTTTTAATAATTAATCGACCTTTAATATTATTGATTATGATTAATTGAATTAAATTAGCGTTCATGAGTGATTTGTATATCAATGTTTTTTGAATGTATGTGTTTATAAGTATTTAAAATTGATGAGATTATAGTACGTCTTAAAAACGCATTCTGCATAACGTAAAATAATAAAAAGTTTAATTATGATAAATGATTTTAAGTATGAAAAATTATTCGTGATAAATTAATTAAAAAATTCAAAACAAATATGTTCATTATTTTAGTTAAATGAGTTTAATAAATTAAATTAGTCTATTTTTAAAAAAAGATTTTAATGACATGTCATGTCAACTAGGAGAGAATGATGTTTTTGAATTGCCAAGTATATTCGGAGGAAAAAAGTGATAGTTGGGTGATATTTTGATCCTAAATAAAACATAAATAATATTTTAAAACAATTCTCTATACTTGGGTGACCATTTAAAAAATTGACTCGTCCAAAAATTAATGAAGTCTTACCTAACTTTTGTTGGTTGAACATCTACCGTGTTGGAATTTTCGCTAAAAGCTGCACCTAAATATTTAGAGTACTCCACTACAGGGGACAAATGAGTCAGACATGCCAAAAGTCACATATCACCACATTGGGTGTCTCTCCAAGCAACAAGGGTTATTCATGGTTATGATTGACTATCAAATCAAATTGTAATTCGAATCAAACTGATTAAAAAATTTAATATTTGGTTTAGTTTAGTTAGGTTTAGTTTTTTTAATTTTAAAAATCGATACTATTTGATTTGATTTTAATTTTACTAAAAAAACAACTGCAAAAATAACCAAATCGAACCGATAAATTGAATATATAAATTTTATAATTATTTATATATTATTCATAAATAAATTAAAACATTTTGTTAAATTTTAATTAACTTAATTTGTAACTTTATCATTTTATCAAGCCCAACACTTTAGCCCAAATATGACAATCTCAAATCTAAGTCAAACAAAATCCATTTTAGTCTTTACATACTGCACTTCACATAAAATAGTCACACACTCTAATATTGCTTAATTGTTTGAATGAACCAACATTAATTTTTATGTAGATTGTTCATGTAATTTTTTCTTTTGTCAATTGAGATACGTACATACCCAAAAAAAAAATTATTATTTTCAAACCGAATAAACTAGAAAAACTGAACCAAATCGAACCAAACCGACAATAACCAACCTATGGTTATTTTTTTCGTTTGGCATGGTTTGGTTTTAGAAATTTAATAAACCCGACTAGATTGGTTTGGTTTTGGTTTTAATCAATAATCGATCCAAACCGAACGACAAACAACCCTAACAAAACCTATAAATAGAAGAAACATACTCCCTCTGTTCACTATTGTTTGTCAGATATATTAAAAATATTTGTCCAAAATTGATTGTCAATTTAATCAATGAAGAACAATTAGTCACTTTTTTCCATTTTTGCCTTTAGTAATTACATAACTATTTATTTCAAAACTTGGGTCTCATTTATTTTCATTAAGATTAAGATGTCTGAATCTGAATACACATCTGAATATTAAGATTTGCATTAAGATTTGAGTGTTTTGATCTGAATACACATCTGAATATTAAGATGTGATCTCTAAATCTTAACACTAAATAATAATGTTGTTTGTTTTTAATATCTGAATGTGCAAGTGAAATTGAACATTATATTAATAAAATATTATAAAAATTTCATTTCAACAAAATATATCACTTTTGATTAAAAAAAACTGATAAGTTTTAATAATCATGATTTGCGTACTATTTTTTAATTCAAAAACCTTGATAAACAACAGTACACCAAAAATATTATTGCAACCGTTCTTGACACACGTCAATACAAGAATATTATTAATATAAAAAAAATACTTGAAAGAATTTATGAAAACTTACCAGTTCAAGAGGGAAAAAATGGTGTTTGATTGAGAAAAGAGAGAAAAAGTTTTTAGTTATGAGATAAAAAGGCACGTCCAAAGCAGAAAAGCGATGATTTATTATTTGATAACTTAACAAATGAGTCTGAATGTTGTTAAGAGTCTCTTGGAAATCTGATTCGTTCAGACTTCTTCAGACCCCATTAAGAGGTTTTTCAAAAATTTAAAAAAGTGAACTTAATGGGACGAATCTGAATGATTAGATTCAGACCTAAAAACAAACGTATTAAAGGGCTGAATCTGGATGATTAAGATTCAACCTCCGTTAAGTGCAAACAAATAAGGTCTTGGTCATTTTAAAGTTACAAGACTACTTTAATTTAAAAGCATTATTTTTATAATTTCCAAAATTTTTTAATAATGATTGATAGTAGGATTATATTAATCAAATTATATTTTATATTAAATTTTTCTTAAAAGTTTCCTTATTAACATTTTTATCCTTTCCTAATATAACTCATACCACGTTTTTACGTTGAAGTAATAATAAGAATTCTAGTCCAACATAAATTTGAATTGCTACGTTTTGTATATACTATAAAATTGATGAAAACCAAAATATTAAATCATTCTCATATTTTCTAACCATGGTATCTCAAATATGGAGTTTTATTGCTATCATAATTCTTGTAGGTATATTCATCTCACCCACTATTCAATGCTCCATTAGATATGGAGATAGATGGAACGAAGATATTGATGATCCAAAACCAGACAAAAATTTCACTATAAACATGGAAAACTGTGTAGACCTTTCGTTTACTCCATGGTCGAAGGAAAAGTTTGAAGAACGTTATTGGATTATTAAAAAATGTAGCCTTGATTTTTATATAACAATTTATTATAATTATGAATGCACAGGTAGATGGCCAATATTAGAATTCTATGAGGCCTTAAAGCATGTTGAGATTTTCAAGAATAATGAAACAGCGCTAATACAACATATTTGTTATTTAGCTTTTCCAAACAAAGTTGAAGACAGTGTTTCTCATATCGAAAGGCTTTTTAGATTATTTCCACCTAAAGAGACGCTAGGAGAATTATGCTTAGCTTTAGATCCATCTATGATTATCCATCAACATTGTCCTTATTGCACTTCTTAACCATGTATTTATTTACTAGTTTCAGCACGTGCGTTGCACGTGTATCCTATGTTAATTTTTTTTTATATTTCATTATAACAATTAGAATTCTACGTGTACATGCATGTAACGAATAACAAAATCCAACAATTACAAATAAAATTATAAAATTGTGACAAAAACATCAGATGAGGAATCTTATTTTAATCTATAAAATTTATCAACAAACTGTAAATTTAGAACTTTAGATAGTAACAAAAGATTAACTTTAGCCTAAATAAAAATACAATTAAAACAATAAAAAATTTATGGAAAATCAAATTAAAGAAGTTTAATCACAATAACATCAAATGAGGAATCTTATTTTAATGTATAAAATTTATCAACAACTGTAAATTTAGAACTTTAGATAGTAATAGCCAATTTGCATTATATATAGTCACAAAAGATTAACTTTAGCCTAAATAAAAATACAATTAAAATAATCAGAAATTTATAGAAAATCAAATTAAAGAAGTTTATAGAGAGAAAACACATACAAAATAAACAAAGAAAAAAACATGCACAACATACACATTCTTTTGAAGATTTAATCATATAACAATGCGAATCTTTAGTGGGCAACTGGGCATTGATTATGGTCTTTATATATTGATTTAACTCAATGATCTCATAATAACCAAAAAATTTAATATTTAGTGTGGCGTGTAGAATGATTACTATTTATAAATAAATATTTTATAATATTTTAATTTAACCCAGAATAAAATGATAATCTAATTTTATACTTTATTATTTAAATCTTTTTTACCCTTCAACCAAAAACAACCTCCATAGGGAAAAAAATAGACAAATACAATGAGAACTTATCAAACAGTGTAATATAACACCAAAAGATTGAAGAGAAGACACCATATCAGAAAGAAAATTTATGCATTAGGATTCTATCATATATAGCCAAAAAGAACATATACAATGAAATTAATTTTATACAGTGACTATTAATCAAAGAAATATAATTTTTTTTATGAACAATATATCTCAAAATTGTAGCCACCTTACTTTTATTTTTCTATTAATATATCAACATATTATCTAAATATAACAAAAAATCATTTAATATAGAAGGAAGAATCATAATTAACAAAACTAAAACGGAAAGAACGAGGAAAAAATTGTAATCTAAATCGTGACTTACTCTTTCAATAGATTTATTGTAGGTTCATCTAAATGTTAACATAGCATTTTCAAATGTATTAGAACCATACTGTGCCATCATATAGTTTCATGCAATAGAGAAGACCAAGAAAATTTTCGAAAAAAGGGTTAGAGTATGAATTCTTGTGCTTTTGAGTGTTCTTGATTTGTGTTGTTATTTTCTTTCTCTATGTCTTAAATATCTATACATTTCAATAATATGTGGAAGATGAAAATAATTCAAGTTAATTAAAAAGAGTGAAGTAACATATGAAAGTTCAAAAGAATGATCTTTTCATTTACAATATTCATTGTAATTAATGTAAGTTAATTAAAAAGAGAGAAGTAACATATGAAAGTTCAAAAGAGTGATCTTTTCATTTACAATATTCATTGTAATTAATGTAAGTTAATTAAAAAGAGTGAAGTAACATATGAAAGTTCAAAAGAGTGATCTTTTCATTTACAAATTCATTGTAATTAATGTAAGTTAAGTAGTGCCTTCAAAATTTAAAACTGAAAAAACCTTTCAACTTCAGTAATTAAGTGATACATGAATAAATAAGAGTAATAGAAAGACTTTAGGAATCTTATCATTGTTTTTTTAATTGAAAGTCATTGACTGAATAAATTAAAACTTTCTCCCTAACTTTAAATACTTAATATTTATATTTAATTAAATAATAAATTAAATCTTAATTTAGTAAAAGGGCAAAATGGTAATTCAACTTTTCACTATAGAGCTTTCAACTTATAATAATATATGATATGATGATATATATTTAATCAACATTCTTAATCATGAATCATGATGTTTAGCAAATTTTGGATTTGTCTTCATCCTTATTGTTCTTGCTTCTGTTCTTGCTTCTTTCCTTAAATTAGCAACTGATTTCATAATATTATGTTTTGAACATGGTTAATAACCCACTCACACTTAGGCACAACAACAGGCTACAAGCTGCACCTAAATATGGTGTTCCTCTCAAGAAACAATCAATCACTTTTTTTCTATTTTGCCCTTGATAATTAAATAATTATTTGTTTCAAAGTTACAAGACTACTTTAATATGAAAATAATTATTTTTACCATTTTAATAATAATTGATAGTAGGGTTACACAGAAACAAGCAGCGTGATCCTTATCAAAATAAAAACCTAGCGGAGGGTACGATGGCTACTGCCAGCAATGGTTGGCAGCCTCTTCCAGGAGGAGAGACATCACCCGTTCCAGTAATTCCTTCATACTTGAACTCCTTAACCCCAAAAACTGCAAAACTTAAACACTTCAGTGTGAATTCTAAGGCAGAATGCAAGATAGGCCTTTTAAGAGATAGACATGTTTTAATTCGACTCACCATCATGGAGGATTACGTACACGTAATATCAAACCTGTATACTTTCTTCGTGCCAAGCGCCAAAGATGGGTTTTATCAGATGAGGCCCCTTAAGTGCAGAGGTGAACCCAGGATTTGAAGACTTTGGGTGCACCAATATAAACATAACTCAAATAATATATAAGTTAAACTTAAAATAAAACAGGTTTTCAATTGCACAAGGGCACTTCGATGTTTATTATGGATGCACCAATTTTTCAAAATAGATATACATATATACATATAATTTTTTCAAAAGTTACCGGATGCACGTGCACCCCAATGGTACAGTGTGGGTCCGCCCTTGCTTAAGTGGGAACCATGGTTTAACCATAGGCAGAAACAACCACTGCACTGGCTTGGATCTCGTTTCATGGTTTGTCCCCTGATTTCTTTGTTCAAGAGTCCTTGGTTAAAGCAGTTGGAAAGCCTCTACATGTGGATATGGCTACTAAAAACAAATCAATGGCTAGTTGTGCCAAGATCAAGGTGGAAGTTGATCTTTCGAGAGATTTTCCCAAACAAATTTAAGATGGCTAGTTCGGGGGAAATCATATCAAAGAGGATTAACATAAAATATGATTATATGCCAAAGTATTGCAACAGGGCATACAGAGATGGAGTGTTTTGTTCTTCATCCAGAGTTGAAAGTATTGAATGATGAAGGAGAAAACAATGGTGATAGTCAACATCAGAATAAGGGATCAAAGATTCTAGCAAGTAGTAAGGGTGTAGGGACCCAAACTCTGAAGAAGGAAGTAAGGATTTATGAAGAAACAAAGATGATGGACTTTCAAAATAGAGGGACAGGAAGACAGGTCTAGAACGTAACAAAGGATATGCGACTTTTTACCCCAAACAAGGGGAAAAGACCTCAGCTAGAGAAGATAACAGAGATCCCAATGGTGAATTCTTTTGCTGCACTGGATAACAAGGAGGAGGAGCAAGTGGAGAAGGATACTAAGAAAGCACATGATTGACGTTCTTGTAAATCTTGGGTTGAATCATCCTTTGGAAAACTAGAACCGGACACAATAACATATGATGTTGAAGTGAAGATGCTGGGCAGCATGTTTTGCAAGTGGAAAACGAGAATCAAACTAAGAATTGGACACTAGTTGCACACAAAAAATCAACTAGTAGTCACAGTCTTTCCCGTACTAGTCAAAATAATTCTCCATGTAGTGAAAAGGGTTTGACTAGAAGAGCCAAGATACTAGTAATGTCTCAAGAGACCTATTATGTTCTAATAACTTTGATACTTTGTTGAAAACTACTGAAAAGCAAGTAAGGTTAACAGAGAATGACACGATTTGATCCAAGAAAAACAAGTCTCACCACCTGCTTTAAATAGCAAATCAAGTCCCAAGCTCATGTATTTGTGCCTAAATGTGTGCTTGCGAGGAAGAATGATTCAAGTGACTTAGTGTCAAATATAATTGATTTGGGTGAGGATTTTCTTGATGAAGATAGAGTAGATTTGGGAGAGAATTCTCTTGATGAAGATGAGGAAGACAATGTGCTGGACATTTGCTCTAATAGAGTGACTAGAGAAGGAGATATAACACTTAGGCAACAAAGAAGCGGAAGTAACAAAAGCAAAAAAAGACATATGGAAGGTAACATAATTGGGACGGTAAAATGTCAGAGGAGTTTGTTCCAAGACACCTACCGATCCGACAGGCAAAACAAAAACATTTGACAATATTAATAGGCTCAACTAGATCCAATAAATCAGTAAAGAAGGTATGAAACATCAAGTGTGGTTGGACAATCAATATTTTTTTAACTCATGCTTTAGTAATAGAAAGTTTGAGGCTGGTAACTCAACTTTCTTCTTGATTGACATATTTCTACATTATTTAAGTATTCTTATTTGTAATATCATCATGGAGTGTATTACAAACTCTGTTATGATTAAAAATACGTTGTTCTGTCTAGCTCTTATTTTCTTTATGCTTGTTAGATGGCAGAAATTAGATATTTCATTAGGATTACTAAGATAAGACCTAGCCCCCTTTGCTTGTATTTGTCCCTATTGATATTTTTTATGTTTAATAAAAGACCGCTAGACACTGTCAAGTAGTAAAAAGAAAAGAAGATAGTAGGATTATATTAATCAAATTGCACTTTATATTAAATTTTTCTTCAAGATTGTGCATATTTTATTCTGAAACACAATAGTGGATAGAGAAAATAAAAAGTTTTCCTTTTAGTTGCTTTTCGTAGTTGAATGACTCTGTAGTTTCTTACTTTTTCTCTAAAAGTTTTGATTCCCTAAAAGCTTGTATTTCCTATCAGACATCAATACAAGTTGGTTCATATCATATTACTCATAAAAATGTATTGTATGACAAAGAGAGTAAAATTGAAAGATTGTTATCATTGAATTAATCATACAGGATGTCACAATCTATCTTAGAGAAGGACATTCTCATCATATTAATATCAAAGGCGATGTAATTAAATTGTTGCGCCCAAATACCTAATATGCTAAAAGGGAGTTTCTGAGAGAGCCGGTCACTATTCGTACTTTGTACAGACAAGCAGAAATAGTCAGTTTTATCTTGTCGAAATAAATTTTGAGCATCAAACTTCAATACAGCATTTTCAACAAAATGAAATGCTATGGTCGGAAAATTTTTAAGATCTTCACTGATAGTTCCACGGTAACATAGTTCACCTTTTCTTGAGCTTATATGCTCTGTTAATGTCGTACCAATCACAAATCTTATTTCCTCCTTCAATTCATTGAATGCAATATCAGGCAAATAAGTTGAAGTGGTTCCGCTATCAACAAGCATTCCACCTTCATAATTGATCCTCTTGAATATGCTTGAATCGATGTCAAGAAACTTGTCTCCCACACTGATTTTTTCTAAGGTTATATAGTATTTTCCTATAACTATAAACATGGGAGTAGAGTTTTCCAAAATTACAGGCTCTCCTCCCAATACCAATGTGTTTGAATCATAGTCTTCATCATTAATATTACCGATACAATAGGAAAATCCAGTATGATTTAGTTGAGAAATCAAAGAAATAGCTCGTTTGCTAAGTCCAAGAATTCCACTAACATGATTTGCACCTTTAGAAAATATTGAGGAACATCCAAACATGAGACGCTTGTTCATAGTCACATCAGTTCCATTTGGTGACTGAAATGTAAAAACTTCAGAAGCAAGATTTCCCCGAGTCATACCTGACATATATTTATATGTATACTCACATCTCTTTGAGCCAGTTGCACATTTGCCTTTAAGCATTATCAACTCACACATAGGTGTTTTACAGAACACGTCTTCAATATATGATGAAGAATGTGAATAGATGTATAGTGGATATGGTGAGCGTTCACCACCCATGGTGTAGCCACAATGAACCCAAAGTAATAAACTACCAGTGTCCATGACAAGAATTTGTGGCACAGGAGGTGTGCCAATTTTTAATGGAACAAGAAACTCGTACCCTTCAAATGGGATAATTTGAAATGCATCAACATATTTTTCTAGATTATTGTCAATCAAAAGCTGTGAAATGCGAGCTTTTGATCTCATATTCATTCTTCTCACACGATCTTCTAGTGTAAGTTTTGGGTCGTAGAAAGGAGATTTCCTTGAGTCACGGTGAATCATTTTTATCATTAGACCATTACTTTTGGTCTTGTGATCATGTTTGGTTGTGGTTTGATGAAGTTGTAGTAGCAATAAGGATGCTACAACAAACAATTTCATCATTTTGGTAAGTTGATATATAGATCTTTTTCTTTTCCTTAAAAAACTAGCTAGAGACAAGTAGTAAAAATAAAATGGAGTGCATTGAGTCATGTGGACAATTTCGTTTTATAGGTGTAATATTATTTTTTCTGGTCTAATTGGGGATGGTTTTGTGTGATTCAACAACTTTGGTACATGCAAAAAGTTGGTACACGCATTTTGTGTTTGTGGTACCGTTTCAATTTATATGACACATTTTATGTTTTGTGAGTTAAACAGTTTTAGTTTGATCGAAAATTTGCAGATGAAATCTTCATTTTCTTAAAAACGAAATTTATATATTTGTAAACTACATAAAAAAATACTATAAGTCACAATAATTGATAATTCAAAATGTTTAAAAGATGTATCAAAAATTTACAATCAAAGATAAACTTGTTTGACTCTTGAAATCCGAAAGATTGACGTATAAAATAGGGACGGATGTAATGCTATTTTATAAAGAAATTGTTTTCCTTTGTAATACAAAGCAATGTAATAGACTTCTGGAAATTTGTTGTCCCAAGCGGGGTGCAAAGTGAAGGAAAAAACGCTTATCACCTAATTTTATTAAATTTACTTTCTCCAACTATTTTTACTTTGTCCAAAATTGGCTTTGATACATTCTTTAATGAACAATAAATAGAATAATTTTACTATAAAATATAATAAATCAAATGTTTTGAGAAGTATATTGGGAAATGAATATAGTTTATAATAAGGGTAATTGATCGGTGATGATTGGTGTTAGTGACTCGCAATAATGATGGCGGCGATGATAGTTATGATGATGTAATTATCATATTATTTAAATTAGAATCTATATTATTTAGATTAGAATCTGAATCAATTTGAAACCAATCCAACCCAAAATCAACTTAATTCCTGACTCATATTTATTCATTGGTTTACGACATTTCGTATGTTCGAATGTTGTTTATGTGAAATTTGAGAAGTAAATGGTAAGTGGTAACTATTTTTTTTGTATTTGATATTAGTTTATAAAGTTCCATGTACGTATAGATATAATCACTTTTAAATTTTCACGGACTTCTCCTTTATTTAGGCGTCCTTTGCTCAGAAAAATAAATAATGGCAATATTTTAATAAGTTAGAGTGACTATCTGAGCAATTAAACTCTTTAAAAATTAATAGAATTTTTTTTTAGCATAATATATAAATATGTTCCTTAACTTAACCTAATTTCATATTTATGCTTTTCAACTTTGGGTATGCACAAGTAGACACTTAAATTTATATAAACTTGAATAAATAGACATATGAGTCCTACATGGCACAACACATGTAGGACAAAAAATGATATGTAGAATGTCATGTTGGACACGTGTCTTTATTAGTTTAACTTTATACAAGTTTAAGTGTCTACTTGTGCACACCCAAAGTTGAAGGGTGTGTAATTTGAAGTCAAGTTAAAGGGCATATTTATGTGTTATGTTTTTTTAACCTCAACTATTAACGGAGGATAAAAATAAAGCATAATACATAAATGTGCCCTTTAATTTAGCTTCAAATCACATTTATGCCCTTCAACTTTGGATTTGCACAAATTGACACTTAAACTTGTATAAAGTTGAACAAATAGACACACATGTCCTACATGTCATTTTTTGTCCTACGTGGTGTCCTACGTGTATTGTGTCATGTAGGACTCATGTGTTTATTTATTTAAAAGTTGGATAGTTAAAATGTCTGTTTGTGCAATATGAAAATTAAAGATCAAAGTTAAAATTTAAAGTCAAGTTTAGGATCCAATATATATATTTATGCCTAAAAATAAACCATTCTACATAGTTCAAAATTTTGCAATTATTAATTACTATTCGATTTACATTAAAAGTTTATACAAATATAAAATTATTGCATTTGGTAACCAAGAAGTAGCAAAGAGCCAATGTCAAAATATTAAAGCATCATATTCTACTTGAATCTCTTCCAAAAATATATCTTCTTGTCCAATCCCATACAACTAAGATCCTTGTACGCCAGCTAACTTGCTTGCTGTTATAATGATAAATATTATATATTAATTAAGACTAAATCTTCTCAAAACATGCATAATTATGTGATTATTGATGAATTAATACATTTAATTAATCACCTTGCATAAACAGAGTACCAAAGCCATTGTGTGCTACGACCCATTGATACCCAGTCTCCAGGAAGCTCTGCTGCTGCTTTGCTCCCACCTAATGGTGCAAATTGCCCTAAATGTCGATATCTGCATCACAAAATTCGAGAATTAACCAGAGACGGATCTAAAATTTTAAGCAAGTGCATAGAATCATTGCACGAACAATATCTTGGAACTCAAGTTCTTAAACATATCATAACATTTGTGTGGCTATAAGGCTTCTGAAACTTATGGTCTACATATGCCATATCATTTGCGAAAAAAGGATTAAGAAACAAAGGGAAGAGCTTGTCGAGTTGAGATGAATTAGTAACACTACGATCTGGCTTAAACTATGCTTACCTGAGTGAAACAGAGTAGAGTCAGGATTTTGACGAAGGGAATTTAAAACATAAGGAAGTAAATACACGCAGAAATAAGGAAATTCGTCGTCTACTATACATACTTCTTTAAAAAATTGACTGTATACACAAAACAGTTAATTTCCAGCAAAGAGGATTCAAGTAAACCCTCTAGCTCAACCCATACAGAAAATCTGGAATCTCAAATTTACTATAGTTAGCTATCGAGTGTGTATAACGGAGGATGAGATGTACTGTATTCTCATACATGTAACAGTAAAATAAGAAAATAATTCACTCTAGAAGAAAAAGCCATACGTGAAGGGTCGAAATGCATGACGCCCTGCACTTCCAAATAGGCGAGGACCTTCAGGGTTAGCGTTGCATTGTTCCCAACGGTTAAAGCAGCCAGCAAGATATGAACCTTGTTGAGCAGCAACCTACCAATGAGAAAAGAAAAGAAACAGATATCAAAAAATGAAGTAAAACAAAAGAATCCCTTTGACTGTGGGATTACATACACTAAGATATCATCAATACAGATATATACCTGAGCAGTAGCAGGTAGACTCTTCATTTGGGAATCGACATGAGAAAGGGCTAACTTAAATCCTTCAATATCTACCTCCTCTCTCTCATTTCCTTCTGAATCCTTGAATAACTCCGTTACTTGAAACAAATGGTTGCTCTTTAGGTACAGCTCCACTTGAGGATATCGGATGATTATGTCTTCCAGAACATCTTGGAATTCTTTGATAGTTAAGGTTCCAGAACGATCCGTATCAGCAGCTTCAAAAATGGTTGAAATATCTTCCTGACGAATATGCAAATTGAAGGTGAAAATAATGAAAGCGTGACAATATTTTGAATCTAGTACATGCTGGCGGTGTACTTCACTGATTACGATTTGTTAGGGGACTAAACTACATTGCAATATAGGACTGTATTTTGCTTATTCATGAAAGTTATTTATCATAAACAGAAGAAAAAACAGAGTTGGGAATAGATATCCTGTAGTGTAGCTACTTGGCGAAAGGCTTGCATACCATAATTTTACGTTGATCGACAGTGGTACAATCACCAATAGCATACACATCGGGACAATCCTTTACTCGTAACCATTCATCAGTTGCTAGGATCCATCTCTTCCCCTACCAAATAAAAAATCACATGGTCATGATAACTTAATATAGCATAAAGGAACCAGAGACGAATGAGTTTGTCCTTATTATATGATCCTAATTTGTGGCACATATGTATGTATAGTTCAAGTCGAAAGCAATGAGTTCAGTTGAACACACAGAGCCCACACGAGGCAGCCACAACTCATCAGGGGCTTTATTGGTGCTTAATAACACAATAGACAAACACAACGGGGGATCATAGTGCAAACGTACCTGGCCAATTTCTTCCATGAAATTCCTCACAAATGGGCGAGTACCGACTCCAGTAGACCAGACAACCATTCCATGGGGCACGACGACATATTCTCCTGTAGATTTTACTTTCATGTTAACTGAATGTTCAGAAACACTAACAACACGGCAGCCTGTCAAAACCTCAATTCCATCTCTTTGAAACTTAGTTTCAGCAAAACAGCTAATTCTTTCGTCAAACCTGCACATAGACAATACATTATGATTCTAATAAGTTTCCCAAAATTGGAATCTCATTTTTGTAAGGTGACACGTAAGATCGTGAATCATTACGTGTTCAGGATATGATCTCCAGATTGGATGACGGTTATCTTCACTAGATCCTTAACTGAAGGGTATAATTTTACCAAATCATCATGAACAAAGTCATGTAGCTCAGCTGCAAATTCCACTCCGGTTGGACCCCCTCCGACTATAACGAAATGGAGATTGGTCCTTCGCTCTTCATCACTTAAGCCCGGGAGGACAGCTTTTTCAAAACAATCTATTACAGTCCTCCGTATCTTCTGAGCATCTTCAACTTCCTGTATAACACATGATTCACTCTTCTGAGAAAACGAAAATTCTGTTTTTGCCATTTCACACACAAAATCAAAAGAAACCATCAATCTGACTAATGAATCCAAAACTACTTTATCTATGAGGTCTAAAAATACATGTAGTTGCATGGTGTAGAGAAAATTTGTAATGAATCCGCTATCTGAATTAATCACGAAAGAGCAAAGATAGAGACAGAGAAGTTAACCTTCAGAAAGTGACAATATTCCACAACACCGGGAGTGTCAAAAGTGTTCACTTGAGCTCCTACTGCTACAACCAAATGGTCATAGTTTAGCGAAAAATCGTTCTCTCCAACCAAATTTTCGACAGTAGAACGGCAAATGACTTGATGGTTTTCAGGATCAATCTTGAGACATTCCGCTTCCCAAAATTGAATTTCTCCATTTCTCTGTAGGAAATAAACAAGAGTTCAGAAAAATACATAGGTATCAATCAAGAGCAACATGTACCAAGAAAACAAAAATCAATCAAGAGCAACATGATTAGAAATTGCGTGAGAAGAAAACGGGATGGTCCAGTTATATACTTGTATTTACACCAAACTACATTGATTTACCATAATTAAGCGACTAATTGATTTGCAACAACAACAAAATACATACCCAGTGTAATCCCACAAGTGGGATCTTGGGAGGGTCGTGTGTATGCAGATCTTACCCCTACCTTGTGAAGGTAGAGACATTGTTTCTGATAAACCTCGGCTCAAGTAAAACATAACAAAAGAACAGGTTTGAAAAGTAAATATAGTAATGAATGTCACATTGCCCTAAATAGTGGAGACAAGAATAGTATCAACAAGAAGTAATATGATAACTGAAACAAAGTAGACAAAGGGTAATAATAATAATTTAAAAAAGGTTATTAGGAGAGTAAACTAATATTGATAGGGAAATTAGACAACGTTAGATTATTATTAGCCATGATTAACTGATGAAACTATATGTTAAAGGTACATGTTATGTATTTATTTGTTTATTGCAAACATTCGAAGTAAGTTATGCACATATGAAACAAGTTGTAACAAGAACTCATCTTACCTTCTTTATTATGTTCCTGACTGGCTCTACAACGCTTCGTGCCTCAACAGTTCCACAAGTGACACTAGGTAACAATGGAGTAAATGCAAAGTAGTTACGCGGAGACACCACTTCGATATCATAGGAAGAAATATCCATATCCTTTAGGAAGCTGGTTCCAGCCCATCCTGTTCCAAGTACCACTATTTTCTTCCTCTTTTTTGAATCCAATCGACTCCTTTCAACAATTTTTTCATTGTTATCTACATTTTCTGCATACACCAAGAGACCCCCGCTACTATAATACCAATAAACAAAAAACAAGTCACAAACCCATGGTTAATCAAAATAAGAGAAAAGCACATTGTCTAAGAAATGTACATGCAATTTCAATTTAATGAACGGACATTTACTGATTTCCATCTTTTATGGAATCAACCCTCTTTGTTTGAATAAGAACATGTGGAGCTCAATATGTCTGGAAGCCCGGAAGAACTTTGTTTGCTGATATTATTATTATTATTCAATATTGGGTTATTCATTCATAGCATTACTATACCTTCCTTATTCATCGCGAGTTGGTTATTTGTCAGATGGTCGCTTGCAATATGTTGAAAGTCCTTGGTCAAACTAGTATTGCATACAGATCCGACAAGGAATAAAAACTAAACAATTGGAACAGAAGGGATCAACCATAAGACCACATATTTGTTGGGTTCGAATTCACGCACACACACTAGATGAATGAAGAACACAAGAACTTTCAAGAGAAAGAGATGAGAGATCTAGACAGAGAAAGAGAAAACCCAATATTTCGTGGTAATATCCCGTGAGTAAGCTTCCACGGCGGTAAGGTATATTTATATTAATAAATCAGAGTATTTTTGGTTACAGAGAATAAATAGAGAATAAATAGGAAAGCCTAAAATTTAGGTCGGGGCGGCTCCCGCCCCCCATAACCCCCTGACAACCTCACCGCGGAGGTTAAATCGCGTAAACAGTTATATATATATATATTAATCAGGCTCCACTACCTAACAATATTGACATTTTCAGGGATCATTTGCATGAATGCCCCTATTTTGTGAATTTTTTTTTTTCCTTTAGTACTTCAAGTAACAAAAAGGTAGCAGTACACTTGACTTAATTCCTACCGAACTTATGTTGTTAGACGCATATATTCAGGTCAGAACCCATAAGTTGGCATAAACTTCCTACAGAATTTATGTCAATAGAGGCATAATAAAGTTCAGTTTCAGAACTCACAAAATTAAGTCGTAAGAAACGTAACTTATGTTAAGGTCCAGCCCATTTGATATAGTTTTTTTTTTAAGTGAAAGCCCATATATTTTGGGCTTTGTTGACTTCTTCTAGAAGTCTTTTGGGGGAGCTGCTGTCTGGCAAAAAGGGGTCTGTTTTTTTTTTTTTTTTTTTTTTGGACGTGAAAATAGGCAGAAAAACAGAGAGTTTGTGAGATAGAGAGAGAGTAGATTTTTTGAGAGAGGGTTTGAGAGCCTTGACAGAATTTCAGTTTTCCGGAGATCCGACCGTTGGATCGTACTGAAATTTTCACAGCTGGTTCACAACACATAGCACTACACCTTGACCGTTCAGATCGTCAATCGGAGTTCTTGATCGTCGGTTATTGCAGCTGCTGTAATCTGCATTTTTGGGTGACATTTCCCAATTACTCTTCTCTTTTTTGTGTTGATTCTTATGTATGTTGTTGTTGGTGGGCTGTGACATCCTTGTATACTGATTTGGGTGTTTTTACCCTCAATTTGCATAATAAGAGAAGAATAAGGGTGGACTCCTACAAGTCCCGTGGTTTTTATCCTTCATACCGAAGGGGTTTTCCACGTATAAATCTCGTGTGTCACTTGCATATTTATCATTCATATTTGCTTGTGATTTTATTTGATGTGTTGCTGATTTGAGTTTGGGTTAATCTAGTGGGGAATTTCCTTTGGTAAATAGGGTGAAGTATATTTGGTTGATTGTCTTGAAGTCGATCCTTGTAGGTGTTGTATCCTACTTGTGTTGTTTTGTGCCTCCCCCTACATTTGGTATCAAGAGCGGAGTGTTAAACCATAGACATGGAGCATGGAAATAACTCTATGGTTAAACTGACATCAACCAATTATTCCATTTGGCGTCCGATGATGGAAGATTTGCTATATTGCAAGGATTTGTTTGACCCAATTGATGTGGATAAAACAAAGAAAGATGACCAGCCCACTAAGCCAGAGAAGATGATAGATAAAGAATGGGAAAAGCTGAAGAGAAAGACCTTGGGGACAATCAGACAGTGGATTGATATTAGCATATTCAATCATGTATCCCAGGAGACTGAGCCGCTTGAACTATGGAGAAAATTGGAGGGTCTTTATGAGAGGAAGACCGCTCATAACAAGGCCTCGTTGATTAAGAGGCTTGTTAATCTCAAGTTGAAGCCAGGGAAGTCTGTTTCTGAGCATCTTAGCGACTTTCAAGATATTATTAACAAGTTGACTGTTATGAAAATTGTTCTTGATGATGAGTTGCAGGCTTTATTCCTCTTGAGTTCTTTGCCAGACAGTTGGGAAACTTTGGTTGTGTCCATCAGCAACTCAGCTCCAGATGGTACGCTTTCATTGGATGTCATCAAAGAGAGCATGTTCAATGAAGAGCTTAGAAGAAAGGAGATGGGTGTTGATATTTCGCAGGCACTTGTGGTAGAGAATAGAGGAAGAAGCAAGAGTAGAGGTCCCAAAGGGCGTGGCAAGTCAAAGTATAGGTCAAAGTCCAAGGATGGGAGAGAACCTACGATATGCCACTATTGTAGCAAGCCTGGCCACATTCAAAAGTTTTGCTACAAGTTGAAAAGAGACCAGCAAAATAAGAAAAATGACCATCATAAAGAGGGTGATGACAAGAATACAGCTGCTACAACTTCTAGTTCTGATGATCGTGTTTCTTTGATATGTGCTATTGGAGAATGTTGTCATGTTGATAGTTCTGACACTGAATGGCTTATTGATACAGGAGCTTCCTATCATTGTGTTCCTAATAAGGAGTACTTTATTGACTACCGAGCTGGAGATTTTGGTAGTGTGAAGATGGGGAACCAGAGCTCAGCAAGTATTGTTGGCATTGGAGATATTCGAGTCCAAACCAATGTTGGGTGCTATTTGACGTTGAGAGATGTTCGCCACATTCCAGATTTACGCCTCAATTTATTGTCTGCTAACGTACTTGATGAAGAGGGTTACAAGCACACTTTTGGTGAGGGTAAATGGAAATTGTCTAAGGGTTCCTTGACTGTTGCTCGTGGCAAGCTTTGTTGCACCTTGTATAAGACACATTTGAAAGTGTGTAGTGGTGAGTTGAATGCTATTGAGGAGAAAACTTCTCCTAACTTATGGCACCGAAGATTGGGGCATGTTAGTGAGAAGGGTATAAAGCTGTTGGCCGGTAAGTCTCTTATTCCTGCTGATGTTACTATTTCACTTGACCCTTGTGATCATTGTTTAGCAGGAAAGCAACACAGAGTTTCTTTTTCGAGGACATCTACAAGAAAGAAAGTGAAGTTAGAGTTGGTTTACTCTGATGTGTGTGGTCCCATAGAGGTGGAATCACTTGGTGGTAACAAATACTTTGTTACTTTTATTGATGATGCTACTCGGAGAACTTGGGTTTATATGATGAAGCACAAAAGTGAGGTGTTCGGTATCTTCCAGAAGTTTCATGCAATGGTTGAAAGGGAGACAGATTGCAAACTGAAGCGTCTTCGAACTGATAATGGAGGTGAATACACTTCAAATGAGTTTAAAGCATATTGCTCAAGATATGGCATTCGACATGAGAGAACAGAACCGGGTACCCCACAACACAATGGCGTTGCCGAGAGGATGAACAGAACCATTATTGAGAAAGTGAGATGCATGCTTAGAATGTCCAATCTTCCTAAGTCATTTTGGGGTGAAACAGTTGGAACTGCTGTGTATTTGATAAATAGAGCACCATCAGTTCCTTTGGAGTTTGATATTCCCGAGAGAGTTTGGTTTGGGAAAGACCCCTCTTATTCTCACTTGAGGGTGTTTGGATGCAAGGCTTTTATGCATGTGCCGAAGGAACATAGATTGAAGCTTGATTTCAAGACTTCTCCGTGTGTGTTTGTTGGATATGGTGATGAAGAGTTTGGTTACAGACTTTATGATCCAGCAAAGCAAAAAGTTGTGAGAAGTAGAGATGTTGTCTTTTATGAGCACGAGATGGGTTTTCATCTTTTGGGTGCTGATAAGACTTATTATTCTAATTTCTCTCATGATGTTATTGATATGCCCATGCCTCATGTTTCTGCTGCAGATGATCAATTAACAGGTGATGCTCCAGAGGATGGTCATGAAATTGCTCATGAACATGACCATATTGAAGAGGTACAACCTGATGTTGTTGTACCACAACCTGATGATGAAGCTGTAGATGTTCAACATGGAGAGTCTTCTAATCAGGGGGAGAAATCCAGCCCACAGGTAGAAGAGCCAACACTTAGAAAATCGACCAGAGTTCGTCAACCTTCAAGACTTTATCCAAGTTCAGAATACATCCTAATCACTGATGAGGGGGAGCCTGAAAGCCTTCAAGAGGTCTTGTCACATTCAGACAAAGACCATTGGTTCAAAGCTATGCAAGAGGAGATGGATTCTTTGAAGAAGAATGAAACCTATGACTTGGTGAAGCCTCCAAAAGGGAAGAAAGTCTTGAAGAACAGGTGGTTGTTTAAGAACAAGAAAGTTGACAACAAGCTAGTGAAGCGGAAGGCAAGATTAGTGGTGAAGGGATGCCATCAGAAAAAGGGCATCGACTTCGATGAGATTTTTGCACCAGTGGTGAAGATGACTTCCATTCGTATGATTTTGGGACTAGCTGCCTGTTTGAATCTTGAACTTGAACAACTTGATGTTAAAACTGCTTTCTTACATGGTGATTTGCATGAGGAGATTTACATGGAGCAGCCGGAAGGATTTGAAGTTAAGGGTAAAGAGAATTTTGTTTGCAAGTTGAAAAAGAGTCTCTATGGACTCAAGCAAGCACCAAGGCAATGGTATCACAAGTTTGATTCCTTCATGAGTAATAATGAGTACAAGCGAACTACTGCAGATCCTTGTGTGTATTTTAGAAAATTCTCTGAAGGTAACTTCATTATCCTTTGCTTGTATGTTGATGATATGTTGATTGTGGGACAAGATGTTGAGATGATTTGCAGGTTGAAAGAGGATTTGTCAAAGTCCTTTGATATGAAAGATTTGGGTCCTGCGAAGCAAATTCTTGGTATGGAAATTACTCGTGATAGAAAAGCTGGTAAGCTTTGGTTGTCACAAGAAAAGTATATTGAACGGGTGCTTGAAAGGTTCAATATGAAGAATGCCAAGCCAGTTAATACACCACTTGCAGCCCATTTCAAGTTGAGCAAGCGTTGTTGTCCTACAACCGATAAAGAAAAGGAAAGTATGTCTCATATTCCTTACTCCTCTGCTGTTGGTTCATTGATGTATGCCATGGTGTGTACAAGACCGGATATAGCACATGTTGTTGGATTGGTTAGCAGATACTTGGCAAATCCGAGCAAGGTTCATTGGGAAGCTGTAAAGTGGATCTTAAGATATTTGCGAGGCACATCAAATCTGAGTTTGTGTTTTGGAGGTGGTGAGCCTATTCTTGAGGGATTTACGGATGCTGACATGGCTGGAGATCTTGATAACCGGAAGTCTACCTCGGGTTACTTGTTCAAATTTGCAGGGGGAGCCATTTCATGGCAATCCAAGCTACAGAAGTGTGTAGCGTTGTCTACAACCGAGGCAGAATATATAGCAGCAGTGGAAGCAAGCAAAGAAATGCTTTGGTTAAAGCGTTTCCTTCAAGAGTTAGGATTGAAGCAAAGCGAGTATGTTGTGTTTTGTGATAGTCAAAGTGCTATGGACTTGAGCAAAAACAGCATGTACCATGCTCGCACAAAGCATATTGATGTGAGATATCATTGGTTGCGTGTTGTCATTGAAGAGCAACTAATGAAGTTGAAGAAGATTCACACCAACAAGAATGGTGCTGATATGTTGACAAAGGTGGTCCCTCGAAGCAAGCTTGAATTTTGTTCCAAGCTTGCAGGTATGTCTTCTTGATGACCTTTTATGTTTGGTCTCCCCGAACTGGGCTGGAGGGGGAGATTGTTAAGGTCCAGCCCATATATTTTGGGCTTTGTTGACTTCTTCTAGAAGTCTTTTGGGGGAGCTGCTGTCTGGCAAAAAAAGGGGTCTGTTTTTTTTGGACGTGAAAATAGGCAGAAAAACAGAGAGTTTGTGAGATAGAGAGAGAGAGTAGATTTTTTGAGAGAGGGTTTGAGAGCCTTGACAGAATTTCAGTTTTCCGGAGATCCGACCGTTGGATCGTACTGAAATTTTCACAGCTGGTTCACAACACATAGCACTACACCTTGACCGTTCAGATCGTCAATCGGAGTTCTTGATCGTCGGTTATTGCAGCTGCTGTAATCTGCGTTTTTGGGTGACATTTCCCAATTTCTCTTCTCTTTTTGTGTTGATTCTTATGTATGTTGTTGTTGGTGGGCTGTGACATCCTTGTATACTGATTTGGGTGTTTTTACCCTCAATTTGCATAATAAGAGAAGAATAAGGGTGGACTCCTACAAGTCCCGTGGTTTTTATCCTTCATACCGAAGGGGTTTTCCACGTATAAATCTCGTGTGTCACTTGCATATTTATCATTCATATTTGCTTGTGATTTTATTTGATGTGTTGCTGATTTGAGTTTGGGTTAATCTAGTGGGGAATTTCCTTTGGTAAATAGGGTGAAGTATATTTGGTTGATTGTCTTGAAGTCGATCCTTGTAGGTGTTGTATCCTACTTGTGTTGTTTTGTGCCTCCCCCTACAACTTATTCCTACAGAACCTATGTTGAACAAGACAAGTTCTCTAAACTTATGCGAGCGAATCAGCTACAACACAACTTATACCCGATAAATTAACTCCTACGAAATTTATGCCAGACAAAGCAAAAGTCCTCTAAACTTTATGTCTTGCATCTTGCAAAATTTTGTCATAATAAGGGTACTATAGCCCAGTGGCGGAGCCAGAAATTTCACGACACACGTGACCACTAACTCATTCAAGGTGTTTGAAACCCATTAAAAAGGTCTAAAGCAACTAAGCTACAACAACCTATTCTGTCAAGGGTGTTCAAAATATGTTATTTAATCAATTCGTGTATCATTTTACTTGTATATGCAGTATTTGCATGTGCCTATGCCCCTACAAAATTTCTTTAAATGAGAAGCCGACCAAAAATTAAAGAGCATCATATTTGAAGGCAAAAATTAAAGACCACCCGTAACAGAGGCAATCCATGCAAAAACTACGTAGCAAATTAAGGAGGTAAATGATAATCGATGAAATTCCAGCTCGTACATGAGAGGACGTATTGAAAATATAATTTACTAAATAAAAATAAATATATCACTCTAATAATTTAAACTACACAAGAAAAAAATGAGAAACTATATGAATGTACAAACATTTTAAGAGATCAAACAGAACATATACCTGATACAAGAAGCAACCAAAAGCCTGGAACAAGAACGGATATGAAGAGCTTTTTTCAAATATGAGAAACCCCTCATCTTCTTATCAAAATGTTAAAAAAATCAACACTTTTACTGTAATTGTGTTACATAATCTGCTTAATTAGTTTAGTATATGGAAGAAAGTGAATTGATTTGACATAGAAAGAGAGTGTAAATTGTTAAACGTGGCAGCTTCTAACCCGAGTCTACAGATCTTAAAACCGTTAATTAAGTTTGATGACACTTGTAACTTCCCCTCTCCAAACACAAAAAATAACAATCAATAATTCATTAATTCAAAATTTTAAGGGTTTAAAATCTAAAGAAATAAAAATACGAAGTAATTCAAGGGAATTCAACATTTACTATGTATATACATTAAAAATAATTATTAATTATATATAAATAATATAATTTCAATCAAAAGGGTTGAACTCTTGACTATAAGATGGCTCTGCTTGTGACCTAATAATTAATTTTTATCTTTATATATACTTTAGAAGTGTTATTTGTTTATGTATTTTAGTTACTAAATCTTAATTAGATGTGTTAGCGGAAACGTGAAACTAAAGAACAAGGAATAACAACAATATTTAACGTGGTTCGGATCAAAATGATCCTACGTCCACCAAAAAACAACTGCACCAATATTTATTTCACTATACAAAGAATATAAGTGAAATACTACAAGAGAGAGAACACAATGCCTTAGAAGGTGAGAAGGCAAGTGAAAGGATGATTTGAAAATGAATTAAGAGCTACCTATTTATAGGAATAAATTCATCCTATTGATGTCATCCATGACATCACTATGTGTCAAAATTGTCAAGGTTAAGATAGCAAACCATTTTATGGTTTGCCTAACTTTCACCTTCCAAGATACAATCTTTGACTTGTATTTTGTACTAATTATCTTCCTACCAAATATTCATATTAATTCATCTTCCATTTAGTTTGATTCCACAAGAACCAAAACCAACTCTTTCAAGATGACTAATAATTATTACATTATATATATATATATAAAAAAAGGGACGTTTACGTTATAAATCGTTGGAGAATGACCATAATATTAATTTTCCCTAATTGTGCCAATATATGAGAAACTGTGTATTATTATCCTTCAAATCATTGTAAGACAAACGTTACACTACTACAATATTATGAACTCGACCGAGAGGCTGACCCAAATTCTTTTGATAAAAAGTAATTATATTGTACCATTTAAGATATATATATATATATATATATCGTAAATCTCTTGAACATAAGATTAGAGACTGACTTGGTGATTGAGGATGATCAAACCTTATATTGAGGTTTTGAATTCAAATTCAAATCTCAAGCATTTGATTTTTATATTTTGAACTCGACCAAGAGGCTGACCCAAATTCTTTTGATAGAAGTAATTATATTGTACCATTTAGGATATATATATATATATATATATATATATATATATATATATATATATATATATATATATATATATATATATATATATATATATATATATATATATATATATATATAAATCTCTTGAACATAAGATTAGAGACTGACTTGGTGATTGAGGATGATCAAACCTTATATTGAGGTTTTGAATTCAAATTCAAATCTCAAGCATTTGATTTTTATATTTTGAATCCTTATGCATAAACAACCGTATAAGAAGAAGGTTGAAAATATAAGCTCGATTAAATATAAAAGATATTAAGATTGAACATTAAAAAAGATAAATTTTTGTAACGTTTATTCATAATCAGTCGACACATATTTAATGTCATCCACATCAAAACCATACAATATACTTTTTTACTTGCTATTACAATTATGCATCGCAAACTATCATACATGTGCAAGTGCTATGCTTCTTTCCAGCAGGAGCACATTTACAATTCTGAGGCATCTTACTCGCTGGCCATTTAAACAGAGCTAGATATCCGCATCTTATTTTATCACAGATGTCATCAGCCTCGAAAGTTCCCGGACAAAATTTAATTTCACCTGACACTAAAACACCAAAAATGCATATACACATTAATCAAAATTATCAAAAGAAATTAAAAAAAGGCAATGTAAGTTGAATATAAATTATTAAAAAAAAAAAAGTACTTACCTAAGGCAGGTTGAAAAAAAGTGAGAAATATTGCCAAAGAGAGGAAAGAAAACACAATGTAGCTCTTCATCATTTTTTTTTACTTTTTTGTATAATATTTCAAAATATGAATTGTTTATGATAATTGTTACACATGTACAACTCTTATATAGAGCTCCAAAGGAATGTTATATTTGGAAGATTATATTGTTGTTCAATAAAATAATATCCAACCCACAAATTAAGGGATTGAGTTATCCTAATTAATTTGCTCATTGACCATTTTTGAATCTATTCAAATTTTACTTTTAAGAATTTTTTACCCCATTGAAATAAGAACTTTCCTTTTCAGTTTTTTGGGTTTTAATTTTTTTTATTTATTCTTTGGACGTTTTGATTTGTAACCATACTATATACATTTAATGTAACGTAACGTAAAGATTTTATTTCAGTGATTAAAGTGAATATATGTTGTATAACTTAAGGGAAAAATTGGTACTCATCGAAATGTCAGGTCACATAAAATTTTGAAATGCCATGGTGAAAAAGGGTTAAAAATCAGGATAATAAATTTAATAATCGAAATTTAAATATGTTTTAAAAAGTTCAATGTCAATCATTAAATACATTTTCCAGAATTGTCTCATAATTAAGAGTAATTTTATTATTATTATTATTATTATTATTATTATTATTATTATTATTATTATTATTATTATTATTATTATTATTATTACTATTATTATTATTATTATTATTATTTACCATTTTTGCATGTTTGAAAGATTATATTGTTGTTTCAAAAATAGACCCACAAATTAAGGCATTGATTTGCTCTTTGTCACGTGGTGTGTTTGACCATTTTTTAATCTACGTAATCATTTCGAATTTTTATTTTTCTTAATTATTTTACTATATGCATTTGGTGCAACTTAAAGATTTTATTCCGTGAATAAATGTTGTATAACATGTGTTCTATTTGATATGTAAAAGAATAGTGGTACGTCAACAATCCGTAACCAAGATATTTATGTATATGATCAGGTCCTGCTGAACATTTTAATTCAAAATGGTTTATAAATATAGTGTTATTAATATTAAATGTTAATCTATATCTTACTAAAGATTCTAATGGAAGTATGTTGCGTATCCTGTAAAATTATTCCATAATAAATTACTTGAAATCATAATTGATTGGCTTTAGGTTGAAAAAAAAAATTCTTGCTATAAAGTTGATAACTTAATAATTAAATTTGTTTTAATATTCCAATACATTTATGCTTGTTTGATAGTGTGTATAAGAATAATATTAAATGAAATGTATTAGTTATGCTTGCATTTGCAATGCATGTATTAGTTATGCTTGCATTAATATGCATAAATTATTTTTATGCATTGTGTGGTTTGATACATAAAAAATAGCATATAATGCATAAAAAATAATTTACAGAGATACCCTCCGCTGCTATGGTAGAAAATATGTAAAAAGGGTCTTGAGGGGCAATTGAGTCTTTCATCATTTTAATGCATGTATCAAAATCATTACATTGCTAATACCTAGAAATCCTTAGTATTAGCTGTTGAATGCCTTGAATAGGACCCGTTACAACAGAAAGGACGGGGGTCTCGCTGCCCGGTCAGCGAGTCGGGGGGTCCAGGGGGGCGACGCGCCCCCTGGCCTGGGGGTCCGGGGGGCGGCCCGACGGTATACAATGTTGTTGTATTGGGCCCTTAATTATCTGTCAATTCTGTATGTTGGGCCCAAGCCTGTTAGGGTGTAGCTTAGCACTATATATAGACGCTATGGCAAACCCTATTCTGTAATTTCTGTTCTTGCCTCTCCATAATAAAACTGCTCCCCCTCTTCCCGTGGACGTAGCCAATTTATTGGTGAACCACGTAAATCTGTTGTCTTGTTTTCGCGTTTATATTTTCTCGTATTATATCGAATTCCGCATAACATTAGCAATACACACTTTAATACACATTACAATAAAGTATATAACTAATGCAAATATTATTTATATATGAATTACAAAAGAGTACCAAATAAGGTACTAATAATACACCAGATTAATATTGCAATGTGCAAAATCTTACAAGAAGAACTTTTATAGTTCAAAATTGAGAAAGAAGCTATAAATGATCATCATACATTTCATTTTTGGTGCTAGTATACGTATCAGTCCCTTAATTAATATAGAAAATCACAACGGTTAAATAGTTCGATCAAGAAATATTTTTTATATAACTTTTTATTTTTAACTTTAGGTTTAAAATTACAAGATTAAAACACGATATATTTTATATATATATTATTAATTTAAAATTATAAAATAACATTTTTTTCTTTTAAAGCTACATATCAAATCAAACTCGATTTGACTCTTCTCCAGTAATGAATCTCTCCCAGTCTCTAATTGCCAGTATTTATTTGATCTCACTTTCTTTTTGTACTTAAAATCCTTTCTTATCTATCATAGTTTATTATGAATTTGGCTCCTTAATATTTTTTCCTCACATTACTTAAAAGGAAAAAAAGACTTTTCTCCCAATTTTCAAATCTTTTTTAAAAAATCATTAACTTTCTGAAAAATGATATTTATATTTTTTTATAAAAAAATATTTTATTCAATCGATTTCATTGCATTATTTATAATTGCGACTCTTTTCATTATTCATGAGTCCATGTGTTGAAGAATGTTTTCGATATTTTCTTCTTCATCATATTTAATTTTCTTCTTCCACCATTTCAACATATTTCTTCTCTTTAACTAAGTTTGATATTGAAAAATTTGATATACAGATATTAACTAATCCAACAAAATAAATGAAAATAAGTTGCGAAAAGGGGGTTTCAAAGAACAAAATTTGAAAAATATCTAGGATTTATTGCCAAGTTGTTCCGTAAGAGTGACAGAGAAAGAACTTCTTTTAAAAAAAATAACATATGAAAACTGAAATAAGCTTTTCGAGACGAAAAGGTAAAATCAATGGTGGGGTCTGACTCGAAAAATTTCAATTAAACTTTGTGAGAGAGGCATCAATTGAAAAATTACCAATGATTAATAATAAAATGAATTCAAAGTCTCAAATATCAACAATACAAAAAAAATCCAGAAATCTATTGTTGATTTGTTGCAAAAAAGAATTTGAAAAAATAAACTATGCCAGAGAAGAAAGAATTTTAAAAACAGAAAGGAAGTGAGATTAATATTAATTATGATAAAACTTTTTAGTTAATCAAACAAATTTGAGTCATTAGATTATTTATATGACATATGTCAAAATGTTAAAGGGAGAAAGAACCGAAGGGATTCATATCTGGAGAGGAGCCCAATCCACCAACACTAATACATTAAAACAGAGAAAATAAAATATGAGAAAATTACGCAATAAAGCAAACTTATACTATTTAACTACTCATCATAGTTATAGCTTGCTATAATTACCACTCGCGACTAACATTATACATTAATTACGTTGGTTGACTTCGAGTTTGTATAATTAGTCACGTTTGTATATGTATAATTCGCCAGAATATATAAATACATATGTATAATATACAATTTTTTAACCTATATACATATACAATTCACCTCTCTTCCACTCTCTGCCCTCTCTCAATCTCGCTAGCCTCTCTCCTCCCTCTTCCAATTTCGCTTGTCATTTATACAAATGCATATGTATAATATACAGTTATATACAATTATATATACATAACAATTCACCTCTCTCCCACTCTCTGCCCTCTCTCGCTCGCCTCTCTCGATCTCGCTCGTCTCTCTCCTCCTCTTCCGATCTCTCTTGTCATATATACAAATACATATTTATAATATACAATTATCTAACCAATATACATATACAAGTCACTTTCTCCCACTCTTTTCCCCTCTCTCGCCTCTATCTCCCATTCTCGCTCGCCTTTCTCCTCCATATAACATATAGCTACAAATTGTAATTATCAAACTATAACTTTGATGAATAACTAATTATTTCTAAGTGACTATATGTGAAAGTTTCCCATAAAATATTTGGGCAAAGAAATTTATTTTTAATTATCTATAATTAACAACATATTTTGTTATTCACGGGAATATATATCCTATATATCCTTTCAATTTTAAAAAGCCGAAAAATCTTCTACAGTGTCCTACACGTAAAGGCCCGAGCGCTAAGCTGCTCGATGATGACTCACTTATCAGATATTAAATGAATAATAATCCACTTATGAGATATTAAATGGATCGATAACCCACTTATCATATATTAAACGAGTAATAACCCATTTATGAGATATTAAACGAGTAAGAACAGATTGTACCCTTAAATTTTAGCCAAAGGGTCAAAAAAACTGGCCAACCGGAAATCGGTCAGTGTATGCGGCGTGATGATGGAATCGTGCTCCAACTCCTACTCGGCCGGCAGTTTCTACGTCATTGTTGAGCCCTCTGTCATGGATGACCGTCAACTTGTAAGTTGTTACTACAATAGTACAGAGAATTTAGGTTATATGCACATTCTACTGATTTAATTTGCTGTATCAATTTGATTGAATGCTTTCTTTTTATGCATAATACAAATATTCAAACTTGATAAAGCTCCAATTTTGAGTGCAAATATAGACAACTAACTCATCAACGCTCCAATTTACAAAACAATCATATAGGTATTAGCATCATAGGGACAAGTTAGAGTGTTTAGTTGCAGGTTGAGAATGTCTATATATGTACTCTCGATCTCGAAGTTGGAGTATTTACTAAGTTCGAATGTTTATTTATGCATTACCTTTATTTTATGGGTTAGTACTTTCATACTTATTTTGAATTGTTCACCTAATTAACTTTTAGGTGATCTAGTAGTGTATGTAGAAGTTAGAACTCATAAATTGTAATATATGAACCAGACAATATTAGTTAGCTTAGAGTCTTGGTGTCTAGTTTAGGTTTTCTCATATGAAGCTTCAGTACGATTTTTAGGTGGTTTAATACTACTGTACTTCACCGCCATAGTTTCTCTTTCTGGATTTTCGATAGATTATTTATCCATATGAGAGTTTCAGCTAAAGTTACTGGTTTTTGCTGAACCTGTATCTCGAGTGGTGGCTCTATCCCTGCTAAGAGGCAAATCCCAAATTAAGGGTCAGAAACCAGTGGGTGCGCATAAGAGACCTTTGTTATTCAACATAATTAGAAGTAGCAGAACATTTTCAATTTGTGCACATAAGTGAAACAATGATCCCGTAAGGAAATTCATTGCTACGCAATATCTGTACCTTTTGAACTCAATAACGTGATGGAGTACTAGGAGGATTAAGGTGGCATTTTCTTCAAGGATTTTATATAAGAGAGCTTTGTACATAAATTATTTGTCTGGTTCTTGTATTGATGTTCAGTTGTCATCCCTTTTTAATTTGCTCTATTCAATAGTGCAAATGATGGTACAAGTTCAGGTGAGGATGATGGAGGATTTATGTCTGAGGTCTTATGATTTTAGTTGCCTCCCCATCGGAGAGATGTTCCTTGATTATCATTCTAGTGGTAAACAGAATTTAATGCAGCATGTATCATTGTCCAATGTCCCCGCTTCTTCGAAGAATTGTGTAACCCTTAAGTTACTTAGAATCTCCTTTTATAACAAAGCAAAGAATGGATAATCTATGGTTGATAATAATACAGAAACTAGAATACATAGTTAATACTTGTGGTGTAGTTTCGGATATTGATTCTTCAGTATCTATGGCAAATTGGCTAGTTTTTGGCTTTAGATTACACTGTTGGTACTGGTCGAATTCTTGAGATTGTCAGCCATATTCTTCTAGTCTCGTGGCTCCTGCTTATTTGTTAAGATTGTTTTTCTGCTTGCTGTACATGAGCACTCAATTGGAAATTGGTAAAACTTTTGTGTTGCATCGTTCTAATTAGTTTTATAATTCGCACTACAATTTTATGTCTTAAATGGTTATAACTTATGTCTGATCTTAATTTTAAAAATCTATGTTTGTTGTTTCTGTGTGCAGCGGTTGCCAGACAAATTTGTCCAGGAACATGGAGATGAACTCCTTGATACCGTCAAGATTATTGTTCCCACTGATGATTTCTGGTGTGTGGGCCTGAAGAAGGCTGGTAAAATGATTTGGCTTCATGATGGTTGGCAAGAGTTTATGGAACATCATTCTGTCAACTGTTGGTACTTTTTACTCTTCAAATATGGACAGACCTCATGTTTCAATGTCCACATATTTGACCTAGCCGCTACTGAGATTGATTATCAACTAAGGAGTCATGGTAATGCTAAATCACGTGATGTTGCTCAGGAACTTTCTCACAGAAAGGATAAAATTGTTGGTGACAAGGGCTTCACGAGCTCCATTGAAATTGTGGATCTTTTGGAAACTGAGCAGGGACCAGAGAGTTCAGCTAAGTCATCTGAACTTCTGCATAGAGCCAAAAGACGTAAAATAGCATCTGGAAAGATTAAGATTACACGCTGCTATGAAACAAGAAGCAGAACAAACAAATTACATGATAACGGACAGCTATTAAATGCGAAGAATTTGAACATATCGGCCAATGGCAGTTTAACTAAGCCAGTAGGTGGAAAATCTGTTCGGCGAAGTATTAAAACTCCTATACAATCTGCAGTGGCAACTGGAGGTATGACTAATCCAAATAATGAACAAGAGAGAAGTAAAACAAAGTACTTCATTTCAATGAAAGTAAATATATGGAGATTCCAGATGAATTTGTATCAGTATCTTCAAATAAAACCAATTGCAAAACCAGCTAGTTTGTTTTCCAACCAAATATTGTAAGCTTGAAAATTTATCTGCATCATATTGAGATCTAATTTGATAAATGCAGATACAAGGAAATCGTTCACGAGCAAGCAACGGGAGAAATCTTTAGGGCGTGGAAGGTATGATCGTCGTGAAAGAGCACAACAAAAGGTATCAGAAACAAGCAGGGCCATTCAAACTGCCAAAATGTTCATTCCAGAAAATCCTTGTTTCTTGAAGATTCTTGAAGAATACAACGTAGAACGGAACTATATTCTGGTGAGCCTTTGTACCTATACATTAAACTGAATGTGTCATTTTTTTCTTCTTTAAACTGCTTTGTATCACAATATATTCATACTCATGCATACTAATCTTTCATTGTTCTTGATGCATAATCTACAGAATATACCAGTTGAGTTTGTCCGAAAGTATATGCCAAAGACTTCAGAACTGATTGAACTTCAAGATACTGATGGAAATAAGTGGAAAGTCCGTTGCATTAGGAGGAAACTTCGGGTGCTTTTAAGCAAAGGATGGTTGAACTTTGTTACGGATAATAGTTTACTGGTAGGAGATGTTTGCGTCTTTGAGTTGCTCAAGGACGTTCAGGCTGTTGAATTAATACTGAAGGTGCACATGTTTCGCAATAGGGTGGAAGAAAATTCGAAAAATTTACACACTGGTAGCCTATCTGAACCAACTCTATCTACCGGTAAAAACTGTATACTTCAGTTCGATGAAAGTAAGCATACAAAGAGTTCAGATGCATTTGAACCATTTTCTTCAGATAGAACCAATCACAAGACTGGTTAGTTTGTTTAACCAACAGAAAATCTGAAGCTCGAAAAACTTATCTGCATCACTGAGAGCTAATTTGACGAATTGCAGATACAGAGAATTCATTCGGGCAGCAACAGGAGAAATCCGTAGTGCATGGAAGCTCTGGTAATCGTCGTAAAAGAGGACGACCAAGGGTTGCAGAAGCAAACACTGGTTAGTTTGTTTAACCAACAGATCTGAAGCTCGAAAAACTTATCTGCATCACTGAGAGCTAATTTGATGAATTGCAGATACAGAGAATTCATCCGGACAGCAAGAGGAGAAATCGGTAGTGCATGGAAGCTCTGGTAATCGTCGTAAAGGAAGACGACTAAGGGATGCAAAAGCAAACAGGGCAACTACTGCTGCCAAATTGTTTACGCCAGAGAATCCTTACTTCATGATAACTCTTGGAGAATATCACGTGGTGCGGAACTATATTCTGGTGAGCCTGTCTACCTATACAATAAACTAAAGTTGTCTGATTTTCTTTGTTTTTTTTTGGCTGAAACTTCTTTGTATCTTAATATGTTCTTTACTCATGTAAAAACTAATTTAACATTCTTATTGTATCTTGACACATACTTTGCAATTTTCCTAATCTGCAGAATATACCACCTGATTTTAGCCGAGATTATATGCCAAAGACTTCAGAACCAATTAAACTTCAAAATTCTGATGGCAGTAAGTGGACTGCACATTGCGTTAGGAGGAAAACGTGTATGTTTCTAAGCAAAGGATGGGTAGATTTTGTGAGGGATAATAGTTTAGTGTTAGGAGATGCTTGTGTCTTTGAGTTGATCAAGGGCATTCAGGCTGATGAACTTATGCTGAAGGTGCATATATTCCGCAATAAGGTGGAAAAAAATTCAATAAATTGATGCACTTGTAGTGATCTGAATATATATTGTCTATTGGTAAATGAGGGAGGTGATATTTTTTGAATGGTCTTAGTCACCTTTTTTTTCTTTCCAATTGGAGCCTTTGTAACTCCAGTGGTTGACATGTGGATATTAGAAATGCAGAGGCTATTTTCTTGATATTCTTTTGCCCTTTTTCGTTTGTGCATTTTTTTCTCCCATGCTTTCCGTTGGTCAACAATCAGCTAAAGTTCTCCAACAGATACTTTTGCCAGGTACTTCGAATATTTTGTAGCAGAATGCCAAAATTGCTAATTTTAAGTAGTTGAACTTTTGTTCAAGTGTGTTATGCAACAAAGATTGGATCACTTCATATGGAGTGATGCTCTATTTTTCCTCAAAAGTTGCATAGACAAGAGCATATTAATGAGTGAGACTTCTTGGTATAATGGCCAAAGAAGAATTATTAACTGAATTTTTGAAGTGTATAAATAACGAAAAATGGCCCATTGCTGCATTTACTACATGAGAAAAGCAAAAGGGGCAAATGCCCTATGAGAATCCTAAGATTTTTGTAAAAAAAAAAATCTTTTACATTGTCCCCTTCAACATAAAACAAGCACATAGGGTTAAGGTTGTGTCGCGAGTTCATCTAATCTCTTGAAATTTGGCAGCAAAAGAGGCAATGGAGAAGGGTTTTTCATCCCTCAAAATAGTGCAAATCCCCTCTGGTTGGTTTGTATTTGATTTCTTGAGACTTTTCTTCTTGAATTTTTTTTTATATTTTAGGAGATGCAGCAGTGGATTTGGGAAGGGGAAGGCCCTGGTGTGATTTAGATCTGCAAAATTAGATACAAAATGAACTTAGATACCACATGATTATTAACATTTTATTGAACTGTACTTTCACTCTCGTGATGTTGTAAAAGGTGATCACCTCATCATCAATGGCTACGCAAGACTTTCGCTCTCATAGTGTTGTTGTGAAAGGTGATCAGCTCATCATCAATGGAGAGGCAAAACAATCTTCAAAAGGCAACGCCATGAACGTGATAATTTGTCATCAAATGTGCCTTTCCTAGGAGTTATTTTTTGTTCTTTTTGGATATATTTTCTTCCTAAACAAAATAGTCTATGTGTTATTAGTTGCTATGTTTTTGCATTTGTTACAGTTATCGAAGTTTAAATTGCTAATGCTTCTTAAATTTCTGAAAGACACAATCAGTTTTAGATAGTTCTTTTCTTTTCTTTTTTTTCTAATTTATTAATTTGAATACAAGAGATATCATCGACTAATTTCATGCCACCTGTCTTTTTATTCATTTTTGCACAACACAATTCACCATAACAATAATAGTCGTGAAAATTAGGTATTAATAAAAGTGAAATATCTTAATGACTCATATTATATTTGTGTTGCGCGCAACATTTCATCAATACTTCACAACTATGATGTTGATCAATGGAAAATTTTATTATCAAAAAGTAATCTCATGGAACTAATTCTTTTAAAATATGAATTCACCCTTATAAAATGGTCCAATGAAAAATCATTTATAGAATATGAATCATATCTCTGTAAAATTAGAAGCAACTCCTTATACAAGTTCTCCTGCTAGTGTTGTTTGGTGTTATTGAACAAACATTTAATAGTCAATTTTACAAACATGTAGTGCTGATATTTAACTCCAATCTTAGTGAAATATGCAAGATAGGAGGTGATGGACTGCACGCAATTTATGAGTTCTCATTTACACTCAACCACAAAAAGTGAGCATAATACAAATTGAGTAAAACTCAATGCATTACAAAAAATTTATAAACATTTAGTGCCATGATTTAACTCCATCTCGTTGAAGTATTCAAGAGAAGAAGCTGATAAACAGCACTAATTTTCTGAGTTTGTCAGACCCTAAACCCACTAATATATTCAAGAGCAAGAGTATAGTTAAAACTCAAAAAAAAAATTAAGAACAAAACAATGAAAAAAGCCTCGGTAAAATCCGTTGTGATCATGATTGATGTAGTGAAAATAAGGAGGTTCCCCCTGCAAAAGCAGGGACCTTAGATCCACTACACCTCACCGTTGGATTGGATCATCATCGGCAAATTTATGAATCTCAGAGAAATTTAATGATTTCATGATGAATGCTAGTTGCAATCTCAAATACTATCCAGCAATTTCAGATCTCGTCATAGATTTAAATATAAACAAAGAAAAAGGATTAACTAAAATGAGAATAAGAGGCTCAGTAGTATAAACAGCTCTATCAATCACAGAATATCAGAAGCAGAACTGGCATTAAAGCTGTATTAGAAATCATCACTGCCAAAATATGTAATGAAAAGAAAAAAGATGAATCTAGCTCATATCAAGAAATTCAACCAATTTATGTTATGCTTCATCGATTTCTCTCAGAAGCGCGGATAAATCCGTTTTAATCATCGCCAAATTCTAAGAAATTAGAGAATTTTCTGGGGATTTTGCCGTTGATTTGACACAAATTAGCCATGAATAGAAGGTACAAAGGGCTAAACTGCAACACTAGCGGCGATTAAATTTAGCACGAGCTTTGGGGCTTCTAACTTCACTTTGTAAACTCAGATGAGCCCGGGAGGCTACGTGCAAATAAAACAGAAAAGAAGAGAAAGTAAAACAATTACACCAATGTGAACAGAGAAACGGGGAACACCATTGAAGCAAAGAAAAGGCTGGGTTAAGAATAATTGATGAAAAGCTTGGGAGTTTTTTTTGAGTTTTATAGGGGAAGGAGCGCCTCTGAAACCCTAATTTGTGCCTCTGTGAGGTGAAGGCCCATTACTCATTCCGGGTCAGATTAGCCCGCATAGCTTAATTTGTCGTAAAAATTATGCAAATCACACAGTATATAACATACAAATTTTATTTTATCCTTACTTTTTCCTAAATTACAGAAATTTTTTTATTTTAATACCTTTTGGATATATAATTGGAAAGCGTTGATACTTTATTTTATAAATTTTTGTTATCAATTTACTTTCCTAAATTAGAAACTAAAAATAGAAAATATAATTAAATTTCACATATCAAGCGTATGTTTTTTTCTTCTAACAATTAGTCGTTCAGAAAAAGGTAACATAACTGGAAAATTTAAATTTCAAGTTGTCAAATTGTGTCTCCCTATTCTTCCAATAAACTGCTAAAATTTCTGGAGTGGAAAGAAATTGTTGGTTCATTCCAGTGAGCCACCCTCTCTACGGTCGGAAGATGCAAAATTCTTGCAAGATTGGTGGTCTTCGGACATAGCAGCTACAAGTTTTTATTTTTATTTTTTTATGACTTTTTTTTTTTTTGATTTGGGATGTTGTTTTGGCTTCTTTGAATCTTTGGTGTCAAGAGCGTCTATTATTTTATATTTGATATAATTGCCTATATGTATTGTGCGTAATGCAGTTTCAATGGAATCAATGTCGGACAAAAGTGATTGATCAGTCTCGAATTGTGTTTTGGAAGAAGTTATCTTGCCAACAAGATACAAAAGATGTCCAGCAGATCAAGAAAAAAAGAAAGAAAAATTCAGATGAAAAGCTAACATCAAACATGAATTGTTATGGCAATGTGGACAAGAAGATCACGATCGGATGACTTGTACTTTCTTCCCAAAAGAATCTTGATCAATACCTTTTTGGAGTACTTTGTTTTTTCAAATCTAATAATTTTCAAATTATAACATTTCTTTCCACTGTTCCAAATGTTTACATTAAAAAGTACTTTTAGCTTACTAATTTTTTATTCAATAAATTGAAATATTACGTTTTTCAATTCTGTCTATATCTTTTTATTGTTAATTTTTGATAAAGTGAATCCTATATACATATTTTGTATTGTTTTATGTTTGATATAAAGTTATTTTTTAAATATATGTTGTAAATAAGTTAATTAATTAATGTATATGTAACTGTTAATAAGTACTGAAATACTATTACATTGCATTGATTTGTTTAACATAATGAATTTGATACTTAATTCTTCGAAAATTTTTGTATCGGATAATATAGTATCATGTATTGTGATATTGTAAGAGTTGTGATGTGTATAGAATAAAAGTATGTTAAAAAGTACTAAATATATTACAAATTTAGAAGATTAAAACAATTGTAAACATATAATATCAGATTTTGTGAGACACATCAATTTGTGATTTTAAAAGCATAATAACTAATAATTGTGTATCATATACATAATATATTTTTTTTGACAAATTTGTATTAACTTATACACATTCATTTGTGATTTTAAAAGTATGATAAATAATAATTCTGTATCATATACATAATATATTTTTTGATAAATTTTTATCAACTTACAATATAGCATCAAGTATAGTCATTTGTACCAAATTTATAAGAGACATAATGTTAAAAGATACTAAATATATTGAAAATTAACTGATTTGTATCAAGTATAAAAATATAGTATAAGGTGTTGTGATACATAAAAATTTTGTTATATAAAAAATATTCGTGTATCATATATATAATAAAGTTTTGAAAAATTTTGTATTTGCTAATAATACAGTATCGATGTGTACTATACTTATAAGAGACAAAATAATAATTGTGTATCATATACATAATATATTTTTTAGCGAATTTGTATAAGCTTATAATATAGTATCAAGTGTAATCATTTGTACCAAATTTATAAGAGGAATAATGTTAAAAGGTACTAAATATATTGATAATTAATTGATTTATATCAAGTATAAAAATATAGTATCATGTGTTGTGATATATACAAATTTTGTTATATCAAAAGTAATCGTGTATCAAATACATAATAAAGTTATTTAAATTTTTTTGTAGATGCTAATAATATGGTATCAATTATAATGATGTGTATTATACATATAAGAGATAAAATTTAACAAGGTACTAAATATATTGAAAACAAAATGAAAAGCGAAATAAACAATTGTCAACAAAAAAACTTTCACATTAAGAAGTAGTATCGTCAAAAGAGATAAGTACTCAAAAAATACAAATTAATGTATCTTAAAAACAATAGATCATCAACAAATTTCGATGAATTGATATATAAAAATCTATGCTACATTAATAAGATCATCTTCTGTTGGTGGAGTGTAGTCACTCTTTGGCCTTGTAGGATCATATTCTCGCTAACATATTCCGTCTTGGCCTTGTTGTGACCATACTTTTATAACAGTATTGCATATTTTGTGCGAAGATAGTCACTTCGAAAATCATTAGATGGGATGTTGATTTCACTGCTCAAAAATTCAACAAAACAACAAAAAACGTTCCGCGGACTACAAAAAACAAGAAGATACATTATAAAAACATATCAAATGTGTATGTAAAGAAAAATTAATATTCAATAGTTATGGACTCTCGCTTACTTGTTGCATAATATCTTGAACAAATTTCACCTCAAACGACTATTGTGAATCCAATAGTAACAAGTGAATACAAACTACATAAAAATGAAAAATAAAATAATAAAATACATGTCGTCGTTGGTGCAAATCTGGATATGATCGAGGCAATCTTTCTATCCCTTTCCTTTTAGTTTTTGCATCTTTTGCTTTAGATGATGCCCCGCTTCCGTTTTTTGATTTTCTCTTCGTAAAAGTTCGATTCGCCATTTATATCGATGCATGCAAGCTTTTAGACCTCTTCTGTCAAGTTGGGGTCTTCTGATTCAAAATTTTGATCATTGTAAGGTGTTATTATTTGGGAAATCCCAATCTTAAAAGATAGATGATCCATTTTGACAACTGATACAAAATCAATTGAAACACAGAATTGATTTTGAAAGAAAAATGAAGAAGAAGATATACTTATTTTGAAATTTGAATTGTTGAATAGTTTGAAAATCAAATTCCTTTGAATCCGGTAACTAATTTGGTAGTGAAAAAGATTAGACACGAGATTTTAGGGATTAGAAAGGTGGGATTTTTTAGGTAAATAGAAAAATTGAGGTAAAATAGGGATTTTTGAATTTTTATAAAAGAATAGGGATTAAATGACTATGTAAATATATGTAATGTAGTTTAATAATTTTTCCATCTTATAAAGCTAATGTAAATCACGATTGATTCAGTATATTTAATTGCTTATAATTTTTAATTACAATTACATCAATCATATTTTAAAAAATGATAAAACTTTGAAATTTTCAATGAATACTAACTAGTTATATGTATACTAGCTTTGAGGAACGTCGTGCAACACACGTTACCCCTCAATTATTATAAAATTTCTGAATATTGAAAAAGTTTAACTTACCATACAAAATATATTACTCAATCTATCCGACAATACTTGTTCACTATTTCCTTGACTGTACACCCTTCTTAAGAAACTATATATAGAAGATTAATTTTAATATATCACTATTTGAATATATTAAATACAGTATCTTGAAAAATGTAATAAGAAAATAAATATAATTAATGATAAGGACAAATTAGGAACAAAAGGGATCGTTTGGTAGGATGTATTAGGAGAAATAGTTCAAGTATTATGTGTGGTAGGAATTTTGGGTCTATGTATTATTAATCAATGGATTAGTTATGCACCCTACATGATATTAGAGGGTGTAAAACTAATACCTTCCATTTGGTGGTATTAACTCTAATACCATGAGACTAATTTATATAAAGACAAAAACACCCCCTCAAAACCTTTTAATCATTTTATTCATTTTCTTGATTTTATATTTTATTTTTTATTTTTTTATTTTTTATACTAATAAATTTATTTAAATAAATTAGCTTACAAATTTTATTATTTAGATATGATTTTTTGTTTTTAAAATATGAGTTATTTAATCTATTTATTATTAATATAAAATATTATAATCCGACTAATATGCTAATGTTGATGTATGAACTTAAAAACAATTCATAAGTAAAATATTACATCTAAACGAAAGTCCATTAAACATTATACAAGTAGTCTAAAACAAGAGCATGTATATTTATTTTGCTATATATACACACACATCTCGAGTATAAAAATAGTTTAATTTATTTTGTTATATTTATTTATTTATATTATTTTATTTTATGATAAAGAGTTTTTTTTTTTTAAAAAAATTATTGATACAAAACAAAGTTCAATAAATTTTCTCTATAAATCATTATAGTTGTGTGACTTTTTGAGATATTAACTCCAATTTATTAAGATGACAATTATTTACACTCAAATAATTTAAGTGATAAAATAGTGATCATGACAATAAAATTTTTATTCTCCTAACTAGTTAAAAATGTTATAAAAAATAATACGAAAAAGGGTCACAATTGCCCTTGAACTATGCGAAATAGACCACTTATACCGTTCATTACATTTTGAGTAGTCATACCCTTCAAAATGACATTTTTTTTTGTTTTTGGGTCGTCATATCCTTCAAAATGACATTTTTTTTGGATATTCATACTCTTCAAAATGACATCTTTTTATTTTTGGGTCGTCATATCCTTCAAAATGACTTTTTTTTTTTGGGTCGTCATATCCTTCAAAATGACATCTTTTTATTTTTGGGTAGTCATACCCTTCAAAATGACATCTTTTTATTTTTGGGTCGTCATATCCTTCAAAATGACATCTTTTTATTTTTGGGTCGTCATATCCTTCAAATGACATTTTTTTTGGGTCGTCATATCCTTCAAAGTGACATATTTTATTTTTGGGTAGTCATACCCTTCAAAATGACATCTTTTTATTTTTGGGTCGTCATATCCTTCAAAATAACATCTTTTTATTTTTGGGTCGTCATATCCTTCAAAATGACATCTTTTTATTTTTGGGTCGTCATATCCTTCAAAATGACATCTTTTTATTTTTGGGTCGTCATATCCTTCAAAATGACATCTTTTTATTTTTGGATCGTCATATCCTTCAAAATAACATCTTTTATTTTAGGTAGTCATACCTTTCAAAATGACATCTTTTAAAGTTAGGTAGTCATACCTTTCAACATGACATTTTCTTAAATTTAGTTCCTCATACCTTTCAAAATGATATCTTCTCAAAATTGATTTGTTATCTCAAATAAAATGATTTATTTCAGATTGGTTTGTCATGCTGTTCAATATGACACTTTTCTTATTCCATTTTAAATTGACATTTTATTTAATTCATGCCGTTCAAAAAATCTGTCTTTCCCACATCGTTTCTCAAACAATTTTCAATTTTGCAACAATCTCACATCGGTATTTCATCCTTTTTGAGGATTTTTGGGTTTCTATATAAACCCACTTCATTCACTATTTTTAGAGGAGGATTTTGGAGGGGAAGACCAAAGAGTACCCATAAAATTTTGAGAATTCTTGGTTCTATATTTCAAAATTTTAAAGTGCTTTTGTGGTTTTTCGAATTGAGGAGGTGGAGTCGTCTCCTTCAAACTCTTCATTCACTATTTTTAGAGGAGGATTTTGGAAGGGAAGACCAAAGAGTACCCATAAAATTTTGAGAATTCTTGGTTCTATATTTCAAAATTTTAAAGTGCTTTTGTGGTTTTTCGAATTGAGGAGGTGGAGTCGTCTCCTTCAAACTCGTAGTTCCGATTTTTTATTTTTAAGTTGGTATTTTTAACAAGGCTAAGAAAAAAAAATTACCTGGTTCTGGGCAGCAAACCGAAACTACGAGTTTAAAGGAGACAACTTCACCTCCTCAACTCGAAAAACCACAAACACTTTAAAATTTTGAACTAGGTACTCTTTGGTCTTCCTCTCTAAAATCCTCCCCTAAAAATAGTAAATGAAGTGGGTTTATATAGAAACCCAAAAATCCTCAAAAAGGATGGAATACCGATGTGGGACTGTTGCAAAATTGAAAATTGTTTGAGAAACGATGTGGGAAAGACAGATTTTTTTTTTATTTTTTTTTTAGATAAAATCAATTATTTTCTATTTTCATCCATAACCCACAAATATTATCCACACCAAAAAATTATGGGCCTAAGCTATGAGCTCAATATTGTGGCCCAAAATTAAAAAATAAAAATCCTAAATTTTTTTTTGTATTTGACTCAAAACGTATTAATTTTAAAACCATCGGACCAAAATTTGGTGTCAACACTTATCCACTGGTCATGGGTCAAATCCCAAGTTTGGATGTTGAAAGAGTATTTATGTACGAAAGTTCTTTTTATAAATTTTTTAGAGAAAAATAAGTTTTTTCTGAAAAACAATTTTTAAAATATTCTGACCATGAGAAAATAAAAAACAAGAAAATGCAGTATCCTCAATGCTTAGCTCTTCTATTTGAGGTCACCCATCAAATGTGTGATTCCTGAAATCATTTTTCTCCATGCAGGACACCTTAGAGTAGGAAGCATAGAAAAACAATTTGAAATCTCACAAAACCGAATGTATGTTTAAATCAACGAATGAAGCAGCTACAAATGCAATATTGCGCAAGTCAAAACGCTCATGAGTCATTTTAAAACTAAGATGTGGTTTCTTTAACCTTATTGTTCAAGGCAAAATCAATCCATTTTTCGACCATGGATTCAGCAGAAGAATTATCAGCTGTGACGCGAAGAACGAGTGTGTGAACTTCAAAAATCATATTCAAGGATTTGCGGAACATACTATCCAACTTATAAGTAAATATGCAACCGTTTGACTTGGAACATACTTTAAACCATCAACCGAAAAGGACCATTTTCTCATTTTCTCCCATATGTACAGAAACAGTAACTTGATCAGTTTTTCTCAAAAGAGGATCATCCAAAAAGAAGTAATTAGTTGCACAAAAAGAAACAAAACAAAATCATCCTCCAATCTCGTAGCCGATAATATGGAATAACTTGTTATTTCTAAGAATGGATACTCTCTTATCAGGTTTTGGTTTGTGCACTTCTTCTGCTGAGAGCTCACCATCCTCCTCTCTACGAAACTGCATTTGCAAAAATAGAATCTGAAGTTTGCCAAGCACAGTCACATTAACAAAGAAATAAAAACACACCAGAATTAACAAGACTAAAACAGTCGAATCCTCACTCATATACTAAAATTTTATCCTTAGTCATTCATTCTATAATCTCTCCTTAGTGAGTCGTGCAGTGCCATTGCCTATTGGAGTTGTAGATTACCTGGAAGAACTTTGTGGTGGAACCCAAAGTCAATGACAAAGTCTTCAAATCTGGAAGAATCCAAGTGAAATCATCTATAACCTCTTCAAAAGTACCATGACGTGAAATAATTTCTAACTCCAGATTCGTGATATCATTTACTGGTAATATATCAGTTACCTCAACAGGAATGAGGACAACCTGACAACCATCAAAACCAACTCACAATGATTGGTAACCAAACAATCGTATAGTCAAAAGCAACTCGTTCTGGAATCCCATTTGGAAAACATTTAGTTGATGTTGACAAGAAGACTATATGACGTTGAAATTGAAAAAGAGTACTCTGGAAGGTTGTACTGGAAATGAATTTCACTAGAAAAGAATGGCAGAAGTTAACAGAGTGAAAACCATTATTTACTTTGAGATGCTCCTCAAGTTGTCTATTTCAAGTTGAAACCGAAATGATCGACAAAATTGTAAACAAACATTAATTTGCAATATATTAACATTTGTAAATTGTGAATGTCAAGATGCCTATCAAGTCAGAGTTACAAATAACAATAACCAAAAAGCAGCTTAGATATGTCTTGGAAACCAAATACAATGTAAGCTAGTATTCAACTCAGTGTTTCAAATCAAAACTTTCGCCACATTTCATCCAATTAACCTATTTTGGATGTGTTACCAACAATATAATTTGCAAGCACTTTCTTTGTGTTTATCTCAATATATCCTCTAGTAAGAATTAGGAAGTTGGAGGTGTGTATCAAGCAAAAGTTCTGTCATGCAACAAAGGAACATTAAAGATGAGTACAAACACGCAAATTGAATTCAAATGCTTTAATTTGTGTACAAGCAAGCATTATGGCTTTCATACCTATTTTTATTTATGAATTCAGGCCTTTAACAAAAAAAGACGTTATGGCTTTCTGGTGATTAATAAAATTGAACAAATTCCAACTCGCGAGAAGCTTTTATTAAAGGGGAAAGACTTGAGGCCACCATATTAAAGTAACAAAAAAAACCATCAAACAGTCGATGCTTTCTTATAAGGCCATCCAAAGATAGCTAATAAGTAAAAAGGAAAAGTAAGCTAATATGCAACTAACCTATGTTGATGTGTAATCAATAATTTCATTTGCAGTCACGTTCTAATATTTATAAATACATGATCCTCTGGCAAGGGTACGAGTGTTGGGCATCAAGAAAATGCAGTATGGCATACAACAAAGGAACTTCGTAAGCATATAGAGGACTGGAGAGTCCCAGAAAAGGAGGAGAAAAAAGGGTTACCTCTTCAATATCGCAGATCAAACTCAAATGCTTGGAGCGAGCACACGACTCCAACATATCTCTAAACCAACTGTAGTAGTAATCACGAAGCTTAAGGGGATCTAAATATAACAGAATGAATTCCAATTCTTGTAAATCTTCTATGCCTGTAAAATCTGTGAGGCCACCCTTATACTCAAATGATTTCAACTTGGGCGAATTTATTCTTGCCTCCCATTTCACAATGCTATCCTTCAGCACCAAGCTAACCAAATTCGGTTGAGAAATATGAAGTTTTTGCAACCTACTGCAAGTATCTATGATGAGTTTCTCAAGTAGAGGGAAATTGTCTATAAAATTCATCCATGTCATTTTTAAATCATCGCCATCCCAATCAAACAATGTCAAATCTTCATCATTAATATTACACAACGTCAAACTCCGCACTGTTGGTTTGGAAGTAATTTCAACTTCACATAAGTCACTGTAACCATCTATGATTAGTTTCTCAAGTAGAGGGAACTTTTCTATAAAATGTATCAATGTTTCTGGGTCATAAGCATCTCGCAACGTCAACTCTCGTACTGTTGTCATGGACGCAATCTCTACTTCACACATGTCTATGCTGAATGAAATAAATTCAATCGAATGAAGATTTGGGGACTCTACACGTATTTTACCATCAGAACAAAGAAGATGCACTCCGAAAAATTCCAGATTAGGATTTGAAACTACAACAGTACGCAACTTTTTAGTGTCCTGAATGCGTAACTGTTCAATTAGTGGGCATCCAGCAATGAGATCCTTAAAATCATCATCCTCAATGCAAACAACAAATAGAAAGAGTACTTTAAGAGCAGGAAGCTTAAAGGAACAATTTGTGATCTCACAATCCGATATAATTAAATGAACTAATGTATGAGCGCAAAATGCAAAACCACAGAGATAGTAATGATCACGATTAATCGTTTTTAAACTGAGACATAACCTTTTAATGCTATTTTCCAAGGCAAAAGAAATCCACTTGTTTACGAGCAGTTCAGCAGGAGAATTTTCAACTGTCATTCGAAGACAGAGTTTGTCGACATCACAATTGTATTCAGAGGGCTTCTGACGGATTTCTAAGGACTTTATCAAGTAAGTTAAGAAGGAATCTCTTTTAGGTTTATCTGCAACACTGTATCGTGAATAGTCGGCACCAAAATCAATTTCGTCCAAAAAAATTCTAGGATGAGAAGCCCAAATGCTTTGCCATTTTTTGGACAAAATACTAGTTTTGACTGCATCGATCCGTGGAAGGCGAAAGTGAATTTCACGGATGATTTCAGTTGGCAAATTGGAAATTCTGTCCACCGAATTTCTTTGTTGTTTTGGGGTTTTTTTACGTCCGTAATACCTTCTTCTCTTCGGCATTTTCAGACGGAGGTGAAACAAATTAGATGAACCAGACGAAGTTAAAATGCTAAACTTTTAGGTTTAGGAAGATGACAAATGTTCTTGGTTATATGCACTATATTTAGGTAATACATGGACCTTTATTTAGTTTCAAATTATAATTTTGACCTTTTAACTTTGTCATTGCACAAATAGATACTTTAGCTATCGAAAACTTTAAAAAAACACTTGAATCCTATCTGACAAAATGCGTGAAATACACCCAAATTAGGCGCATCAGAGATAAACAGAAAAAAAAACATTGAAAAGACTATTAAATCCTGGGAAAATGCACAAGCTCCCTAGATTATGATCGAAATCCCAGAAAACACACCTTAACTAAACTAAGGTCCTATTGTCCCACTGACCTTATTTTTTTTGTAATTTTGTGCACCTTTTTTGTTTACGTGACATCCAAATATCTCCCACGCGCCTCAATTACGTGGAGTCACGAAATATGCCACGTAAGATAAAATATGTATAAAATTAAAAAAAAAAAAAAAGTTTAGGGGTAATAGAACCTTAGTTTAGTTAATGTATGTCTCTGGGATTTTGAACGTAGTTTAAGGGTACTTGTGCCTTCTCCCTCAAATCCTTCTCTAAAATAATTTTGCAACAAAAACATTAAATTCCTCTAGTGATTTCCATATTGGCTTGAATATCTCATCAACAATATGCGATTCTTGTTTGTAAAGTGTTGAACCTTGACTAAACTAAGGAACCTTGACTAGTGATTTCCATATTGACTTGAATACCTGATCAACAATATGTAATTCTTGTTTGTAAAGTGTTGAACCTTGACTAAATTAAGGAAGAAGATAGATAATTATTCAAGTATATGAATTTTCTGCACATATCTTGAACAATTTTTTCTTTGATGTATAAGAAACATAAATTTTAGAAATTTAGATTAGGATTTTGTTTTAGAACAAAGAGAAGAAAAGCTTAGTAAAAAAATTTCCCATAAATGAATTTGGTTTCTTTTTAAATAATTTTCTTACCTGTTTCTAATGTTTAGTTAGTAATAAGAAATTATTGGCTTATATAATTTAGACTAGTTCTCGACACTTGCTTTGCACATGTATATTACACGTTTAAATGAAAACAAAATTTGGTTCAATCTTTTTTGGCTAATTACATATATGAAAATGTTAAAGAAAAAAACAGTTGTTACCTTACCCTCCTAAGGGATATATATATATATATATATATATATATATATATATATATATATATATATATATATATATATATATATATATATATATATATATATATATATATATATATATATATAAGTATCTTAGGACCATCGGGTGGTGGGAGAGATTATCTCCGGACAGGTGATCATCATGGTAGATGTTTTCAATCATATGTCAGATTTGTAATAATATAACCATGAATAAATAACAACTCTGGTGATCTATCTTCTGGAGTTTATTCTTCCAAATATATCGATCCTGATATCCCAAACCATGATTCTCCTATCAAGGCACAAAGCATATTTGCCCATGAAGCTAAGATGGTTTCATTTTTTGAATTCCATCTAGCCTGGAAAACTTTCTCTTTGTGACAATCTAAATGATGAATATGAGTATATCTCAGAATTCCATATAATGAAGTATATAAGCATATTTACAGTGATGTAACTCTTTAAATTCCATATATAAATGATTATACTCCTTTCATTTTTCATGCATCCTTTCAAATTTCCTAATAAAGTGATTAAGTCTTTTCAACTTTCAAATTAATTGACAGAAAATGTTGTTCAATAATTTTATCTAATTAATTAAAAATTTAATCACTTTTTAATTTGTTTTAAGGGCTAATTAGTAATTCAACTTTGAAGTTGAGAGCTTCCCACTTATAATAATATATGATTAATTTGGAAAAATACTATGACATCGGACCTAAAAACCCAAGATTTAACACAAACACATCTTGAAACTAATATGACCGTACCAACGACCCGATACATGACCCTATTAGATTCAAGACATAATACATTAATAAGCTCTTTAATTTGGTCTAATTTCATATTTATGTCCTTCAATTTTGAGTATAAATAAATAAACACTTAAACTACTGAATACTTTTGTCATAATAAGGAAACAGATTATTCTTTTTGAAACAGACTAAAAAAAAAACAGAGACATTTTTTTTAAACCAAGGAAGTACTATTTAAGAACGGTATTATTAACCGAAAGAAACTGTCATTCAAGGATATTAATTCTAGAGCTTTGCTTAAACAATACAAATATTTCACTCTCCATTTCTCATTAAAATAAAGACAATCTTGTCGCATGATTTTTTTTTTTATCCATTCATGACTATAAAAATGCAACTCTTTAAAAATGGTAAGCTACTGCAACAGTTGAATGCCACAGTGATATCACTAACCCCTCAAAATGCAGGCCAATTCAGACCTATATCATGTTGTAATGTGTTGTACAAGATAATTTCCAAGATGATCTGTGGAAGACTGGAAGGTGCTATTAGCTATATTGTCGCAGAAAATCAGGCAGCCTTTGTTACAGGAAGGTCACTAGTGCATAATGTGTTGATATGTCACGACCTTCTAAGGCATTACAAGAGAAAGACATCCCCGCGGTGTATGATGAAGATAGACCTCAGGAAGGCTTATGATATGGGAGTTCATTGAGGAGGCACTACAGGGCTATGGCTTTCCAAGACATTCATACGATTAGTAATGAACTGTATAACCTCAACAAAATTTTCTATCAAGGTAAGCTGCTAAGGAAAGAGAGGATGTGTAGGTTGCAAATACCAATTGAAGATGACAAATGCTGCCTATGTGGTGCTAATAAGGTGGAAACTTCAGTGCATCTATTCTCTGAATAATTTCATGCTCAATAAAAAAAAATGAAAATGAGACTTGTTGTAAAAAATACGAAATAGAGTAATGAAACATAGCAAATCAACCTTGAATGAGCAAAATATTTCTTCTCCAAAATGTACAGAAACAAACAGTAACTTCATCAGTTTTTGTCAAAAGAAGCAGAACAAAAGCATTCTTTCAAATCATGGAACAATTGTTTGGCTGCACAACTTCTCCAATCTCAAAATCTTATCAGGTTTGGATTGGGCACTTCTTTTGCTGAGAGCACATTATCCGCTCTACTAAACTGCAATTGCAAATAATAGAATATGATGTTTGTCAAGCACAATCAGAGACACGAAAAGTAACAAATACTAAAACAGTCATTCATTCTATAATTTATCCTTAGTCATTGCCAGCACTAGTTGTTACGACCAGACAAAAGTTAACTGTGGAAAAGCCAATTGGAGTTGTAGATTACCTGGAAGAACTTTGTGGTGTAACCCAAAGTCAATGACAAAGTCTTCAAATCTGGAAGAATACTGATGAGCTCATCTGTAACCTCTTCAAAAGTACCATGACGTGAAATAATTTCTAACTCCAGATGCTCCATATTAGTTACTGGCAATATGTGTGTTACATATTTAGAATTGATGATAACCTGACAACCATCAAAAAGCAACTCAGAAAACCAAACAATCGTATACTCGTTCTGGTGTCCCATTATATTGACAACAAAGACTATATGACGTTGAAGTTGAAAGAGAGTACTTGGAAGAAATGCAGAACATCGTATGCATATGGAAGACAGAAAAAGGGTTACCTTCTTACTATTGCAGATCACACTCAAATGCTTGGAACGAGCACACGACTTCAAAATATCCCTAAACCATCTGTACCAGCATTTAGAAAGCCTTACAGGATCTAAATATACCTTAACGAATTCCAATTCTTTCAGATCTTCTATGCCCTTAATTTTTGTGAGGCGACCCTTGAACTCCAACGATTTTAACTTGGATGAATTTATTCGTACCTCGTCTTCTACAATGCAATCCATCAGCACCAAGCTAGCCAAATTTGGTTGAGAAAGATGAAGCATTTGCAACTTACAATCAGCTATGATCAGTTTCTCAAGTAGAGTGAATTTGTTGATAAAATCCGTCCATGTCGTATATTTTTCTCTAACATTACGCATTGTCAAATTCCTTACTGTTGGCAATGGAGCAGTCTCAAATTCACTTACCATATCGCAATCATCTATCAGGAGTTTCTCAAGTAGAGGGAATTTTTCTAAAAAAACCGCCCATGCCGTATTTTCTTGACCAACATTACGCAATATCAAATTCTGTACCGTTGGCATTGGATTAATCTCAGCTTCACTTAAGATACTGCAATCATCTATCTCGAGTTTCTCAAGTAGAGGGAATTTTCCTATAAAATTCAACAACGTCTCTTCATGATAAGCTCTTCGCAATGTCAAATTCCGTACTGTTGGCAATGGATTAATCTCAGCTTCACTTAAGATAGTGCAATCATCTATCTTGAGTTTCTCAAGTAGAGGGAATTTTTTCATAAGATGCATCACTGTCTCTTGATGATAAGCTTTTCGCAATGTCAACTCTCTTACGGTTGTCGTAGAAGTAATCTCTAATTCACAGAAGTCCACAATGAATGAAATAAATTCAAGTGAATGAAGATTTTGGGACTCTATACGTATTTTACCATCAGAACAAGGAAGATGAACTCCGAAAGATTTCAGTTGAGGATTTGAAACTACAATAGTATGCAATTTTTGAGTATCCAGAACACGTAATTTTTCAATTCGAGGACAAGCAGCAATGAGATCCTTGAAATGATGATCCTCAATGCAAACAACGAATAGAAAGAGAAACTTAAGAGCAGGAAGCTTGAATGAACAATTCGTAATGTGACAATCGGATATAGTTAAATCAACTAATGTAGTAGAGCAAAATGCAATACCATGCAGGTAGTAATGATTAGGATAACTCGTCTTTAAAGCAAGAGATAACAATTTAACGTTTTTTTCCAAGGCAAAACAAATCCACTTCTTTACCAGATTTTTAGGAGGAGGAGAGTCTTCAAGTGTTGTCATTCGAAGAAAGAGTTTGTCAATATCACAATCGTATTCAGAGGGACTCTTACGGCTTTCTAACAACTTGATCAAGTAACTCAAGAAGGCAACTCTTTTAGCTTTATCTGAAACACGATATTCTGAATAGTCGGCACCAAAATCCATTTCGTCCAAAATAATTCTAGGATGAGAAGCCCAAATTCTTCGCCATATTTTCGACAAAATATTGAATTTCGCGCCAACTTTCCATGGAAGATAAGACTGAATTTTACGGATTATATCCGTTGGCAAATTCGAAATTCTGTCCAATGGCCAATTGGAAACTCTGTTCACTGGCGAATTCGAAATACCCTTCACTGGCAAATTCGAAATACCGTCCACCTGCGAATTGGAAATTCTGTTCACTGATTCTTCTGGCAAATTGGAAATTTCGTTCACTGATTCTTCTGGCAAATTGGAAATACCGTTCACTGATTCTTCTGGCAAATTGGAAATTTCGTTCACTGATTCTTCTGGCAAATTGGAAATACCGTTCACTGATTCTTCTGGCAAATTGGAAATACCGTTCACTGATTCTTCAGGCAAATTGGAAATTTCGTTCACTGATTCTTCTGGCAAATTGGAAATACCGTTCACTGATTCTTCTGGCAAATTGGAAATACTGTTCACAGATTCTTCTGGCAAATTGGAAATTCCGTTCGCTGATTCTTCTGGCAAATTGGAAATACCGTTCACTGATTCTTCTGGAAAACTGGAAATACCGTTCACTGATTCTTCTGGCAAATCGGAAATACCGTTCACTGATTCTTCTGGCAAATCGGAAATACCGTTCACTGATTCTTCTGGCAAATCGGAAATTCTGTCCTGAGATCTTCTTCGTTTCGTCATTTTCAAGATAAAAGTGTTGTTGGTTTCCAACTGATGTAATGGGGAAAAAGAATTACAGAGAGAAGAATAATGAGTTCATTCTGTTTTATATATATTGTGGGTATCAAAGAAGAAGGATTAAAATGCAAAACAGAAAATAGAAAGGGACTCAATAGCAAACTAACTCAATTTGAAACTTGATATGACCCCGAGCCCACTCGTGGTCAAGATTGGAGATTAGAGTCATCGTTGTGTCTCAAGTCATGAATCAGATCTCAAGTTGGGATTTGGTGAGGTTGAAAGAGTATTTTATGTTATCTCAGTCTTTTTTAAAAAAAAATAAGAAGAAAATTGGAAAGTACTTTTAAAAATATTTAAGCTAATTAAATATGAGAAAATTAATAAATATTTTCTGATTGGTAGATGGATCCAAATTAGGGGTATCAAAAAAAAATTTTAGTGACAATTTGCTTAAAATTTTAAGGGCTGAGCTTAATTAAATTATAATCAGGTGATTTAATATATAATTTTTTAATCCGTAGAACTTATTTTCTTGAGTTATTATCAAATGTTAAAGAGTTTTCATCTTAGTAACCTATTATTTATTGATCCCGAATTGTATTGATTATTTATAGATCACTACTTATCACGAGTTTCTCAAGTAGAGGGAACTCATGCATCAATGTCCTGACTCTATTACAACTTTACTAGGGTAAAATGTTTTAGGGTTGCGATTTGAAACTTACCATACTAGCATTACAAAAAAAAATGACCATTAACGATATTTAATTCTTAATTGCCGCTAAATATGTATTTTTAGCGGTAATTATCAGTCTTTATATATGTCCCTAAAGTATTTAGCGACATTAGTTCTAATAACACTTAACTAATGCCGGTAACGACGTTAGCACTCTTTATTAGTGTCAATATTTAGTGTCGCTAAAAGTTATTTTTGTTGTAGTATAGGCAATATTTTAACTCTTCGATTCTAGGGCACACAACAAGGAGATCCGATCCTTGAAATCATCATCCTCAATGGATACATAATTCAGAAAAAAAGTGACCTTAGAGTAGGAAACCTTAAAGAACAATTTGAAATTTCATCTCTAACTCAACCAATGTAGAAGCTATGAATGCTATGTTACACAAGTGAAAACGCTCTAATTTCTAATGTTTTGACCTTTCAATGCTGCATCTGCCATTAATAAGCAAAGTAATATTGATGGTAACAAAGTTTTCAAGAGTTAACAGAGGCACTTCTGCAGGAGAACAAATTACACCTATCACTACATATTAAATTTTCTTTCAAAAAAACTGGTCCAGTACCATAGCGACTGACCAAGTCATGGAACAATTGTTCGACGATAACAGTTGCCAATCTCTAAGCTTCTGGAGTTCAAAAAGAGTTGTTAATTCCTTCTGCTGAGAGCACCTTCACATCATTCCTCTCTACGAAAACTGCATTTGCAATATAATAAATATGAAGTTCGTCAAGTACAATCACAGAGACGGAAACAAAAAATATAGGAAAAACACTTCCAACCTAATAAGACTAAAACAGTCGAATCCACGCATACCCTAATATTTTATCCACAGCCATTCTACAATCTCTTCCTAGTCAGTCGTGCAGTGCCATTGCCGGCCAAAATGACTTGACAAAAAATTAACGACAATAATAGAATTTAGAAGCCAATTGGAGTTGTAGATTACCTTAAAGAACTTTGTGGTGGAACCCAAAGTCAATGACAAAGTCTTCAAATCTGGAAGCATACTGATGAGCTCATCTATAACCACTTCAAAAGTACCATGACGTGTTTTAATTTCTAACTCCAGATTCTTGATATCATTTACTGGTAATATATCAGTTACCTTAACAGGAATGAGGACAACCTGGCAACCATCAAAAGCAACTAAGAATGATTAGTAACCAAACAATCGTATACTCGTTCTGGTGTCCCATTTAGAGAACATTTAGTGATGTTGACGACAAGACTATATGACGTTGAAGAGTACTCAGAAGATTGTGACTGGAAATGAATTTCACTAGAAAATGAACCATTATTTCCCTTGAGATGCCTCCTCAAACAAGTTGTTAAACTTCAAATTGTCTATTTCAAGTTGAAACCGAAATGATTGACAAAATTGTAAACAAACATTAATTTGCAATATATTAACATTTGTAAATAGTGTATGTCAAGATACCACAGCTTATTATATATATGTCTTGGGAAACAAAGTATATTAAGCTAGTATTCAACTCAGTGTTTCAAATCAAAGGTTTCGTAACATTTCATCCAATTAAGCTATTATGGATGTGTTACTGATAATATAATATGCAAGCACTTTCTTCGTCTTTATTAAGATTAGGAAGCTGGAGATGTGCATCAAGAAAAAGTTGTGTCATGTAATAAAGGAACATTAAAGATGATTGACATAGATGTATTCTATGAGCTTTACAATGTTAACAGGCAAATCAAATTCAAATAGCAATATTGCAAGTCAAATTCAAATAGCAATATTTTTTAACCAAGAAAATGCAGTATGGCATGCAACTAATTAAGGAACATCGTAAGCATATAAAGAACTGGAGAGTCCCAAAAAAAGATTTACCTCTTGAATATCGCAGATCAAACTCAAAGTTTTGGAACGAGCACACGACTCCAAAATATCTCTAAACCAACTGTACCAGTTATCAGGAAGCTTAAGGGGATCTAGATATAACAGAACGAATTCCAATTCTTGTAAATCTTGTATGCCCGTAAAATCTGTGAGGCCACCCTTATACTCCAATGATTTTAACTTGGGTGAATCTATTCTTACCTCCCGCCGCACAGTGCTATCCTTGAGCACCAAGCTAACCAAATTCGGTTGAGAAATATGAAGTTTTTGCGACCAACCGCAAGTATCTAGGACGAGTTTGTCAAGTAGAGGGAATTTTTCTATAAATGTTTCTGGGTCATAAGCATGTAGCAACGTCAACTTTCGTACGGTTGTGGTGGACATAATCTCTAATTCACACAGGCGTATGTTGAATGAAGTAAATTCAAGTGAATGAAGATTTGGGGATTCTATACGTATTTTACCACCACCATGAGGACAAGGAAGATGCACTCCAAAGAATTGCAGGTTAGGATTTGAAACTAGATTAATAGTACGCAACTTTTTAGTGTCCTGAATGCGTAACTGTTCAATCAGTGGGCATCCAGCTATGAGATCCTTAAAATCATCATCCTCAATGCGAACAACAAATAGAAAGAGTAACTTAAGAGCAGGAAGCTTAAAGGAACAATTTTTAATCTTACAATCCGATAGTATTAGATCAACTAATTTATGAGAACAAAATGCAACACCATACAGATGGTAATGATCACGACGAATCGTTTGTAAACTGAGACATAACCTTTTAATGCTATTTTCCAAGGCAAAAGAAATCCACTTGCTTACGAGCAGTTCATCAGCATCAGAATAAACTATCATTCGAAGAAAGAGTTCGTCAACTTCACAATTTTTGTGCCTCTCACGGATTTCTAACGACTTAATCAAGTAAGTTAAGAAGGCCTCTCTTTTGGGTTTATCTTTAGCTCTGTATCGTGAATAGTCGGCACCAAAATCAATTTCGTCCAACAAAATTTTAGGGTGAGAAGCCCAGATTCTTTGCCATTTTTTCGACAAAATACTAGTTTTCACTGCATAGATCCGTGGAAGACGACTCTGAATTTCACGGATGATTTCAATTGGCAAATTCGATATTCTGTCCATCGGCGTTATATTTTCAGACTCAACTTTTAGGTTTAGGATGTCAATTTATCATATCATATATTATTATAAGCATGAAGCTCCTATCATCAAAGTTAGATTACTATTTTGCCCTTAAAATAAAATACAATTTAATTAAATATCTAATTATTACTTAAATAGTATATAGTTATCATTGTTTTAAAAACTTTTTCCATTAAAAATTACATCAAATTCTTTACTATATCAATTAATTATGTCCAGAATTGAGAGAAGATAGAAAGTTGGAAAAAATAATTTAATATAGACCGAATTCATTGGAATGTATAAATTAAATAATAATAGTTCTTTGGCAATTAAAACGTTACCAAAAATTACTGAATAAATGTTTGCATTTTGAATAGGCACAATATAGAATAAAAATTGAATATGAAGGGTCAATCCCCACTATTACACAGGAATCAGTTTCGAAATTAAAGTTGAATTTTAAAGGTCATTATCTAATACTATTTAAGATCAACTTATTAAGATGGATGGTAATCACATGAGATTGGATGAAAAAAAAGGAAATCACATAATTCAACATAGAGAAGAAAAGAGAGTTGAAAGCTGCAAATGAGGGAAACTAAAAAAAATGTTGGAAGCTGCTAATCAAGAGAAGAAACAGAGGTAGCGGAAAAAAAATAGATTAAATACAGTCTTTACGTTAATATGTTTGACGTTAAGAATAAGAAAGTTACTATTTGTTATTTATTCATCAGAATGTGAAAACTTGTTTTGCAATATATATGCTCTAACTCCTCAAACTTGCTCTTTTTTTTTTCATTTTTATCAATTCGTATAACTGTAGACTTTAAATTTAGTTATCATCGTGAGCCTTTGGGATAGTAAATATGAATTCAAATTTCTCATTCTTCTTCTTTCCTTGGCTTGTGTATTTTAATGTCATGTGTTTTTTAATATTTTGAACTTCTTTTTAAGTGATTTTTTAAAAATTCTTTTCGAATATTATTTGCCCTTAAATTGCAAAAGATTTGTTTAGAAGATACAAATGTGACTGAACATTTTTGTCAATACAATATTTTGATGAATTGAGTAATAATATTCTCTTTTCTTCTTTTTGAGTAAAGAATGATAATATTCATCTTAATAGGAAAATTTAACAATCTTCTTGAGAACTTGCAAATCATAAATATACAAAACAGAAGTTTGTATCATAGATGACTTGCTTTATCAATTTTATAATGTGAAAGAGTATTAATTATAGATCAATTCCTTTTTATTATTAAAACTTACTTTTAGTAATTAAAATATATTGATTCCTCTCATATAATAGAAGGTTTATTTTTCATAATACATTAAAAATATCAAATCTAACATAAAATTTTTATGTTATATTTTATGAAGAGATATATCTTATGTCAAACTTGCATACAAAAGAATGTAAACTTTGACCTTAACATTATTTTATGTGTGCTTCACTATGGTATATTTACTTATATAAATTAATTTTTAATGTCAATTAGAAGAAAAACGTGCAACGCACGTTCCCAGGACTAGTATTCTCTATTTACATAAGGCTGTGTCTTTGTGAACCAAGCTGGCTCCGTAAAGCCCTCTTAGAGATTTTGATTTGGGATCCAGGCCCAATTAGTTATTGTTAAAAGGTCTAGCGATTAGAGGAACAGTTTTAAGGTTATTTCAACGGATTTAAGTGAGTTAGATATACATTCGACATATGCACACCTAAAGTTAAACGACATAAATGTAATTTGAAATCAAGTTAAAATGATATATTTATATTTTCAGATTCAACTTTTAGGTTTAGGTTTAGGAAGATCGATGGCAAATTATATTCTCTATTTACATAAGGCTGTGTCTTTGTGAACCAAGCTGGCTCCGTAAGGGCTATTAGAGATTTTAATTTGGGATCCAGGCCCAATTAGTTATTGTTAAAAGGTCTACTAGCTATTAGAAAAATAGTTATGCAAATTATATCGAAGCTTTGACTGTCGTTGTTTCATCGGATTGAGTGAGTTAGATATATATTTCATCTTTCCTTATATAAAGTGAAAAAAACCCACAAATCCAATTATTCATGAAATAGTCAAATAATTTATGAATAAGTAAATGTGATTTGAGTATTAAGTGTCAGATAGATAAATTATCATGGAATATGATGCACAGTACCAAAATCAACAGGGGGCAAAATGAGCATTAAACAACTATCTTTGATACATTAATGTTCATATTTTTTAATACTAAATAACAACAAAACATGAAAGGTACACAAATTTCATTATTCCTTATATACATTGACAAAAAACACAAATCTAATTATTCATGAAATAGTCAATACTTTATGACAAAGTAAATATGATTTTTTGAATACTTCACTTATATACGGTACAGTTCTCTTCACTTTTAATATGATTACCGTTATTAACAAATTCGCAAAGAATTAATGTATCTGAAAAACAACGATAATCACCATATTAAAAAAATTGTGAGGTCCATCCCCATGTGCCAAACTTTGAATAACTTTGTGCCAATTTCAAAGTTTGGTAGAGTTGGTAATCTATAAAGAAGAAAAACTTGTTTTGTGCCAATTTCAAAGTTTGGTAGAGTAGGTAAGCTATGAAGAAGAAAAAAAATGTTTTTCTTCTATAGCATATTTGGAGGGTAGTGTATTTGTTCTCTATAAAAGGGAGGAGAATTCTTCATTCTAAGTACACCAAAAAAGAATAACAAAGGAGAGAAAGAAGAGTGAGGCATCACAGAGGAAAATAATCTGTGAGGAAAAATAGAAAGTGTGAGCTATATTGTAGTGAGGTGAAAAAATCAAAAGAGTGTTATTTCTTTTGAATGTGTAGTGGTCTTTGGAGTTTTACTCAGACATACAAGTGTAAAATCCTTACTATAGTGATATTCGTTGCTCCTCTCGGGTCGTGATTTTTCCCTTATTTAGAAGGGTTTCCACGTAAAATCTTGGTGTCATTATTTCTCTTTTATTCTCGTTCATTAACCGCATTGTTGTGTTCCGCATTTGTTGCCTTTATTACCGCAAATATTATTTCTGTTACGGATTTATTCCCAACAATTGATATCAGAGCACAGGTTCTGCTCATTTACAGAAATATTTTTTGCAGCTCATTGTACTATACTCAATAAAAAAATGTCTGGAGTAAAGTACGAAGTAGCAAAATTCAACGGTGATAGCGGTTTCTCAATGTGGCAGAGAAGGATGAAAGACTTGCTCATCCAACAGGGTTTGCATAAGGCACTATGCGGCAAATCCAAAAAGCCCGAATCCATGAAACTTGAGGATTGGGAAGAATTGGATGAAAAGGCTGCTAGTGCAATCAGATTGCACTTAACAGATGATGTAGTTAATAACATCGTCGATGAAGAGAGTGCATGTGGTATTTGGACAAAGTTAGAAAATCTATACATGTCCAAAACGCTGACAAATAAATTGTACCTAAAGAAACAGTTATATGCACTACATATGGATGAAGGTACAAATTTTTTGTCTCATTTAAATGTACTTAATGGACTAATCACGCAACTAGCAAACCTCGGAGTAAAGATCGAGGATGAAGATAAAGCCATAGTGCTCCTAAACTCGTTGTCATCTTCCTACGATACTTTATCAACAACCATTTTACATGGTAAGGACTCTATTGAGTTGAAGGATGTCACATCAGCCCTTTTGCTTAATGAGAAGATGAGAAAAAGGCCTGAAAATCACGGACAGGCTCTCATCACGGAAAGTTGAGGCAGAAGTTACCAAAGGAGCTCAAGTAACTATGGTAGATCCGGAGCTCGTGGAAAGTCCAAGGTCCGATCAAAATCAAAGGCCAGAAATTGCTACAATTGTGATCAACCAGGACACTTCAAAAGAGATTGTCCAAATCTAAAAAGGGGCAAAGGGGAAAGCAGCGGCCAAAAGAATGATGACAACACAGCTGTCATGGTGCAAAATAATGACGATGTTGTTCTCCTCATAAATGAGGAAGAAGAATGCATGCACTTGGCAGGTATAGAGTCAGAATGGGCGGTCGACACAGCAGCATCTTATCATGCCACACCGGTAAGAGATCTTTTTTGCAGATATGTAGCCGGTGATTATGGCAATGTGAAAATGGGTAACACAAGTTACTCAAAGATTACGGGGATCGGAGACATTTGCTTAAAAACAAATGTTGGGTGCACATTAGTGTTGAAAGATGAGCGCCACGTACCTGATTTGCGGATGAACTTGATCTCGGGAATTGCTTTGGACCAAGATGGATATGAGAACTACTTTGCAAATAAAAAATGGAGACTCACCAAAGGGGCATTGGTGATTGCAAAAGGAGTTGCTCGTGGCACGTTATACAGGACAAATGCAGAAATATGCCAAGGTGAATTAAATGCAGCTCACGAAGAAAATTCTGCAGATTTATGGCATAAAAGAATGGGTCATATGAGCGAGAAAGGATTGCAAATTCTTTCCAAAAAGTCACTCATCTCTTTTCCCAAAGGTACAACGATAAAACCCTGTAACTACTGCTTATTTGGTAAACAACATAGAGTCTCATTTAAGACATCATCTGAAAGAAAGTCGAATATACTTGATTTGGTATATTCTGATGTTTGTGGTCCAATGGAGATAGAATCGATAGGAGGTAATAAATACTTTGTTACCTTTATTGATGACGCTTCTCGAAAATTGTGGGTTTATATCTTGAGAACCAAAGATCAGGTGTTTCAAGTATTTCAAAAGTTTCATGCTCTGATAGAAAGAGAGACAGGTCGAAAGCTAAAACATCTCCGAACCGACAATGGAGGTGAGTACACTTCAAGAGAATTTGAAGAGTACTGTTCAAACCATGGAATCAGACATGAAAAGACAGTTCCTGGAACCCCACAACACAATGGTGTAGCTGAGAGAATGAATCGCACCATTGTTGAGAAGGTGAGAAGCATGCTCAGAATGGCTAAATTACCCAAGACATTCTGGGGTGAAGGAGTTCGGACAGCGTGTTATCTTATCAATCGTAGTCCATCAGTTCCGTTGGAGTTTGACATTCCGGAAAGAGTTTGGACCAACAAAGAGATGTCTTACTCGCACCTAAAGGTGTTCGGTTGCAAAGCTTTTGCACATGTACCGAAGGAGCAAAGAACCAAGCTAGATGATAAATCAGTTCCTTGCATATTCATCGGATATGGAGATGAAGAGTTCGGGTACAGACTATGGGATCTTGTGAAGAAGAAGGTCATCAGAAGTAGAGATGTAATCTTTCGAGAAAGTGAAGTTGGAACTGCTGATGATCTATCCGAGAAGGCCAAGAAAAAGAATGGTATAGTCCCTAATCTTGTTACCATTCCTTCTCCTTCTAACCATCCCATAAGTGCAGAAAGTATGATTGATGAAGTTGCTGAGCATGAAGAGCAACCCGATGAGATTGTTGAGCAGGGGGAGCAACTTGGTGATAATACCGAGCAAATGGAGTACCCAGAAGAAGAAGAACAATCTCAACCTCTGAGGAGATCAGAAAGACAAAGGGTAGAATCAACCAAATACCCTTCCTCAGAGTATGTCCTTATCAATGATGAAGGTGAGCCAGAAAGTCTTAAGGAGGTGTTGTCTCATCCAGAAAAGAGCCAATGGATGAAAGCCATGCACGAAGAGATGGGATCTCTACAGGAAAATGGCACATACCAGCTAGTTGAACTTCCAAAAGGAAAAAGACCACTTAAGTGCAAGTGGGTCTTTAAACTCAAGAAAGATGGAAATGGCAAGTTGGTGAGGTACAAAGCTCGATTGGTTGTAAAAGGCTTCGAACAAAAGAAAGGTATTGATTTTGATGAAATTTTTTCACCTGTTGTCAAAATGACTTCTATTCGAACTATTTTGAGCATAGCAGCTAGTCTAGATCTTGAAGTGGAGCAATTGGATGTGAAAACTGCATTTCTTCACGGAGATTTGGAAGAAGAGATTTATATGGAGAAACCAGAGGGATTTGAAGTATCTGGAAAGAAACACATGGTGTGCAAATTGAATAAGAGTCTTTATGGGTTGAAACAGGCCCCAAGGCAATGGTACAAAAAGTTTGACTCTTTCATGAAAAGTCAAACGTACACAAAGACCTATTCTGATCCATGTGTATACTTCAAAAGATTTTCTGACAATAATTTTATTATTTTGTTGTTATATGTGGATGACATGTTAATTGTAGGACAAGACAAAGAGCTGATTGCAAAGTTGAAGAAAGATTTGTCCAAGTCATTTGACATGAAAGACTTGGGCCCAGCACAACAAATTCTAGGGATGAAGATTGTTCGAGAACGAACAAAAAGAAAGTTGTGGCTATCTCAAGAGAAGTACATTGAACGTGTACTAGAACGCTTCAACATGAAGAGTGCTAAACCTGTTAGCACGCCTCTTGCGAGTCATCTGAAGTTGAGCAAATAGATGTGTCCTACAACAAAAGAGGAGAAAGAGGGAATGGCTAAAATTCCTTATTCTTCAGCAGTGGGGAGTTTGATGTATGCGATGGTGTGTACCAGACCTGATATTGCTCATGCAGTTGGTGTTGTTAGCAGATTCCTTGAAAATCCTGGAAAAGAACACTGGGAGGCAGTTAAGTGGATACTCAGGTACCTAAGAGGTACCACAAGAGATTGCTTGTGTTTTAAAGGATCTGATCCAATCTTGAAAGGCAGAATATATTGCAGCTACTGAAGCTGGCAAAGAGATGGTATGGCTGAAACGATTTCTTCAAGAACTTGGATTGCATCAGAAGGAGTATGTCGTCTATTGTGACAGTCAGAGTGCAATAGACTTGAGAAAGAACACCATGTATCATGCAAGGACGAAGTATATCGACGTGAGATATCACTGGATTCGTGAAAAGATAGAGGACGGATCTATGCAGGTCATGAAGATCCCTACTACTGAAAACCCTTCAGATATGCTGACCAAGGTGGTATCAAAGGACAAGTTTGAGCTATGCAAAGAACTTGTCGGCATGTACTCAAGCTAGAAACCTGGAGCTACCTCCTTCAGGTGCATGGGTCTGGAGGGGGAGATTGTGAGGTCCATCCCCATGTGCCAAACTTTGAATAACTTTGTGCCAATTTCAAAGTTTGGTAGAGTTGGTAATCTATGAAGAAGAAAAACTTGTTTTGTGCCAATTTCAAAGTTTGGTAGAGTAAGTAAGCTATGAAGAAGAAAAAAATGTTTTTCTTCTATAGCACATTTGGAGGGTAGTGTATTTGTTCTCTATAAAAGGGAGGAGAATTCTTCATTCTAAGTACACCAAAAAAGAATTACAAAGGAGAGAAAGAAGAGTGAGGCATCACAGAGGAAAATAATTTGTGAGGAAAAATAGAGAGTGTGAGCTATATTGTAGTGAGGTGGAAAAATCAAAAGAGTGTTATTTCTTTTGAATGTGTAGTGGTCTTTGGAGTTTTACTCAGACATACAAGTGTAAAATCCTTACTATAGTGATATTCGTTGCTCCTCTCGGGTCGTGGTTTTTCCCTTATTTAGAAGGGTTTCCACGTAAAATCTTGGTGTCATTATTTCTCTTTTATTCTCGTTGATTAACCGCATTGTTGTGTTCCGCATTTGTTGCCTTTATTACCGCAAATATTATTTCTGTTACGGATTTCACAACACTTGTACTCAACATAAATGCAACATTCAGTAAAAAGGAATGAAAATGAGAATTGGACTAAAAATACGAATTGTAGCAAATCAACCTTGAATGAGCAAAATATTTCTTCTCCGAAATGTACAGAAACAAACAGTAACTTCATCAGTTATTGTCAAAAGAAGCAGAACTAAAGCATTCTTTCAAATCATTCTCCAGTATGGTGTTTAAAACATCTACTTAGAAATGGATACTCTCTTATCAGGTTTTGGATTGTGCACTACTTCTTCTGCTGCTGAGAGCTTACCATCCTCGTCTATACGAAACTGCATTTGCAATAAGAGAATATGAAGTTTGTCAAGCACAAAAAGTAAAACCGTAGAATCCTCCTAAAATTTTATCCTTACTGAGCTCATCGTGCAGTGCCATTGCCAGCACTAGTTGTTAACTGTGAAAAAGCCAACTGGAGTTGTAGATTACCTGGAAGAACTTTGTGGTGGAACCCAAAGTCAATGACAAAGTCTTCAAATCTGGAAGAATACTAATGAGCTCATCTGTAACCTCTTTAAAAGTAGCATCAAGTGTCTTAATTTCTAATTCCAGATGCTCCATATCAGTTACTGACACTAAATGTCTTAGATGTTTGGGAATGATGACAACCATCAAAAAAGCAACTCAGAAAATGCAGTATGGCGTACAGTTAAAGAACATCGATATGGAAGAAAGGAAAAAGGAAATTACCTCTTCATTATTGCAGATCACACTCAAATGCTGGGAACGAGCACACGACGTCAAGAGATCTCCAAACCAACCGTACCAGGCCTCATCAATACTTACAGCAACTAGATTTAACCGAACAAACTCCAATTCTTTCAAATCCTCTATGCCCTCAAATCTTGTGAGGCCACCCATAAACTCAAACAATCTTAACTTGGGTGCATTTATTCGTACCTCCTCTTTTACTTTGCAATCTTTCAGCACCAACCGCCAAAACAGTTATAACACATTAAACAGCATTTTATCAAACAAGCTTACAAGATATCGAAAGATAAGAATAGAAAGAAGATTTTTATTCCTCCGTCCAATAATTTTTTCTCATCTTCATCTTCCTCTTCCTTTTCTAATCTCTCATTCTCCAAATTAGTGGGCATCCAGCAATGAGATCCTTATAATCATCATCGTCAATGCGAACAACAAATAGAAAGAGTAACTTAAGAGCAGGAAGCTTAAAGGAACAATTTGGTATCTCACAATCCGATATAATTAATTCAACTGCGCAAAATGCAACACCATACAAATAGTAACGATCACGATAAATCATTTGTAAACTGAGACATAACCTTTTAATGCTATTCTCCAAGGCAAAAGAAATCCACTTATTTATGACTAGTTTAGCAGTATCAGAATCTTCATATTCAACTACTGACATTCGAAGAAAGAGTTCGTCAACTTCACAATTTTTGTGCTTCTCATGGACTTAATCAAGTAAGTTAAGAAGGCATCTCTTTTGGGTAACTCTGTATCGTGAATAGTCGGCACCAAAATCAATTTCGTCCAACAAAATTCTACGATGAGAAGCCCAAATGATTTTCCATTTTTTCGACAAAATACTAGTTTTCACTGCATAGATCCGTGGAAGGCGACACTGAATTTCCCGGATGGACTTCAATTGGCAAATCGATATTCTGTCCTCCGGCATTATATTTTCAGACTCAACTGTTAGGCTAATTAGGATGTCAAATTATATTCTCTATTTACATAAGGCTGTGTGTTTGTGAACCAAGCTGGCTCCGTAAGGCCCTATTAGAGATTTTGATTTGGGATCCAGGCCCAATTAGTTATTGTTAGCGATTAGAGGAACAGGATTTAAGTGAGTTAGATATACATTCAACATACGCACACCTAAAATTGAACGATTTGAAATCAAGTTAAAAGGACATATTTATATATTATGCCTAGATTGAAACACGTTTCCCATGTAACCAAGTTTGAAAGGGAAGATATTGTATGCTCTATAAAAAGGAATGAAAATGAGAATTGTATTGAAAATATGTAAGAGATTAACGAAATATTTGATTGTAGCAAATCAACAAAATATTTCTTCTCCGAAATGTAGAGAAACAAACAGTAACTTGATGAGTTTTTGTCAACAGAGGATCATGCAGAGTAAGTAGAAAAACAGAACAAAATCACTCTCCAATCTGTTTGCCGATCATACTTCTAAGAATGGATACTCTCCTATTAGGTTTTGGATTGTGCGCTTCTTCTTGTGCGGAGAGATCACCATCATCGTCTATACGAATCTGCATTTGCAATAATAGAATATGAAGTTTGTCAACCACAAAAAAACAGAGCAATCCTAAAATTCTCTCCTTAGTAGTGAGTCGTGTAGATTACCTGGAAGAACTTTGTGGTGGAACCCAAAGTCAATGACAAAGTCTTCAAATCTGGAAGAATACTGATGAGCTCATCTGTAACCTCTTTAAAAGTACCATCAAGTGTTTTGATTTCTAACTCCAGATGCTCCATATCAGTTATTGACACTAAATGTCTTAGATATTCAGGAATGATGATAACCTGACAACCATCAAAAAGCAACTCAGAAAACCAAACAATCGTATAATCGTTCCAATTATATTGGCAACAAAGAAAAAAGGGTGGGTTGGGTTACCTTTTGACTATTGCAAATCACACTCAAATGCTTGGAACGAGCACACGACTTCAAAATATCTCGAAGCCATTTGTACCACCAGTATGTATCCATGTCTACAGGTTCTAAATACAACAGAACGAATTCCAGTTCTTCCAAATCTTCTATGCCCTCAAAATTTGTGCGTTGACCCTTATACTCCAACGATTTCAACTTGGGTGTAGTTAGTCGTATCAACTGTACTACCGTGCAATCCATCAGCACCAAGCTAGCCAAATTTGGTTGAGAAATATGAAGGTTTTGCAACCTACTGCAATCATGTATGATGAGTTTCTCAAGTAGAGGGAATTTATTTATCAAATGCATCAACGCCTCTTGGTTATTAGCATTTCCCACTGTCAACTCTCTTACAGTTGTGGCGGAAGTAATCTCTACTTTACACACGTACTTGGTGAATGAAAATTCAAGTGAATCAAACTCTGCAGACTCTATACGTATTTTACCATTAGAACAAGAAAGATTCCCTCCAAAAAATTTCAGATGAGGATTTGAAACTACAATAGTATGCAACTCTCGAGTATCCAGAACACGTAATTTTTCAATTCGAGGACAAGCAGCAATGAGATCCTTGAAATCATGATCCTTAATGCAAACAGCGAATAGAAAGAGAAGCTTAAGAGCAGGAAGATTGAATGAACAATTAGTAATGTGACAATCCGATATAGTTAAACCAACTAATTCAGTACCGGAAAATGCAATTCCACGCAGGTAGTAAGGAGTACGATTAATCTTCTTTAGACCAAGACATATCATTCTAACCTTTTTCTCCAAGGCAAAAGAAATCCACTTGTTTACCAGATGTTCAGCAGAAGGATCGTATTCAAGTGTCATTCGAAGAAAGAGTTTGTTAACACTGTAGTCCAATTCAGAGTTCCTCTCACGGATTTCTAACAACTCCATCATGTGAGTAAAGAAGGCATCTCTTCTGGGTTTGTCTGTAGAACTGTAATTTGTATAGTCTGCCCCAAAATCCGTTTCGTCCAACCAAATTATAGGATGAGAATACCAAATGCTTCGCCATTTCTTCGACAGAATACTAGTTTTCACTACTTCTTTCCATGGAAGGTGAGAGTGAATTTCACCGATCAGACCGATTGGCAAATTCGAAATTATGTCCACTGGAAGATCCTCTTTAGACATTCTTCGCTGCTTCACAACTCTTAGATCTAGGTTTAGAAAGATGAAAAAGTGTTGATGAGTGAGTTACAGAGAAAAATTCATTCCCAGTTCATTCTGTTACAGAGATATATATATATTCTGAGTATCAAAGAAGAAGGATTAAAATGAAAAACAGAAAACAGAAAAGGACTAAATTGCAAACTAATGATAACTAACTCCAACCGCCAAACTATTTCTGTACAACTCAATGCTCTTTCTCTATTGGCTCGAGATTAGTTAGATATAAGATGGGGAGTTATTATAAAGTGATTTTATTTAGGGAAAATTGTATATGATAACAAGCTAATAATTCAAATTAAATGGTATAATCATACTTTGATTTGATTGTGTCTTGTATACAAACATAAATGTATAAAATGCGATTGCGTTTGTATAAAGCGAGAGAATTAAGTTACCACAGGAATTCTTGTTGATAGGGGAGAACTGGTGAATGAGTATGTTATAATCAAAAAGGGGAAAACGTTAGTTCGAAGCTGATTTGAGGTGTTACTTCGAACTTGATATGATGTTTTGATGATTTAACAAACTTATTCATCTAACAAGGAACCAGATCCTTGTTATTGGAACAGCTGACAGTGAAATAAATGATAAACTCAATGTGAGGTATTTGTGTGTTATTATCAAAAATGGAGAAAATGTTATATTATAAGTGTTTTGATAATCCTCACAAAAAGGGGGAAATGGTTAATATAGAGTTAAAGTTGTGACCTCTACCTTCACACCTTATGATCAAATTTTAACTTTTAATTCCATAAAAGAATTAGACTATTTCTGGCAAAAATTAGTAACTATAACTAACAAGTGACTGATTAAAACTTTTGAATTTGTGTAATAACTTTGTTAAACCCAAAACAAATACGGTTTGTGGGCTTCCTTCCCCAACGGCCCATCTAAACAAATAGAGGAGTAGAATAATTATTTATTCAATTTTAATTTTTTTTAAAATATAACATATATGCATTTAATTTAAATTTTGTTTGAATGGTTGTGAAATATTAATTCATAATATATTATATTATATCGTATGTTTTGTGTTCTATTGTTTAAATAACCATAAACAGTAGGATAGACTGAATCATTATGTTATATCATAATGTTTATAATTTAAAAGATAAATCAACAAAAAATCTAAGGTATGGGTATGGGTACAATTATTATGAAAAGGTAAGGTAAATGGTAAGATAATGTTTTTAAATAATAAATAATGATAAAGTATGACTAAAATATTAAGGTTATGATACAATCATACTAAATCGGGCGTTACACAAAATGGATATTTTTCATTATTACCTAATAATGGATTTAGACGATACAATAAAAATTACGTAACTATCAAAACAAACATTGTACTCAAAATAACAATACAATATGATAGGTAATGATCTTCAAAACAAAGTGTTATGAGTCCATTTAATTTGTATAATAGATGATTTTAGTGCATAGAAATTCAACTTATACACATAAAGTTTTTAGCTCACAATCTATAATGAAATTTGGACAAGCTACGGACAAGTCTAACACAATTTATCTTGATTATTGAAAACGATACTATTTAAACTTCATATGCTACTGATATTTTGTATACATTAAACATGATCGAGTAGAGATATAACAATTATGATTTGTATATACTAATTATCGTTTTGATTTATTAAAATGTTAGATTTGATAAAAGAAAATGATAACTCAATTGAAAAAAAAAAGAGAAAGGTTCTACCGAGAATTGAACTCGGGCTATTGGATTCAGAGTCCAATGTCCTAACCGCTAGACCATAGAACCTTTTTGTTATAATTTCTTTGTCATTATATTAATAAAAAAATTTAATACCCCAAAGAATTTAAATAGCTGGTTTTAGTGAAATTTATTTCCGTAGAACGTCTGATCTTTTATTGTTTATTTAAGTTTCCAGTAAAAGTCAAATTTTGAAGTCCATGCATAGTCCATAGCTAAAGTTTGAAGTCCATGCATAGTCCATAACTTTAAACGAAAAAATTAAAAATAAAAAATAACTAAACATGAAGTCCATGCATAGTCCATAGCTAATTTTTACATAAAAAAAGTACATAGATTCACTCTAACTAATCTCCAAATTACAATTTCATTTGTCAAAAAATAGTTATCCACTATTGACTTACATTAAGAAACTATAAATAGAAAGGTAATTTTACTAAATCACCCTTTGAATATATTTCTTCCGTCCGGTATTATTTGTCATAATTTCTATTAAAAACTTTGACTAACATTTTAAGATATATTTTTTCATCATATTAATATGCAAAAAATTATAATTTATGGTACTTTTCATATAGTTTTAAGAAATCTAATTTTTTTGTTTAAAATATTGAATTAATTTGATCTAATTTAACTTTGAAAATTAGTCAATTTGACTTTTGAAAAGTGCAACATGACAAACAATTCCGGACGGAGAGATTAATAAATCCAATGTCTTGAAAAATGTAATATAGAAATAACTATAATTAATGATAAGAGTAAATTCGAAAATAAATATTAAATTATTCATTGATTTGATAAAATGACCACATATTGTTGGATATTGTTATGAATCAAGTAGACTTTGTACGAACTTTTTTGTTAGAAGTCATGAATGAGGTTGATTTAGATGGAATTATTGAGTTGAGTAAAATACTATAGAGTTTTATTTGAGATTTAGACCCGATTATCAATCAGTTAAATAAGATTAGGGAGTAGACAGAAGGGTTATGTGTAGAAACCGCTTGTTCCTCTCATCTTCTTTCTAGAATCTTAAAATTCTTATCTTTATCTTTAATTACTTGTTATTTCTATATTTCTCTTTATAATTCAAATATTTTTATTATAATTTTGTCATCAATGATTTAATATTTATGTCTGTATTTAGAATTTGAATTCATTTAATTGATAACTATTATTGAAAAAAAAAAATTTATGTAACATTAAATGATTACCAAATGACACCTAGCTTGATATAAATGCACCTCCTTTCAATCATTTATTGAAAAATGACTTTTCTTAGCATTATCATATAATTTTCTACGTTAATAAATATGATGTGGAGATTTCGTCTGTTCCTTATAAATATCCATCATCTATATAACAAAAATTTGGTAGCGGAATAAAATTCGAAGTTTATAAATTAAAGTTAATTTTTTTTAAGTTATTGACTTTTAATATAATAATTTATTTATATTAAAAAATTCTCAAACATGTATGTATGCATTATATTGTATTCAATCTAATTCGACTCGTGATTTTTAGCTTCGGTACTGACTAATTATAAAGTTAAATTTGGTTCTCCATCACCTTATCGTATCATGCTTCCCGACGTTCCGTCATATCGTTTTCAAAATTTTGAAAATCTGTTTTTTGTTTTATACATTGGAAATAGCTTCTTTTTTTTCCCCTTCAATTATTGCCATCTTTTTCCTTTCTTAATTAAATAAAGGTTGAATATAATATTCCTATCTTCTGTCCATGATTATTTATTTAATTTTTTTAGTTGTTTTTAATTAATTATTTATTTTCACAAATTAAAAAATAACAATTATTTTTATCTATTTAATTTTTAAATATTTATTTTACCCTTAATGAAATTGCTTATAGCCACACACGTTTCTATAATTCATTTTATATCACAAATTTTTAAAGTCTTCATTTTTTTCTTAAATTTTATGTCAAGTCAAACTACCATTCATAAAATGAAACGAATGGAGTAATATTGTTGAAATTTTTGATGAGTAAATTGATTTAGGTATTTTAACAATATATTAATAGCATTAAAAATGGTAAGTTCATTATATCAATTATTATTTTCTTAATCGGCGCGTGAAGTAAAAGATGAACAAGTTAGTACAAAAAGAGGAAATATTAAGGAACACCTACTTTTAGTAAGGATGACATGTGAATATGAACTAATTTTTGAAACGTTCTGAATTACTCTCTATTCATTTCTAGCCGTGTAATATTTCAAACACAGATTTTATATTTACTTATCATTTTTAATACATAAAAATATATATTGTATTTTTTTTCATACTTATTTGTAGCATTATTACTTATTCTCGGGGGCGACTCAACATATGTAAAGATTTAAAGCAAATTTTTTATTAGAGACCTAAAATTTTAATGTGTCTCAAAAATCTAAACAAACATAATATCAATTTATTTAAAATTTACTTTTCATACACATTTCAGATGTAAATTATTTACTTAATATTTTTATTTTGTCAATGGTTTCTTCAAATATGTATTTTTATAAATTATTAATTTAACATAAGAATTTCATCAATTCAACCTTTGAAAAATATTTTCACTAATATAATTATTATATGAACTATTGACATAATTCTTATAAGCAATAAACAACAAACTTAAAATAAAAATAAGAGTTTTAGAACCATAAAATCTACTTCAAAATGTTGATAACTTGGTTCGCACCTTAATATGCTTGTTATAAAAAGAATAAATTATTGTGAATATTAGCACAAAATTATAATTATGTAAGAAGGTAAACAACATTTCTTGATTTCTTCTATTTGAATGAGGTTAAAAAGAATATGTATATATTAAAAAAATTATAAATAATTATTTTTATTCTTAGATAAAAATTTGATGCCCCCTTTTTTCTTTTACACTATATAGCCGCCCCTGCCTATTCTTCAAATCATTGATATTATGTTAATAATTATGAGCGAGTACATTAAATTTGTGCCCTCAAAGTCTTTGGTAGTACACAATCAAGATGATTATGCAACTTCAATTTCTTTGAAGAATGAAATGAAACTTTTCTGTCTTTTTTTGGTGTTTGATATATGTGTTAAAGTTTGATTACGTCTGAATATATATTTAGAAGTCTCATATTAGGAATAAAGTGCTCCCTAACAAAGCAAATTTCGTATTAAAAAAGACTCAAATCTAAAATATCGAATTAAAAATAAAAGAAAACTCACCAACCATTCCATCACAATATGTGTCCATCACTACTTTGAAAAATATCCATTTTACTTAGTAGAAGTAAAATAATAAATAATAATTGGTCCCCTCTATGGACAACCACTTTTTAGTCTTTAACCTTAAACGTTATCTACTATGCTAAATCACGAGCCTACTCAATACAAAGATAATATGCATGTGTACCAGGTTCATTTGATTTTTTTTTTTATTTTTTTTTACACAAGAAAAATAAATTTATGTGTAAAAATCTATTCATTTAAAAAATACAATTACAAGCCGGTTGGATACTAAAAATCTACCACACCTTTTGTCCAATTGTAAAGGTATAGTTTACTTTGGACTTAGCCCTACATAGATTTGTTTTTGGGATTTTTCCCATTTCAATATGTGATTTCGCCTAAGGTGTAATGTGTATCATTTCTTCAAGGCTTGTCCTCCGTCAATTACATGGTCGTCACAAATTCATAAAATATTTGAGCTTATAAAATTTAAATCATGGATTCGATCGCCTTCATGGACACTTCTTTAATTTTCTTTTAAGTTCACCATTTTAAGATTTATTGGTAAATAAAAATAGGAAGTTTTTGATATATATTTTAATATATAAACATCTTATTTTGACTTTCATTGATATGAATTATTAAAAAAAAAAAAGACTTTTGAATCTTGTAATCTTTATTAAATGTGCCGTTTATTGTGTAAAATTGAAATTAAAGAGTAGTTAAGAGGAGAAGAAACCTTTTTTTTTTAAATAGAAAGTAGGATAAACAAATTGAAACGAGGAAAATATATAACATATATAGCTATCAAAATTTATGATTCTTGGTCCCTACATCATATCTACTATAGATACTCTTATCTCCATCGAATTCCTAAAAGAAATCTGATGAAAGAAAAATTCTATGGTCCATAAAGAATACGTACACATTTCTTTTAAAAGAGATACGGGGGTTGCTCTATTTTTGGATCATCAAATCACAATAATGCTTACAAAAATGATATTTCATAATGCATGTGGGCTGCATAATGCAGCAACTTGGTACCCTATATATGTTTGTATTAATAATTCTAGAAAAGGTAGATTATCGGAGCTTGAATAAATTATTTATTAATACATATATAAATTAGATCAAAATCAAAATTATTGGATTCTGATAAACTCTGTAGGCAAAACTATAAGTTAATTTAATGTCCTTAACCGATGATGAAAACAGACTCAAAATTTCAACTAATAAGATGATTCAGATTATAAAAAAGTAAACATAAATTGAAGTAAAAAAGATTTAATATCAACTATATAACCCCACGCACACCCTCATTTCGTTATTAGTTCATTTAAAAAAGAATATTGTATTCTTATATTTTCATTAATAAGAAGTTTTTATATTTATAGTTATAGTAATATACAAATCTTCAACTCTTTATTATTGAATTTAGTGTCCAATCAAAACTATAACTTAAAAAAGTGAAACCTAAGTAATATCATCTTTATAGAGAATTTTTAACTAAACTAAGCCATTATATAAAACAATTTACCAAAGTAATACATTTTTCTAAAATTTTACAAAACTAGTATAAACGTATTTCACGGTAACGTTTTAGGATATATTTTTTTAAAAAAAAACTAACAGCATTAGGTTGATATACGTTAATGTAAGTAATGTTTTACTCCTAAAACGTTATTTTAAGTAACGTTTTACTTCTAAAACGTTACTCAACGTTTTAGAAGTAAGACGTTACTGTGAGTAACGTATATCAATCTGACACATCAACTTTTAAAAAATAAAATATATCCTAAAACATTACTGTGTAATACGTTTATACTAGTTTTGTAAAATTTTAGAAAAATATATTATTTTGGTGAATGACTTTATATAATAGCTTAGTTTGGTTAAAACCTGGTAAGTATAATTTTCCAATATAAGTGAGACTTTAAAACTTTGATGTTGACAGCTAGCTTCTAAATAATTCTAATATAAACAGTTGTCGAGTCATGTGTAGTCAATTTTTAAAAAGCCAAACAAATAATGCAAATCATTTCCCCACAACAACAACATTATATTATATAGTATATAGTTTTATTATTTTTTCTAACAACATACATTACATATATACAATTTCTTCCAGCTGGCTGCATGCCACCCTTGGCCTAGCAAAATATGACGAATATTAGTTGTAAGGATAAAATAGAAACTGACATCATAGGATGGTTCGATGAAGTCGCCGAAGATTCCGCCGTTGTTCAACGGCGGACGCTTCGGCGAATTCTTGAAATGAATCATGGTGTGGAGTATCTTAAGAAATGGATTGGAGATAATAAAATTGAAGAAATTGATGAAAATTTATTGGAGTCAATTTATGCTTCTTTAGTCCCTCTTGCTTCTCATGCAGATATTGAGCCTTTTACAAAGAGAATTGCTGATGGAGATACAACTCCTCTACTCACTCAACAACCCATTACAAATCTATCATTAAGGTGAGGGTTTCTTTTTTTAAAAAAAAATAAAAATTTGTTCACCTTTCCTTTGAAATCGCGCTTTTTATAATCGGTGTGTAGCTCAGTTGGAGAGTTACCCACAACTTCTTTCTATAATGGGGCATGTAGCTCAGTTGTAATGTTGTCCACACTTTTTTTCTATAATGGAGTGTGTAGCTCAGTTATAGAGTTGTCCATACTATAACCCCCTCTACCCCTCAAAAGAAAAACAAGTAACATGATTTAGCAACGGACATTTTTTTTTGTTAAACAACAAAATTCGTCACTAATCTTATTTAACGACGGATTATCACAAAATTGTTGGGTAAGAGCAATTTAGCAACGAAGTTCGTAGCTAATAAATTTATTTTTTATAGTATTTTTGTTTCCCTTAGTTTGTACATGTTTACTTTAATTATGGAGCCTTCTTTTGTGCCTTAATAATTTGGCTGCTACTAATTTGTTTCTTTCACTAATAAGTAATAATCAAATTATTATAGCAAATATTTTTTAAAAAAATAAAAATTGAAGTTCGTTTTAGTGATATTTTATTTGTTGTGGAAACTATGTTTAGTTCAGGAACCACAGAGGGAAGACAAAAATTTGTGCCCTTTACACACCATAGCTCTCAAACTACTCTTCAGATTTTCAAGTTGGCAGCAGCATATAGATCAAGGTATGATTTTTTTATTTTATTTTTTACAAATTTTGGAGATTTTTAAGCGTTTAATCAAGTTTTTAGTGAAATTAAAAATAAGTGTTATCGAAACAAAAACTAATTTTTGGAAAGCTAAAAAATAAAAACATTTTTAAATTTGGAAATTTAGTTAAAGCGTAAATTGTTGTTCTAATATTGACAAAAGTGTTTATTTTAGAAAATTAAATTGTTTGATCAAGCTTATAGGCAAAACATAAATATTTAGAGTACTAGCAGAAACTGTTTTTCAGAGCGTGAAAATAATAACTTATCTCCATAAACAATTTTGATATATTGGTCAGACATAAACTGTTGTTGATCCAAAGCAGATTTTGAACATTTGACCAAACGAAATATTTTCATCATGAGTTAATTATTCTTAAATTTCACTGATTTTTGTCTCAATTTTGCATGGTTGGGTGTCACAGGATATATCCAATAAGAAGAGGAGGAAGAATTCTTGAATTTATATACAGCAGCAAACAATGTAAAACAAAAGGAGGAATAATAGTAGGAACAGCCACAACACACTATTATGCTAGTGATGAATTCAAGATTAAACAACAAGAAACAAAGTCATTCACTTGTAGCCCTCAAGAAGTTATTTCATGTGGAGATTATAAACAATCAACATATTGTCACCTCCTTCTTGGCTTATATTTTTCACATGAAGTTGAATTTGTTACATCAGCTTTTGCTTATAGCATAGTTGAAGCATTTAGATCATTTGAAGAAATGTGGAAGGAATTGTGCCATGACATTAGGGAAGGTAGTCTTAGCTCAAGAATCAACATAGATAAAGTCCGAAAATCCGTGTCAGGTATTGTTATTATCTCATCTAAAAGTTTAGAGGGTGTATTTTTAATGACTTTTGTTATCTGTTGTACACATACACCCCCGACCTTCACGTAACACGTAAAAAATCTTTTTTTAAATATAACGAGTGACATTGAGATTTGAACAAAAGATCAATAATTAGTTTGCAATGTTATAGTATGTTGACTTGTTGAAAAAAAATACATTTTTAATTACTTCATTATATATGTCTTCAACGTACACCTCTTCACGTGCTACACTCTTTCTTCTTTGGCTTAGTACGTAATATTCTTTTAATAATGAGTGGCAGGGAGACTTGAACAGAAGATCCCTAGCCAGCTCTGATATCAATATTGAAGTGTAGATATATGATACTATCTGATCATCTATAAGCTTATACTGTTAGAAAAAAAATACATTTTTAATTACTTTATTATTATGTCTTTAACCCCCATACATGCTACACTTTCATCTTTTCCCCTAGCATGTAGAAATTCATTATAATAATGAGCGACAAGAGATTTAAATATTAAGATCTTATATAAATACTAAAGTAACTGTTAATATAAAAATAATACTACATTTTTTTATTATTTCATCATGTCTTCAACAGGTATCACTCAGCCTAATCCAGAGTTGGCTTCAAGAATTGAATCAATTTGTGTGGAGCTAGAAAGGGCAGATTGGTTTAGCATAATCCCAAAATTATGGCCAAATGCTAAATATGTTTACTCAATAATGACAGGATCAATGATGCCATATTTAACAAAATTAAGACACTATGCTGGGGAATTACCTCTAGTGAGTGCTGATTATGGATCCACTGAGAGTTGGATTGGAGTTAATGTGGATCCATCTAATCCACCAGAAAAAGTTACTTTTGCAGTTGTACCAACTTTTTCTTACTTTGAGTTTATACCACTTTATAAACACAAGTCAAATTATAATTACCAAAATGGAAATATTAATTCAACAAATGATGATTACATAGAAGGTAATCCGGTGGCCTTGTGTCAAGTCAAAAGTGGACAACAATATGAAATCGTCCTAACAACTTTTACAGGTACGTAAAATATATTAATTTTGTCAATTTTGGTACTACATGCATGCAAATATCTCCATACATATCAGATTCAAAATTTAAAATTTCTTGTTTACTTGTGAAATTAGAGTCTCCTTGGGTACTAGGTGTCTTAACACCTTTATGGCTTGAATCTGAATTTAGTCAGATATTAAGTAGGGGGAAAAATAAAAAATTGGTTGTGTTGACATATTAACAACTCATTTTATATATAACTAATTCCAATTTCTTAAATTATATTATATTATTTCTACTTGCAGGTCTTTATAGATATAGATTAGGGGATGTGGTAGAAGTGGATGGTTTTTACAAGAAAACCCCTAAACTCAACTTCATATGCAGGAGAAACCTGATATTAACAATAAACATCGATAAGAACACTGAAAAAGACCTCCAGTTAGTAGTGGGGAGAGGCTCACAAATACTAAGCAAGGGCACAAGACGAGCCGAGCTAGTAGATTTCACGAGCCATGCAAACGTGAGAAAGCAACCGGGTCACTATGTGATTTATTGGGAAATCAAAGGGGAAATCGATGAAAAGTTACTCGATGAGTGTTGTAGAGATATGGATGCTTCGTTTGTAGATCATGGTTATGTTGTGTCAAGAAGAACAAAATCCATTGGTCCATTAGAGTTATGCATTGTAGAGAGAGGCACTTTCAAGAAAATATTGGAATCTTACATAGGAAATGGGGCTGCATTGAGTCAATTCAAGACTCCTAGATGCACTAGCAACAAAGTGTTACTAAATATCCTTAATGTTTGTACCATTAAGAGGTTTTATAGCACAGCTTATGGGTAGTAAATTAGAATAATGTGGTGATTATGTATCCACGGTTCGTGATATCTTAATTTATGTGACGTATTTTTATTTATAGTTTAAATAACTTGAATTTTAAAACCAGCCACTTCTATTATATCCCCTAATGTATATCAAAAAAACCCGGCAAGTAAAAAAGAAAAATATAATTTAAGACATAGGAATTTTATATTGACATTTTGAACGAAAAATTTCCAATATAATATAGGAAAATTTATCAAACTAGTCACAATTCCTAACTTAATTAGTAAAAATATCTACATTTTAAAATAATTATTAAAAATGTCAATATTTTAGAAAATAATTTGTATCAAATTTTATTTCTCAAAACAGTCCAACTTTAAATTAAATTCTACCTCCATTACCCATTTACATTTCTTTCTATGCTTTAGTACCATTAAATTTATTTTTCTTGTTTCATTTTTCAATTCTTTTTCTTTTTCATCAACTTTTCAGTTTCACCATCCTCATCATTCACTTTTTTTTTCTTTAATCAAAATTTCATCATTATTCTCTTCATTATTGAAGAAGAACTAATTATTCAACTTCATAACAATTTGTTCAGATCTATCAATTAATCAAGAAATCTCTCAATTAATAAAGGTATTTTTGAATTCATCATTTATTTTGCGAGATTTTGTTTTCAAAATCACACTTTATGTTGAATTTTTGGATTGTATATATTGAGGATTTTCCATTATTTTTTTTTTTTAATTTTTATGTGATTTTGTTAACTTACTCATCAAATATTTATGTATTTCAGATTTTTAGTATTTAAAATAATTTTTGTTCTATTTTTATGATTTGTTTTTATATTTCAAATTTAGTAGAATCCACATCAACATTTAGGTATTGAGTTGTTTCGCAAAAGTATTAAAAGTATTTTGAATGTTCTATAGTTTGTAGTCAAATTTATGTTTACAAAGTGATAATCTAAACACAAATTTGTATTTTGATTATTTAAAATTGTGAATGAATATGAAATCAAAAATAAATTAGTTGGTATAAACATATAATGAGCAAAATAACATACAAAATATTTGACTGATGCAATTAGGATGAATACACATATAATGAATACATAAACAAACTGTATTTTGGCTATTTATAGTTGAGAAGGAATAGGAAATCAAAATATAAATACAAAATTTTATGATATACATTAGGACGAATACGAAATCAAATCTAAATACAAATTTTATGGTATACATTAGGACAATAAGAAATTAAATCTATATACAAACTATTTGGTATACGAAGTGATATCAAAAATAAACAAAATAAAATAAATATGTAAGATGGATGAATACCTATATCATAAATACATGAGTATTGTATTCTGAATACTGGAAAAATTTCTTAAAAGGAGATATTCATAACCTTAACATGATAGTCAAATAGCTTCATAAAATTTCACACATTTTAAAAGATAAATTATAATTTAATAACGTCAAAATATGTCTTAGTAGAATAAACTGCTTCAAAAAGAAAAGAAAATTGAATATTGAATTTTTAGAACAATGGTGATAGGCGTGCCTTTTAAAAGATGGTGAAAGAAAAAGAAAGAGATGGAAGTTGGTGTATTTTGATAAATTGTCAATTACTTCTTTGTTTTAAAGTTTTGTAACAGATAAGACTTTTAAGCAATTGTTTTTTTTAATCTTTTTCTCTCCCCTTAATTTCTCTTTTCTATTTTTAACAATTGTTTATTTTTTGATATTTTTACTAAATTATAAAAGTACTGACAATGAATCCTATTAAATATCAAAATATTGACATTTTGAAATTTTTTCATATAATATAATGTTTGTGCTTTCTAAGTTTAACATTTTTGTCAAATAGTAAAAAGCAAAAGTACATTTTTTTTATTTCTAATCTCTTAGCTACACTCTTAATATTTATTATATATATATATATATATATATATATATATATATATATATATATATATATATATATATATTTATATATATATATATATATATTAGTTTGCTGTGAGGCTACTTTAGCAAAGAGAATGTAAACATACAAAACAATGTTTTCTTAGTTCTTGTAATTTGAATGGCGTTAAAAAATAATAAAATTACATATTATTCTTTTCAATAATTACATTTTATATTATACTTAGTTATTTTTAATAAATATGTTAAAAATTTTGACTCGTTACATACTTTTTCCAAAAAGAATTACAAAATCGTAATTTTAAAGGTCCATAAGTTGGGAAAAATTAAATAGGAACATTTACTAAGCAAATGTTCTATATTTAATCTTGCAACTTCTTATTTCCAAAATGAAGCTAATATACATAATTTTTGAGTTTTGTATACATTATTTCGCGATAAAGTTATTTTACAGAGACAAATCGAGTGTAGTTTTATAATGTTAATATGTTTCTAGAGAGTAGTTTTCAGCCTTGCTAATCTTTTCGTATCAATTTTATGTAAAGGTATTTGACTGGACACAATATTTAAAATAAAACGAAATATTTTTAAAATTTGTATATAATAAGTCATGTATGTAACTATAAATCATATTCCTTTGCGATTTCACTCCATTTTTTGACCAAATGACAATTCCATAAACCAAAAACTAAAATATGAAGAAAACTAATGTGTAATTAAATAAACTTAGAAACAAGAAGATTTACCTAAACTATTAACTCATCGTTTGGTACAAATTACAATGAAAGCATATTCCATGTATTTCATGGGATTAGTATAACGTTATTTCTAAATTAACTTATATCCAAAACAAACATGAAATAAAAGTTAATTATAAAATCTGTTCACGAGGTTATTATCCATATCTCATTTACTAATAAAATTACTATAAACTCTCCTTGTGCTAGTGAAAATATCAAGGTGTAGCACTAACCAAAACACCTAGAACTAATCTAAGGCTTTTAACTTTCTAATAGAGATGAATTGCAAAGCATATATTATACGTTAATTACCATCCATAGCAACAAGAAGTTCATAGGAATAAACTAAAACAATGCAAAAAAAATTTGGTATTTTGCGTTGGCTCTTTCATATATATTTTAACCAATGTCACACTTAAAAAGGCTCCCCTTCTTCCAAGAAAAATAAGCAAATATACATTTATTATTAATTAACATGGGTTTGATTTCATCTCCATCACGAAACCCTAATCGATTATCTCAAGAAAATGATGATCAATATTATCGAATTTACGCCTCTTTTTGTGGAAAAGACTATACTCCTAACATGAACGTGTCGAATTGGATATCATGTTACCACCCTTCAACAAATTCCTGGCATCGACTCACTACAATTCCAGGCCTTCTCAAGAATCAAGTGATAAAAAGCTTTGCAATGGTTTCCATTGGCGAAACAATTTATGTAATAGGAGGACGACATTATTATAAAGCTTTTGGTGATGAACTTGACGATACTTATGTTCAAGAAACGAGGCTAGGAGGTGTACGTTCTTCAGTGTTTAAATATGATACGCGTGTGGATACTTGGTCAACTTGTGCACGTTTAATTACACCTAGGTATAATTTTGCGTGTACTTGTAAAGATGGTAAAATTTATGTTGCGGGTGGACAAACAACGTTGGATAGTGCTGAAGGTACTTCTTCTGCTGAGATTTATGATCCTGTAAAAGATAAATGGGAATCATTACCAAATATGAGTACTTTGAGGTATAAGTCTGTTGCTGTGGCATGGCAAGGTAATGTTGACTAATTTTTCACATAAGCCATTTCTTTTTGGTTACACATCTGGTATTTGGTGTTCAAAGTTTGCATTAGAGCTCCAGTTGTATTCAGATCGTGCACTGTAGAATTTATTTGGGAGTGACGCTCCCAACAGAATTTTCTTCTTACCAAGGACTTATAAACTTACGATACAAGAATTAGGCATAATACATATTTTATAAGTATTTTTCTACCCATTTTCGGCCTACGTGGTACTAACTTAAAAAAAAAAGTCAACCAGCGTTGGACCCACAAGATAGTGTCACGTAGGCCGAAAAGGGTAAAAAATTATTAATAAAATAAGTTCAGGGGTAATAAGACCTTAGTATAGTATAAGTGTGTCTCTGAGATTTCGGGCATAAGTTGAGGGGGTATTTGTGCATTATCCCTAAGAAATACGGCATATAATACATAAACGTATCATTTAACTTGGCCTCAACTTACATTTATATATGGAAATAGACTTTTAAAACTCGTATAAAATTGAACAGATAGACATATTCATCCAATATGACAATTTTATGTCCTACGTGTTACTCGTGTATCATTCCATGTACGTACATGTGTCTACTTTTTAAATTTTTACAAGTTTAAGTGTCTACTTCCTAAAATTGGATGGTATAAATGTTAGTTAAAACCAAGTTAAAGGGCATATTAATATTATGCTAAGAAATATTTACAAAATCAAATATACGTGTGTGATCTCATAGATAGAGTCTGAAAAAATGTAGTATATATATATACAGATCTTAGTTATTCCTACTTTGTATGAAATAGAAAGTCGATTTTCGATAAACCACTGATTCATTATGTTTCGATTTTTCTTATTAGGTAAAATTTATGTGGTGGGAGGATTTGCTAAAAGAGGAAATAGTGACAGCCAAGGACCATATATCATGGAAAGAAGTTCAGCTGAGCTGTACGATCCACGTCAGCAAAACTGGGAGTACGTGGCAAGAATGTGGGACCTAGATGTTCCACCTAATCAAATAGTAAATGTTGATGGAAAATTATTCAGTTCAGGTGATTGTTTAAAGGCATGGAAAGGACATATTGAAGCCTATGATGAAAATTTAAATATATGGAATATAGTGGATGGTTCAAATTCACCAATATCCACGTCAGATGACACGTTGGCAAAGTCGCCACCTATGCAAAGGATATTTTGTACAATGGCACCTATTGGGACTCAGCTCTACTTCTTAGCTGGATACAGGATGCCAGCTGGCGAAACATCGATGACGAGGACTGAAGTACACGTGTTTGACACGTCAGCAATTGGTAATGGTTGGAGAGCTTTTGAACCAATAGAGGAAGAAGGAGAGAAGGAACTTTGTAGTCATTGTTGTGTTCTTAGAATTGATTAATTTACTTTTTTTTTTTAAAGAGAATTTTGAAGAAAATATAGTTATATATATAAATAGAATAAGAACTTATCTGAGTCGAGTATAAACAAATTAACGACTGATATATATATAAATTGTTTCGAAAAAATTGGTTGTATATCTTGATATATATTGTTCATGTATGTAAAATTAATGAAACGTAATGCGTATAGTGGATCATTAATGGAATTTTGCTAGCGGAAAAATATCGGGATTGTATGAATAAAAAAACAAGTATAGAAAGAAAAATGAATATACGTTTGATAATCAATTTAATTTTTGGAAAAATTACGCGGCTAAGTAAACTTATATTATTTAATTACTTATCATAGTTATAGTTTGTTATAATTATCACTCGCGACTAACATTATATATTAATTACGTGGGCTGACTTCGAGTTTGTATAATTAGTTATGTTTGTATATTATAATTCGCCAGGATATACAAATAAATATGTATCATATACAATTTTTTTAGCCGATATACATATACAATTCACCTCTCTCCCACTCTCTTCCCTCTCTCGCTTGCCTCTCTCCTCCCTCTCTTAATCTTGCCCGCCTCTCTCCTCTCTCTCAATCTCGCTTGCCATTTAAACAAATGTATATATATAATATACAGTTATATACAATTATATGTATATAAAATTCACCTCTCTCCCACTTTCTGCCCTCTCTCGCTCACCTCTCTCCTCCCTCTCTAGATCTCACTCGCCTCTCTCCCAGTCTCGCTCGCCTCTCTCCTCCCTCTCCCAATCTCTCTTGTCATATATACAAATACATATGTATAATATACATTTATCTAACCAAGATACATATACAATTCACCTTTCTCCCACTCTTTTCTCCCTCTCTCTCACCTCTCTCTCCCAGTCTCGCTCGCCTCTCTCCTCCATATAACATATAGTTACAAATTGCAATTATCAAATTATAACTATGGAAAGTAATTGATTATTTTTAAATGGCTATATATGAAAGTTTCCTATTTTTTCTTAAAGTAATATTTGTATACGTAAAAACATTCAATTATGGCACAATTACTTCAAAGTCTTTCAAAAGCAAATATTTTGAAATATTCTATTCTTATAACAACCGCCGCTTCAAAACTTATTCCACAATTTTTGGCCTTATATGTTAGATGTGCCGTGGAGGAATATTTTCACAACATACACGCATTAATAAACTATGATAATCTTAGTAAGCAGATGGAAGCATGCATTATTCCAAAATATAGTATCACCTAAAGGGTAAAAATTAGTACTAAGCTAACACCCTCTAGCAACAATGCTTACATCATAAGCTTTATCGTTTATTTTTACTTATCTACTATATTTAAAAAAATATATAAATTTCTATTTGTCTACTTTAGTGTATCAAGAGAATATAATTTTTTTTTAATATTTTATTCTTATTTTTAAATTTTATACATGAATTAATATGTATATTATGATAAATGCGGAGATAATTTTTTTTCTTCCCTCTTGTCCATTTCAAATTTCACGGAGTACTATTTTATTGGGTTTTGTGAAGCGTGTGGATTACTAGTACTGAAAGGAACTGTTCCCTTTAATTCTTTCACCAATATAATCATTTCTTTGATTTCGATCTAAAAAAAAAATTAATGCTAGTGTTTTTTATATGATGAAATTTACTCTCTTTTTTCGTAGAACAAAAGAGACAGAATCAAAATTTTGAATTTATAAATTTTATTTCCTAACGGAAGAAGAATCTAAGACGATCCAATGGGAATCACCATTTATTGAAGTGGCCTACGACTTCATTCATGTGGACAAAGACACTAAACAATAACTATGTCCTTTTTCCACTAAACAACAATTGGATCAAATGAGACAATAAAAATTATAGCATTAAACAAATAGACACACATATTTACATGAAAAATTGTATCTTAAGTAGTGTCCTACGTATATAATGGGCTTATGTATCTACTTGTTTAACTTTATTTAAGTTTGAGTGTTTACTTGTACATGCTTAAAGTTAAAGAACATAAATATAAAATAATATGAAGTTAAAGAACATATTTGTATATTATATCTAAAAACTTGATGGTATGAATAGGTTTCATTAAGTTTAAATCAAAAAATTTCTTTATTGAACTTAACACAATTGAATTTGAAATTAGTCGGACCCTACTACAATACCCGACCAGGATGACAAATCAAAATAATTGGATCAATTGAGGGACAATCGAGTGTTGACCTATTATTTCCTTGTCCTTTTTGCAACAAAAGTTAAAAGTTTTCTTCCCACGACATATCTTACAAGATTTTATGCATGAGCATGCAAAAAATGCAATCTTCAAAGCATATTATATTAAAAAATAATAAACAAGAAATGCAATTTTATCAAGAAAAATTAGTAAACTAAAATACAACAGGCATGTTCTTGTAAGCTCAACTAAACAAGGTTGAATAGAAAAATGAAAAAGAGTTCATCCCAAGGAGGGAACAGAAGCTGCATATTCACAAATCTCCATTTAGATGACAATCTCAATAACCTTTCACTAACACCAAAAGAACACTTCAATTTCTTTTTTCACATCCACACATGCCCTTAGCAAGTTAAGGGCGGAGCTAAAATTTTAATTTTAACATAGCCGATAGCTAGCTATATCAAATTTCGCAACTGAATTCTAATACCTGCATAGTTTAATTAAATTGCTAGGTTTTGTTGATTCCATACTTATCCTCTTAATTTTGTTGATACTTTAAGGGGTCATTTGATACGTACCTTAAATTATTCCGCGATCATAATTCTTGGGTTATTTAACCCTCCTAGAACTTGAGATAAAATATATAATCTCAAATTTGATGAAACTGTATATGAGTAAGGATTAGATTTTAACAAATGGTCGTCAATCAAACATAATAAAAATTTTAATTCTCGAATATCTCATCTCAATCCAAGAACCAAACGACCCTAACATTATACTACTTGGTAGTATTACAATTTACAGGAGTTTGTATATACAAATTCCATTAAAATTCAATATTTTCATAGATATATGATGAAAAAAATAAGTAAAAAAGCTGATAAATATAATTTTATATTTCAAAGATATGGTATGAATAAGTTCAATTCAACAACCTATTATAACATCCCCAAATTAACATAATTTTTTGTTCTTATTTTGTCTTCAAGTTAATAGTTACTTGTATCAATTATATCATGACATGAAAGACTTATGAAACAAGTAAAAATCATGACAAATAATTTTTTTTGAACAAAAATCAAATATGTCACACTTGAGAGTAATATTAAGTTAGTACCTTATATTTACAAAATTTGAAATTTTCCACCCCATAGTTTACCAAAATAGTGAAATACAGCTCCTTTAAAGTCTTAAACGACGACGTTTTCGTCTTCTTCCTTTAGCCTACAGAAAAATGAAGCATTCCATAGAAACCAGAGGATTTTCAAGTGATTCGCCGGTTGCCGGCGAAACTTCTTCTTTTGGTTTTTCAGTTTTACTACTACTTCCCTCGTTCTCGGCGTTTCTTGCCGGCGATTGATTACCAGGTTTTTCTGCTTCACGCGCCGCCGGACTTCTGTTTCTCACATTCCGACGTGCATCCACCGTTCCACGTTTCGCCGGAGAATTTGACCGCCGAACCCCATTTTCGCTGGGGCCTCGTCGGGGTCCATTTGGGGGTCCCACATTACGCCTTTGTTGCGGCATTCCCCTCCCCTGTACTCCCCTTGACGAAGCCGGCGACCTTCTTTTCTCCGGCGACGGCGCCGATCTTCCCGTCTGAGACCGAAAACTTCTCTCTCTAAATCCACTGAGATCTCCAGTGTTTTGCCTCTTCCTATGCACTCTAATCGGTGACCTCTGTGTCACTTCCCCATCTTCCTCTCTCTTCTCCGTCGCCGTCGCCGTCGTGGAATAGCTTTCAGTAAAGCTACACATCTCCGAAGGCTCTTCAGACACTTCCGGTTTCATCACAACCGTAGATTCAAACTTCATTTCCTCTCTGGGTTTAACAACAACAGCTGATTCAAACTTGATTTCATCTCTGGGTTTAACGACAGCCGTCGATTCAATTTTGACTTGAGGAAAGTCAGCTACTTTGTCGTCGATTAGGACTTTTGGTGGTGAGGGGTGGTGGGGTTTGGGAATGGGTGTTTCAGAAAGAACTTCTTTGACAGTTTCTTCCTCCAATGGCGGTGGATCTCGGCCGTTCACGGCGGAATACAGCGGCGACATGCGGTGGCGTTTTCTGGTGGAGCTAAAACAGCAGCCCATTTTAGAAAAATGGAAACTTTAGTGAAAGAAATGTAAAAACGTATAGTAAGACAGTAGACAAGAAAGGCCAAATATAGAGGCAACAAAAATAAAAGGTCCTATTACTTTACTTTTTTCACTTTTTTATTTTTTTAATAATTTTTAAATAAATTGTTGAAATTAGCAAAAGTTTAGTAGTACTCATATCACTAATATTATTATTTAATTTAATGAAAATAATTTACTCTATAGTTTAGGCCAAATAGAAATTGACTAAAGGTCTGTTTAGATTAGTTGATTGTAAAGAGTTGTTTTAAGTATTGAATAGTACTACTTTCAAGTGTTGAAATAGATTTAATAAATAAACAATTAATAATTTTAATAGAAATATTGACATTGATGATTGATAATAAGTAATAAAAGTGGTTGGTAAAAAGTTATGATAAAGGTACTTCTTATTTAAAATATTTTTTTAAAATTTTACAAGAAATAAAACAAATTTAATGGCGTAGTATCTTTTGTAAAGAAAAGGCTAAATAAATATATTTTAAAAATATTAAGAATAAAATAATAAAATTCTTGGTTAACTTATAAATATTTATAAACTTCAAAATTATATATTAGAGGTGATCAATTTATGATTTTTGATTGATTTTTATTTATAAGCACGTTGAATATTTATTAAAAAATAAAAAGATAATGTAAAAAACGTTTTTAAATCCTTTTTTAATGAATCACATTTTTTAGAGCGACTTTATTCATGTTAGAAGGTTGCTTAATGATCCCTCCGTCCTGATTTTAGTTTCTTATTATCGCTAAATAATAATAACACTTTACTAATCTTATAAAGCGCGATTTAAAATTTAATTAAGATTTTAAGAGAAACGTCGGATAAATAACCAAGAAATTACTTTACTTTTATCTTATGATTAAAAGTATTTGAATTATAAAGAAAAATATTTTACTTTTGACCCCTTCAATTTTGTGGAGGCAGGCAGGGGCCTGGTAATACTTTTGGCTCATGCTTTGTTCTTTATTTTGATGTTATGTATGTGGGGCTTGGTTTGAATGTAAGACTTTTTGAATGGGCAGGAGATGTTTGTTGTGTTCTAAATCGTATAATCAGGTACGATTAAGGTGTTCATTCGAAATTTTTTTTATAGAAAAATTATTTTATATATATATATAATATAAGTTATTTTTTATGTATATATTATATTAGATTTTTATTTGTGTTTATTTCTTTAATAAAAATATTTTAATATTGTTCTAAACAGAGATAAAAGATTTTGTTACGTAATGGTCTATATATTTTATAAATTTAGCAATCAAAAGTGTTTGAACACACAAAATTATATTTATTAAGAATTATCTTTTAAAGATCTATAAGATTAAAATTCTAAATATAAATTTAATTTTAATCAAACGATACAAACTAGTTCGAGAGCGTTTAAAACTTCATATTAAAAAGTTATCACAATTTATTCTTGTATAGTAAAAGATATCTTATGGTATTCGTGAAGTTATTTACCTACTACCTACAACATGTTTTCCAGCTTTCATTCATTAAATGCTAGTTAAAGCAACAAGGATTAAAAAGTCTATTAAGGCTTAATTAAAAAATTAAGGTTTAATTAAAAAGGTGGAAAAGTAGGTAATCATTGAAGGAAATATCAAATATGAAAAACAAAAGCTCCATTAACGTGTATATTTTATATAATATATAATAGAAAAACATTAATTTTTTAAGACAATTTTATAATTTTAACTTTTGGACTGATTTGATTTGAATTGAATGCTAGATTTTGAGGGGTCCCCTAATTAATGTATAGTTTTTATCTTTTTTGAATGATAATTTAGAGCCTAACATAGCGGTGGTTCACAGATACTGTTAATTACATACAATTTAATGACTTCAAAAGTTAGTTATCTTAGACGTAGTTTGATTTTAACACGAAATATTTTTTAAAATTTATAAATTTAAAATAAATTGTAAATATTTTTATGATTATAAATTATTTTATTGATAAAATGAAAAGTTCAAAATTATATTACTATCTTTTGAAATTAACTACATGAAAAAATAAGTCGTATAAATTAAAACAGTTGCGCTAAAAAGTTATTTTGCAAGCATTATTTCAGGAGGAAATTTTTTGTCTCTCTTTTGGGATATATTTACTACTATTACATACAATTTTAAAGGGTCCACTAGGCACTAGTTTACCCCAAAAGCAAATTTGCTTTTTTAAATAACAATTCCAATATTCCATTTGACAACTACTACTCAATTCAAATAGATTTCCATTGACAAATTGACAAACCACAATAATGATATTGTAAAACCGTTTCACAGAAAGATTGAATTGGCCAAATTAAGAAAAGAAATAACAGTGTGAAATGCCAAAACTTACATGTAACTTCCCAAAATATGTATCGTGAAATGCACGAATTTAAATTTATTCAAATATCAAACTCTATTAAAATATCATATACCGAACAAGAAATGATAATAACCTAAGAAATCCTGTCTTGAATGAAAAATTAGGCAACTCCGACAAATTTCAATCAAATAGAACTAAAAAGTCACGCAAAATTAAGCTTTCCAATGCTTTATGAATGGTAAAGTAAAATCAATATTGACAGAGTAATTAATTAAGTTAGGGGTCATTTGGTTACCGGTTATATTTATGTTAAAAATGATTATTAGTGATAATTTTATTTTTAATTGTAGCTAAATATGTAATTTTTTATCGGTAATTAACATTCTTTATATATGTCCCTAAAGTCTTTATGATATTAGTTCTAATGACACTTATATAATATCGATAAAGACTTTAGCGCTCTTTATTATTGTCAATTATTACCGCTAAAAGTTATTTTTGTTGTAGTGTTAGAGTTATGCAGATATTAGTTATGCAGGGTTTAGATGTGCAGGTATTAGTTATGCAAAGTTTAATTATGTTGGATTTAGTTATTCGGATATTAGTCATGTAGGTATTATTTAGTCATGTAGAGATCATAATACATGAATTATCAACTATTCAAGTTGTTGTAATTAATATATCTATATTACAAATAAATAAGTAAACAAATATAAATTCTCCCTCATTTTAAATATTCTCATTGACTTTTATGTTTTGAGAATCAAACAGTTTAAGTTTGATTGGAAATTTGTACATGAAATTTTCAATTTATTTGAAATGAAATTTATATATTTATAAATTACATAAAAAAAAAATATGAGTCACAATAAATGACAATTCCAAATGTCTAAAAGATCTATGAAAAATTTACGATCAAAGATTAAATTGTTTTACTCTTGAAATTCGAAAAGTGACATATAAAATGAGACGGTGGAAGTACATGTATAACTAATACCGACATAACTAATTCTACCTTTTATTCCGAATAACTTATATGAATTTAGTCATAAATTATGTTGATATTAATTATATAAAATTACAAAAAAATATATATATAACCAAACATCACGTAAAATTAATACTTAGAATGCACATGTATGGATAACGAGAAGTTGGACTTCTTATTATGACTGTAGATGTGTAACGATGTAACAATAAAATAACGAACACCACTTATTCACTCAGTTGTTATTTTATTTCAATTTAAAAATATATAAAATTTAGGTTCAAATAAAACCATAGAAAAACGTATTAATTACTCTGTATATTAGATAATATTCTGGAATTTTAAATAAAACTACTCACATCTTTTTATTAGTAAATAAAATTTATACAAAATCATTAACTAGAGTTTATCTATTAAGAGATTAGATATTTTAAATTTACTAAAACAGTTAAGATTATAAATGAAATAAAATAAAATTTTAAGTCATTATCTGTTAAATTAATACAATTTAATAAAAAATATTATTTTATAAATTTAATTTTTTGATATCAAATTTAATTAGAAAAGAATTATGATTTTTTTTACTTTTATTAAAAAATTTTTTTAATATCAAACTTAATTAGAATAGTGGACGAAAATTTATAGTCGATGGAATTGTGTTGACTACCCAACAAGTAAATATTTTTCTAAAAGAATGCTGAACAAAACTTCCTCAGATAACAATTATAACTAATCAAGATTAGTGATAATCTAAATCAATTATTGAATCAAACATAGGGATTACGCTAAACGCGTTTCTTTGTATTGAGACTAATCTAAGCGTGTACCACTTAGCGGGGTGGAATGCATATATGGATGGATAGGGAAACAACTTTCGTTTTCTGCTAAAATGCGATCTTCACGTTGTTGATTTTCCTCTCTTAATACTTTTAACTTCATATCTCGTTCCTTTTGACGTTTGTAATACTTTCTAAAATTATCGATAGCATAATAACCTACCGTCATCATAAGAATGCAACCGCCTACCCATGGATTGTCATCAGAATCATCATTACCCGTATAAGTTTTACCATAGTGTCTCTCAGCCATTGATCCACCTTCGCTAACCCGAACACCGCCTTTCAACATACTAATTTCACCTCGGTGTCTCCGAGCCATGTCACTCATGTTCAACCCAGCCATATGATTTGACAGTACACTCTCCAAATTTTTTACGATAAACTAAACAATAAGACAGTTTATTTTTCTTATTACGATGAAAAAGTTGGTAAAAAACCTTTTACGATACCCTTTATATAAATATATCACGTATAGACCCTTCTCCAAGAATAAGGTAATGTTTATAAATCCAATTCGTACTGAAATACAATTTAAATTTCCCTTTATTTTATTAGTTCAATTTCAATTGGACTTTCATATCATGTCGACTTCGCAAAACTTACATTAATAATTTATTTTATTTATTTTATACTTTAATATAAATCATCGTATAAGCTGATGCGACATCGTTTAATGACCACTATTAATATTTATGTTTTTTTTAATTTTTAAAATTTTCCTTATTTTTCCTCTATTTTTGTATTATATTAAAAAGTTTAGATATTACTTTAAAATTATATTTTCTTAGTTACAATTTACACCTCCCTTATTTAATCTTCTTTATTTCTCGTATTTCTTTTTTTCCGGTTTTTTAAACCAAAAGGATATAATTAGTTCTCTAAATAGGAGACTTAATGGTTACTCTACAAATCAAAACGTTTATTTTTTTTCTTCTAGTGTTTTAGTTCTCATGGCTTCACTTGTCTTTATATAATATTCTCAAAGTTTCTTTTTTAGGAAAATTGTATATAAAGTAGTAAACTATTAATTCAAATTAAATGTTATAAACATAGTTTGATTTAATTGTACCTATACAAAATTGTTGTTATTTCGGTTCTTTCCTGGTGAATCTCGTTTGCGACTCTCGTTCACTCTCTCGCCTCTCTCGCTTTAATACAAACGCAAATATATGAAATGCGCTTCTATTTGTATAAAGCGAAAGAAAGTTGTATATATACATATATTTTCGTTCCCTTCTATTTGTGTATTTGTTTGTACAAAGCGAGAGCAAAATTGTATATACACATGCAAATACATATATTTTCGTCCTATACACTTATAATTATACAATACAAATATTCCCCTACCCAGTTTTTCTTTTGTATTTCTCTCTTTCTTGTTTTAGACAAACACAAATTATAATTGATCTTTTGTATATGTATAACGAAACTGAAACAAATTATGCACAATTACTTTCTTTTGTATGTGTATAGTAAAATATACATATTTATGTTGGCTATGAAACGCAATTATGCATACTAAAACTATAACATACAAATACAAATATAATTTTTGTGTTTGTTATGCGTGAAAGTCAGTGTTTTTTTTTCTTCATAAGAATCACAAATACTTGCTACATGTGACAAGAAATCTGGTAGGTACACTAACTAATTCGCATTTGTATCGCTATCATCTCATTGACTTAGCGTATTATGGTTAAATATTTGTATAACTCATATAAATGACATAATGTAAAGAGTAAATTACGTTCTATCGCTATTATTTTCTTAATTATAGAATTCCTTAAAATGTGTATCTTTCGGATACATAAGTCATATTAAATCACCATCCGCATACATTAATTTTAATACAAGGAGAATCCTTCTGTTGCGCTAAAAAGAAAACAAAATCTTTTTCGTAAAACGTAAAATTAAATATCAATTCCATAAATAATGCAATTTGGTTGTTGTCACTGCTAATGAATCTCTCCCAAAGCATAACAACTTCAAAAAATTGAATTTCTTCTCTCAAATCGTTAAAAATAATCTTTAAATTTTGATTCAAAGTCATTAAAAATTTGAGTTGATACATCATGAATATCTTTATTTTGTTGAGACATTCAGGATTGAATCGGTCATTGATGCTTAGGGATGGATAAGTTGAGGAAAATCGAGAGATTCGATTCATTACAGAGACGAGGGTTGTTTTATACCCATACAATTATTAGAAGATTTTTATTCAAGTATAAAAGGAATTAAATGGAAGATAGTGAAGGAGAGGAAATCAAGCATGTCTAATGTATATATTATCCATCAAATGCACTTCTACCTGCCTCAATTATTGCCATCTTTCTTCAAATGACAGTTGATAATGCTTCTGCTGAATCCTTATTTTAAAAATGTAATTGCGTGATTTATAGATTTGATATTTAATTACGTGATTTATAAAATCTCACAAAATCATGCATTCTGATGCGTATGGCAAAGTATCAATATTGAAAGAATAATTACATTAAAGTTAATGTACAACTGCATGAGATTATTAGATATAACAACAGCTTACACAAGGCAAATATTATAGCCCATCAGACTTTTGAATACCTACAACTTTTTTTTTTTTTTCTCTTAAGAGGAAACATGGCCAACAGAAAACAAGAGTCAGATGGCTAACTAAGCTTTTCAATCTCAAAAAATGTTGAGTGAACATCATGTTTGTGGTACAAAATAATCTCAAAACCAGAAGCTAAGACGAGGATGCTGCACGATCAGATTCTATCATGGATTTAATATAGAATTCCCCTGCCTTGTAGGATGACCTAACCATGGGGCCAGAAGCCACATATCGAAATCCCTGCAGAAACACCAGGTAGTTTATTAACACTACTCAAATGCTGCATTTGATATCAAAATATAGTAAAGAAGCAACATTCCGAGCTTCGAGTACGACCATGTCGTGCAACAATAAAGTAGTTTCAATTAAGCTAGATGATGCTGAGTGAAGTTGGACAAAATAAAAAGCAGAAATAAGAAAAATAACCAATCCATGACATATTCTGAGCAAGATAGCCAGAGACCTAATTCTCAGATTTATCTATTACCTGTAAGACTAGTTTAAATACTTGAAACTCGGAATCGACTTGTTATAAATCAGAGATTTGAACACTCAAAGTTCTTTCTAAATTTTTCTTCGAAATAATAAGTTGTCAAACATTGAAAAAAACAGATGTAAAGAAAAAAGCAAGGATTCCGAGGATTTGCCACTGCTCACTATTGTAACAAATGGGCAATGGCTGACAAATTAATACAATGAAGCTGCTTTGGCCTTCACCTGATTTATTTCAACCTTCTCCATAGTAGCAAACTTACAATATCCAAACCTTAAAACAGATTAGACATTGAGATATATATTTTCTTTAGATGTGATATAGCATCTTCATCATAAGCAATATACTATATTACCCAATACAAACTCAGGAACATGATATGCAGGAAGACTTTAAATAATAAAAAGAAAGGAGGAGTAAACAAACCATTTGTGTGCCGAGAACTTGATAATTCTCAAAGGCTTCGGGGGTTATGTATTCAGTAACAGGCATGTGACGCTTTGATGGTCTCATGTACTGGCCAAACGTCATTACATCAACACCCGCCGCACGCACTTTTTCCATTGTTCTAACAACTTGTTCGGGGGTTTCCCCACAGCCCAACATTATTGAAGTCTTTGTCAATGTCCCAGCAGGGGCATACTCCTTGGCCATCTTCAGAACGTCCATGGACTGCTTGAAGTTAGCACGATGATCTCGTACTACACTCTGAAGCTCTTCAACGGTTTCAATGTTATGAGCAAAAACATCTAATCCAGATTTTGCAACTTTCTCTACACAGCCAGCATCACCTCGAAAATCTGGAGCTGCAGGATGAAATCAAATAATATCACAACCTTTTTGTTTGACTTTGACTATGTGATCGTATAAAGGATACACAAATAGGCTGGCGTTACACAAATTCAAATGTCAAATGTCATTCACTATTTCTTCTCTTTGATTAAACTTTTAGAAAGAAGGTAAATATGACTGAGAATAGCACTTGGACAAAGGGAACCATTAAACTTGCCAAAATCCCTGTTTGAGCAGCTAGAGTGCCAACAAAACAAAGGCTCCAAACCACTTATTTACGTATTCTTAATTGATGGATAAAAGGGAAAATAAAGGGACAAAAGTTAAACTTCTATAATTTGTATGTATTTAATTAGTTATACAATGGAAGAAAAAGCATAAATGGTATCTACAAACAAGATCCTTTGTATATAGGACTTTGACAGAATCTTGTGACCAGCTCTTGCTCCTCTCATTTAAAAAAAGACAACAAAAAAAAAAAAAAACTTAAATGACATTTTCCCAGTAAACTCATTTTAAAATAACTTCTGTGATACCCAAATGAACGTTAGACCGCTTAATTTCAGGACAGCTACAACAAGGTATAGACTACTTTTGTAACTGTATTTGAAGGTCAAAAACTAGGAGGTAATACCTTTAATCGTATGTCTTACAAACAGAAATCTAGATTCTCAAAACAATCAACCAAAATAAATATGTGAATTTCATACTCTAGAAAGTCATTATGTCATGAGCTCTGTTGGCATTAAGTTGTCATGGCTACGAGAAAAGGATAAATGCTAACAGATGAGATTCAGGCACTCATACAGCCAAGGTCCACTAACAACCCGAAGATAATCAAATCAATTGAAGGACATCAAACTGATGGCGCAGGGGGGAGAAGGAGAAAGAACCAAAGAGGATGAAGCACAAGAACAGAAGCATGTGTATCTTATAATGACGCTAGATGTGCAATGATTGTACAGTGATGTAACAATAAAATAAGGTACACCACTTATCTGCACAAGGCAGACTGCTGCCATTTATCAACCTAATTGCAGTAACTTTATTGAAATTTTGTAGACCGTCTTACAATATCAGATCAAGCACAAAGGCAAAAAAGTAAACAAAGTCCGAAGCCATAGAAATGTTCACAGCTTTTTGGGGTTCTGGTCTAGGAAGAAAGTTAACAAGGTATTTAGAAAAGGAGCGCTTACTCAGTGCTTCTATGAGTATATGTGGCTTCAATGCCTTCAACTTCTGCACTGTCTCAGTGAAATGACCACTTCCTTGATCAGGTAAATCATCACGGTCAACACTAGTGATCACAATGTAATCTAATCCCCATGAAGCAATGGCCTCAGCCACATTGGCAGGTTCATTTGGGTCAGGAGGAGGTGGAGTGCGTGATGTCTTCACATTGCAGAATCTGAAATTTCAAAGGGCAGATTTAGTAAATGATTATTCACATGGATCATAAGTTTTGTTTATCCGTGCCTGAAGCAAATCTAAACTCAATATACTTTAAAAGATCTCCTCTACCCTTCCTCAATAACCACAGTGCACGTACACTGGAAACAGGTTGGCTGAGAGAGAGAAAAAGAGATGAGCCAAAAAATTAAAATTCTTGTTTCTCATCCCCTATCTAACAGAATCCATCATGACCATGAAAATCCAAATTAACTTTCACTGTTAGTATTGTTATACCTTCAGATCTGAACTACAATCTACTACCTTAATATTTTGGCATGCCAATTTATTTCCATCATTCAGCTTATTTTGCATTCGTCATATAGACAGAAGTGTCTAGGATAGTAGGAAAGTGTCACCATGTTATCTATTTTGTTGACATATTAACAAGTACATCCAGTTCAGTTCCTTTCTCACCACAGAAACATATCGAAGAGATAAACGCAATTGTACACATCGCCATTTAACATTTCCTTCCTTTCCCCTCACCTCATCTCCCCCAAACAAAAAAAGACTTCCCTTAGCTCTATCAACTGCCAGAAAAGGAAAAACAATCTTTCTTTTCCACAATAAGGAAAAATACAATCTTTCCCCTTAGAAACTCGTGTAGAACAAAAACTCAATTTAATATCAATCAATCAACTAAAACTCAATCCCAAACAAATTTGAATCAGCAATAAATCATAATGTACAGACAGAATTCAAGAAATTGCATCACCTGCAACCTCTGGTACAAGTATCACCTAGAATCATGATGGTAGCGGTAGCTGTACCAGTTTCACCGCCGGACCAACACTCTCCCAAATTAGGGCATTTAGCCTCTTCACAAACAGTATGAAGCTTCAATTCCCTCAATTTCTTCTTGATCTGTGTGTATTTCTCTCCTCCAGGTATAGCTTCCTTCATCCATTTCGGTTTAGGAAGCGGCTTCTTCTTCGTCCCTACCTCAACCGAATACTCATTATCCGATTGGAGTCTAGTGAAATCGGATAACGTCGGTGACTCCGCCGCTAACCGGTGGCGTAATCCCTCTAGGGTTTGAGGGTATTGAGGTGGAGATGCTGGTGTAGCGGTGGAAGAAGAGAATAATTGAGGTAAAAGATAGTGGTGGCGATTGGATTTGAGTGATCGGGAAACGAGAGATGTGAAACGGGAATTCATTTTTCCGGCGTATTTGGATGTTCTATCGACGCCGGAGGGAGAAGAAAAATTGACTCACTTTTCCCCTCTTTACTCAGTTTCCAGTCTGTCTGGTTGACATTGGGTGGTTGATAAATGGTGGAGCGGATGGATGGACTAACTAATTTGGTTTGAGGCGGAAGGGATTAATAATTTTAAGATGCGTTTATCCATATATGGTTGAAATAAAATTATCGTTTATTTACCGATTAATTATTTTAGGAAAAATTATGTGTATAAATAAAGTTAATACTATTTAATTATTTATCATAGTTATAATTTGTTATAATTATCACTCGTGACTAACATTATACATTAATTATGTAGGCTAACTTCGAGTTTGTATAATTAGTCATATTTATATATGCATAACTCGCCAGGATATACAAATAAATATGTATAAGCTATAATTTTTTAGCCTATATACATATAAATTTCACCTCTCTCCCACTCTCTGTGCTCTCTCGTTCGCCTCTCTCCTCCCTCTCCTGATCTCGCTTGCCATTTATACAAATGTATATGTATAATATACAGTTATATACAATTATATACATATACAATTTATCTCTCTCCAACGCTCTGCCCTCTCTCGCTCGCCTCTCTCCTCTCTCTCCCAGTCTCGCTCGCCTCTCTCCTCCCTCTCCCAGATCTCTTGCCATATATACAATTACATATGTATAATATACAATTATCTAACCAATATACATATGCAATTCACCTTTCTCGCACTCTTTTCCCCCCCTCTCTCTCCTCTCTCCTCTCTCTCTCTCCCACTCTCGCTCGCCTCTATCCTCCAAATAACATGAAGCTACAAATTTTAATTATCAAACTATAGCTATAGAGAGTAATTAATTATTTTTTAAGTGCAATATATGAAAGTTTCCCTTTATTTTAAGATTGTAGTATTATGTTAGTCCCACCTAAGAAATAACTAATCTCGAGAATAATTTTTGGATAAGTTTAATTCAGGTTTAATTAAGAGAAATTTTGGGGATAACTTATATTAAAATTAATCATCTCAAGATTGTAATATTATTTTTATACCATGTTGAGGATGGGATAACAATCTTAATATAACTATTCTCAAGATAATTTTGAAATAATATATTCTTCGATCAAAACAGCCCTTAAAATACTATATCTTGATATTTTATTTTTTATTTTTATTTTTCGTTTTGATACCCTATCAAAGACACAATTAACCTATATAGTATAACATCCTAAAAATTGAAATTAAAATGTGATTTCAACCCTTTCAAATATGACAACATGAATTACAAAAACCAAAGCTTCTACAATTTTATAGAAGCACTTATCAAAAATTGTCAAATATTAATATAAATTAAATAATGTTTAAAAGTTGTTTTAGCCTACTTATGTACTCATCCAAATAATCCATCTTGATAAGGGCACACGACTTATAGATTCAACAATATATAGTAATATGAAAAATTACGATTTTAAGTTCTTCGATCATCGATCATTAATTTACAAAATGTGTATATTTATACTAGACATACAAAATATCATACATATGTTATTCGTATAATACACATATACATACGCAATATTGATAGAATATTTAAATATCATATATTTCAATCATGTCGATAAACTCTTTGGCCAATACATATATATATATATATATATATATATATATATATATATATATATATATATATATATATATGCATAACTTTCTTTATATAATTCAAAGAGAGATTATTAGGACCAATAGGGGGAGGTTGAAGCAAGAAGCCCAAATAATTTGCCTTCTATTATCATATGGGCCGAACTAATGGTCCACTAAGAAGCCCAAATAAGTTGGTAGAGATTTATTATTGGGAAAATTTTCGAAACAACAATATTTTAGGGAGGACTATAAGAGTCTGTGCGAGCAAATCCAATTACTCTCTATATCTCAATTTATATGACATAAATTTAATTTGGAGACTCATTTAAATTTATATGATTTTAAAATTTTTTATCCTTGTGATTTATGTTTTTACATATTTTTTAAAAAATAAATATTGCTTCGTGAATCGTGAGTCCCAATTAACGTGACTCATAGATGGAATTTCAAAAATGAATCAATTTTTTAATATATATTAAAAAGATATTTTTAAATTATTTAATTATTATAATTTATGTGACACTAGTAGAATTTCAAGACTCGAATGTTTTTTTATTTTAAATATTTTTAATGGTTAATTACTGTAATATATATTACTCTTTTCGTCACTATACAAAAATTTCGCAGAGATACGTATGAAAATTCGCATGAGTATTATTTTCCTGCAAATTTTGATACTAATTCCAAAGAAAATTCTCATGTAATTAACAGTATTCTTGTAGTGCGTCATGTTCAAACAATATATGATACTTTTTTCATCTTATTTTATGTGTTAAATTGAATTTCGAAAGTTAATTACACTTTTAATCTTTTAAATATCTTAAATTGATAAGTATTGATTTATAATATTCTTTATGCTATTTTCAAATAGATAACAAAACTAGAAGAAAAAAAAGACAGAGAACTTAGAACCTAAAAAAAAAAGCACAAAACTACTAGTACTAGCCGCTTCAATAAATGATCAAAGTATACTTATCTAAAAAGTCAAGTTGTTGACGAAGACCTACTTCATCAAATTTTTAATATAATAATGGAGTTGTTATAAATTCATTGAATGAGTGGATAGTCCATAAGGTTGGTACATGAACAACCATTCATATTCACTAGGTTACATGAACCTTTTTGGATAAGAATGTATCTATTTATTATGATACTTAATATGGTGACCTTTGAAGTGATTTTTCACTCTATAAATAGGGTTGTTCATTCACTATTGTAATATAGACATCTGAGACTTACATATGCTTGAATAAGAAGAAAGTCTTCTCTTCCATCTTACTTCTCTTGTTTTCGTCTCTTTATATTTATATTGCCATGAGCTTGATTTTATAACACGTTATCAGCACGAGTCTCTATCTTATTGAGAGGGAGTTCTTGTTTTTCTTTAGCTCATATTTTGGTTGATCTCGTTATGAAGATCAAAGTATTATATGCATAAAATCTGGTATGTATTTTCTAAAATATTTTATGATTTAGAATAAAATAGTATTCAGTCACTAACAATTATCAGGAACCGAAGACATATACTACTATTGGTTGAATATGACATGCTATACAAAACTTCTTAAATAGAAGAAGGTATAAAATTTTAATAGCATGAGTTTGAATGTAATTTTGATTGTTTTGAAAGACTCAAAGAATAAATCATGTTGTACTTGAGTTTATTATACCGTTGGTTAAGGGTAAGACGATGGATTCAAGTTTCATCGCACCAAAAGGGTAAGACATCAGGTTAAAGTCCGGATGCACCATAATGAAAAATATTTGAGGATAAGACGATAGATTCAAGTTCTATCGCACCAAAAGGGTAAGACATCAATTAGAGTTTTGATGCACCGTGATTGAGTTCAAGTCTCATAGAATTATGGTGTAACACGCCTTATATGGGTAAGTCATTGAGTTTGAGCCAATGCACCATAGCGATGATAAAATGATGACTAAGATATTCTTGATGAAATGTCTTGAAATTCATCATATTGAATTTGCTCCATTCCGTGAAAAGAATGTGGTAGCAACATGGATAACTCTGAAATCCGCCTGTTGACTTGCTCCATTCAATCATATGAATGTGGTAGCAGTGAATGATTAGTCTGAAAGATGACAAATAATTAATGATATGAATAAGGGCGTGGAGGGACAGAATTATAATAGTCATCATTGTGGTAATGATAAAAAGAAGAACACTATGAGTTCTTCAAATAGTCCTTCAAAATGTGAAGGCAATTTTTATGATCAAAATCGTATGAAAAGTCATTAGACTTGTGAATGTTGTCAACCCAATAATTTGACAAGTTTATAAATCCTCTATCATGATGCAAGAAGATAAAGTGACGGTACACTTAATCTTTCAAAGTGATGTTGAGGTGTGTCATGGAAATATGATGAAGAAATAAGGATTCTTCAAGAATTCTCTTGTGTAGCTTGTTCTCTTGATAAAATGATCATTGTACCAGCTAAGGTTGGGATTGTAATCCCCTAAATTTTTTGGAACATATAAACGGGTGAATATGGACCCATTCACCTGTCATGTGGATCATTTGCAACTATATGATTGATGCATCTATGCGATGGTCACATGTATTTTGTTGTCAACTTACAAATTGGTTTTTGTAAGGTTGTTTGCTTGAATTGTTAAAATTAAGAGAACAGTTCCAAACTATGAAATTATATTAATAATGCTGGTTGATTTAGCAGAAATTGTATGCCTCCAATTATAGCTAAATCATGGTTATGAGAACAAAACTCCCAAATAAGATTTGGTATGAGATAATTTTATTTAACATGTAGCAACACATGTATGCATCAAACCAACAAGGTTTCCCCATTAAAATTGGTTCAGGGTCAGGAACCATATAATTTTCATCTAAAATGTTGAATGTGCGGTTATGATTTTAATTGCTCCACCACGCACAAAGATGAACTTCCAAATAAGGTTGGAATGAATGTTAGATTTTCTAACATTAGGGGGAGAGATGATTGACAGCTGAAAATTATGTGTGGTTTTTCTTTGAAAAAGAATATACCAACCACAATGTACGAAGATTGGAGACATCATCGCAAGAAATTAAGTGATGTTTTAATCAGGGGGAGTATAATACGCGTTGCACTCTTTTTCCCTTGACCGAGGTTTTTTCCCACTGGGTTTTCCTGGCAAGGTTTTTAATGAGGCAACAAATAGTGCGTATCAAAAGATATGTGTACTCTTTTTCCTTCACTAGAATTTTTTCCCACGGGGTTTTTCCTAGTAAGGTTTTAACGAGGCACATTATCTATGGACATCCAAGGGGGAGTGTTATAAATTCATTGCATGAGTGGATAGTCCATAAGGTTGGTACATGAACAACCATTCATATTCACTTGGTTACATGAACCTTTTTGGATAAGAATGTATCTATTTATTATGATACTTAATATGGTGACCTTTGGAGTGATTTCTCACTCTATAAATAGGGTTGTTCATTCACTATTGTAATATAGACATCTGAGACTTACATATGCTTGAATAAGAAGAAAGTCTTCTCTTCCATCTTACTTCTCTTGTTTTCGTCTCTTTATATTTATATTGCCATGAGCTTGATTTTATAACAGGAGTAATCATTTGTTGCACAATTTGTAATATCTAACTTAACTTGTTGTATATATTAATTATATGGCTCTTATTATCCCTTCTATATAAAAAAAAGTAAAGTAATAATTAGTTGCAAAATTTATAGTATCTAATTTAATAAGTTGTACTTTATATATTTATAACTCTTATTTGTCATGTTTAGTAATATTAAGGCCTCATTTGTTATGCCTGAATCTGAATACATATTTAGATATCAAGATTTATATTAAGATTTAGGTGTTTTAATTTAAATACACATCTGAATATTAAGATATGATCTCTAAATCTGAACACTAAATAATTAATGTTGTTTGTTTTCAATATCTGAATGTAGAAGTGAAACTAAAAATTATATTAATAAAATATTATAAATTTTTCATGTCAGTAAAATATATAACTTTTGATTAAAAAAAAGTTTTAAAAGTTTTAATAATCATGATTTTGAATAACTATTTTTTCATTCAAAAACCTTGATAAACAACAATTCATCCAAAAAAATTTGTAACCAGTGTTCTTGACACACATCAATACAAGAAAAATTATTAATATAATAAAATATTTGAAAGGATTTAGAAAACTCATAAGTTGAAAAAAATGATGTTTTATTGAAAAAAGAGAGAAAGAGAATTTTAAGTTATGATGTAAAAAGACACATCCAAAATAGAGAAGCTATGATTTGTTATTTGAAAACTTATCAAATGAGTCTGAATGTTATAAAGAGACCTCTTCAGATCCATTAAGAGTTTTTTTAAAAATAAAACAAATTAATTTAATGGATTGAATCTAAATGATTTAGATTAAGACCTAAAAACTTAACGTAGTTAATGGACTGAATCTGATTGATTAAGATTCAAACATCCATTAAGTGTAAACAAATGAAGCTTAGATGTCTCTCTTCTAGATATAAGATAAAGATCATCACAATAATTGGAGAATATTTTATAATAGGGAGGTTTATGCTTTTTATCGACCTTTATCAACACCAATTTAATTTAATTAAATTCGTAAATTTTGTATATCAAATAAATATAAAGACAATAATTTAATTTAATTTGTGAATTTTAAATATCAAATAAACTTAAATAAAAAGGTATATTTTTTGTGAATTTCAAATATCAAAAACAATGCATTGCTATCAATATCTAAATAAAAGTAGCACTAGAATAGTCATAAGTATAGTCCATTATTTTTATTCGATATTTGATTTTTACTTTAAAAATCGACAATTCAAAACTTACGTGATTTAAAAAATCCCAATGAATAATATACTCAAAAGGGCAAAAATGATCCAATCAATAATTGCTCCTCCTAAAAATCTCAATGTATGATATTTTTTTAATTATCATACATCGATTAGATTAAAAAAATATAAAATCGTAGAATGATATGATTCAGTTCTCATTTAACCTTTTCATTTGTCTTCTTTCATATCTAGTCACTAGTCAGTAATCACCTACTCATAATAATAATATTAAGAAATTCAGAAATATAATGAAGTAGTTATCACTTCAGAAATTTAAGATTAAAATTGATAATTATTTAATAAATTATTTATATTTTATTATTTTCTTAATAATATAAAATAAATATTTTTTAATTACATAAATAAAAATATTCATATTTTAACGATTAATTTAGTATTATTCATTGCGTTATGCTATTGTCCAATATATAGCGATAAAAAATAAATATATCACGTCAAAACAAAATGTAAAGGTGTCACGTCCCCCGCCCCCTCTTCCAAAAAGAGTTATCCCTATCATATTATAAGAAAAAATAAATGAGAAAAATGTATATATAAAATATTTTTGGCACATTAATTGGATTTAAAATATGTTTCTATATTATTAACTCCATTCAAATTAATTAAATTATTGAGGTATTTTATACCCTTTAAAAAAAGAAGATCAAGTTATAAATTTTCATTTCATCCTCTATTGTAGAATTTATAACTAAAATAACTAAATATATTAATTAATTATTAATTTAAATAATAACTAATGAAGAATAATATTGAAGAATATTTTAAAATTATCTTACAAACTGAATAATTAAATTGAAAAATAAAAAATATATCAATAATTTAATTAATTTGAAATGGAGTGAGTAGTAAATATCATCGATTTCATAATCAAAATGACTATGATTGGACTAAAAGTTTGAAATAAATTGGCATGAAATGATGATTTTTTATTAGATGACAAAAACCAAATAGGAAAAAAAGAAAACTAAATGAAATTGACAAGTAGTTTTTTTTTAATTGTCAATGGTCTTATCTATACAAATGGCAAAAGAAAAAAAAAAGCAAAAAAAACTTTTCTATATGATCACAACAATGGAAAAAACCTTCTTTTTTATTTTTTTCATGAAAATTATCGAGTTTGAGTCATGTATTAAATAAGAAATTATTTTTATTATAAAACGTTTTACTTATTAGAATTAATTTATTTCATTGAGATGATGTGCATTAAGATTTCCTTATTGGTTGGGAAAAAACAACTACTTAAAGCATTAACCATACTAGCATAATTATCATTATATGTGTGTTCACTTATTTTCAATGGCATTATTTAATTTGTTTAATTATCAATTTTTAGTTTGATAATATATATTCTTTTCTGCTGAATTAAAACTTATTTATGTTAGCGTGCTATTTAAAAGCAACTGATAAGTGATAAAGAAGCATAAGGTGTTTAGAAACACTTCTAGGTACCCAAGTTAATTGCTTAATAGCTAAATATTGAATTTGCTAATAAAGTATTCCTTCCGTTTTACAAAGAATAACCTAGTTTGACTTGACACGGAGTTTAAGAGTATAAAGAAGACTTTTGAATCTTGTGATTCTAAATTAAAGTTAAGTTAAACGTATAAAATTATCCTTTAATTTTGTGGCCTTAAACATGCCACGTGGAAAACTGTTACAAAAAAAAAAAAGATACTAAAAAGGAAAGAATGTCATTTTTTTTAAAACGAAGAGACTAATTAATTTGACAAAAAGGTGTAAGATGATTAATTTTTTGTTAATATCATGACGTAAATGGCCTAAGTTAATTGTTTATGCCATGTCCCTACTAATATGTGCTTGGAGAATAAATTGAGTGTCCCAATTCTTTATTCACTTCTAGTTTATTCATAAAGAGAGTACGTGATTCATAATTACTTGGTAACTTTTATATTATATTAGATAATATAGTATAAATGGTGATTTGTTTCAATTGAACACATGTAATTATATGATAAGATTTCACATCTGAAATTTTGACTGTCATTAATTTCAATAAATTATATGTTCTCAAGCATTCAACTAAGGTTGATATGTATAATTTACAAAAATAATATATTTTATGTATTTAACTAAGATATCTGATTTGCGTTTGAGAATATGCACAAAGCTTTTTCTAAAATCTTGAATAAGAAGTGTCTTAGATATAATAATTTATCATGTATCGTAATAAAATTTATTAATAAATTTAATTTTTTATGATATACTCCATCATAGGATTATATTCTTGTGTCTAATTAGAAAATCCAATTCCAAGATGCTTTTTTAAAAAAGTGTATGAAATAGATTCCCCATAAAAGAATTATATGTATATTTTGTTTATTATACTCAAAAAACAATTCTTTATCTGTGTTATAAAGTGGAGCCAAAAATTAAAGTACAGTAACTTTTTTAAAAGTCATTTTTTCTTTTACCTTTTACAAAATATATAAAATAGGTTCAATTAGAACTTGTAGAATATGCTCTTTGACCCCCAAAATAAATTTTTAAAATTAAAAAAAAATGATTTTTCTAGTTTATTTCTAATAACTCGTCGAAAAAAATATTATATATCAAGAAAATTTTTCAATGTATATATATTACATGTTGGTTCTTCTTAATTTTTACATTATGTTACTCCTTAAAATTTTGATATTTTAATTGAAATTCTGACTCAATCACAAAAAAACCTATCCACCCATGCACTTTCCTCTCCACTAATATATTTTTTATCAAAATGATACTATATAAATATTTATAAAATAATATTTCTTTTACTTAATAATTATAAAATAAATCTAAAAAGTTACTTATTTTTTAGAAAAATATTTTCTCCCTTTATTACCAAAAAACACACCCTTTTTATCTCTTTTTTTCTTCTCCTTTAACCTTTTCACTTATCGTTAGAACATGAGTCATGTTGACTAATTACTTAAAGGCTAAGATTCTTTTTAACTTAATATTTTATTTTATTTTTTTGCATATTTTTGGGAGAAAAAAGAATCTCTTCACCACACTTACTTTCCACAAATAAAAGGGAAAAAGGAAAAAGGAGGGAAGGTCGTTAATTAATATAATTCTGTTCAGACATAAATTAAGTATCATTAATTATATTCCTTTTAGTCAAAAAATAAAAAATAAAAAATTGATCATTAGTAGATTAAAAAAAGAAATTATAAAGAAAGACTATAATAAGTTCATCTTCTTTCTCTTTCTTTATGAGAAAAAAAATTTCAAAATTACTATTCTTTAGATATATTTTGATATATTTTGCTAAATTGTGAAATATGTATCATATTAAACAAGTCCGTACATTGAAACGGTAGTGGCAAGTTGATTTTTAATTACTCAAATTTTGTTTATTATTGTTGATACTGTAGTTTAGTCAGCAAATTTCAGTGATTTATTATTTTATTTTGTTTTTAAAATAAATAAATAAAAGACTTAGCTTTTCAACTTTAATTTATTTATTCAAGTCTTTTTAATAATCTAGAGTATTCAACAAAAATTTCATATCTAATTTCAGTCAAAGAATTCAAGTGCCACATCCCACAAGTAACACATGATCTTTACGTTATGATGCCAAACCTTGTCATTTTGAGATTATCCTATAAAAATTAATTAAATAAACTTAAAATAAACAAGTTTGAGGAGATTAATTATTATAATGTAATAAGCCACATATTTGTTTGTGTTAGGACACTAGTGAATGGAACTATTCGATCATCAACAAAAATGTACAATTTTCGTTATCGTACGTTCGACTCTTACCACATACAACAAGTAAAAAAACTCTAACATTCATTTCGAGTGTTTTCTTCCACCTCTCCCCTTTAATCCTTAATTAAATTTGTGTTTTCTAAGCGGCGGGCGCTATAAAACTGGATCTTTCATTCGTTTATCGTATATATCGGCTTGACTTTTTTCCAAACCAAGGAAGTATTATCTCCTGTCGACTTAGCTAGAAATACCAACTCTAAATAGCTTTAACATTCGTTGAGTTGAAAAGATATTTCTAGATTCTAGAGCTTAGAGACATGTTAGGAACCCCAGTAACAGAAATTTAACTGTACATATGTGGATATAGAAATTCATCAAAAATCTACATTCAAATCGATCTCAACAAAGACAAATAAAATAAATTGCAATATAAAATACGATCTCCTAAATATTTTTCCAAAAAAATACGAAACCTATAAATAATCAAAGATTTTTCAATAAACTGAACAAGAAGACAATTTATTCAATAATGTATTTTCCATTTTTTTAAAGTTGTTATAAAACCTTTTTCAATACCCTTTATATAAATATATCACATATAAACAAATCCTATTTGAATGAGGTAATGTTTATAAATCCTATTCATACTTTGGAAAAAACATCAACCGTAAAGCTTGCGATTTAAAAGTTAATTACTAATATAAAGTGAAGTGGATTCTTATTTTATTTCTTTATCACTAATTAATCATAATTAAATGATATATATTCTTATCTATTCTTTTAGTTAATAAAACAAGATACTATAAGCATCTCATTAATCAAGTAACCTATTTTTCTTTTTATTAACCATATATAATAGAGAGAGAATGATAGAAGAAGTAAAAATCTTTTATTAATTAATAAGATAATTTAGAACTCTATTAATGGTATATCTTAATACTAATAATTCTATTTTTATTAATTTTGGAGTTGTCACCATTACAAATTATAAAATGACAAAATATAGTTGCCTAAACTATATATGGTGGCAGGCACTGGCAGCCATGTGATGTTTTTAACGTTCTACCGACATACCTTTTCAACATTCAACATATGCCAACTTATATTTGTATTCGCGTAATTTCACAAGTAAAATCTAAAAAAAATATTACATAGTGGTATATCGATATTATAGTGATTAGGGTGATTAATAGGATATTTTTTATTGAAAAAAATATTATGTATACAAATGAAATAATATATAAAATAATTAAACAATATATATTAAACGAACTTAATTTATCAAACTATTATAGTCCAGTACTTTCACCTCCTTAGTTAAAAAGGCCCTCATGATTTATTATACTATTTTGTAAATATTTTTTATAAAATTTATGACTCCATTCATTAAACATATATATATATATATTTTACTTTGGATATACTATTAATTAATAGTTTCCAAATAATAAAGCCATGAAAGTTTGGGTCCTATATTTCTGGTCTAAATAAAACAGAAAAAAAAAGAAGCAATTTATTTTCCCAATTAACAAAAATAAGGAAGTCTGCAAGCACAGAAAATAATATGGGGCTACAGCCTATAACAATTTCCATTTTGTCATTCTGTGTCCACTTTCTTAACATGGCGGCTATAATTTAATAACTCATTATTCAGCCTAAAGTATATATATAATACGTAAACATGAAATTTAACTTGATATCAGTTAATATTATGAATTTTAATCTTAATTTTATACATAAAACAGTATCAAATGGATACATTCATTTTATATAATAGTTTTATGTTCAACATAATATTTAATGTATATTATCTTATATAAAATATATATATTTATTTAATTAATTTTATATAATTAAAATGTCTATTTATATAAACTCTTTATGTATTATGCTTAAAAAATAGGGGAAATAAGCCAATTTTAGTTTTAATATTACTAACACTTCATTTAAAAAAAAAAACAGAAAAAGAACAAGCTCATATTATCACACGCGCCATTAAACGACACAACGGTTTAGATGACCGTTAATATATTATAAACCAATCATTTCACTCCACCTGTCAGTATTAAGAAGCTAAGAAAATCACGCGCAGCATTGGCAAGTGGGATTAGAAATTCACTTTCCTCTAAGTGGACTCAAAGCACACATGCATACTCACACACATTACTACGTGATAATATCGATTTAATTTATGTGATACATTTCATATTTTAAAAATATATTTATAAAATTTATTTAAATCTTGAAATATAAAACATATCGTTTAGTTTGATTTCATGTATTTCTTCCAAATTTTTTGAATGTTATGTATATGAGTATTCAGGATTGAAGAAGGTAAATATAAGTTTAAGAAAAAGAACATAATTACGTTTATTTATTGTAGAGAGAGAAAGTAGATAGAGAAACAAAAATAAGAAGACGAAGAAGTCTTCTTCAATAGTGTTGTTAATTTCTGCAACTTTCTACATTTAGCTTTTTAGTTTTTTTCCAGCTATTCCAAAAGTAAAGCCTCTCTCTTTCTCTCTCCATCCAGATTTACAACTATTATTACTCTGTTAAAAACAATGCTTTGCTTGCATTCATAGTTTTTGTTCTTTTGTTTTTCATTTTCAGCTCAATTATATGAAATCATGATGTTTTTCCCAGCTACTTCCTCATTATTTCTTCATAATTTACTTCATATTTGGTGGGTTTTTCCTTTTTGTTACTCTACTTCAATTTTTACTTCTCCATCTTCAACTGTGCAAGAGTTAGTTTTTTTTTTGTTTGTAGATTTGTTGTCTACTTCTCAATTTTTTAATACCCATTTTGGTTATCAGTTTGGGTGTCATTGATTTGCTTCTTTTTGGTTGTGTTATGATGAATTTTGGGTTTGATTGAAGTACTGATTTTTAAAAATTTTTTTTTTGGGCTATTTCAGATTGGAGGTTTATGTATTGGTTATGCAGAGTGTGTTTCCAAAGAAAGAGTAGATTGAAGAAAAGGGTTACAGTTTGGATCAATGGGTGGGAAGAGATCTGTGTTAGGGTGCTTGAGTTTGGAGATCTTGGTGGGGATTTTGTTAATTTTTGCTGTTCAGCTTTCAGATGAAACTGACCCTGGAGATGGTAAGGAACAACAAATATTATTATATTTCAAGTTGTTTTGCGTTGAAGTAGAGCTGGAGAGGGATGCTAGTTTTCATGTTTTGGGCAATGCTGGGCTATGGGAGACTGAATTATGAGCTGAGCTAGTTGTTAACTTGAACTTTATTTTGGGTAAACGTTTTTAAGTCGGGGGAGCTGGAGTTATCCAAAATTGGTCGGTTAAATGAATAGTCTTTATCCATTTCACGAATTAATTTAGGACATGACCTGCAGATAGGAGGCTGTGGAGGAAACATATTAGAATAGAATGTTAGTAGGTAATGGAGTGTTGTCTTGCTTATCCTTTCATGCTAGTAGTCATAGTATTTCCTTGGTAGTTTCTTGTCCTTGTATATGTGTTACTATTTTTGCACTATTTTGTTGCTGTTACTGTTTCTGGTGGTTAAATGAATAGTCTTTATCCATTTTCGGAATTAAGTCAGGACATGACGTTAGATATGAGGTTGTGGAGGAAACCAATTAAGGTAGAAGGTTAGTAGGTAGCGGAGTTTTATCTTGCTTATCCTTTCATACAGGTAGTACTAGTATGTTCCTTGTAGTTTCTTGCCCTTCAGTTTTTGTTACTATTTATTATCGCACGATTTTGTTGCAATTACTGTTCCTTTTCTTTTTTTCTTCCCAGAATGCTTTGTCATGCTTTCTATAGTATTTTGCCACTATTTCTTCACTTCCGTTGTTTCTTTTTTTTCGATATGCCTTTTCTTGACTTGAGGGTCTATTGGAAACAACCTCTCTACCTCTCAAGGTAGGGGGTAAGGTTTGCGTGAGATTACATTGAGTATGTTGTTTGAAGTAATCTACAAACAACTCCATCATACACAAACAAAAAACCTTAAAAATAACCTAATCGTTTCACTTACATTCTCAAAAAACTTGCATGCCACAGTTACCTATTCTACTAACTGTGGACAAGCTGTCATTCTTTCAGAAAAAAAAAAAGAAACGGTCTCAGGAAATTGAAGGGGGAAGAGGAGGCAATGAAGTACTGACTCCTAGGTTGCTAGTCAACTGTAGGGGGCTATGGCCTCCTCAAGTGATATGTGAATTCAACACATGTTATTATTGTCCTAAATATCTAGTAATTGCCATCTTGATCATATAAGCTTCGCTTGGTTTGAAATTAGCATTCTTTAAATGTTTGGAATCGAAATTTCTAATTCATTCATGAATCAATATCAACAATATTCTTCAATGGTTTCTTATCTCAAAAAAATATATATATATTCTTCAATGGTTTTGTAATTTCTAACTCTGGCATTTTCCTTTCTGTTGGTCTAGTTGCTGCAATTAATGCCTTACATGCTTCCCTGGGATCACCTTCCCTTCCTGGCTGGGGTGTTAGTGCAGACCCATGTGATGGACAATGGCAAGGGGTCGTATGCGAGGAGACGAATATAATATCCATGTAACTACTTCTTATTCGTTGCAGCATTTCATGGATATTTGGAAGTTATAATTTTAATCTTTCTAATCATCTTCTTTGCAGTCAATTAAATGCTGCTAACTTGGCAGGTGAACTTGGGGATAACTTAGCATCATTTTCTTCTCTCAAAACAATGTACGTGTACCCCACAGATATATCTCCTTTGTCATAATTTGGTCGCGTTTTCTGTGCATGTGCTGCATATATTATGTGGATGCTTCCTTTTCTGGAGGTTTCTTTTATTGTGTGACACCTGAACAATAATTGTTGAAACTTCTTGTGGCAGAGATCTGAGTAACAATCACATCGGTGGAACCTTCCCATCCAGTCTGCCAGTTACATTGCAGAATATGTATGTATTATCATTATCCTAGAAGGGGAAACAGAGAGTGAAGCTTGAACTATTACAGCTTACCTTTTGGGCAAACCATTAATTGTCTTTACCTTTTGGCAGTTTTCTTTCAGATAATGATTTAACCGGAAGTATTCCCAGTTCTTTATCTTCCCTAAGTCAACTTTCAGCAATGTGAGTTTCATCTTATACTTTAGATTGGAGATTTCCCATTACCTTAATCATGGTTCCAGTCAGCTATGCTTCTCTTTTGTTTCAGGTCTCTCAATGGAAACCAACTGACTGGAGAACTTCCAGATTCCTTCCAAGGCCTTACAGCATTGGTTAATCTGTATGACACCAAAACAAAAGCATTTCAATATTTCCATAGAGGTTTTTAATTGTCCATAATTGGTGAATTATTTGTATTCTTGCAGTGATCTGTCAAGTAACAGTTTCAGCGGAGCCTTGCCGTCATCAGTAGGAAACTTGTCCTCCCTGACTACTCTGTGAGTGATTCTACATATTGTTGAATTGGTTTATAATTTATGATCAATACAAAAGCAGCTTATTTCTTGATTTTCAGACATGTGCAGAATAACCAGCTTTCTGGAACTCTTGATGTTTTACAAGATCTTCCCCTCGCAGATTTGTACTCTTCGTCACTACTTTTAACTCAAATACTAATTCCAGGTCGATAGAATGATATATATCGTACTAATATCTCCCATCTTTTGTGTCCCTCCAGGAATGTGGAGAACAACCTGTTTTCTGGGCCCATACCTCAGAAGTTGTTATCTATTCCCAATTTCAAGTAAGTACATTTCACTTTCTGCTTCTAATACTGTTGTTTATCTTCCGGCGTGTAATCTACAACATATTCTTGGCCGCCTATTACATTCTTGTGCGGTTGTGTGCCTCTTTGTTTGACACAATCTGCTAGACACATTCAGAAATTATGGAGACAATCCTTGTTGAAGTTCGATTATTACATGCCAAACTGCTCTTTACTTTTTGTTAATACTTAATACCCTCTTTCTTAAACTGAGTGACAACCTTGATCAGCTTGTTTTTCATGGACAATTAAGGCAGATAAGATCTGAAGGGCTACAATCGTTAACATAAACAACAATTATACTCCACACTTTTAAAGCTTTAGCACATGTATCATCTGTACTCAGCTTCATATTCCCTACCCACTTCAGACCATACTGAACTTTAAGTTAACATACTGGTAAATATCAAACTTCACTAAAGGGGACCATACTAAATTTTTAGTCAACATACTGGTAAATATCAAACTTCACTAAAGGGGAGAGCATTTTCTGTGCAAAATGACAAGACTTGAATAGGCTTCATCATCTCATTAAGTATGGATCACCGGAAGAGTTCAGAGTGACTTCTTTAGTACACCCTAAGTATGTTGGTTGGCAATATCAAATGCAATTGCTATTGGCAAACTTCTCAATTTATGAACCAATCCATTTAAACATTTTATGTTCGTAGAAATTTGTGTGCGAGTGTGTGTGTCTGTCTTTATGTAAGTTTGTGAATACAAGACCTTGTTAAATTCCTATAAGCTAAAAAACCTTGTTCTGAACTACAAAACTCTCTTTGTCATAAGCAGGAGAAATATTATAAAAGGTGTTTCGTGTTAGCCTGTATGTTAGCTGCACCGTCTTTAATAATTAGAAAATTGTTGAGTCCCACATCATGTAGCATGACTTTGACTCCTTTATATGGTCTTGGACAGTCCTCATCTCTTGAGCTAGCTTTTGGGAATGAGTTAGACCAAAGTCTTTTTTATATTATTGGAGATCTGATATGTTGAAGAGTAGAGTCAAACGATAAAAACTTTGACTAACAATTTATGATATATTTTTTCATGATATTGATATGCAAAAAATTGCAATTTATAGTTTTTGAATATCTTTGTATAGTTTTTGAATATCTAATTTTTTTTTTTAAAATATCAAATTAATATGTGACTTTCGAAATTGGCCATGACAAATAAAAGTGGACAGAGAGAGTTTCATCAGCAAAATTACCTAAAAAAAGAAAATCCTAGCACTATGCTGCTCAATTTAACAATTGGATAAAAAAGCATCTAGCGTACACAGTAAATTGGAAAAAATGTGAGGTATTATAGGCTAAAGGGTAGAGCAGCACAAAATCCATATGACACCCATATATGATGCATATGTCACGCTGCATGATCGACTGCATTTTGGTCATATTTAAGTTCACTAGCGGGCTAAAATTTATTTAAGTTATGAACACAGGCGTGAATTTCATATCATGTTGTTCTAAAAGATTTGTTTGCCGGGAAATTTGATTTATTGAACAATATTGGTAAGGGTACATATTGATCCATGCTAGGACGATGTATCAGTTGTTTCGTTCTTTTTTCTAGTGTCTTATATAGGCTTTGACTCTTGACTGACTTTAATTATGAGAACTGATGGCTAGTGCTTTCATCTACTTGCTAATTTTGTTCTTGACGTGCAGAAACACTGGAAATCCTTTCAACAGTGTCTCTCCTTTGTCTCCACCCAACAGTAGTATCTCTCCTTTGTCTCCACCTACTTCGTTTACGAGACCCCCTCCAGCGCCACCAGGATCACCCTTTTTTAAGCCTCCAACTTCAACACAGACACCACCACCTTCAGAAAGAAAACCTGGACAAAAGGCTAATGGACCATCAGCAACTGCAGAGTCTAGTTCAAAAGGAAGCAAAAAGTCTGTTAAAAGGGTAGTCTGGATATCCATTGCATCAGTTTTTTCATTTATAATATTGGTATTAGCAATCCTGCTCTTTCTGCCAAGATGCTTTAGGGAAAGGCAAGAGACAAATTGGTCCAGACGGCACGAAATAGCTCCTGACAGGGAGAATCGTAGAGAGAATGGTTTATTGGTCCTACCTGGACATGATGTAGAGAAAGGTACCGCAAATTATTAAACCTCTCAACTATTTTATTGTGTGTATTATTGCTAGTATTCCTTAGTCTGGCTTTTTTCCTTAGTTCTTACAGGGAGAACTACCACTCTTTAATTTAGGCTCTATTTGAGTCTGCAGTCTTGACATCTAAACAAATATATAGTGGTTATCCATGTGCCCAGGACCCACCCTTACCCAGGGAGTGTCAAGCGACACCCCTTTGTTTACATGATATATAGAGGTCAAATTTTGATTTAATAAAATATATACAAGTATTGACACCTCTTGACACAAGTCAAAAGGTTTAGTCTACTGGTTAAGACATTGCTTAATGACCACAACCATTGAGACCCTTAATGACAATGGCCGCTACAGGATTGTCAAATTCTCTATTACAATCATAAATACCCTGCAAAAGATTCGTGAATTCGATATCTGTGTTTCCAACATTCAGAATTAAAAAGCTATGACTCTTAACCTCTTCTACTCTTTGATGATAAGTGGATTTCATATGTTTTGAACAGCTCCTCCTCTGGTGAGGCCAAAGGAAGAACAACAACCAAGGAGACCGGCCCGCACTCCCATGCCACAGCAGGAGCAGGAGTTAAATGTGCAAAACCTGAGGGCAGTGCCTAAGAAGGATAGTAGTGAGATAAACCTAAGCAGAATTGATATTGATTCGATGTTGCCACCACCTCCACCCCCACCACCACCTCCGCCACCGCCACCGCCACCACCCTTTCCTCAAGAGAGAGTTATTGTGAAGCCAATTCCACCTGCCGACAATACCGCAATGAAGTTTCCCCACAGACCACTTCCACTAACTTCTGTGAAATCTTACACAATCGCATCTCTTCAGCAATATACCAACAGCTTTTCTCAAGATAATCTGATAGGATCAGGAATGCTGGGAACTGTGTACAGGGCAGAGCTTCCAAATGGGAAGGTACAAGTTATAAATGAACTAAAATGTTATTTGATACTTGAAATTACCAACTATGTTTTCCTACCCTGCTGTATTCTCTTGAACCTAGATTGTCAGCTTTTCTCTTCTTACTTATAATTCCCTTTTTTGGGGGTCTTTTCAGTGTTTTGCGAGCACTAAAGAAGCCTCTTATCTGTTGTTGCATTACGTGTCTTGCTCTTGCATATCTGTGTTTAATTGTTTAAGCAGACTGACTAATAGTATGTAAATGTGGTTTTGTTGGTGGAAATTCGGAGTCATATATATTAGGGGTAAACTGTATTTCATAAATACAGATAAAAGCAAAATTACTTCCAATTGCTTCATGAGATATTTCTTGTAACTTAAATTTTCTTTTAGAACGTCTTTTGGTTCTTATCCTATATAATCTTTAAGTGGCATTTTGTTCAAGTAGCCAACAGCTTACCATTCTGATTTGTACCCTAGTTTCTCATTTGCTGTATAGCAGGATCTGCCAAATACTGATGCATCTTTTCTAACGAGAAACTTTTTTATACTCAGAATATACGATGTCCCTGTTTAATTTTTAGTATACATTTGTTTATCTGGCGTGCAATCTTAACCCTCATCCCATTGCTAATATTATTTGAATCATTTGGTGGTCACATTGTTTTACTTCGGACACTTAACACTTTGAATGATTATGCAGTTACTTGCTGTCAAGAAGCTGGACAGAAGAATTTCCAATCAACAGAAGGATGATGAGTTTCTTGACCTAGTAAACAATATTGATGGAATTCGTCATGCTAATGTTGTCGAGTTGATGGGCTATTGTGCAGAGCATGGTCAAAGGCTTCTGGTTTATGAGTACTGCAGTAGCGGGACACTACAAGATGCGCTGCACTCTGATGATGAATTCAAGCAACAACTTTCATGGGATACACGGATCCGGATGGCTCTTGGAGCTGCAAGAGGCTTGGAGTAAGTAAAATAACCAGTCACATATACATACAAACCACATGCAAATATACGAGTATGTACATATGAGCTATGGAAAAATTTGATGTTGAAGAGTTATTTGGCAGTGATCTATAAGAAATTTCTGTAAGAAGTTCTAATTATAATTTAGCACTTGAAGGTAGCAAAGAACTCAAATCACAAACTAGTCCTGAACTTTCATGCCATGTACATACAACATGACATAAAATGATAAAATACAGGTGGGAGATGGTATTTACAAGTATATGTGAACATTATATTTGGTGCTGTATTTTGGTTTATGTCCTCCACATAAGTTCATACAAGGGAAGTTGAAGACAATTGTTGAAAGAAAATAACGTTGTAGTCATCCCACCCGTGAATTATTAGTGGGATCGCTAGTTGATGTAATTCTTACATTTGCATGAAAAGCGAGTTAAAACAAATTTTAAATCTCACGTATTAATTATTTGTTCTTCTATGCAATGAAGGTATCTCCATGAGGTCTGCGAGCCACCTATTATCCACAGAAACTTCAAATCTGTCAATCTTCTCCTTGATGAAGAGCTGGCTGTGCATATCTCTGACTGTGGTTTAGCTCCACTGATATCATCAGGTGCCGTGAGCCAGGTAACTTACCATCCAAATTGGATTAGAAGTATGGAACAAGCGGACATTTACCTCTTGGGGTGGGGTGGTCATTTTCTGCTTGCATTTCCAGTTGAAAGAAAAGCAAATTCCATGTTTATGATGGAAGTGAAAATGTGAACTAAATAGTACTAGCTGTTAATAAAGGGGTGTAACGATGATCAAAATGCTTCCAAGTAACACACCGGAGTAGAGCAGTAATTAAATACAAACATAGGTTCTTGCAAATGGATAACTTATAGTTTAGAAATAGTTGATTTTGTAGTAGTGCCAAAAGTTATATGGTCAATTTCAGACGGGTTAAGTCTCTGTCCCTGTAAATCTGGATATCAGGAAACAAATCTAGCTAGTCTGAGACTACCTGGTTGCCAGCTAATCTGAAGTATTTGTCATGTTTTAGCCGTTTATAACATTTCAATGCTTCACGAGATCTAAGTAGACACTGGTGGAATTTGTAAGCAGGAGAGTATATTCTTTCCAACATATGCTGGACTTGCCTTTTCATCTTTGCCCCTTGACAAAGAGATGAAATTTAGTGATCCTTGAAACTATTCTCTACATTCTTCAGAAGTAGAGGCATTTGCCTCTGCACATTTAATATGACAGTGATAAGGTCCTGTATTTTTTTCCCTGTTTGAGAATTTTTACTTCTAAAGACGTGGGAAGAACAGTTTCACTATGTTAGTTAAAGGGGATTTCAGAAACTTGAATTCTATTTTATTTTTATGAAGTCCACATTGTCTCCTCTCATTTATAAGAAACAGTAGAACACAAGATTGAACTAAAAAAGACATCACGGATATGACTGGTCTTTTTTTACTTGTACTTCATATGATAATAGATCTGCTACTCTAGGAGCATGTGGATCATCAATTTTTGCTGCATCACTCTTTGCTGAAACCTTGCCTCTTTTGTTTTTCTTTATGCACCGTGCCGAGGAATTTGAAATTGAATAAGTGAAGTTGTACTTGATTTTCAGTTGTCAGGACAACTTCTTAACACCTATGGCTATGGTGCCCCAGAATTTGAGTCAGGGATTTACACTTCTCAGAGTGATGTTTACAGTTTTGGTGTGGTGATGCTGGAACTCTTGACGGGCAGAATGTCATATGACCGGTAAAGCCATTTGCATCTCATTGAAAAATTTTGTTCTGTTGTTCTCTTCCAGCTTTATCATTACCTATATATCACATTCAGAACTCGAAGTCGAGGAGAGCAATTCTTGGTTAGATGGGCCATCCCTCAGCTACATGATATTGATGCATTGACAAGAATGGTTGATCCTTCTCTCAAAGGAAAGTACCCACTTAAGTCATTATCACATTTTGCTGACATAATTTCCCGCTGCGTTTTGGTGAGTTTTTTAATCTTTTCTTTTATTACCAGCGAGTAATTTTTCCAAATCTCCATTTTCTTCAATCATTTACCAAACTTTGGATACAAATGAAGGAAAAAGGTAACATGGAAAATGATTTATTTCTTGTCACAGAAATTCAAGTAAAAAGTAAAAAGGAAGGAACTGTACTATGTCAATATAGGAACTCTACACAGGGTGTCTTTTATTTTTCGTAGCCACTAGATTATGAATTATTTACCAGTTTAAGGACATCTGTGAATCTGTAGTATGAGATGTACCAGGTTTATAGGTATAGTTAAAAGTTACAGTGAGCGAAAACATCCCATGTCGATGTTCCCAATCTTTTTCTGCTCTGGTGTCTGAATGCCTTTTCATGACCCAGGGATGAGTGTGTATGTTGTAGTTGAAGCAAACAACACAAGGAAAGTCTGGATCGGTGAACAATTTACCGATAATACCCTATTCACCAAATTAAATCTTGTGGCAGAACACACGTGGTTAACTAGCACACAATCACACACCAAACAAATAAATAATAAATAACACAAGGATTATATGAGGTTTGTCAAAACCCATGTCCTCAGGGAAGAAGCGGAGAAAATTTTCCACTATAAAAGAGAAGAAAACAGTACAAGAGATCCCCTATTTTAAACACCCAGTGTTTCCCCAATCCAACTGGCCTGGCCTAACAATATAAGCAAATAATAGTGGTTCAAAGCTTTTCGGGGTTGGGCCACAATTCGGATCTGCCAGAATCCAGCATAAAGCTTGTAGAAGCAACAGATATGTTACATTTCCTCTCCTTCTTCTGCTGATTGTTTTTCCTATCTTTTTTGTTTATTCGGGAGGGTGGTAAATTTCTCACTAGGTATTATGCAATTTTTTGTTCAACCAAATACTTGTGTATGTGAGGGGACATTTCATTGCAATCGCTATATCCATTGCATTTATATAATGGTCAAATTTCGAATGTTCCAATGAACAGAAATCTATACTGATAAGTTAAAAGGAACCAAGTGGTTGGTGTAACTCCGATGTGAAGCCTGTTCGTGGTGTCCTCTCCATTATCATCTTCCTATTACCCTTGTAGCAATGAAAGAGGAGATTAAAAGCCTCCTATTATTTATTAGGGATTATTTCCATTTGGCTCCACCTTCTATATCCTATTCACTATCTTATAGATTGATCTCACTCACCAATTGTGCGCAGAGCAACTAGTATAAAGTACCATATTGTTGTTAATCAAGGAAAGAGTGAAGTAGTTTTCATGTGGCTGTTTTGTAAAGCCCGTCTCATATCTCTTCCAAGCATGACTAGATTTAGCTGTTGTATAGTATTTGCCTTCGCATTTTGTTGTAACTATCTTTAAAATTTCCTTGCAGCCTGAGCCAGAATATAGGCCACAAATGTCAGAAGTGGTTCAAGACCTCATACAAATGATAAGAAGAGAATCTCCCAGTAGATCAGATGAAGAATGATTTGAACCAGACATGTATGCTATAGCAGATTCAGGCATGGAGTAACCAAGACTTCCAAGATTTTTATACTTTTGCGAAGAACTTAACTCGAGCTGAGATACTTGGAACCAAAGACTTTGAGGCTGTAGATGCAGTTCCCTGCCAGCAAAGCTTCATACCTCCAAGACCAAGGGCTGGCTAGAAACTGCGCGATTTCAACCAACACAGCTCGGGTTTATCCTGATTCTCAGTACAATTTTTTGCAAATCATTCTAATGTTCAGTTATAGGCCAAACAGAAACCAGAATGCATAAAATGCACTAACCCCATTGTTTTGAGAGCTTATTTATGTTTGTTAATTGGTATATCTAAAGTTGTAAATCTTTATTTGTTCTGCTGTACATTTTCAATTGTTTGTACAAGAATATTCTTCACACTTCAACATGGAACCTTTTGTAGCACATTTTTCAGCCTTTCAGTATCATCAATGGATATATTGAATAATCACTTGAAGGTTGTAATTTTATTATTCCTCCAAATATTATTATTATTATTTTTAATATACTTTTTCTAGTTGGTTAAAACTACCATAAGCACATGAGATTACCATTTAGTTATTGGCCAGATTGAGTATAAAATTCTTTATGAAAAAACTGTTTTTCCGTAATTACAGCTAGAATATATTTCCCTTAAAATTGTGAGCTAAAATTGGGCAGTATGTGGCGCATCTATAGTTAAATCATGTTTTTATCTTTTCTCTTCTTTTAGAAAAAAATAGATTACGACGTAGAGTATTAAATGTGTACACATATTTATATGTATATTTATTCTCAATCCACAATATTTGTTTTTAAGGTTTTTATCACGTTTTCTTATACGTCTCACTTAATTAACAATTGAAATAAAAGAAAAATTTACAAGTAATAAAGAATATTTTGCTTTCTTAAACATTAATTATTTTTAAGTCTAATGGAATGAATATATATTTATTTGGTTAGAGTTAGATAAAATTTATCTATCACCGGATAAATAGATAAGAATATCCTATAAAAATAATTTCCAAGAGTAATTAATATTCATCGTCAAATACGGAATAAAATAATTTCACCGGATATACTAAGATTGTTATCTTCATATAAATAGAGTGAGTGAGAAGCTGTATTAAAGCCTTTGTCTCTGCTGTCATCTCGTGAATGAATAGCTACATTGTAACGTGCAGTGCAATTTCTACTGGCAAAAAGAAGAAGAGTATTTAAGCAGAAGCAAATTCAGGGGAAAAAAGTAGTAAAGATATCACGTCTATTTCATAAAAAAAGGTGTATACATATTGGAAATCTAAAACCCAAGTTGTTCAAGATTTCAGATTTGAGCTTGTTTGAACATATCCAGATCTGTGGAAGAGGTGATGGCTGGTCGTTACAATGACAATCCTTTTGCTGAAGAAGATGAAGTGAACCCATTTTCGGTATATACCCATATATTCATTTTTACTCTTCTTTACTATCTACTTAGTACTAACTACTAGATTTTGTTACATTTTGGGTTTTAGCGAAATGGGGGTTGAGGGGGTGGATTTCTTGTGTTAAAGATGATGTTTTTTTTTTTTTTTTTTTTTTTGCAGAAAGTGAATACTGGGTTTGGAGTTTTGTTTAGTTGATAAATATTGTCAGATCTGTTACTAAGATTGTGGATCGTGTTTTCCTGTTCAACTTCTTTTCTGGGGGGATGTTTGTTGAAATGTTTAGTATGAGCTAGAATAGTTTTGCTTCTCTAGGATTTGGGAGCTATTTGAATTTCAGTGAACGAGATTGTAGTAATTGAGCTATTGGAGAATTGAGTTATGGCTTGATTTTCTTATGAGAATCATGCAAGATGACAATGTATGGGGTGGGATTGTTAGATTAGGTGAACAAAGTAGTTTCTGTTATAGAATGGAAATTTTTTTATAGAATGATGGCAGATTAAGGGCGTGTTCAGTATGAAGGGAAATGTTTTCTAGGAAAATAAGTGGATTTCTACTTATTTTCTTGTGTCCGGTACACTAGCATAAAGTATTATTCTAAAAACATTTGTGTATAATCTAGATAAATAATATGAGAGGTGGTTCGGTGGGATGGGGGCTACGTGGTTTGGGGTGAAGATGAGGTGTGATGGAGGGCGGAGAGGACACTCAATGTGGAATGCTACTTGTTTTCCCTACTTCCATTAGGGAAGTCATTCTTAAGGAACTTGTTTTTTTAGAGAAAATGTTTTCCGAGAGTTTTGACCAACCGAACATGAGAAAACCGGATGTTTTCCCTCATACAGAACACACCCGAAGAAAAAATATCAGTTTTTTGAGCAGGAGGAGAAGGGTGGGAATTTTGTTGCCTTTGTGCTTCACTAGTGTGGGAATAATACAATGTGACTGCAGTCTCAGTAAAAAAAAATTGGGATAATAGTATTCAGTATAACATCTTTGGGATGATTGGTTGTTGTTTAGTATTTATGGATATTGTGCTCAGTGCTGATTTAACTATGGCAGATGGACATTTTTCCATTTGTATTTTGCTCTTTCCCACAAATTATTACTTGAATCGTGCTTCCTTTTCTTTTCTTGTTTTTTAGTTTTTTATGTGCTTCATATTTTTCTTGTTTTAGGACCGAGGACCTCTACATAAGGGTCAATAGAAGTGGTCCATTTTATATGAACACAATAAGATTTTCTTCCAAAGTTCTCGGGAGTTTTCTCTTTTGAAAAGTGAGTTGCTGAAGATATGGCAAAAGAAATTATTACATTTTCTTGAATTCTAAATAATCCTATGTAATAAACGTGCAAAATTCTTCTAACCCCATGAAAGGCCCAAATGCTGCTGAAAAAGGTGGATCATACACTAAAGTTTTCTCATAAATCAAGCCTCATCTCTCGGAAAAAGGAAGCAATTCCTACCAGAGTGTGGATCATCCTAGTTAGCCAGTGTAGCAGTTTACCACCATAGAGATATTGGGATTTGATTTTATTATTGATACTAGGGTCCCAACCAAGTATCTTAATACTAGCGTCTATGGTCTTCTGATGACCTGTCAATGTATTTAACAAAATGGTAGTGCATTTGCAACTAGTGTGGTCAGCAAAATGAGGGGAAGTAGTTTGTCTCCTTTGCTATTTCAAAATCAATTTTGTCTACACACCCAACTAGCAAAATGTACAACTAAGGGCTGATGTTTATGCATTTGTGTTTAATTTAACACCTTGTCCTCTATCCACAATGTAACTTACTGACTTCATCATTGGGATTATCAATCTAGTTTGATTTGTATTCTGAAATAATTGGAGCAGGAAATTTTCAATCTCGTAAAAGCTGATGAATTGTTTCTTGTGTAAATATTATGCTAGACTTCATCTTCATTCTTGAATAGTGAGAATATCCATTGCATGTTCTTCTTTTTAGTCTTAGTAATGGTACACGGGTACCTTACTTGTGCATATTATGGCACTTAGTACTTACTGAATTCTGCAGAATAATGGAAGTGTTCCTGCTGCTTCAAACGCGAGGCCTTATCCTCTTCCTCATGAACCTGCTGGCTATGATCGTGGCGCAACCGTTGACATTCCTCTTGATGGTTCAAATGTAAAATTATGATTTGATAAATTTACTTTGCACTTTTTTCTTCCCTGTGACTACTATACCTGTGTTCATTTGGAGTACAGGTTTGAGTTTTCATGTATTTCTCATATAACTAATCAGGATATGAAGAAGAAAGAGAAAGAACTCCAAGCTAAAGAGGCTGAATTAAAGAAAAGAGAACAGGTGGGTTGTTACTCTACATTTATTCTTGCATATCTTCCACAATAGAAAACACAAGTTCTTTCTATTCTATTGCTTGTTAATTAGGAAAGCCGTGTAAGATTCTCTCTTACCAAATAATTATTGTTGTCTTGCTCTAGATGATATTATCTCTTATTTGGTTCAAGGTGCTGCAGGCTGTCTTTTCCTTTTAGGCATTTTGTACATTATTTAATGGTCTGTTTTATTGGTTTAATATAGGAACTTAAAAGGAAGGAGGATGCAATAACAAGAGGTAGTTTTCACTGTATACACGTTTGTCTTTACAGTCTTTGAACTAATTCAAGAGTTTTGCTTTATTTTTCCCCTCTGCTAATTGATTTTATTTCCGATCTTTCTTTTTCCTTTTTCAGCTGGTGTAGTGATTGAAGACAAGAATTGGCCACCTTTCTTCCCCATCATTCATCACGATATCGCAAATGAAATACCTATTCATCTTCAGAAGTTGCAATATGTTGCATTCACTACACTGTTGGGTATGTCCGCATGTCTTCCCTTTAAATATCTTCTCGATGGATGCTATTAGTGCCTCTAACTTGACCTTTCCAATAAGTAATCTACAACCTTATAGGTTAAACTGACCTGAAAGATTAGGATGCATATTACTTTACCAATATTCCAAAAAAAAAAGTTTTGGATGCATATTATTATTATTCACTACTTTCTTGGTTGACTATGTTCCCAAAAAAAAAGTGTTCTGTATAGTATTCCAAGCTACCTATTTGCGTAATAGTATCATATGCTTCCAAAGACTTTAAAACATAAACTCTATCTTTTAGACAGGCTTTTCGTGCAAATGGTTTTAGTGACACATGGATTAAGAGGGTCTACGATTTCCTCTAAGTGCCTGCTATTGTATTTGGAATTTGGGGTAAAGATTTGAAAGGCATACTAGTTCACATCACTTGTAGCTGTACATCTCAAAAATACCAGTTCAAATTGAGATAAAAGAGAATGAAGGAAAATTTCTGGATGGTTTTTGTTAGAATGATTCATGACGGTCATTTTCTTTCTTTTATTGTTCAATAAGACTACTTTCTTGGAACTGATTTCTTTAGTTAATGCTCATATGGTTGAGTGACATTGGACATGGTAAATTGCAGGTCTGGCAGCCTGTCTTGTATGGAACCTTGTTGCTGTCACCTTAGCTTGGATCAGAGGAGAAGGTTGGTTGTGCTGGAACTTCATTTACTGACCTCTCTAATTCTTTGTGAAAACTAACCGTCTAAGGTTGCATTTTGTTGTTGTAGGTCCAACTATCTGGTTGCTTGCTGTTATCTACTTAATATCAGGTGTCCCAGGAGCCTATGTATTGTGGTATCGGCCTCTCTATCGTGCGATGAGGTACATATTTGTGCTTCCTTAGTTAGTGTGGAGAAATAGTTGTGTGCTCACCTATAGGAGGGAATCGATTATATCATTTTTCTTTTAATTTCCGTAGTGTGATTGTCCCTTCCAAAAGAGTATATTCTGATATCCATTTTGTTTGCAGGACTGATAGTGCGCTGAAGTTTGGGTGGTTTTTCTTAAGTTACGTGGTAAATACTACATTTTCTTTTTGGTTTTCCTTTGAACTGCTGAGTTGTTTATAGAGGAACTCTGAGTACCTTTTTCCAACGTGTAGTTTCACATCGGATTCTGCATCATTGCTGCTGTGGCACCTCCAATTTTCTTCAAGGGAAAATCTTTGACGTAAGTTACCTTTTATGTTAAAATGGGCAATGGTTGCTGATACAAACCATGTTTGGCTGTTGAGTTATATTTAGTTCTTTAGCTAATCTATGTTTTCGTTGATAATATGATGCTTTCTTCTTAAAATAATAATGGCTCATTCTTTTTTTTCATTTCCTTGTTTAACAGTGGTATCTTGCCTGCCATTGATCTTTTAGGCTGGCATGCTTTGGTTGGGGTAAGCTTTTATATTTTTTGTCTCAAAGTTTACCTTTAAAAGCACCACTGAACCGTATATTTCATCTGAGTTCGTATTCATGCTATTTCATATATTAACAAATCTCAACTCTTCTTAGTAATTCTTTACCCATTGTTTATACAAGAATCCCATGAGATCATACCTTATGCTTGTAAATTCGCTTCATTTCTTAAACATGGTTTTTGGTTTGCAGATATTCTACTTCATTGGAGCTGGATTCTTCTGTCTTGAAACACTGATGAGCATATGGGTTATACAGGTTTAGTCATCTACCTCTCTTTGTCATACTATATTGTTTGGTTCTGTCTCACCCCAAGCATCTTTCAATTTTGCTCCACCTTGTGCAGCAAGTCTACATGTATTTCCGCGGAAGTGGAAAGGCTGCAGAGATGAAGAAAGAGGCTGCAAGATCGACTATGATGGCTGCATTATGACGACATTATTGTAGGGTCATTCAAGCATATGCAGTTTTGGTCTTCGTGTTTGTTAAATTCTTTGATTGCTTTCATCACTACAACTTAACTAAATGATGCAAATGTAATTGTGGAGTACATAGTGATATCAATGAGTAATACTTGAACAGCCTCATGTTATGTGGACAATTATAGTAATTTGATGCTCATTGTGCCATTTTTCTGAATTTATATGGCGGTATTCAAATTTCGAGAGTCAAAACTATAGCTATTTTGACAGATTTGTAGCCATACAACATGTTTTGCAAATAAGTTGGAAGTTTTTCTTATCAAATCGATTATTGTTGAAAATTTTCTTTTCCACCATCTCTCAATTCTCTAATATGTCCAATTTGGCCATTCCATATGCTTTAACTTAAAAGTAAAAATTTACCTGCGAATTAGTTTTATAAATATTCTTATCCCATAAATGTGTTGGTTAAAAATTGTCTTGCTGTATTTTTCCAAAAGATAAAATGAATAATGGTAAATAGCACAAAGATTTGGAAAAGCTTTTTGTTATAACAATCTTTTTTTTTTGGAGAAAAAAATTTTGGTCCAAAAAACTTTAAAACAAGTTGTAGTTTTGTCTTTTTTTTAAAAAAAAAAATATTGTGAGTCTATTTCAGTGGAAGAAGATTTTTGCTTCAATAAATCCCTCTTTGCTCAAAAAACAACCACTAAAATCTCATACAAAAGTTTAGCAAGTACAGAATGTAAATTTTATTATTATCTCGTAAAAATAAAAAACGATTGCTAGTTTTAAAAAATCCTCAGCTCATATATAAAAAAAAATTTCAAGTTGTTTTTTTTTCAAAAAAAAAAAAATCTTCAAAAATATGAACTTATTTTCCACTAGGAATATCTTTTCCCTCTCTTTATTTCTGGCCGGCAGCTTATTTCCTTTTTTCAGCTGTTACAGTTGTTAATGAGTTGATAAATTTGCTTATTTTCTTGTTTTCATCTGTAAACAAGCAAAAAAAATGGTGCTTCAAACTTCAACTTCCATGGTGATTGGAACACCTTATGAAACTCCACTTCATTCTCAACTTATTTCTTCACCTCAAAACCTTAATTCTCATTTCAATTTTAGGGTTTTTCTAGGGTTTAACTTGCACAGTTTTACCCAAAAACATATCTGTAAATCTCAACCTTCATCCAAAACTGACCACCCATTACACATAAACATCAAGATTCTGAAACCCCACAAGCTAAAACTTCAAGGAGATGATAAAGATAGGGTTTTTATAGGGTTTAAGCTACAGTGTCATTCAAAGGCTCAAGCTTTACCTTCAAAAACGGTTATTAATGGTAAAAAGAAGGGATATGGTGGTATTTTGCCTTCAATTTTGCGTTCTTTACGCACAGAAAGTGATGTTGAGAAAACCCTTAATTTGTATTATGGTAAGCTTAGTCCTAAAGAGCAAACTGTGATTCTTAAAGAGCAGAGTAATTGGGAAAAAGCTCTTCGGGTATTCGAGTGGATGAAATCGCAGAAAGATTATGTTCCGAATGTAATTCACTATAATGTTATACTTAGAGCACTAGGTAGAGCTAAGAAATGGGATGAGTTGAGACTTTGTTGGATTGAAATGGCGAAGAATGGTGTTTTTCCAACGAATAATACTTATGGAATGCTTGTTGATGTGTATGGGAAAGCAGGGTTGGTGAAGGAGGCTCTTTTATGGATTAAACATATGAAGTTGAGGGGAATTTTCCCGGATGAGGTTACGATGAATACAGTTGTTAAAGTTTTAAAGGATGCAGGGGAATATGATAGAGCAGATAGGTTTTATAAGGATTGGTGTACTGGGAAGATTGAATTGGATGATTTTGATTTGGATTCTATAGATGACTCTGAACCTTTTAGTTTGAAGCAGTTTTTGTTGACTGAGCTTTTCAGGACCGGAGGGAGGAACCCGTCTAGAGTTTTAGAAATGGAGAGAACTTGTAGGAAACCTCAAATGACTGCCACCTACAATACTCTGATTGATTTGTATGGCAAGGCTGGTCGCTTGAAGGACGCTGCGAATGTGTTCAATGAGATGTTGAAATCCGGTGTGGCTTTGGACGCTGTAACATTCAACACTATGATCTTTATTTGTGGAAGTCATGGCTACTTGGAAGAGGCGGAAGCATTGCTGAATAAGATGGAGGAAAGAGGAATATCTCCTGATACTAAAACATACAACATCTTCCTGTCTCTTTATGCTAATGCAGGTAAGATTGATAGGGCTCTTCAGTGGTATAGAAGGATAAGGAGGACGGGACTTTTCCCTGATGTTGTGACTTGTAGGGCTATTATTCGAACGCTATGCAAGCAAAATATGGTCCAGGAGGTTGAAAATGTGATTAGTGAAATTGAAAGTTTAGGTATGTATATAGACGAACACTCTCTTCCTGTTATTATGAGAATGTACATCAATGAAGGGTTGATCGATCGTGCAAAGACAATTTATGAGAAGTGTCAACTGAACGGTGGGTTCTCATCGCCAGCTTATGCTGCCATCATCGATGCGTATGCTAATAAGGGACTTTGGGAAGAAGCCGAGGATGTGTTCTTTGGTAGAAGAGACAAGGTTATTCAGAAGAAAGCAATTGCAGAATATAATGTCATGATCAAGGCATATGGAATCGCAAAGCTATATGATAAAGCTTTCTCACTCTTCAAGGGAATGAAAAGCCAAGGGACTTGGCCAGATGAGTGCACTTATAACTCTCTAATCCAAATGTTCTGTGGGAGTGATTTAGTTGACCAAGCCAAAGAGCTCTTAGCCGAAATGCAAGGATTGAGATTTAAACCTTCATGTTCTACCTTCTCTGCACTAATTGCTAGTTATGTGCGCATGAGTAGGCTTTCTGATGCTGTTGATGTCTTCGATGAAATGTCCAAAGCAGGTGTAAAACCGAATGAGGTTGTTTATGGTACTTTGATAGATGGGTTTGCTGAAGCTGGTAAATTTGAAGAAGCTATGCATTATTTCCGTTTCATGAATGACTCTGGGATTCAAGCTAATCAGATAATCTTGACTTCAATGATTAAGGCTTATAGTAAGCTTGGATCAGTAGAGGGAGCGAAAAAACTGTATGAGCAGATGAAAAACCTGCATGGAGGTCCTGATATCATTGCATCTAATAGTATGCTCAATCTGTATGCAGACTTTGGAATGGTCTCGGAAGCAAAAATGATATTTAATCATTTGAGGGAGAAAGGTCAGGCTGATGGTGTTACGTTTGCAACCTTGATTTATGCATACAAGAATATGGGTATGCTTGATGAAGCCATTGAGATAGCAGAGGAGATGAAGCAGTCTGGACTTTTAAGAGATTGTATGACATTCAATAAGGTAATGGCATGTTATGCCACGAATGGGCAGCTTGTTGAATGTGGGGAATTGCTGCATGAAATGATTAACCGGAAACTTCTGCCAGATGGGGGCACATTTAAGGTTTTATTCACAATATTGAAAAAGGGAGGTTTTTCGGTAGAGGCAGTTAGACAGCTCGAGTTGTCTTACCGAGAAGGTAAACCTTATGCCAGACAGGCAGTGATAAGTGCTGTTTACTCTGCAGTAGGCTTGCACACATTTGCAATTGAATCCTGCAGCGTTATCACACAACCAGGATTGGGACTGCATCTCTTTGCTTACAATGTTGCAATATATGTGTATGGAGCTTCATCCCAAATTGATGAGGCACTAAAAATATTTATGCGAATTCAAGATGAAGGACTGGAACCAGATATTGTCACATTTATTAATCTTGTAGGTTGCTATGGGAAAGCTGGCATGGTTGAAGGTATAAAGCGGATATATGGCCAGTTAAAATACGGACATATCGAGCCCAATGAGTCATTATACAACGCAATTATAGATGCCTATAGTGATGCAGGCAGATATGACCTTGCTGATTTGGTTAGTCAGGAAATGGAACTCGATTTAGATGTAAAGAAGCTTACAGAATCTGAATCTGAAGGTGTTGTGGATGAAGTTTCTGAAGGTGGCGAAGGAGAAGATTTGGAAGGTTGATAAACCCATCAAGGCTTAGTGTGGCCTTGTGCTCAGTAGCATTCTGGACATATCTTATGTAATTTGAATTGACTAGCTTCTATTTTGTGCCGTTATATGTGGCCTTGTTTGTTATATAATTCGAGTTGAGCCTTTTGGGTTGAGTCAGAAGAATTGGAAGAATGAGCATGACGATGACCATGTTTGGTGTGAAGGTGGAAGAAGGAAAAGAAGGCAAAAATGGACAACCATCTATTTGTCTTGTTTATCGACATCCAATATCTAAAATTGGTTTACTCCAGCTTATCCTGATTTGTGTACAGCTTGGCGACTCCTTAGGTAACATTCCCCATTTCCTTCAGCTTCTGCAACCTTTTGAACTGATGGTAATGTGTTTTAGGATTAGTAGAAGTAATAAAAACTGTTGAACTGTGTGAACATACGAGAAGGTGAATATTCTTCTTTATTTTTTCCTTTTCATGATGGGTGGTGGCTTAACTTGAATCTATAGACCTCTATAGCTTAAGCTGTTACGGAGTCGAACATGCTTTTATTTACTTAATCACATCTTCAACAAAGAAAGGGACAAAAGACAAGTGCCATTAGATTTTCTTGTTTGCTTTCTCCATTATTGTCGTCTCCAATGTTAGTAAAGCATAGTTGTTTATCCTTGCTTTCAGTTTAGTTACGAGGATTGAAAGGAAAAAGGTAAAAAATTACTTTTTTGATTAACCGAACAGCTGTTGAAAAATATCCAGGGAATAGAATGTTGGGATGGTGTAATTTTAAGGGTGGAAAGGTGAAGTACAATGTTGTCTACTTATCTAGATTTCTGTCATCGTTAGTGACTTTAGTGTTAGTGGAGTATAAAATATTTCTCTGTATTTACTCACCATCTTCCTTTTTAAAATAGTGGAGTCCTTATAACTGGAAAACACCTACGAAGAAGCTTATGAAGTGACTTTGCAGACTGGTTCTGCATTAGGGGCTCACGGTATTGAACATGTAAGCAATAGGCTCACCTAGTATTTATATCAGTTTTAGCTTCTTAAGAATGTCATGTATATCAAGTACAATAATATTTGAATGTGTAACAGGGTGCTCAAATTAGAATTTATGGAGCCACTTTTCCTTAATGGATAGTAGCAACAGAGGTTAGACTATGTCTTTGACTGCGTCTTATCATATTGTGTTTAATTTTTTGTCAAAAGAGTTATCCATTCACATCATTTGATAATCAAGGCAATTTAGTTTGTTTTCAGGCTTGTAGTGCCTACAGTTTGATATGTGTCCCACTCTATTATACTGTTGAGTTGTTTACTGAGCACTGTGTGTACTTCTCATCTTGTAGTTTCACATTGGATCTGCACTGTTGCTGCTGCGGCACCTCCAATTTTCTTCAAGGGGAAATTCTTGACGTAAGTTGTTTTTATTATTTGTTCGAATGGGCAATGGTTGTTGGTATAAGACATTTCTTGTATTCGCAACCAGTTGCATTCCCTTCCTTTTCTAGAGGACCATGTTTAGCTAGAGTTATATCAGTTCTCTTAGCTAATTTACGTCTTCATTGATAATTTGATCTATCCTTGTTTAACAAAAATGACTCAGTTCTTTTTTCATGTCCTTGTTTAACACTGGTATCTTCCCTAGAACTGATCTTTTAGGCTACCATGCTTTGGTTGGTGTACGCTTTTATATTTATGTCTCAAAGTTAACCTTTAAAAACACTACTGATTCGTATATTCCATATGAATTCGTATTCAGTAGAATTCGATGAGTAATTCATTTCCCATCACATCAGACATTTTGCTTGTAAATTCGCTTCTCATCTTAAAACTTCTTTTCCCTTTGTCATATTACTTGAGAAGTTGTGTGTACATTTTTTTCGAATTTGCAGCTAGTCTATGTGTATTTCCGTGGGGTTGTGGAAAGGCAGCGGAGATGAAGAGAGAGGCTGCAAGATCGACTATGATGGTAGCACTGTGACGACAGTCTTGTAGGGTAATGCAGTTTTGTTGAATCTATGCATTCAGTTGAGAAACCAAAGAACCGGATAACCATCCCCTTTTGTTCTCCGTGAGATCGAAAATACAGGTAGAAGTTTAAAATAGAAGTACTCCCTCTGTCTTATAGCATGTTTGGCCAGACTTTAGTTATTAGAAATGGTTATCGAAAAAAAAAATATTTTTCTTAGGAGTGTTAGAATCAATTCGAAAAATATTTGTTAGTATTGTATTTGAATTAACCCAAGGAATGTGGTACTTGTATAACCAAAAAGAGGAATATGGTCCCTTAGGCACCTAACTAACTATTTGGTGGTGTTGAAATATTGCTTGAATGTTAAGGCATATGGTTTGCCCCTTTCTATCACATTTGCCACTAGCTGTCAAAATGAAATTTAATAATAATTTGTTACAAAAATATGAAGAATATATCAACCTATACAATGTTTAAAAACATATTAGAAACTTCAAGCAAGATTCGAACTAAGTGTACATTGAGGGTCACACCTGCCTTTATTAGTGCCCCGTCATCTTTAAATCCTCGATTTGCCTCTACTAAAAGATTTTTCCCATACTTTTAACACCCGAACCCGATACATTTGATTCAACATAATATATATACAAGTATATATATAAAAAAAAAAAAAACTAAAAACCCCAACTTGACAGAATGTTTCTTTTCATGCTCCTAAGTTAAGTATGGCTATAGAACCATTTGAAGACAAAAAAATTGAATGTCATGAAAAAATTGAAAACTCAACATGGGTATATTAATTGGTTGATACAGACTCCAAAAAATTGGACCCTCAATTGCCAACCCAAATCCAGTTCAATATACTATCATATTGGTGGCCCCAACATAAATGCAATTATCAACTTGTAAGAATTTCACTTACCAATTCTTGGTCAAATATATTGAAAATTAATATGTTTTTTTTTTTTTTTTTATATTCCTTCTTTGGAATGGTAAAGAAGGGTGCTTAGTGTCATGGACCTTAGACCTTAGACTTCAACTAACGCTTCATCGATAGCTTTAATTTTATACCTAAGTAAAAAGATAAAGTCGCGGATCATGACATTAGTCTATAAAAAGAACAAATGCTATACTTAGTCTATAATAAATAATATAGGTGTTTGGACAGTTTTCATTCTTGAAAAATACTTGCCTGAATTAAAAATTAGCATACCTACTTTTATAAATGATATATTAATTGCCTAAGTTACTTTTCAGTATATTTGGAAAGTGACCCTGTGAAATATGTTGGGTTGGATTTGGGTAGTGTGGGGGTGGGGGAATATAGGTAAATGTTAATAGTTCTGTCGTTATAGTTAAAGTTATTGTCGTGTGATTAATATTACGAATTTAAATTTTAAAAAGTATATACGGTATAGTTAGAGAACTTAATGCATTGAATTGACAAAAGCGTGAGAAAAAGGAGAAGGTTTTCATTATATGGAAAAGAACAAAAAACATATAGTCTCCTAAAATGTTGAATTTGTTTTATGATCGTAGATTATTAGCTGGAAAAATGGAACCATCATTGAATAAGGTGAAAGTTCAAGTGTATCAACTCGAATTTCTCAACACAATATGAATATCTGAATCCGGATTACAATTGAGAATTGGAGCAACAAAGTAATAGTAAACAATACAAATAGAGAAATCTTAGAGTAAAATCAACACGTAACATCCATATAACTCTTTTTTCTAACACGGTCTTTTTTAACTAGTTGCTAATTGGACACAATCTCACACAAAACTCCGACTCACAACATCAAGTATCCAATCAATTAAATTGTTAAGATTTTCCGAACAATACTCAATAGGTTAAATCATAAAATAAAATTTTCATTTTTAACTCTAAAGTCAAAACTCTTCTAAACTATCTAATTTATTTTATAATATGATTGTCCCCATCAATCTGTTGGCTAACTAAAGCCTACATTAATTTTAGGGGCAATCTTAGTTCTTAAGTCAAAAGAAACCTATGAAGGTTTAAAGGAGCCAATAAATTAAGTTAGCTTTTCGATAGTTCTCGTTGGAATTTGAAAAAATTGACTTTTTTTTAATTTGAATTTTTTAAAATTTTGTGGGTAAAAATATAATTTAATCCAAAATTGATATGCATTAGTTTTTGAAACTTGATCTAATTTATCTAAAAACTGATCAAATTTCATCAACAAACAACGCCTTCAATTTGTCTTTAAAAATCTATGACTAAACAAGAGCTTAACAAATAAGAATCATAAACAAGATCCCATTCATTAGGATCGGAGCATTAAGGAATATCTTAGTAACTTCCAATATAAACGGAAGAAAACAATCTTTTCGAATCTATTATAAAAAGGATTCTCATAAATCTCTCTTAGATTCGAATAACTCAGTTAGTTATCCATACGGTCAAGCATATCGTATAGAACTTGTCTATTGAAATTCATATCTCTTATATGATTTGCAGACTATTATACTGTCAGAAATTTATTCAATGCACATAAAGTGCTCACTCGTAGAACAAAAGCTATATCAAAAATAATAACGAATATTGATTATTTTTAATTTAAAAAAATTATGTAGATGATGTTGACCATAGATTAAAAAAATATTTATCCTTAAAATTCAAATTATAGGTTAGCAAGTGTACCATGCCACAGTAATGTCCCAACTGTCTCTGCTTCCACTTTTACAGTACCTTTTTCTCAATTTCATCTCTATAAATACCTTTCCTTTCTTTAATAAAATTCATCAAATCAAAACCTCAAAACTAAAACATCAAAGTATCAATTTTTCTCTCTCTATTCCAAAACATTAAAAAAAAAAAAAAAAAAAGATGGTCTGTTTTTGTTTCTTAGTAGATCAAACAAAACAGGTGTGTAAAAGCAAACCCGCCGCTGGAACATGTTCACGTTGTGGCGGCGGAGCTAGTGTAGCAGACATGAAGACTGCTACACGGTTTTGTTATGTTCCCTTTTATTGGAAAAATTGGAGAGCTATTATATGTACATTTTGTGGTGCAATTCTTCGCTCTTATCGATGAAATATGTCACTAAAATTTCATATTGGCTGAAGAAATGAGACGAACAAGTTATTTTTCTAATTATGATTTTATTAAATAAGTCAAGTAAGTATATTTTCTGAGGTTGAGTTAGTGTTCTGTCTTTTAACCCGATTTTATTATTATTTTTTTGGGGGGGATCGATTAAATTTTAGAGGATGATTTAGACTATTTTTATTTTATTAATGTACTAACAGTTGCTATTGTAAATATATTTGAGAATTAATATTGGAATTTGGATCTCGTTTTACCTTTACATAATTGTTCTTATTGTATGTATTTTTTTCCCCTCTTTTATTTGATGTTTTTATTTTTCACAAGAAAAATAATGAATATATGCTCGAGTTTGATTATATATTTTGATTAAAAGTTATATCGAAAATCTATTTAAACTTTAAACGCAAAATTTTAACTGGCTTGGTTGGGATTTCCACTCAAAACATCTAACTTTTTTTCGAGTAAATTATATATCTGAACACAACTTTATCAGATGTTTGTATATATATTTTCACGATAAGATATATTGATTTGATATAAATATTACGGTGCGAATAAATATTAACATGTAGTACTACATGGGAAAACTAAGACTATTTTTTTTGTTGTTGAATATGATATAAATACTTTCAACTGCCAAGTATGAGCTGTGAATTTGCTTATTTTGGTTAGCTAGTTCCAGCGAGGTAATTTACTGCTATAAATTAAAAGGTACAAACTATAGAGTACTAAAATCCAAAATAAAGTATATGAATTAAAATCAACAATTTAAGAGTCTGAAACTCAAACGGTAAAAAATATTAATAAAAATTCCAAAAGGTATATAAAATTTTATATAAACCAAAACGGTAAAATCGCTCCGCACGCAGCGATTTACTTCAACTGAAAAAGTAAAATCGCTGCTGGGGCAGCGATTTTGCCAAAAAGTTTTTTATCTTCTTACAAATCGCTGCCAGGGCAGCGATTTATAAAAAAAAAAAAATTTTAAAAAAAAAACATAAATCGCTGCCTAGGCAGCGATTTACAAAAAAAAAAAATATTTTTTATATAAATCGCTGCTACAGTAGCAGCGATTTATTAAAAAAATATTTTTTATATAAATCGCTGCTACAGTAGCAGTGATTTATATCAATTTTTTAAATAAATCGCTGCTAATTTTTTTTTTTTATTAAATCGCTGCAATAAGCAATTTTTTAAACTAAAAAAAAATTAAAAATTTTAAAACAGCGATTTTATATATAAAAAAAAATTATAATTAATAGGTGTGATTAGGGATGTACTTGAATTCAATTAAATAATTTTTCTCCTTTAATTTTTTATTTAAAAAAATTAATTATTTAAATTCAAATATTATTTAAATTTAAATTCAATATAATATCTTTTTTTAGAAAGAAAATATATTTATTACTTTACTTATTTTTAATTTTTTTAAAATAATGTATATTTTCTTATAAGTTATATACATAAATTTTAAAAAATATTATAATCTTTTTTTATATATAAAATTGCTGTTTTAAAATTTTTAATTTTTTTTTAGTTTAAAAAATTGCTTATCGCAGCGATTTAATAAAAAAAATTTTTAAATAAATCGCTGCTACAGTAGCGATTTATTTAAAAAATTGATATAAATCGCTGCTACTGTAGCAGCGATTTATATAAAAAATATTTTTTTAATAAATCGCTGCTACTGTAGCAGCGATTTATATAAAAAAATTTTTTTTTTTTTGTAAATCGCTGCCTAGGCAGCGATTTATGTTTTTTTTAAAAAAAAAAAAAAATTTATAAATCGCTGCCCTGGCAGCGATTTGTAAGAAGATAAAAAACTTTTTGGCAAAATCGCTGCCCCAGCAGCGATTTTACTTTTTCAGTTGAAGTAAATCGCTGCTTGCGGAGCGATTTTACCGTTTTGGTTTATATAAAATTTTATATACCCTTTTGGAATTTTTGTTAATATTTTCTACCGTTTGAGTTTCAGACTCAACAATTTAATATCGAACAACCAACATAACCAATTTTTTTTTTTTTAATATTTAACATAGGAAAAAGTAATAACTCCAAATAAATATGAAGACAGGTAGATTGGTACTGTGTAACTAAAAATAGTAGTAGTAATAATAAAGAAGAAAAATATAAGGTGAGAATAGTAGAATGAATATGGTAAATGTTAGTTTAATTAGTCAGGTAGATCACATGTCAAAGTGCCTTACAACTTGAGAAAAAATATAGCTGTATTTTGTTGGTGCTCATAATAAATGCACTTTAGCATTTACATGCATCCCTTTCTTTCTTTCCTATTTTTTTTTTTAGAAAAATAGCAAATATAGTTTCGAAATATCGTAAATAGTATATAAATATTTTTTATCATACTTGTAAGAGATTGATGTTCATGACGTTTAAAAATTATAATATATATGTCCTTCACGATAAAGAAAGACTAAATAGGAACACATGACGCAATTTTATCGGTGATTTTTACTATCTTTGTCCCTAATTATTTGTCCATTTTTCCTTTTATATAGTTGTTTCTAATTACTTGTCCATTTTGACAAATCAAGAAAGGACAATTTTTTTTACCTATTATACCCACAATTTAATGACTAATTACTTTGAAAAATGAAAAATTTTTCATCCACTTCATAATTAATAGGGGCAAAATGATAAACTAACTACGTCATTAATTATTTTCTTAATAGGTGTGTCAATTCAAAAGTGGACAAGTAAAAAAGAATAGAAGAAATATTTAATAAATATCGGGTGGATGGATAAAATCATGACATGTGTATTCTGTTAATATACAAGTAATATATGTTCTACTTTTTGAACGCTAGGGACACCAATATTTTAATGAAGAAGTTTTCCTTTTGCTAATTAATGAAGACGAAATGAATTTTATTTCCCTACAATTTTTTGTTTCCCACATTTCTCAATTGACATAATATCTTATTTTAAAGCACTATCTTTAAATCTCGAAAAAATATGAGATTTGAAAGAGAAAAAAAACCTAATATTTTTACATTTGGATATATAGTAAATTTTATATATAATTGTGGTATTCAAGAATTATAAGCTGTTTTTATACATATCTTAACAAATTTCACGTATTTGCTATTATAAATTAGGATAAGAACCAAATAATTTTATTCATCATAATTTGAACAAATAAAAAATGAATTACCAAATATATTTAAATTTGGAATTCCATATGTTCGTAAATACCCATAAAAATCCAACTTGTTTATTTTTTTTTAATTGCATTTTGCCTCCAATCTATGGGTCATAGACATTAGATTTGAGAATATGAAAGCATTTTTCATTAATATTCTTGTTGTTCGTCGTTTCAAATTAAATACTAATATTTGCAATAAATACTGTGGTTGGATTATTGATCATTAAGGTAATAATTATTAAGTACACACTTTGTGTGTGTATATTAATATAAGTATATAGTTTTATTAGAAGATAAATGATTTTATCTGTACACGCTTTATTCAGTGGTCGAGCTGTGTGACTATTAAAATAAAACTAAAAAAAAATATCATGCTAGTTAGAGTTCAAATCCAAAAAAAAAAATCATTTAAATTCACATTCATTATATTGCGCCAAAGGCATAACTTTTGTTAAATTATTTAATTTTAAATGTTACATTATTTAACATATATAATGTTATTTTCTAACGAATAGTGTCGTAGCTATGCTCATGGCGCTACCTATAATGTGCATTTACCTCTTGACGGAATAAAAAATTTTAACAATTAAAGATCTATGTCTATAAATTGTTTTTGAACTACGTTCGATTTACTACTTAAATGAAAATTATTATTTTTTTAGCAGGTGATCATATGTAGATAAGACAGTATTTTGACTTTGTTAAAATGGAGTGATGGGTCGCCATATTTCTGCAATATTAAATGTTACAGTATTTTGACTTTGTTATATCTAATATTATAATATATAAATTATACTTATAACAAAGTCAAAACACAGAACAAAGTTATACTACTATGAAAAATAAGATACACGGTTTCTATTTAATGACTATATCATAATTGGACCTAGCAAAAGTAAATATATATATAATAATAAAAAAAGTACGGAGCATTTATAAGTATTCCTTCAATCTATGGAATATGAAGTAAATTAAATTAAAGTTAGGATTGTTTTAAATTATGGTCGCCGGTAAAATGATAAATTTTTTCATGTATATTAATAGTTGTTCAGTATTAATTTGACATTGAATATATTAATATTTTGAAAAATATATTGATACTGCATAATCTTTAAATAACAAGGATAAAATAAATATATATAAGGTAAACTATGCCTTAATTATTCAAATTAGTAAAATATTATTGAACAATTATTTTTGATATAGTAAACAAATAAAGATAAATAAAGACAATATTATTATTTAATAAATATCTCTTGAATTTCAAAGAAAATTATTGAGAATCTCTTTTCATATTTACCCTTTCTGGAATAAGATTCTTAATTATACTTTACATTTCTAAGAGATTAATCAAAAAAATTATAGTAAAAATAATTTATAATTTATGTCCTTAATAACGGGTGTGCCGCCCAATAATTCACTTAATATAATATATGGTCTCTTGCTAAACTAACACAATAATGTCATTATTAATGTTGAAAAGTTTCTATATCAAAAAGTCCATTATTTCAGATCACTTTCACGTGGGGGACAAATTACACCTTATCGTTCAAAAAAGGTTAGTAATTATTTTTTCCGTTCGGTATTATTTGTTATAATTTTTATTTTTCGAGTTAAATTATAAAAAATTTGATTAATATTTTAAGATGTATTTTTTATCAAATTAATAAGCGAAAAATTGCAATTTATTGTAGTTTTCATATAGTTTTAGAATATCTATTTTTTTTGCTTAAAATATTAAATTAATGTGATATAATTTAATTTTAAAAATGAATCAAATTAACTTTCGAAAAATGCAACATGACAAACAATACCGGATGGAGAGAGTAATTTCTTTCTTCGTGTGTCCAAATTATTCTAAATTATTTATTAATTTATAAAATCAAAATATAATTAAGCAATTATTACAATTTATTCTAATAATAATACTTTTTAAAAGAGTGTATACAACTTTGTAAAATTTTAAAACATTCTAAAAAAATAAATTAGTGGAACTGTCGTTCTTATTTATAACCTGTGAAAGCGTCTTTTAAAGATTAAAAAAAGAAAGTGAAGAACTCAATTAATATATCGATGATATCATTATAATTGATCACTACTATTATAAATCCTTCTCAATTTAACGAAATTTTTATTCCTACAACATGAATATGTGGATGACAATTTATCAATCATATGGAAAATTATCATTATATTACACTCTGAAACACACTTGATCATGACCTATTGGAATATCTACTCCTAAATATAGATGTGGAAGACAGAGGGCTCGTAGTATCTATTGCCTATATTTTTTTATTTACTTTGAAAACAATTTGAACGGAGAATACGTAGAAGAGAAGGAAGTCCTCATTCAAAGTGATGAAAAAAGAGAAATATATCCTCGAATTATCGTAAATGATATGGAGATATTTTTCGTATTCTTATTTGTATTTTTGAAACATTGGTGTCCATATATTATTCAAAAAGTAGAGCATATATATTCTCTATACAAACGGACATGCACATGTCATAATCTTATCCGTCGATCCGACATTTATTAAATATCAAATCGACTGATAAGATTGTGCAACATGTCTCTATTTAGTCTTCCGTTAAAGAAAAGGACATTTATATTATAGTTTTTGAACAATAGAAACACCTCTATATCAATATCTCAAAAATATAACGAAAGACATTTACATATAATTTATAATAATTTGGATATCCTTTTTTCCTTTTAAATCACATATTTAAATGGTTCGAGAGACTAAAGAAATAGGTCGAATTTTCAAACTAGATCCTTCATTTAATATTCCTGAAATATATCAAAAAGATAAAAAAATATTATTTGATTTTAAAAAAAAATTGAAAGCAATTTATCTTTTTATAGTCAATTTTTATTTTTGGGCAGACGTGTTGTTCTGTGAGTGATCATAGAGTGATGGGTTGCCATATTAATTATTACATGCAACCAATTACGTGTAGAGTGTTTTGACTTTGCCACTGTATAAAAAATAAATATATTCTACATTTTGATGTGTCAACTATATAATAATTAATATGATGAATATTGTAGAATGTTAACAAATAATAGTAGAGTAATAAATACATTAAATAAAACGGTGGCTCTTTAAAGGTTTCATATCATAATTATTGGAACAAAAGAGATTAAAAAATAATAGGCTTTTAGTCAATAAATTCGCTCTCAAATTAGTATCCCACTACAAAAATGTATTAATAATAAATGATTTATACGATTATGATGATCATATCTTATGCCAGTAAATTATTCTGATAAAAGTTATGATATTAATTTAAAAATGTATTTTTTAAATAACGAATCGACTTCTTTCTAACAAGACATTATATGCACAAATTTATCTAGCTTTCCTTAACAAGTTACAAAATTTTTCCTTCAACTTCAGTTATCTTTATTATAATCGAATACGTTTTAAATTCTATATTTTTTTACTATATGAATATGTTAGTACTTCTTTCTGTTTTTTCTTATTAATTATAAATAATTAGAAAAGATTATTTCTTCTGGTTAAACTAAGATATTTAAATTAAAGGGCCAAAGCTATAAATATCAATATTTAGATAGTCATTGTTCATTCTAAAGCTGATATTATATCACTTGATCCAAATTAAACTGCCTCAACTTCAAGGTAATTTTCCATCCAAAAACATTTTTGAAATAAAAAACATTTTGAGCTTCTTCTTTTTTCCAAAAAAAAAAATTAGAAAATTGTTTCCAAATTCACTAGTGATAAAACCCAACCCCCAACTAACTGAATATGTTGACAATGTGACTGAGCCTATATTGTTGCCAAATTCTCTTCTAATTACTTGACTTTTTAGACATATATTTATTATTGTATGAAAACAACACTTGGCAATTCTAACACGCAACGACTCTTTGATAAGTTGTTAATCAGTTGCGGAGTTAGAAATTTAATTGAATTTTTCTTTTTCGATATAATTAAGTGTATATATATATATATATATAAAGAAATTTGTATGTGCTATAATTTTCCGATAAAGAATATGCATGATATTCAATGGCGGACTACGGTCAGGCGTGTCGAGCGTCACCTTTTCGTCGAAAAATTATGTTGTATATAATGATAATTTTACTTCAATATTTATAAATGCATAAATTAACGCCTCTCGAAATAAGTCGAAAGGTTCAATCTTATTGATTAGAGGTTTGCAAACACTCCATAGATGGTGTGTTAAGCCCTATATTATATTTTAAGGACTTCACTAATTAAGAATTAATATCACTTTCTCATATGGGGTCTAAATACATCTCATCCTTGTATAAATAAAAACAATTTTTAAGTGTGGAGTTTTTGCTCAATGAATTAAGATATCGATAAGTCTATAATAACTAGTGCATTATAATTGATCACAGAAGTCCTTTTCAAATTATTAATTAATACAATCTAGATATATTTTTCTATAGGAATATGTGTCGATAAAATGGTGACATTCCATGAAATTTTTATCATTTAGAAAATGCTCATGAACATGGCATTATTGGGATACATCTAATGAAGCCATTGGTATTAGTTAGGTATCCATTAAGGACTACTAAAATAGTTTTTTTTTTAAATAATAATAATGGATGAAGCGATATACCTTTAATTCGTTGAGCGAGAGTCCTATTTCATACAAAACTCTCATCACTGTCAGGGGCGGACCTACGTGCCGTCTAGGGTGTTCACCCGAACACCCTCAATAAAAAAATACGCTGTATACCTAAGATAAATTTTCTGGATTTGTGTGGATATATATCTTTTGAACACCCTCAATCATAAATGAATGAGATAGCCTAGCTCAAAGTTACGTGCAACGTCCCAGGTTCGAATCTTTGGGTTGATGTTTTATTATTTATTTTGTTGGCTTATTTATATGTTTATACTTTTATTTTCCGAACCTCCGGAACGAAAATCCTAGGTCCGCCACTTTTATGTTTATACTTTTATTTTCCGAACCTCCGGAACGAAAACCCTAGGTCCGTCACTTACATGTTTATACTATTATTTTTCGAACCTCCGAAACGAAAATCCTAGGTCCGCCACTGTTAACTATGGTCGACTTTGCCATCAAACAAGTTTAGTGTCCAAAGGTTATAGATAGTATGATTTTATATCCTTCTAACATATTGTACATATTGATTAACATATACATTGATGAAATACATATGTTCTAGTTTGAGAAATCTGTTACTTTATAGTTTATAATATTGTATATGCCACAAATTATATGTTCCTAAGGCTTTTAGAAAGCATGAAAATTGAAAACTAATTAAACCAATGTACATGAACATTATTGGTCAGAAGATACATGTTATTCAATATTTTTCGTTTTCGAAAAGCATATGTAAATTATTTTCATATGCTTTTCGACAACCATAAAATTATATGAATTTTAAAAAGTAAAGTGCAAAATCCCCTAAAATCATGTAATTGGGCTAGTTGGGCTGTTCTTGTATCTCCTTGTCGAATGGGCCTGCTTCAAAGATTACAATGAGCCGAGGAAGTGCACAAAAAGCCCATTTCATCCCCGTTTAAAACTTTGGTTTTTCTACATTTAGTAAGAAAATTATTTTCATCGTTTTAAGTAATTGATTATACATTATGATATGCTCAAAAAGTTTAATATAATTTACCTATACATGATTTATACATTAATTATACATTATGATATACTAAAAAGTTGAATATAGCTTAATACATGAAATATACACTAAATATACATTTACCATTCAACTCCGAAAAACTCGAGATCTCCTCTAAACAGTCCTAAATCTTAAATATGAAATTCTCTCAATATTTTGATATATAATTCCACTTATATTTGCGATAGGTCGACTTTTTTTTATAAAAAAAGGGAAACAATAAAGAAGAAGGAGGTAGCAAAGTTTATGAGCGGCATTCTACGTAAATAGGGCAAAGTACAAAATTGCATTCACTTGGGTGCTAATTTATTATATCATATTTTCGAAAGTTTCCTAATAATAACAATCTCTTATTTTTCATAAATAATATATTAATTAAAATATTATCGCCTCAGATCATTAAATCTCTTTTATTATCGGATACATTAGTCTCCAGATATATAACCTTTCAAATAAATAACAGTGGATGCATGTATCGGGTATTAAAATACACATAATTCATAATCGGAAGGATATATCCGATATTATGAAAGAGAGAAAGAAAATGATTTTTTTTTTTTTAGAATGATAGAATATTTTAGAGATTATGATATCTAACGTTATGTATTTATGTAATAATTTTCTGATTAATTATCCTTTTAAAAAGGTAAACCAAATCAATTTACTTCCATTGTAACAAATATCAATATAAATATTCAAGGGCATTTGAAGACCAAAAATAGAAAATAAGGACCATTTTGTTCAATTTCCAAAGTTTCTGGTGATTTTTGTCCCTGTAAATTGTTCTGTTAAACCCTAGTAGGGTTTAAGAAGATTGATTGCTCAAGTTAAGCGCCCCATAAAAATCGCTTACCAAAACTCTCTCATACGTTGTTTATAAAGTCAGGTATTCTCCTATTTTTGAAGTTACTATGATAAACTTCTTGAAAACCCAATTTTTATCACTTGATAATGGTGGATTTTCTGTATAATTCAACCCCTGAAGAGGTTGAAGATGATAAAAAAAATCAACCTTTTTCTGACCCTTTAAGCCAACTATCTATCCCTGATTTTGACGAATTTTCTTTGTCTTTTGCTGATTCTCTTCTTGATTTTGATTCCCTCAGTGATTTGATGTCGGATAGTCCTATGGCTGATAAAAAACAACAACCCCTTGAGCTTGGTTCTGTTAATGATGGAGTTTCTGAGAAATGTGAAACTCAAACTGAGGACCCTATGTCTTGTTTGAATCAAGAAGAGAGTCAAATTGGGGTTTCTGAGAAATGTGATATTCAAATGGAGGACCCTTTGAGTTGTTTGAATCAAGAAGAGTGTCAAATTGGGGTTTCTGAGAAAGGTGATATTCAAACTGAGGACCCTTTGAGTTGTTTGACTCAAGAACATAGTTCTGAGAATGGGATGAAAGTTGAGGACTTTGAGTGCATAGTTGAGGAGAAGATGGGTAGAGTCAGTATAAGTGGGACAGATGATGAAAGAGTGGTTGATCAAGCTGATGTTGGAAATGTTAGTGGCGGTGTGGCGGCGGTGATTAGCAAGAATGAGGAGAGTGATAATAAAGTTGTCATCAGTAGTAAGGTTGTGGAAAGAATTGTGAATGATAATGGAAATGGTAGTACAGTGAGTAATAGTGATACGGAGTCTGAAAGTGAAAGTGAAAGTGAAAGTGAAGCCTCTTCCTCGGCCTCTAGTAGTGACAGCGATGAAGATGAGAGTAGTTCTAATGATGAAGCAGAAGAGGAAGCGGATATGGAAGAAGGCGAGATTGTAGCATCTGATGTCGATGAGATGGTTGGTTGGGATGATGACGATCAGGACACTGGTGTTAAGGGGCCTATCAGGTCTAAGAATGAGGTTCAGGTAATAATTATTATCACTTTATATGTAAATGGTAGTGCATTTGAATTACTAATGATTGTTATGTTTGAGCTTTTAATGAAAGTGAAATATCAGACGTCCACGGTCATTGTACCACTTAAGCTAATAATCCCTCAGTTATTGCTTAATCAAATTTTGGTCCATTACACAAGATATTTACTTGAGGCAGTGCTGCTTCGAGTTATGAATCTCCATTTGTTTTCAATCATGGAACTGGTTGAGGAATGTAGTGAAATCAACCATATGTATAAAGTAACTAATTTTAGGTGTACCTAGTTTAATAGGCATCTTCCAATGGAACCTTGAGGCAAATTAAAGTGCAAGAAAGAACTTGTGTCCTATACACATTTAGGAGATTGTTGTCTTATTATAGAACATAAGCACTACTTCACATTTCATGAATAGGTATCAGCATGAACATAATCATCAATAATAATTGAATTATTAATTATGAATTTATCTTCGTTATATTGGAGAACATTATTATAGTACCACAATAAATATACTAATTCATTGTAGATGCGTCTATGGAGTGATTATATATTCTCATTTTAGTACTGCCACTGAATGCTAATACTACTGATGTTACAGTTATCTTGAGGTAGTAGGTTAAGTGCGAAACAATTTGGTAGGTAATTGCATATAGTATATACTCAAGTCTTAAGTGCTTGATTCTTCTGCACCTTATGGCTTATAGAATACAATGGAAAAATGTCTAAATTTCATCTAAATAGCAAGAAAACACACATTTTTTAGGGTGTCTATAAGAGATGATACTCTAATAGATCCCTGTAAATCATGAACAGGATTTCCGAGTAAAGAATGACTCGCCTACATATAGTCAACTCTGAAACACAATTCTTTGATCATTGTAGTAGAATTGAACCAGAGTCACTTATGCAGGTATATGTCTAAATGTTGCAAATCTGTTAGCATTTGATTGACAGCTTGAAATTCTCTGTGTATTTAGTGAGTAGTCTAAAGATGTAATATGGAACTTTGTCCGAAGTGGAGTTCATCTATCTCCCTGATTATGCATCCAAAGTCCCAGTTATTGGCCATACCTAAAGATAAAGAGGACTGATGTTAGATATTTCTGTTTTTACCTCACCTTCTATCTTCACTGGCATCATGTCGCTTTTGGTAGACTTTGCGAATGCATACTAAACGGAGAAAGGAAGACATAATTTAGAAGAAGAAATTGATTGTATTGTCTCCGTTTTATAGCTATCTGCTTATCTTTTGAAGGACATCTTGATCTATCACTGTCAGATGATATTAATCTATGGGGGGAGAGTGCTAATTAATTTATATACTGATGATATTAAGACTAACGCCTAAGAGTAGAGTGTTCTAGATCTCTAAGAAGCACTTTAGCCAAAGAACTATCTATAAATCCATCAAGAAATTATGCGGCACTCCAAAATCAGTTGGAACCAGACAACCAGTTATTCCTGTTCATTTTAGTCCTTGCTGAACATTGCATCTTTGGGTGGATTAAGTAATATGGATTTCGCACTTCTCCTTATATGGTTAATAAGTTTAATTCCAACAGTCGGTGTCGCCATAACATTCATTTGCTTCTATTTTAAAGCGCTTCTGCACTAAATATATTCTTGACATGAAAATAGTGGCTTTCTCGGGTCTCATAGTTATTTGTCTTGAGAGTAGGAGCCAGCAGATGTACTTTTTTAGAAATTTTATGGTGCTGACCTGAAGAACTTAAAAGGGTTGACTTGTGTTAAGTGATTTGAAGTACAGTAAGATTTTGGAAACATGTATTTGTTTTGGTCACCTCATGGATGATTAGCACGTGAAAGTGATGTTTTGAATTTGCTTTCATGTTTTATGTCAACATGTAAAAACTCAATCATCCTTGTTAATTGCAGGTTCTACCCCCAGTTCCGGAAGTGACTGCAACCTTGCAACCACATCACCAGATGCAGCCTGTAGGAGTTGTGTCGTCGGTAAGACTAAAAAGCTGAAAACAAAAAAGTCAAAGATTATGTCAATGGTGCTTGATTATAATTAATTAAACTTTGTTATCTAAAGGGCTTATTTCATCTATGTATGGTGTGACAGACTATTGGGGCCCAAGTTGTAGTAGAAGGGGTGGAGAAGCATACTCCTCTTTGTGATGGTTCTATTCTCTGGATAACAGAAAGCAGATTTCCACTCGGTATAGTAGATGAGATTTTTGGCCCTGTCAAGAACCCGTACTACATTGTAAGATACAATTCGGAAAATGAAGTTCCCCCTGGAATCCACCCAGGCACCTTGATCTCTTTCGTCCCTGAATTTTCAAGTCACATCTTAAATGACAACAGTCTTTACAAGAAAGGGTATGATGCATCTGGTGAAAATGATGAAGAGGCGTCTGAGGATGAATTTTCTGATGATGAGAAGGAAGCTGAACACAGGAGAATGCTAAAAATGAAAAAGAGGGACATCACGAATGACCAGAAACCAGGAAACAGGAAGAAGGACAAAAGGAATCTGAAAAATCGACCACAGAACTGGAAACATGATCAAGGTGTGGCTACGGATGTGCAACATAAAAATGGTAAGCCATCAGTTGATCAAAGTCCACGCTTTATCCCAGCTGCTGCTGCTGCTGCTCCTATGGATCAAGGCATTCATCAAAGCGCCCCTCGTCAAGGACATGGACAGAGTATCAGGCCTCCACCAGTTCCTCCATTCCCTCATGCGCAAAATTCCCCTGGCTTAGCGTCACCGTCAACTGGAGTTTGGCCTAATGGATTCCCATATCAACAGCCCCAGAATATGGGCTTTCCTAACACACTGCCGAATATGGGTATGTCATGGCCCCAACAAGGTCATCCTCAGCAAATGTTTCAAATGCCATTGCCAAATGCATTACCTTTTGAGCAGCAAATAAATCCAGCTCTTCCGCCTAACTTTATGTTCCCAGGTGGACTACCAAATTTTGGTGCAGGGCCATCATTTGGACCTTGGCCTGCGTTTGGACAAAATGTTTTTAATCAACCAGCTATGCCGATGGGCTTACCAGGCCAATTTACTCCTGCACCCATGAATTTGGGAGGTCAGGTACCAGCGAATGGACCGCAATCAGGACAGAACAACAATTCACAACCAAATGCTGTGGTTCCTGGGTATATTAATGGCTCTCCAAACTTCAATCAAGGACAATCACCTTCTCCAATGAGCATACCAGGCCAATTTACTCCTTCACCGATGAATTTGGGAGGTCAGGTGCCAGAGAATGGACCAAAATCAGGACAGAACAATAATAATGTCTCTCCAAACTTCAATCGAGGCGCTCATTCTGGTGGTGGTCGGAGAGGAAATCACAGGGGTGGTGGCCGTTTTGGTGGTAGGAGAGGTAGGTCACAACGTAACTGAAGTTGTGGAAGCCTTTACTTTACAACTTTCATTAGAAAGGTTAGTATAGTAGTTTTATGGTTTTACTTTTCCCTTCTCTTTTAGGGATCAAGTGTGTGTAGTAGGACTATCCACCTTCTCATGTAATGAATTTTGTCCCAAATTCGAAATGTTTGTTTTCCACCAGTTCTCTCCTTGCTCGAAAATGCACAACGATGCACAAAAGCCTTGGCTTTACACATCTGCTCTCAGTTTTTGCCTTGAATGATCTTGGAGTGTGATGGGATCAGGTACTCAGATGCAAAGAACCATACTTTGGATTCTTCTATTTTCAGTTTTCCACCAAGCATCTGGTAATTTGCGTTTGGGGGCTTGATTAATTCGGATTTGTACTGGGAGGTCCCACTTTCATATGCCACAGATTCACTTTTCGTATATTTTTCAAATATTTATGTGTTAGTTATGAAATATTGAGGTAATTTAGCTCAGATTAGTCACATTCACTCCTTGGAAGCAAAACATAAGGGGGTGCTCCTAAAATAATTGAAACAACAAAACAAATCAATTTGAGATTATTTTTATGCAAATGTTTAAAACTTATAGTACATACTACATAGTGCATTTAAATCATTTGTACTCGTATCACATAATTATGTTCATCAAACTCTAAAAAGAAATCACTTAGTATTTTTCTTTGCTGGAAATTAAACATGAAACTTTATGATACTCAACCCACGTCATCAGCCACACCCTTAAATGTTTGTTAGATAATACTCTTATTCGTATATGGTGGTTGCATCAAATTGTATAAGTTGATCTTTTATAGTGAAGTGGTAAAATATATTTAAAAATTTATTGATTAACAATTATTTTTTCTAAATAGGATAGCATTTTGATCAGTTTATTTACGTCCTTTACCTCTCTCATAGTTCTCAACATGTATATTTGTTTTTTTATTCACTAAAGTACTACGTACTTCTTTTGCCAAACTTTTAAGGGGTCGTTAGGTTGGAATATTTTTGAATAAGTTATTCCATCGTATACACGGGATAGTTTATCCCATCACAAAGACATAAATGATGGGATAAAATAATCTTAAAAATGATCAATATCTAACTAAACATAGAATAAGATAGTCCTGCATTTTATCGTTATCATATATTATTATATTTTATAGCTCACACTAAACAAGTCCCTACACCTATTGCTTTTTCGATGACTAGATTAAGACTTTGTGCTTTTATGGGGAATGGTTGATGTATCAGTCTTGCAAATTCATCCTCCATTAATAAAAGAGGTTTACAACAAATGATTTTTCTTTCTTTTCATCACTAAAAAGTGTATATTTTAATGTTATATATATTCTACATATGATGTTGTATGACAAAACTATTTGGCTGCCCTTTATAACGCATTAATGAAAAAGGAAAACCAGTATAGTGGGAGGCATCTTTTTGGAAATATGAAATACTTTAGCAGGCTTATTCTTTGTCAAATATGCTGTAAAGATCACATATACATTCATAGGTGGACCAAAAATTTGAACTTTATAAATTCTTAACACTAAACCTTTATTTAAACAATGGGTTCAAACGTAACGTTTGATGAAGTTTTACTCATAAATTTATATTCCGCATCAAAATAAATGAAAAGGAAAACAGTTGAGCACGATGCATCAATATTTATAGACAGAAGAAGACCTTTGATTGTGAATGTAAAACGGCAATTAATGGGTCTTAGATATGTCAGCAAAAACATGAGCAGTAGGGGTTTTAGATGAATTAATAATGATGGGGAAAACATACCCCATTCAAATTGGAAACAAATTTATAGAATAATTCAGCCTTTTGCATTCTTTGTGAAGTCACTGCACGTCTGGCAACTGCAGTCCGAAAATCTGCATATTTCGCAACCAAAACAAACACAGGTGGTGCAACCTTTACATGTCGGAGAACGAGAACATCCCCTGTACACCCTACGGCTTGCTCGCTCTTCTTCATCATCACATGAAAATCTGATACATACAAGTCAGTAATCGAGTTAGTCCATAATTTAAAAACACGAAAACTCTGAGGACTAGATAAGATCATCACTTCATATTTGACAGCTCCAAGAGAAGAGAAAGAACAAAGTAAGCTGACAATCTTAACAAATTTGCAAATTTCTAGTGACATTGGAAATGGACGCTTTTGTTAGTTCAACAACTGCAAAGAAAAGATTGTTACACCGTATATCAAGTAGCAAAGAAAGGTTTTTACCACCTAATAAGATGGGGACATGCATCAGCATATTCCTTTATATCACTTGAAACTACTACATTTCAGATCTTCACCAATACAAACCAAGAAAGTAAATGGCATGTGCAGGGGAGTGGATGCAATTACAAGGGATGGCATTTTAAATTCCAATACTCATAATAAACAACTATTTATCTCAAGAACAAGTGGTCGACTTCGAAAAATATAACAAAGCAAAAAAGCATTCTCCTCTAGAGGATTAAGTTCTAACCATATGCAGAGATCCCATGAGCAACAGAATACTATGAAGGACACTACTTCTGGAAATGAAATCGATAGCTATTTGAATGCAGTAATAGCTGTAATTAAGCTTTACTTCCAGTCACCCTTTATCTGTTAACTCTGCATACATCATCAAATCCAAAGTGCCATTTAACTTGGATGTGGAGCAAAGGCCACATGAGTTCCCTTCCTTTTTTCCTTTTTTCTGTTTGTGCTTGGGGGTGTGAGTTTAAGATATTACGTGAATAACTGCTACAAAACTAATATGTAAACTATCTTCCCATTTCTAGAGCATCATATGTAGGTAAATAATCTGATCAAAGAGCTCCCCTCTCAGATTCTAAGCTGTCCTTTCTAAAATAAAGTTCTTACACCGTTTACCTACACAGTATTAGTATGATATAGGTCATACATGAATGCTTAGTCATGGTTCAAATTCGATCAGATCATAAAGTACTTTGCTAATGACGGTTCACTAGGATGATTATTAAATATTTCTTTGAATCCTTCTCCCAAACATGCAAGTTCCACAGCATGCAAATGTTTCCTGCCTGTACTTCTGTTTCACCTTTCATGACTTTCCTCCTTTTGCCAGGATTTCACCATTATCATATGAAGGTTTTTTCTTTTAAGGAGGAGGAGGAGCAGAACTAGAAATTAGAATGGACAAGATCCACCATAAAACACATATTGCCTGGTCGTTCATGCTGAACTGAAAGACATCAAATGATTGAAGTGGGAAAACAAATCATATACAGATTTTACAAAGGTAAGAGCACTCATGAATCAACTAAAGACTTCCAAGACAAACTAATAAGATGCAACTATTTTCCCATTCCATGACTTCTGCAACCATTGACAATACCCATTTTGTGAACAAGATACAAATTTTGTTACTTTGATCAATTAAATAATTTTTTCTTTTAGGAAAAAATCAACCACAGCATGCATGTATAAGAGGGTGGTAAATCCAGAAAATGAAGAACAAAATAACAAACTTGAATAAGAGGAACATACTTGTCATAAGGAATACAAGAGCAGTTCCAATGCACATTCGCCAAAGCATCATGGTAAGTTCTGCACTCTTCCTTTGAACGGAGACGGAACCTGCGGGCTTTGTTGCACTCGGTGCATCTTAGGAACTCATCACGATGACAAGCTTTTCCATTTTGAGAAATAGCATGCTTTAGAGACTTGTTATAATATTTAAGCAATGGGGTCTTTACCACAGGAACTTTATCACCATTGACAATGATCCATACATTATTTTTCCATTTCCTAGCAGTTTCTCTCCCAGAATGCTTCTCAAATGCAGACGGAGTAAGCTTGTCTGTCCACAAAACAAAAACTCTTAATAGGAGCACAATGCACAACAAGACTATGAAATAATGTAAAAGAGAGGAAAATATAGCATCAATACAACATAACACGTTCAATTAACTCTCCACTCATTTTTACAGCACATACAAGAAGTATTAACAACTAAGAAGCTGATTATCTACATTCCCGACAGAGAAAAAAGAGACTCTTGTTAAGTAGCACAAGTACAAGTGGTAGGACTTAATTTACTTTATCAGATAATTCTTTCTGTGGGGTGTTATTTTATCAAGTACAAAATCGATTCTTTGTGGCTTATGATTGTAAAATATAAAGAAAGGAGGAAACCAAGAGGATACATAGTGAATGATTAAAAAGAGAAATATGCTCTGACAACAAATGATGTCGAGAGAATCTGGTGAGTGATAGTATAAGATTTCTTTTGATATCACAGCTAAATATTCAACCAAAAACACTGCACAAGCCCCACGATAAACATTAATTAATTAAGAGTTGATAGTTTTCAAAAAGTTGCCATGGCCAAGTTGTAGAAATGGTAGAACCAATGAGTTGTTTAGCATAAGTTGATACCATCAAAAGTGATGCTTTGAAGAAAAATCAAACAGAACTCTAACTCTGCATCAAAGGTCAAGAGTCTTAAACAACTAAACCTGCCTTCAAAGAACCATTATCACATAACGAACACACAATGTATTTCTACCTTTGTTTGACATGCTTATCAACAACATATCCCGTGTAATCTCACAAGTGGAGTCTGGAGATGATAGAATGTACGCAAGGTAAGGTTGACAAGAGACGCACAAAATTGCCAAAGAAACATCAAGACCTTCAACACACAACACCAAAGAACACACGCTACCACAGAAGCAGAAACTATGCTCTCTGAGGCAAACTTACATACACATAAAATGTTACACATAAATCAAACACAGAGTCGACGATAGAATAAAACCCACGAACAACATGCATTTGACGCAAACCCCCATTTGATCTAAAGTTTGTTAAAAAAAAAAAAAACCTTCAGTGCATCCAGGAGTACATTCACAGGTGATTTCAAGTTCACCAGACGAGAAAACCCTAAGTCTAGCAACAGCATCACCATATCGATGGCTTGTACACCCACACATCACCTCCACATAATCATCGCATCTCTTTACCCCACTTATCTCACGCAACTCCTCTTCCGTGAACAACGTCAAAACACCGTTACCACCATTCTCCATTGATGAAATCTCTTCTCCTCCAACTCTCCCTGTTATCTCAAAAACCAAAACAAAATCCGTAAAAATCAAAATCAAATCAAAATACAAAGAATCAAATCACCCACTTGCCATATATATCCGTGTCTGCTTTTGTATGTGTCGATGCACACATACACATATATATATACACAGATTATAACTGCAAATGCATTTGCTGCAGATATAGAGAGAGAAAGTAAGAGAGAGAATGACCCAGATTGTAAAAATGGCCTCCCTCAGCAAGCACGCATCTCCACGGAGTCAGTCCAAGAGATCTGGTGTAAAAAGCGTTGAAAAGGAGGAGCTTTAGGGCTTTTTATAGAGAGACGAGTCTCTTTTACTCGTAAAAATAGCGATTGCGAATTTTTAAATTTTTTTAAAAAATAAAAATTTATATTTTGAATCCGTCTCGATTATAAATATGGATGTTAATGTAATGTTAAATTATTGTGATGTGAATAGTTTTTTGGTGCATGCTTAGTAGTGGGAGTGACTTATGGTTAATGTTTATTTGGAATTATCATTCACGACGAAAATTGAAGAGTTTATATATAAATCAAACTCTAATTTAATTTTAGTTTTGTTTCTTTTCAAAGAAAAAAAAGATTCCTTCACGACTCCGATTTATTTCATTTGTTGAGTTTGTTGAAATTTTGTATTTTCGTTAGCTAAACGCAAAGTTCATGTGATATACTCTACTATACTAATTGAAGTAATGCTAGAATACATATTTTTACTATTTTATTTTGGATTATTAATTTACTTGACGTAGTAATGTTGCTATAAAGAGAATTTTATGGAAGCACAAATTAGGGTGTATATATATAATAGGATAAAAAAAATGAGAGATAGAAAAAAGTTTTTAATTATTGCATAGGAAAAAGTCCTCAATGACCCATGTGACTCTGTTTTTTTTCCTTTTTCCAACGGAAATGAAAAAAACTAATACATTTATTTGCATAGGCAAAGCGGTTACAAAAATTTGACTAAAAATAAAAAAGTATTTTATCGTTTTATTATAACTGTATTGACGAAGTGATTAATTTATTCGCTTATTATTTATTTATGTATTTGCCAGCTATTATTAACGGTATATACTGCTTCCTTCGTCTCATATTACATGTCATAATTTATGAAATGGAATAAAAAATTTAAGCAAAACTAAAAAATTCATTATAAGTAATATTTTTAAAATATGTATTGGAACATCCTTCGTCCAAGGTTGGCACCGTCTATAATGTATCCATATCTTTATTTAGAAGTATTTGTTATAAATTATTGTTAATTTATAAATTAAGATAAAAGTATTATTTTTAAAATTCATTCTTTTTTAAAAGTATAAATGTTTGTATAGAATCCTATGAAAGTTCGTCAATATTAATTTTGTATGGATGATAACGCACATAAATAGAGAGTATAAGGAAGAGCCGGGTGAATTAATAAAATTATACTTTTTTTATTTAAAAAAAAAAGTAGAAAATGATATTTTATTCGTTCTAAAAGCATTATCTTAATTACAAAAATTAACGTAAAATAACAGCAAATACATTAAAGAAAAGTGCACAATGTTAAAATAAAACAACCAATCTACTTGTATTAACATGAGTAATTTAATACTCCCTCCGATTTAATAGTAGTTGTCCCCTATATTAATTGAATTGTGAGGCTCTTTTCATTTTTTAAATTAACTTAATTGTTTAATTTTTGATATTATTTTTAAATTTTCTTTGTTTTATTTTATGTGGCAACAATTTGATAAGGAATTTAATAAATAAATGAAGACTTTAAAATATTTAACAAATTGTCCTTTAAAAAAATAAAAAATATAGTCATTTTTCTTTCTCCTCATAAATGTATTTAGTATATTATATTTAAAATTAAATGGACCAATAAGAATAACAGAGAACATGTATCTTTAAATACTTACCATATAAATAGCTTGACATTTTTAAAAAAAAACTGGCCAGAAAAATGGTTTTATTATATAAAATGGGACGAAAAAAATACTATTTTTTGCTTAAAAAATTAAAATGATACTTATTTTAAAGACGATTAAAAAAATAGCAAAAAGTAGGCAAGTAGGTGGAGGGGTATATATCATCCATTGGCTTTTAAAGGGCTTTTGCGTATTGGTGCTATAAACTTCTTCTCATTTTTGGAGAATCATTTTATATTCTTGTTTTTATGTGCTTTCTCTACAACTTTTTTTTTTTAATCATTATTAAAGAAAACAATATTTTTCATCCTTTTTTTAAATAATATAACCTAAAGATAGAACACCCTATATATACGCAATGGAAAATGATAAGAAAATTGCAACATTACACTTTACTAATTTAACCCCCCAAAATACATAACATTTCATTGACTACTTTGATCTAGTCTTACATGGAATCATATGCTAAAAAGTTATGCAAGGGGCTTAGTGATGAGAGTCAACTTTCCATAGATGAGTGGGGTAAGCATCACGAGGTGTATAGCAATATCATATTAAATGAAAAATTTATATAAGTGAGGACTGAGAAGTCCTGCATAAGATCATATAAAAAAAATTGTCATCTCACGCATCAATATTTATATATGAGATAATGTAACAGATCACGCGTCTAAGTGTATTAATTAAAAATAATAAGGTAAAATAAGAATTAAACAGGTATAACTCTAGTATCATAATAAGAACACTCCCTTCATGCATGTTTATTTGTTATTATTTAACTTGACACGAGTCTTAAAAATAATCAATACAATGATATATTACCCCTAATTATTATGTGTTGAGAGATTAATTAAAACTATCTATAGTACTTAAATAATAATAATAATATTATCTCTTAATTTTACCAACTTATAAGTTTTGACAAGACACTTGTTACACACAATGATTAATTTATCCTACATTATTGAATGTTCCTTTTCACCAGAAACTTACTACTCTTCATTATAGGTGCATCCTATATGTGTTTTGAACTACCAACATTAACACTACCTAGAAGCTAACATAGCCAACTTGCACACATATAGTATTTAAATTCTATCATAACAACTTTTAGAGACTCAAGTTGTCATGTTGTGAGTCGTTAGTACAGACCGCGCGTCTAGACAGAGACGAAGTCAAAATTTAAAATTTATATTATGTAAATTTTATTTTTTAAAATTATTAAATTCAGTCGAATACGATATCGTAGTTCCATCATTGCTTTAAAGACAAAAAAGTGAGGGCAGGAGGAACCATTTTCTCCCCTACAAATATATTCCATTCCAACTCCCACTTGATGAATTATGACTCATGTTTACTAAACATACTTAGTAGGTGTTTGGAATATTTAAAATTTATAAGTTAGGAATTAAAGATACAGTTATATTTGATTATAATTTTTTATATTGAGTGAGTATTTAAAGTAACGTCTGTATTATTTGTAGTACACTTAATTACACCTTTAAACAAAAAAAAAAAATAACATACTATTTCATATTGGGTTTCAAATTGTCATTGTCAAACTTTGATTTTCAAACAACAATGAAAACTTATAATTTTCAAAAGAATTAAATAATTGTTATCCTTAACGTTCTTATATAGTACAAATCGTTAAATTAATTTGAAATTGAAATTTATTCAATATCTAATTTTTAAATAATATATTGTTAATATCTTTATACTTTTAATCAATTAGAAAAAATAGTAAATTAATGTAGTATAGTCTAGCTAACAGACATAGCGCACATCAACTTTAAATTGTGATGTTGGAAAAAGAAGTCTGCATTACTGTTATTAATGCAAACAGAGTTCTAAAACCCAAGCTATAAGTTATTAGCCGCTCTAATATTTTTACCGTCTCAATTTATATGATAATTTTTAAATTATAAAATTTAAATACTTATTTTATTCAATTATAGTTATTCATTATTGACTTGATAAAATCCGAAAGAAATTATAAAAATAAGGATAATATTATTATTTTATTTTTTTACTTTATTAAATTTAATGTTTTAAAAAATATCTTAAATGATAAATAGCAAGGATAAAATTGACAGAAAAGATAAATTATTTATTGTTTTTCTAAATTGTACAAGTACTTTTAGAAAACTATTTTAATATCTAATAGACAATTATTATTAAATCAAGAAATATATATATTTTAAAATACTAATTATTATGACTCATAATATTATTAAATCTTCTCTAAAATTTGAAAGATGCCATATAAATTTGGTTGAAGTACTGTGTAGTACTTACTCTCAAAAGATACTCTTGTTTTAATTTGTGATTTTGTGGCCTGTCTTTTCTAAACCAGCTTCAGGCCATCTCTTACAACTTTGCTGCAGCTTGGAGTAGGATATTATCTTCGTCTCATTTTATATGTTATTTTTCAAATTTTAAAAGTTAAGTAAATTTATTTTTAATTATATATTTTTATAGATATTATAAATATTTTAAATTATTAATTATTGTGGCTCATAAAATTCTTACGTAGTTTATAAATATATAAATTTTATATCAAAAAAAATTTCATGTGTAAATTTTCGATCAAACTTAAACTGTTTTGACTCTTAAAACATAAAAAATGTCGTATAAATTGAGACAGAAAGAATAATTAATATATGTATTTTCCAATACATAAAGTTCAATGTTTTAAAACCTTTGGGGTCAACCACATATCCAAAACTCGAAGATAGTAGGTCTAAATTCGATTCTCTAGGTTTAGAATTATTTTTGTAATACTTCATTGTGATAATTTTTAATGTAAATATAAATTTAGTCTGACTGTAATATGAGAATTGAACCGTAGATATGGATGTAAAAAGAAAGAGAGAACAATAGGTCACCTAACTAATAACAATATTTCTGCAACTTAATTAACTAAATATTAATTTCTTGAAAGTCAATAACCTAATCCAATGGTTGACTTCGAGATATCAACAACGTCTTGCACATGCACACACAATTATTACTATCTTGATAATTTAATAGAATGAATATTTTGTTTAATAGAATTAATAATGAAATATTTGTATATATGTTGATTAAATTTGAATTTTCGTTAAAAAATAGAGAAAAAATTTTCTTAAGAAAAACGATTTTATACTTAAGAATAACTTAAATCAGAAACTTTTGTTTGGAATAAAAGAGTAATTACTATTTTTGTTAATTTTATTTCGTTTTTTTAAATGTTTGAAATGAAAGTAAATATGATTGACATGGGTTGTGGTGCATCCTTAACCAGAGGTCTCGGGTTCGAACCTTAAATATGGAGAAAATACTACGAATGAACCCTGCAAAGTGCGATCCAAATTTAGTGGAAACTTTGATGTGAACTCCAGATACGAGATGAAAAAAAAAACCGTATGTGTATATATACATTGAATAACTCCAACCCAAAAAGTCAAGCTGGGATATAGTAGGCCTACCTCTTTTTTTCTTTTTTATTTGAGCGACTATTAACCAAACTTTAAAAAAAAAATATAACAAAATTTGTGTTGATCAATAAATTTTAAAAGTTATTCTGAGCAATGTATTTGACCGCTCGTTCTCTATTATTGTTCTTTTTTTATTCTTATAAAAGTCTTTTTTTTTTTTGGGTTAAAAAAGTGTTTTTTAGTGAATGATATCTTTTTAACTTATGATAAATCGCTTCGATTATTTTATATAAATATTTATATTTATTAAAAAAAGGGGCTAATTCTTATTTTTTAAATTTAAAACTATATATTTTTAACCTCCCAAAAAACTTAAACAAACTATCACTAGTAATATGCAAATTAAAATCTTTTTAACCTTCCGAATTTATGTATACTAATTTAACTTCGTATATTTATAATAATGTGGCCCCTTAAATTTATTGTAATAAATATATAGTAGCATAACTACTACTAGTACCTTTTTCGCTTTAATTAGAATCCAATGGATTTAAATTTTAAGGTTTGTTCAATTGATATATAAACTGTAGACCGTATATATATATATATATATATATATATATATATATATATATATATATATATATATATATATATATATATATATATATATATATATATATATATATATATATATATATATTTTTTTTTTTTATTATTATTTTTTTTATTATTTTTTTGTTGATGCCAGCTTGTAATGTTTATAATTTACAATTCCAATATTTTATTTATTGTAGATATAGACCAATGATAGTGACAAGTCTCTAAACATGCTTGTTGAATTGATATAAATGTCAATTGGTTAATATTATGATGTTATTTGTAATGTGTATTTACATAATTAACTATTAGTAACATATCAGCATTGTGTAGCATGTTATAAATTATATATTCAGAATTAACTGCATAAAGTATATTTTTATTTTCTTAGGTAAATAAAAAAGGATTAATGAATTATAAAAGTATGAACTTAAACGATAGATAGATGAAAGTAAAAAAGATACTTAAAGTATTAACTTAATATGTTAATTTTATTCTGACACATTAATTTAACTTTTTTATATATTTTCATTCATTATTTAGATTTTGGACTCAGATTCATAAGGAAGGATCGAGTTAATTTTGTGAAAAAAGGACTGAAAAAAATATTAACATAAGTATTTAAAAATTATAAAGGTAATAGTGTAACACTTTAATTGGTTAATATTAAATGTTTTTAGTCAGATTACATAGACTAAAACGAAATTTGTTGTTTTTTTTTCTAATTAATTTGTTTTCATGTTTCTCTATATAAGTAGAGAGATTAAAAAGGATATAATTCAACTAATTAAAGGTTAAATGTTTTTAGTCAAAAATCAGAATAAAGTATAATGAAAATTTGTAGTTTTTTTTCCAAATTAATTTGTTTTCACGTTTCTGTATACTTATCTATAGATCTACAAATATATTTTTTCTTAAAATAAATTGTTTGAAATAACTAGTCTATTAAATTCATTTTATTAATTTATTAGCTACGTACTATAAACTATGTGTGAGAAATCGTATAGGGTAGAAAATATTCACTCTACATAGTCAAGTAGGGATTGATTAGATTCGTCTAGCGAGGAGAGGAGTCGCGTTAAAATAACTTTTTAAATTTGTCGATTGGATACACAATTAATCGTAATTATTATTTTAAAATATCACTTTTTTATTCGATTTTAATTTTCTTTAATGAAAAAAAATAAAATTCTCTACTATTAATTAAGTGATCGTAATGTTACCAAGGTATTATTTATTCAGTCAGTTTAGAGTTTCTGTAGTTAGCATATTAACGATAATAAGCCAAATAAATGATCTGTAAAGTTTCAATTAAATGGGAAATATTTTTATCAATCGAACAAAAAAAGTAAATGAATACCTAACAAATTCCAGTCACAATTATTGACCGATATGAAGTAAAAACTAAAATAGAGCCGTTTCCATTTGTCTATTCATACTTATATTTGCTTAAAATATAATAATGTGAAAGTTTAGATTAAAATATCCTAAAATCAAATCACCAAAAATAATTGTATAATGTGTTGATATTCGAAATTTACAATCATAAAATTTTAACATGATGTGTATTAAATTATTTCCACAAATGAAAATTTATATTACAAATCTTATCAGATTCTTTTGTGTGTTCATATATATCCAGATACATGTATCTTGAGATATATGAGATCAAAATCAGGTTTTATTTGCTTAAAATATATTGTATTCAAGTGAATTCGTATGTCTCGTTCGTCTCACTCCTAATATCGCTTGCAACTATCTTGTGTATCTTGAATACATAACTATCTCGCTCATCTCTCTACCCATCTTACTCGTCTTTCTATTTTGATGTATCTGATAGCAAAATTACATGTATTTAGATCTGAATATATTAGTTTTTCGTAAATAAAAGTTTTATTGTCAATTGGAATTTGGGCCTAAGTATTCTTTCATCTATGACAGATAATTGGTCAAGCCCACCACAAAACTTACTATACCGTGTTGAAGCCCAACTCATTGGATTACAAGAATTAATCATTTTTTGGAGGCAAATTAATAAATCAAATTAAATGCCTCTCTCCCTGAAACTCTCGCTCTCCACTTTCTCTCTCTCGCTCGCATTCTCTCACTTGTATAGAAATACAAGTGTATAAAATGCGTTTTTCTTTGTATAAAACGAGAAAAAATTGTATATATACAATATTCTCGTTCCCCTCTCTGCCTTCTCCCAGATCTCGCTCGCCACTTTCCCAGGTCTCGCTCACCATCCTCGCCGCTATCGCTAACACAAATAGAAACGAAATGTATAAATTGTGTTTCTGTTTGTATAAGACGAGAGAAAATTGTATATACACTTGCAAATACATATATTTTCGTCCTATACGCTTATAATTATACAATAATATTTTCCTGCCTAATTTCCCTTTTTTTCTTTTCTCTCTTTTTCGTTTTATACATACACAAATTATACAATTAATTTGTATACAACTGCTTTCTTTTGTATATGTATAGCGAATTATACAATTGACTATTTTGTATATGTATAGAGAGTAATACTTATTTATGTTTGCGATGGAGTGCAATTATACAAACTTTGCTTTAGCATACAAATATGAATTTTGTGTTTATTATATGTGAAAGTTGCTCTTTTTTATATACTGCTATTTTATATGAATTTATTTTTTACTTTTTTTTTTGGTATATATCTATTTGAATATGTGGTATCTAGGTTTAATGAGAAAAGTTCATGTATTTTTACTTGAGGGAATTTTCAATGTATTTTTACTTCAGGGAATAGTGGTTAACCTTTAGACATATATAACATAAGTTTTAAATTAAAAAAATGGTTTGAATGAGCATCACTCATATAAAATTTCAAACATGCATTTTAATACGCGAAAATTTAACGAATTAAATGACAATATCAAAATCGTATATTCATGCACTTCGGTCGAAAAACAATCACATCCATACAAAATACTATTACAAGTTTTTTGTGGTGCCGAGCTACAAAATGATATTTTTTCAAAATAAAACATACTTCCTTTATCTCAAAATAAGTATCATCTTAGCAAATAGTATCACGTTTATTAAGAAATCAATGCAACTAATCACTAAAATATTTCTATCTAATAAATGTCTTGTTAAAATTGAACATTACTAAAAAGATAAAGTATAAAAATAAAGTTGAAACACATACTAATTTTTGTCTACAAACTCTTGAGATAACACTTATTTTGAATTTTTTAAAATTGAGGTAATATTTATTTTCACACACTTTAATTTTCTGATCATCTAACATTACCCTAATAAAAAAAAAACTATCAAAATAATTAGGACAAAGATTGATAGTACAAGTTTCAAAAAATTTGCATTTTTGTCGTCAATGTGCGGGGTCTCTATCAAACAAAAAGTGTACAATATTGAAAAACCCAACAGACAAGATCCATTAATAATAATTACATATATTCCATAATAATATGATTAATAATTTGAAAAAGTAGTTGAAAAATAATTACATATATTTAGTTATAGTAATAGTTTGAAAAGTAATTGAAAAATAATTGCTTTTCGATGGAAATTTTATCTGGATGATAATATTTATAGCTAAAACTTCAAAATTTATATGTGCTTCCAGCTCGATGAATAATCTATGGACTTCAAATCTTTATGGAAACAAACTCCAGGAATGATTCATGTTAATCAAACTTCCATAATCGAAGAGTAAATTTTTGTTAGAAAGATCCATGGACAATTTATAAACTCAAACTCTAAAAAGAAACGACTTAAATACTGAACAATTTTAAAATACTCGCTAGAACTTGATTGGCAAGGCAACAAATGATACACTATCTCCCAATATATATAGCATCATATCGATGGCGATAATATTTTTTTTTTCTTATATAATTTTAAATAATTTTTTAGTCATGAGATATTTTGAAAAATTGAATTAGACTTGATTTTATTTTTAAAGAAAGAGTTAGGTGAATCTTTCATGGTGTTGGAAATCAAAATAAGCCACGAAAATATAAAAGTAACCAAAATAAGCCACTATTTTAGTAAGTAACTAAAATAAGCTTAGTGGAAGAAAAAGTTCCACTATATCCAATAATTTAAACGTTTTCCGTTAGTTTCATAATGTTTATTTTTAATATATAACGGAACTTTTTCTTACACTTTATAAAGTGGAGTTTTTTATTCCACTTTATAAAGTGGAACTTTTTATTCCATTTTATAAAGTGAAACTTTTTATTACACTTTATAAGAAAAATATTTTTCACGTCTTGAAGAAGCTTTTTCAGTGTTGTCATATAAATTATATTGATTTGATATGTCATTAAAACGGAAAAAAATATTTCATTATGTATTTTTATTATTTTATTCTGAAAAATCTATTTAAGGACGTTTATATATAGTCGATAGCACCTACAACATAAAGTCTTCTATATTTGTTCATTTCAATCTAAAAAAAATATCTTTTACACCTAAAGTTAAAGTTTCAATTTATTGGGATGACGAAATTATACATGACGGAAATATCATTTATTATAATTGTCTTCACAAACACAATGCTAAATATCCAATAAATGTCCGATATCATAAATTTATTTCATCAATTTATAAATGAATGGGTATAAACAGTACGATTGTAATTTGATTATAGCCGAAAAATACCCTACATCATTTTTATCACAAGGACAAGTAAATTTTGGAGAGTGAATTATATATAATGAAGAATCGTTGACCGACTTTTTAAGGGTTCCAAATTACTATATAGATCAAATCAAGTCAACAATACTTGGAATCTATGTTTGGAAGGAGCCTAAAATTAGTCAACAACGTTCTCCTTTATCAGTCGATGTTCATCCCTAATTAGAAAGTCATAATAGCATTGATGGATTTCCGATAACTCAATCTACTGATTTTCCTAAAATGACTCATTATCAAAATACTCTTACTGGCCGATATGATTTTGATTTAAACAAAACTATCAATAATAGTGATCGGTAATGATCAATTATTATATTTCAATTATTGTTTGTTGATTTTGTCAATTATTTATTAATTTATATTATTTATTATTCTTATTATTATATATTTTGTAGCGGTTTACCTCAGCAAGATAGGGATATTGCTCCAAGTTATGGACTAAATAATTATTTTGATTAGTCCTCACACTTTGAAATGACGGAAAATGTTGGGACATCCTCAAATTTTCATGTCTCGCCTACTTTTGATGCAGATGATTATCGCTATGTCCAACACTTATTTTTTTAAGTGAATTTTTGATGTAGATGACCATCTTCAAAGTGAAATTTTTTTTTGGAAGCCATGAAAAGTAAAAGGAGAGAAGGTGAAGGTGAAGATGAAAAAGTAACTTTTTATAAAGTGGAATAAAAAGTTCAACTTTATAAAGTGGAAGAAAAAGTTCCGTTATATATTAAAAATAAACGTTATGACAGTAACGGAAAACGTTTAGAAAATTGGATATAGTGGAACTTTTTCTTCCACTAAGCTTATTTTAGTTACTTACTAAAATAGTGGCTTATTTTAGTTACTTTTATATTTTTGTGGCTTATTTTGGTTCCCAACTTATCTTTCATGTGTATAACTTTTTAAAAATATTTATATTAGTCAACACCATAATTAAAATTAACGACATAATTATGCCCAAAGCCTATTTTATAATCTGATCAAATTGTAGTTTGGTGAATGAACTTCTCAGTACAAAAAAATAATAATTTTATACCGAAAGAATTATGAAATTTTCGTTAGATAAGAGTATTTTATTCTTAATTTAAAGGTTTCGAGCTTAAATTTTTATAAATACGAAACTATTTTTATTTGACAACGTTCAATATTTTCATGACACTCATAAGTCATAAATCATGATTATCTTCTCACTCATATGTGCTTAATTTTACATATATCTATAAATTAAAATCTAAATAAAATAAAATTTAACACGTCAAAAATATAAAAAAAACAAACATTCGAAATCAAAACTTTCAAATTCCAGCATATATCCTATTTTTAATGTACAAGTGAAGAAATCTAGGACCTCTAACTTTCTTCTTACACCAATAATTAATTTAATAACAAGGATAATCGACACTATGATATTGTGTTATTGGTTTAAATATGTTATTTATTTTAATTATTAATTTTATTGTAGTACGTTAACTTATTGTTGGGAGATAATGAAAAGTTTTATTTATTTTTGTATAATAATATTGATTTAGTCTAAATTTAAGTTTGACCTTTATAAAAAAAAGGAGAAATATTAATTTAGTGTGATTGCGTTATTTTTTTCTCATTTTGTCTATATTTGTTATTTAACAATTTTATTTTATATTTTATCTTACTTTTAAAATAATAGATCTATCACATATTTTACTTTTTTTAATAGGTTAATTTTTTGAATTATCAATTTATAATATTATATAATTCGATACATTATGAAATAAAACGTAACAATTATTTGAACATAATTAGATTATCTTATAGTCAATGATACTTGAGAAACCACAATCACCTCCTCGACATATGCTTAATTTTGACACTATTAATCATGTTAAAATTAGAGTCCATCACTTTGATTAAAATCAAACAAAGTATTTAATACATCATAAATCACAATATAAAAACTAAGATTTATGACCAAAAACTCTAAATTTCTGCATATATTTAATTGAATATACAAATGAACAAATCTTCAAACCTCTAGGGAAATAGAGTTCAACACGCCACAGCTTACAAAATAAAACTATTTAAACATTCAAAATTAAAAACATTAAATTTCTACAAATATTTAATTGAAAGAAATATTCAACGCGCCACAACAAAAAAAAAAGTTGATTTCTTATTCCGTTTTTAAAATTTGCATATCGTATTAAAGTTTAATTAATTTTAATTTAAATGACATAAAACCTTTTTTTTTTAAATTTATTTTCTTTTTGAAAATTTATTTAAAGAACGAACAGTTTAACGAAATATATATTCAATTGAACTTACAAGTGAAGAAACCAATTATACTTTCTTCTTACCTCCAACAAGTAGTTTATTACTATTAAACATTATCTTTCTTGTTCTTAAACTCCAAATTAACAGTTCCTTTATATATATAATACTGTACTAATCAAGTGTATAGTATAATCATACATAAATTAGGTCATTACCTACACTTTAAGCAATCTGTACGGTCACCTCTCCCTCTCCTGCTTTCAAACCCCAGCTTTCACTAATCTTGCAACACAGCAAAATCAGTTTTTTTTTCTGATTAATTCAGCTAAAAGGGGGTTCTTTGAACTTTTGCTGCCTTTTTCCCCCTACCCAATTCACTTTTCAGCAATTTTTTTGGACTTTTATGCTAAAAGATCAGTTCTTGAATCAAACCCATATGGGTTTTGAGTTTCTTTTATTGGTTAGATCACCAACTGTTTGATATAAGTTCTGTGAGGTTCTTGAAACCCATAGGGATAAAGTTAATTTCTTGAAGTGATTTGTTTGAATGGGTCATTAGATCTAAGGTTTAGGAAAGTGGGGTTAAGCAGGGGAATCTGTTTGTTGTTTGTGTGAAATCTGATTACTTTGTTTGAATTTGGTGAGATAGTTTCATATGTTTCCCTTTTCTGTACTCCACCACAGTTTAGTTGTACATTTTTTTTTTCAATTTTCAACATTGCCTTTATTGGTTAGTTTTACTTGTAATGGTTAGTTGCTTTGCTTAGTAAAAACCCAACAACAATAATTTTACTTTTTCGTCGGTGGAAATTTGGAAGCTTTTGAGCTTTTAGTGCTGTTTCTATAGAAACAACCATTTCTGCTGATAGCCCATATCATCCTTTTTTTCATTTTGATGGTAAAGTTCCCTACTTTTCGTTCTTTCGAGGAGATCAAGACGAAAAGGTTGAGTCTTGGAAACTCTTTGCTTGAAATTTATTTGTAAAATTTGGGTTCTTTTGTATACTGTTTGTTGAGTATGAGGAAATATGCCAATTCTTATTCAGGAAGAGTGTTTAATGATAAAAATGGTAATTCTTATTCGGGAAGGGTATATGGCGATAGACACTGGAAAATACCATTCTTTGTGAGCTTGCTTGTGTCGATTACGCTGTTCTTCACAACAACGATTTTTGGGTTATATTCATCATCCTATGGAAGAGATCAAGTGCAGTTGGATATGGTTTCTTTTGCTAGGCCTGCTGAGTCGGATGGATATTTTGTGGAATCTGATTTCCAGTCATTTCAATCAAATGGATTTGCCAAAAATGAACCACCTAGGTTTGCTTATCTCATATCAGGCACAAAAGGTGACAGTCACAGAATGATGAGGACTTTGCAAGCAGTTTATCACCCGAGGAATCAGTATATTTTACATATGGATCTTGAGGCTCCACCTAGAGAAAGGTTGAACTTAACAATATCGGTGAAGAATGATCCCACGTTCCGCAAAGTAGAGAATGTTCGAGTAATGGCACAATCAAATTTAGTGACTTATAAGGGCCCTACGATGTTTGCTTGTACCCTTCAAGCTATATCTATTCTGCTGAAGGAAAGTGCAAAGTGGGACTGGTTTATCAATCTTAGTGCTTCAGATTATCCGCTGATGACTCAAGATGGTAAGTGTCCTACTTCCATGTGCTATAGGTCGTCAATCATATTGTTTCTTTATATACTCTTTATTATCTTCTTTTTACTTGGTTATTTGAACTTTTGAAGTCCAGTTGCAACATTATTTTTTTGGTGGAGTAATGACAAATTTCATTACTGGCATCCAGTAGAGGCATAATATACCAAAGTTAAATAAGCAAAAAAACTTGGTTAGCTGCTTTACATCAGAGACTATGTCAGGACTAGAGAGCTAACAGTGGGCAACAAATTATAAGGTGAGGCAATATGCCAGCTTATAAATATACTAAATATCGAGCCTTAAGGAAATGGATTGGAGTTGATAAACCATCAAAACATCTTCTCTGTCCGGACACACCAAAAAAATACTTGTAGTGGTCATTTCTCATACTTGTTTGATGGACTTACCAGTCCTTAAGATGCTTCTTTAGTACTTTGGTACCCCCTAGCTCAGCCCAAAGACTGAGAAGAGCTCAATCCATATGTCTGAACCACCACTCAGTGAAGGAATAGGTGTCTGTTTGACTCGAATTTCTTCCTGGTCATATAACATCTGTTGACAATGTGAATGTTCCTTTTACTGAGATTGTCCTGATTTGAACATGCTTCATAAAGGGCTGTTCAGCTGACTGTTGGCAGCTTGATCTTCCACATCAACTTCCATGGCTAGTTATCAATTAGGTCAGACTGGGCACATATTTTGGAATTGCCAGCTTTCATTGAATATATTCCTTCCTTGTCATTGCCCCATATTAGCTGTTGGGGGTGCCTACATATTGTCTTGTAACCATCTAGCCTATATAACAGATTGCTCATATTAACAATATCACAGTCTTATAGCCTTAAGGTTCCTTCTCAAAAGAAGACTCCATGTGTTGTTCTCCCTGTTCTGAGATACGGCGGAGTTTGGTTCACATGATAATTGATACAGGCTGGGTAATCATTTATCAGGATGGTGTTGTTCAACCACCTATCATTCCAGAACCTAGTGTGCTAACTATTTCCTCCTCTAGACTATCAATATCACCCTTAAAATATTCCCTCTCAATACAGTTTGCAGGTTACAGTTTAAATAGAAAAAAGTATTCACCCTTGCAGAACATTTTGTCTACTATTGGTAGATATTCGTTAGGGCAATTAGGGCATTAGGTACATTCATTGCTACTTTACATGATTAAGACATCCTAATTATTGCAATGTTTAGACTCTGTGCTTAGGATGATTTAGCATGACATATTCGGTAGAATTATTGTTACAGTGACCGAGACACTAAGATGTATTTTTAACCAGCTTACGGACCAAGTACCTATTCTCTAGGGTCCCTTTAAGTAAGCTTTTTATCTATTGCTGAAGCTCTCTTTTGGAAAACGCCTAAAAACGTGTAAAAGAAAAATTGAATGAATGAGCTTTGCTGATTAGGTTCTTTCTGCTGAGAAGTAGTTCAATAGGTTCTATTACTCCTAGTTCATAGTCCCTGCTGGTGCGCCTACCTTCTGTGGTTGACATTCTTAGGAACTTGTTCAGTAGTTTTTGCCGATCGGTAGAATAGCAGGGAAGAGTCAATTGTGTTGATGAAGTGGTGATTAAGTCAATGTATAAATTTATTTGTTGACAAATCATATAGCTTTTTGATTGTTGATCCACTTCTCAGATTAGCTTAATTCATAAAAAATCGTTCTTCCTTGATGCCAAATTTAGTCCAGCTGTCAAGGCACCTTACAACCCTATGATATGGGTTTGGAAGGCCATCTTTATATTCTTCCCAAATATTTCAACAATCACTTAAAAATATTTCCAACAAAGCAAATGCAATAATCACATTTAGACTTTCTTCTCTCACATTGTGCTTTAGTCAAGAAGGTTCGTTTATATTGAAGGAAGGTACTAATAAAGTATAATTGATAACAAAGGGGTGAACATCTAATGTGGTTTCTAATATGCAAGCCTATGACCACAAGGATGCACTTTGTTCCACTTCGGAACATTATGGAAATTGAAAACCACTTACATATGTCAAGTGCCATTTAATGTGGGTAAAAAACATGTCATTCAATTTATAGTTTCGTTTACCAATCTATGTACAAAGCTGATCATTAATGGCAATCCATGGTGATCTATAAGATTATGTGTTGTTATTGTCTATGATGTTGAAAATAGCTGGTGAGTATCAACCTTGCAAGACAAGGTTGGATTGGTTATCCATTCCTTATCATGCTTAAGAGCTGTTATGGAATTTAGTTATAGTTTTGTCGTGTAGGATAATTGCGAGGGTCTTCCGCTTGTAGAACCAAATAGATCATTATGAAAGGCTTCATCTCAATGCAGGGTTTGGGGCTTTAAAATCTTGGATCTCATGGCTCAAAATATGAAAGATAACTTATGCTGATGTTTGGTGGAGGTGGCATTAAAACAAAATGAACATTAAAACCAACAAATTGGGAAGTCGAATTCTCAATTCAAGTTTGATATTTAACTAGTTAAAACTTACGAATCTTTTGCGTTCTCTATGAAATTGATTTTGAGGTATCAAGAACAGACAGAAGGTTATCAAAATATCAAGAACAAAGATAATTGGGCTGGAATTACAAGGTTGGAGGTGGTAAACATAAGTAAAGAGACAAATTCAAGGAATTACTTACAGCATTCAAAAAAGGACTCTTAGACATAAACTGGTTAAAAGTAATCATATTTCTGATGGGCAATACAACTTTAGGTGCAATTCATCTATCAAATGAACTTTTGAGGCTATGCATAAAACTGTTGTCAAGAGGTGCTTGTGCCTATAGGAGCACCTCCTGCATATGCTTTTGGTTTACCAAAACAATTACGTAGCAATCAGTAATTTACTTCTCCTATCTCTCATTTACTATTTGATTGCCAATTTCTCTTTTATATCATTTTTAGTGATCACACATTAACTCTTACTGGTGAATTTTCTCTATTCCAACAAATGCAGATCCTCCTCAACTTCCCACTCAACCTATTAAACATTATTAGATATTTTGATTGTACCTGTTGAGAAAATGTATATTTGGCCCTAAAGTAACTCAATGAATTAGCTCATGAAATGAGGATTGCCATGGCCTCGTGAGGAGACAACCTGTTATCCCAATTAATATGGGATATTTTTACATCCACATGCCCAGAATTGGGTATTGGAGCATGAACAATATCATGAGCACTCGTCATTAGGTAAACTACGAATGAGGATGGCTTAGCTCTCATATCATGTTAAGAAAATGGACCTTTCGAAACTCATTTTCTCGACCTGTGTGGGATCATTGGCAACTCATTCCCTCAACCATGATACGGAACATGTGTCATAAATAGCATTCTTGTGGATATGAAGGCATGAAAACTTTGAAGATATATGGGTGTCCTAGCGGGAACTATGTATATTCAGAGTCAACTAACAAGACCTTCCTTGGACTTCACACTCCAAATTAGTCATCCATCTTATGTAGTTTTAAGTATTATGAGAAACCTTCTTAGATGAAGTTCCTCCCTATCCTCAACGTCAATCTATCAACCCACCACCTTCATCCTCTACCACTCAAAACAACAAATTCCTGAAAACCTTTTTTCCTTGCTGGCCACAATTCCTTTGTCCCCACTAGTAAGTTCACTAAATCTGTGATGCCTGCATCATTAGCATTATGGCGCTTACATTTGGTATAAAGATGGAAACTTGTGGGAGTAAGTTGGTGATTTGGACGCCAATGGGGAAAGAGATGGTGGAGTATATGCAAATTTTCTTTTTGAACATTGGAGTATATGCATATTTATAGGGCCTGATGCACTTCACCTACTAAAAGATAGCCGTTGCTAACAAGAGGATTGGTGGTCTCATGTGGACATTATAACCTTCTGCGGAAAATTGAAAGGGACAGGTAGAAATGATATATTGGCAAGTGATACAAATGGTTGTTCCATATACTGGAATCCAATTGTCAGCTTATGTATGACTTTTCTAGTTGGTTAGAAGGTGTACTTTATCACAAATGCTTATGAAAGAAACCAAGAATTCGTTGTTTAGTAATTAATTTTTTCGTGTTAATCTTTTAAAAATGTTAGGTTCTAGAATCTAGGGCATTGTGTAATTTATTGTCTTTTCGCTCCTTCAACCACTCTTTTCTTTCACGGGAAAGGAAAATCATTTGTCTGTTAAATGTTGCAGATTTGCTCCATGTTTTCTCTAATATGTCCAGAAACCTGAATTTCATTGAAAATATGCTGCTTCATGGGTGGAAACTGTAAGTGAGTTAAAATCATCAATTTAAAAGTGCCTTAGCATGACTTTTTTTTTTATTTGTAAAATACTTGAAATGTTAATTTGGTGCTGTTTTTGTGTTGTAGGAACCAGAGAGCTAAACCTATTATTATTGATCCTGGTCTTTATTTGTCTAAGAAATCTGAACTTGCCACAACTTCTCAACGACGATCACTACCTACAGCTTTTACATTGTTTACAGGTAAGTTTATTTAACAGTTGGTAATGGACCCAACTATAGTGTCACATGGATTATGTTCTTTACCTGTTATATTCAATTTGCGCTTTTTTCTTGAGTTTTAAAATATGAGAAGCTAATAACCAGAGACACGCACAAACCAAATTTTGATATTATGTTTTTCACTTATATTTTCATGACCTGCCCCGCTGATATGATGATTTACTCTGCATTGTTAAGAGGACTTGGCTTCTAGCCGCAGGATTTCTTTTTTTTTTTTGAAATAATTGAAGCAGGATGAACTTTGAAACTTTTATTCATCTCATTCTTATATCTAGAGTTCTTCTTTTTGATGGTTAGGCTCAGCTTGGGTGGTTTTGACACGCTCTTTTGTGGAGTACTGCATATGGGGATGGGATAACTTTCCAAGAACTCTGCTTATGTACTATGCAAATTTTGTTTCTTCACCAGAAGGTTACTTTCACACAGTAATTTGCAACAAGGAAGAGTTCCGTGGCACAGCAATAGGCCATGATTTGCACTACATTGCTTGGGACACCCCTCCCAAGCAGCATCCTGTTTCACTGACAGTGAAGGATTTCAACAAAATGGTTAATAGCAGTGCACCATTTGCTCGAAAATTCCGTAAGGATGATCCTATCTTAGACAAGATTGACAAAGAATTACTTGGTCGTACACATCGTTTTGCACCAGGAGCATGGTGTAATGGAACCTCAGCTGATGGAGCTGATCCCTGCTCCGTGATAGGAGACGACTCGGTATTTAGGCCTGGTCCTGGAGCCAACAGGTTGCAAGAGTTAATGAACAAACTGCTATCTGAAGATTTTCGTAGTAAACAATGCTCAACTAAGAGTTGAAGATTTACTAACGTTGTTTTCGTCTTGTTCATTGTGTTCTTTACATAACTAATTAAAGAAAATCACAAGTGATTGAGCCTTTTGAGATGTAGTTTTGTCTCATAGGTGAGAGTTCAGATGACCCCAAATTGTACATGTTTTGTATGGATAGATCACAGTTTCAAATGTAAAATTTTGTTCTTTTCTTTTCTCAGTTGGCAATGTTCTTTCAAGATCTGTATAATTACAATGACTTTGTTGATTTTCCTTATGGACAAGTTTATGAATCATTGGATGATTATAGTTGTAGTAGCCAGATGAATCATCTACCGTCAAACTTCTCTATAATGCGATCGTGTGTTGGAATATTTTTCAGATGCTATTGCGGAATATTGTTATAGAGAATATATAATATAACATGAAAAATCGATTCACCCAAAAACATGTATGACTCTTGCTTTGTAATGCAAATCTCACAAACAACACCATCATATTTGCTATACTTAGTGTAATCTCACAAGTTGGTCAGGAAGGGTAGAGTGTATGTTGACATTACTCCAACCTTTTAGAGATAAATAGACTGTTTCTAATAAACCCTCGGCTTAAATGAAAAGCAAATCTTACAACCAACCATACAAAAATAAATATGAAAATTATCCACTGGAAAGTAACCATTCTATTACATTTGTCAATGCATTTTCAGATCCATTCAAACGTCATTTGGAATGAAAGGAAAATACAGATGAGTTAAATTTCTCTTATTGACAGAAGCTTAAAGGCAGAGTTGAGTAGTTTTATACACAGCTTACACTGATAAATCAGCTTGAACTGGAAATTAGTTTCATATATCTTTCAATTATCATTTCAGGTGACAAGTCAGTGAAATACCCTTTCTCTACATCCAAGTTTTCTTGAGATGCCAGTGTCTCAACATGGTTCTGAACGCGATCAGCTCCAATTTGGTTCGGTTCTAGAAGAATGCAAGCTATCTCGGTTGAGTCCTCACCGTGAAACAGGCCTAGAGTTTGCACGGTTGGTAAGCCTCCACCTCGAGCACTCACTCTCTGAGCAATACGTCTTGCAGCTGAGAGATCCGTGGACATTATTGGGATGTTGTACATTGCTACCCATTTATGAGCTCCAATCATCACGACACCTCTAGCACGAGACACCACCTCTGGACCTTCATCAGGTTTGACCGGGACCTGCTCTGGTTGAGCCCACCCTGCCCATTGAATGCCCCTGAAGTTAGGCCGGTAATAGCCTAGCTCCCTCCTTATGGTGTCCAGTGCTTTTCCCATTGGGTGAGCAGCAGCATATAAATAAACAGGTACTGTATTCAGAGGCGAATCAAGAATTTAAAGTCAAGAACGGCGTGCAAAAGTTTTTTCATATATGCACATACTTTGAGCTCTAAAACCGGTTCGTTTTGCATTTTCAAGTCAGTACAACATATCACATGATAGAAAAGAAGAAGTCATTTAAAGTTACAAACTTTTTACTAACCTTGAAATCGGTTTCCAATATCAGCTGCAACCTTTTTAGCAAGCCAAGAAGCTTCATCCAGTGAAGCTCGCGCTAATGGATGAATGAGAATGTCATCCACAACGCCAAGGCGAGGATGTGCACCAGAGTGCTGCTCAAGGTTTATCGCGTCATAGGCTGCAGCAACCATGGCTACGACAGTTTGATGCAAGGGACTATAAATAGGACAGCCTGTGCTGTCATGAATAACATATGATACAAGAGTATAGTTCACACGATTGTAATCACGATCCTGAAATTTGTTAATAATAACTGTTTCCGGATCAAGTTTGGCAGCACGCTCAATAGGTTCAAGAGCTTCTCTGTTGCGTGATTCGGATATGTACAGCTTGCAGCAGAGCAGCATTGATTGTGTTATACTTTTCTTCTTGTCCTAACAAATAATGACACTAAGCATCAATTCAAGGTGATATAGTGAGTAGCACAATTAGGTTGACTATACTCAGAGGCGATTCCAGGATTTGTAGAACGTGAGAATTGATCCCTAGTCTTCTAGGTAAATATATATATATATATAAAATATCTAGTTTTACGAACGTATCACAGGTTCACATGCCCAATATTTTAGCCTTGAATTTGCCCTTGCTCCTATTGAAATGGCATGGTTGCATGCCACAGTTCTGTTTAGTATCATTTTTTTCTTGTATTTGTAGTGTTCATGTTATAGTTTTTTTCACATGATTAATTGTGATGACTTGTGAGTCCACCACGAGCCAAGAGATACACGACGTTTACGTGAAAACCTCCTTGCTCAAGGGAGTGAAACCACGACCTACCATATTAGGATTTCACCAACAACTTTACTAAAACACAAGCAACAATTTGATTGCAAACTCTTGTAATCGTAGAAATAAATCTCTTGATCTCTTCCCTCTCGTAACAACTCTATTACAAGACCTTAATGCAATAGCTTTATCGCACTTTAACTAAACCAACTAACTCTAGTTGATAGAAACTCCGAAAAAGCATTTTCCACAAAGATATACATTTTCATTTTCAAGAATTTTAGAACATAGCAAAACCTTAATATATTTATTAAACTTCATGTCCGATTAAACTACATCACATAAATTATAACGAAGATGGCCAATGCATTTTATGGATAATTCAACCCATTATTTAAAGGGATGTGATTGGGCTACTTGGATATTTTGAGGCCCAAATATTAAAGGTTCAGACAAACGAGAATCACGTGTCTAAGAAAAAATAGTTCTAGAAAGTGGACACGTGTTGTCTTGTCCCTATTTTATTTTTATTTTTTGTACTACTATTATACACAGATATAGAAAAATAAAATACAAAAAAATGCACAATGCTAGTACAATATAATGTGACTCATTGAGTAAATATCCAGAGAAATCTTATCCTTTAGCAATTTTTATATTGGAATATACAAATTATAATGAACCAACAAAATAAAAAAAGTTTTTATCATTTCGTTCAAAAGTTTAAGCGGTTAGAGATCACATTTTTATTAAATAAGATATTTATGCACTTCAACATGCTACTAGAGTAAATAGATGTTGTGAGCGAATTTTACTATTACTCAAATTTAAAAGAATTTTCACATATTTGACACTACGAAATGACTACACACTTTAACATACTACACAAAAATTGAGGAAAAATTGCAAAATAGTTGATTCGAACACCACGATTAAGTCGAAAAATATGAAGCAAAAGTGATGAGAGCCAAATGAAAAGAGAAAATTTACAGAATGAAGAAATGTTTATATCTCTTTAAGAGGGAGAGTTTTTACCTTGCACTCTGAGTTGGAATCCATTTTTTTCTTCTTCTTAGTGCTTGTGTTTCTCTTCTAATTTTGTGTATGTTTTGTTGATGATGATTTCTTTTTCGTTTTTTTTCTTTTTTTTTTTTTTAGAGAAAAAATGAATTGAGAGGAGGAAGGAAGGTGTTATATATATAGTATTATATATAAGAGGAGTCTATTTCTTGGAGCTAATTTTGGGGTTTATTGACTAAGCAATGATGGGGACACATTACAAATCAAATGTCACACTACCACTAAATAATACTTTTTCGTCATAATTTATGTGACACTATTTAATTAATGATGAGATTTATCATAAATTAAATATTATGATACTAATAAATTATTTTTTAAGTGATACTATCTAATTAATAAACACTTTAAATTTGTGATCTATCTGTGTAGTTATAAATCATTTCAATAGGATAAAAGAGAAATATTCAATTGTAGAAAGATTGTACTTTTTTAGAACGAATAAAAAAAAAAAACGTCCGTCAAATAAATTGTGACATATATAAAGAAATACTCTAATATTTTTTATTTTTTAATCTATTATTTTTAACAATTCTTTAATTTTGGATTTTCAGTTAACAATTTAAAATCATAGAATTAAAGAACATTTTATAACATATATTTTCCATATCTTTAATTTAATTTTATTGGAATTTAATTTTTTTATTTTTATAAAGGTTATATTAAATTAAAATTAGATGAATAAATTAAAACGGATAAGTTATAAATTTTCTTATATTAATAGTCCATGAGCCTATATGCCTAATCCTAATTCCAACATCCAAACAACAAAATAAATAAATAAATAAACGGTTGGCTACACATGGTATGTTTAAAACCGTTTTCAGAAATAAAATAAAGTTTGTCACACATCATCTTTTGTTTTTACTTGTAAATGTGTCGTCGTCTTATTTAAAAACTTAAAATTATTTAAAATATAATAATTTTTATTTTATTTAATATGTGTCCATCTTTATGTGTGGTTTGAGTTAAGCACCTCAATATTTTTTTTTTGGTTTAAGTCATACATAAATCTTTATGGAATAATTTTATTTTATTTAATATGTGTCTATCTTTATGTGTGGTTTGAGTTAAATACCTCAATTTTTTTTTTTGGTTTAAGTCATACATAATTTTTTAAAATTGTCTATATATTTCATTTAGAACCTTAATTAAGATTATTATCTATTGTGCACTTAAACTATTTAAAATTATACTCATTAAACACAAAACACTGATATGATAAAAAAAAGTGTTTTTCACTTCCTATGTGCACGTTAAAGTTTTTGACATGCTGTTCTATTTTTACTTATTCAAAAAAACTTACATTTTTTCTTCTTTAATTGACACTTTACATTTAAATAAATTTAAATAAATTTTTAATATTTTTAAAAATAATTTTCTTAAGTCAAAAAAGAAAGACCCCCCCCCCCCTCTTCAAGTCATCTTTTTTCCCAAATTTAAATTTTCAAACACAGCTAAAGAATCTCCATTTTTTTTTTATTTTTTTTATTTTCTATTTCTTCACATTCATTAAAAAACTTTTGAATCAAGTAATTAAACTTACAAGAAAAATAGCGAAAGTAGATTTTTGAACATTGAGATAAAAAAGTAAATCGAGGTTTCATCTCCATTTTCGATCACCTTAAAATAAATATTACAATTCAAATAAAATTATAAATCCACTAAACTTGTCAAAAATAATATCGAATAATTCGCTAAATTAATTTAGGTCCTCTTGATTTCTCCTTACAATTGATTTTTTAAGATTATTAACCATTGACAAACTTCCTTATTCATTACTCTTGTACCAACTCTTTGAATATTTTTCTCTATCAAATATTAGAAATGAAAAATAATTTTCGATAAGATCAATTTGGATCGTTTCGATTTTACCTTTGCAATCGATTTCCGAATGAGTAACCATTAACAAACTTCTTCATCACTATTGTATCAATCTCTTTAAATATCTTTCTCTCTCACATAGTAGGAATGAAAAATATATTTTTTTAAAAAATCAAATCAGCAATTAGAAAGGTTTTTGTTGTTTAAGAAAAAAATTAATGAGAAGAAGATAAAGAAGAAAGGGGGTTGGGTAGGGTGGGGATTGAGTAAAATTGATTGTCATTTCATTTGTTTTTATTAAGAAATAGATATAAGTTTTTTTTTGAAATAATTATCATTCTTTTTAACATAAAAGTAATAATCTATAGTTGTTGGGGTCAAATTACACATGTCCTATTTTAATTAGTTATTTTTGTCACATCAGAGCAACTATATCTCACATACTTTATCTTTTTTACTCATTATCGAAAAAGGTCTAATAGGAACTGATTTTGAATAAATAAAAGTGTTCAATGAGTACTAGTCTTAGTTGATGTGTCTATGTGAATTATGCGGATAATTTTAAGGGCCGCAGATGACTTAAGCTTTTTTTTTTTTAAAATAAATGACAAGGATTATTGAATTCATGTGACTATTTTATTTATTTTTATTTTTCATATTTTTTACTTTTCCAGAGCTATATTATACAAATTTTAATTAATATTTTGAGTTATATATTTTTATCCTATTAGTATGAGAAGAATTTTGTATAGTTTTGAAATATTTGAATTAAATGTTAAATTAATCTAATTTCATATAGCTTTAAAAATTAGTCAATTTAATTTTTGAAAAATGAAACATGATAAGTAAAAAAAATAGGATAGAAGTGAGTGTTACGCAAGAAACATTTTAAATGTGATCTCATTTCGATAAAATATATAAAAGAAAAACATACATATAAAATAAAAGTTTTAAAAAATTAAAAAGAAATGGATCTCATTTTGATAAAATAATTCACACTTGGGGGGAGAAGAGTTTGGTTGCTTCTAAAACTAGATTTAAGAGTATATTAAAATAGGCTACTAAATTATTATTATTTTATCCAGCTGCCCCTTTATTAATTAGTAATATTATTATTCAAGCAACAATTCAATTAAGAAATCCATGATTTAGGGCAGTCTATTAGTTTTCAAATACTGATGGAAATTAAAATATTGAATACAACCAAAAACACGTAGTGAATCAATTACGTAATTAACGAGTAATAAGGAGCATTAAAAAAATCCTCTTTTTGTCCATTTTTATTTATATTTAACGCAAAGTAATGATTTATTTAGTTTTTTGAACTCTATAATCACGCAATAATTAATAAAGATAGACGGTATAAAAAAAAGAAGAAATGTAAAGATAAGGAATCATAATCCTTTTTTTTTCTTCAATAAATGGTAATTCATCAATTTTTTTTTATAATTTTTTTGAATTCTACAATCACATAATAAATAATAAAGTCGCTTTACATAGGGTTGCTTTATCTCACTCACCCCCACCCCTAAAGGGAAAAATTCAATACAATGACTCGAGATTGATCTAAATTAATAATGCGTTATGACTATTATTGGATTCGTTTAACCTCATAAAGTAATATCTATTCGTTTATTAAATGTAGTTAGTGAATATTTTCGAAATTCCATCCCACGTAACATATTTAAGTCACGTTTTCTAGTTTGTGACTTGCAGGGTACTCAGTCTACCGTTGGAAAAATATCATCTCAAAATCTTGATAAAAGATATTGTTGAAGAAAGTGAAGGCTCAATTTTGTGATATCAGAACATCAAAATTTATAAATTGTACACAAGGACAATAAGATATAAATGAATTGACAAGGCAATGACTAGGACTAACCAGAAAACAACATTATCTATTATTTATTCCAACTTTATGACAAACTCATTTTCTAATAAGACAATCACATCTACACTATTGTTTTTTTGAATTTTATATTTAAATTATCTTTCTTTCTCACACGAATAAGTGATAGTTTAAGTATCTCTTTTCTCTTATCAAAATTCATAAAATTCAAATATTAGCTCCGTCGCTAGACTTAGGGATGACAGTTAGGTGGGGCATATGCGCAGCGGAGTGGGTTTAAGGCTATGTGGGGCAGGTCAGATGCGGAGCGGGTTGAAGTGAGCTTTTTTAAAGTTGATATGTGTGAGTTGGGGGGGAGGGGTTATATATGTGATTTTACGTGGATTCAAATTTAATTTTAACGTTTACATGTTATAGAGTGATAGAACATTATTTATTAAGATAATTTTATTAAAACTATTAAAAAATTCAAAATAATACAATTTCTTGCTTGTTTTCTAGTTGACCTATAAAAAATAAAATTTTAAATCACTATCCTATTAAATTAATACAACTTAATAAAAAAAATGAATATATTTTTTAGTATCAAATATAACTAGAAAAAGAAGATACTAAAAAATTATGCAAAGCGGATTAATGCAGGACGGGGCAAATTAAAAATTTTGCGAGTTAAACTCAATCTGCACCGCCTCTGCCCTACATTATTGCCATCCCTAGATGGACTTCTCAAGATAGATGTCTTTATGTATATATGGAGAGAATCCTTAAAACAATGAGCATTAAGATTACAAAAGTTGGATATACAATAAGAATGTTTCAGAAATGTAGTATGAGCACAATATTGTGTGCTATGACCAAATGTGAAAAAAATATATTCAAGATTTTACAAACAAACATATATTGCTTAGTTCTGGAGGCTAGAGTTCAAGGTCAAATGCTCCAAAAATCATGGCAAAATGCGCGAAAAGAGAGAAGGAAAATAGGAACGACGGATGGAACAATTTTTTCCTATAGCTTCTCTAGTCAGAATGTTGAACTAGTTTCAAGTAACTTTGGATTATTTTTTCTTCTGAGAGATCAGTATAGTATCCTTTCCCCACAGAAATACCTTCTTCCATAGCAAGTCGCTCAACTTCAAGCTGCACTTGGTTACCACCAATTCTAGTAGGTTCCAGTAAGTTGCAAGCAACTTCAATTGTCCCACCTCCGTGAGTTAACGCCATGGATTGAACTGATGGAAGTCCACCTCCTCTGCCACTGACTCTCTTTGCAATTTTACGAACAATGGATATGTCATTTGTGAAGACTGGAATGTTATAGTTGTCAACCCACCTTGTAGCTCCAATTGTAATAACACCTTTTGCTTGAGTCGCGTGAGGAGGACCCTCGTCAGGCTTTAGTTGCAACATCTCTAATTTTGTCCCACCTATCCACTGGTTCTCACTTGAATTAGGATGGAAATATCCCAACTCCCTTCTGATTGAATCAAGTGACCTTCCCTCTTGCTGTGCTGCTCCATATAAGAAGGTTGGAACTGCAGTCTACGTTTAAGACCACTTTTAGTGACATTAAAATGAATAAAAAGCAGTAAAAACTTTGACAACTTAAAGCACAACTTCGTCCTAATACCATGTAATGGATTTTGTCGACACATAGCAAAATGCAACAAACACACAAAGTAATTGTATTCAAAGAACGTAAACAGCACTTAGTCAAAGGCTATGATGGTAGGCATTAGAGGTTATCTCCACAATTTAGTAACATCATGCTTAATATCAGATCTTCTCCAGGAGATACAAAAATGATAAAGGAACTTGCCTTTAGCAATAGCTTTTGTATAATGATTTGATCCATCAAAGGCTCAAAGCTGGTCCACTAGATCTCAAGTTTATGTATACCTTGGCATGTGATATGAGAGAAATGCAAGCTAGCAATTATTTACAAACATCCTTAGTAGCACTCAACTAAAGGGTATGATGGTACACCTTTTTTTTCTATGATGGCAAATCCTTGTCCGTCATATTTTCTGGCTTCTTCTCCTTTCATTTTAGTGCCATATCTTGAATTAGGATAGCCTCCATCATTGCCACATTCCGAAGTTTGCACTTCAGTACAAAATTAGAGTAAATACTCTAATTAATCCCCAAAACCTCACAAGATCACTCCAAAGAAAGGTTCAACAAGTGTTTCCCAACATTTACTCTCTTACCAAAAAAAAAAAAAGGGTCATTCTCTTTGAAACAGACTAAAAGGGAAACTAAACCATTCTTTTTGAACCAGAGAAAGTATCATTTTAAATCTCTCAAATGAGGTTTTACGTGAAGTACCTGCAGAAACCACTACCAAAGGCATGTGGTAAAAACTAAGAACCTTGTATATGAAGAGGACAGTGGAAAACAGACTTTACCTAAAGCAAAAGTTTTACATATTTTGTATGGTTGAGGGTGCGTCTATACTCTTACATCTTGATGCATTTGATTCCATTCTTATGGATTTGAGTAATATCGATGCTTAAGTTAATGATGAGGATCAAGTTGTCTTATTACTTATTTCCTTACCCAAATCATTTAAGCATATTAGAGATACTACACTTTACCGGAAAATCAAATCTATATTAAAATCAAAAGAACAGATAGATACAGATATCTGGGGAAGTAGTGTAATTCATGGGAAGGCTTAGTTGTAAAAGGTGATATAATAAGAAAGAATCCAGTAGGGAGAGGTCTATATCAAGGTCAAAGTTCAGATACAGAAATGTGGGGCGCAAATATTGTCATAAAAAAAAATTGTCATAAGAAAGATCATATTATTTCTGAATGCTATAAGTTGAAAAACAAAGAAGAGCATTAAGAAAACAAAAATGAGCATCAAAATATTGACCCCGCTGAAGCAAGTGTAGCTGTTGATGAGTCTGACAGAGCAATATTTTTAGCTACTAGTAATAGTTTTAAATCTAACGATGAGTGGATTTTTAGATCGGGGTTGTTCTTATCATATGTGTCCCAAAAGGATTTATTTACCATATACGAATATGTTGGAGGTGGAGTTGTCTTGATGGGAAACAATGCTCCCTGCTAAGTTTTTGGTAAATGTACAATTCAAATCAGAATGTACGATGGTGTGGTAAGAACTCTCACTGATGTTATATATGTTCCTGACTTAAAGATCATCTCATTGGGCACTCTAGAATCTCTTGGGTGCAAATACGCAGGTGAAGGTGGACTTATGAAAATATCTATAGCCTATAGGTGTCCTGGTGATAGTGAAAGAACACAGATCTGGTACGTTGTACACTTTGTTGGGAGCCACTATCGCAGGTGTTGTTACAGTTTCTACCCAATCTGATTCCGACATCAGTACATCACCAAATTCTGGCATATGCAATTGGGGCATATGAGTGAGAAAGGTCTTCCATCCTCAGAAAGAGGTCTTCTGTGTGGACAAAGTACCGGGAACATGGAGTTCTCCGAACACAGTGTGTTCGGGAAGCAGAAAAGAGTTAGCTTTAAATTTCCAGCAATTCATCGAACAAAAGGTACTTTGGACTACATTCATTCAGATCTTTGGGGTCCTTCACGTACCCCGTCAAAAGGTGGTGCCAGGTATATGTTAACTTTCTTGATGATTATTCAAGAAAAGTTTGGGTTTATTTCCTGAAAAACAAAAGTGATGTTTTCTTAACTTTCAAACAATGGGAAGTTTTGATTGAGAAACAAACAGGAAAACAGGTCAAGCGGTTTAGAACAGATAATGGCTTGCAATTTCGTAATAATGAGCTCTTTCTAGGAGTACGAAACAAGACAATCTTGTGATAAGCCTATTGTTATTGTTAAATGATTTAATTGATTAGAGGTAGTTATCTACAAGGTGTCAAAATTCATTTTCTACTAGATCTTAAGCTTATTTAGAGCTCTGCATGTAATCTCGCCCCATCTTTGCAGTGGTTTAATTGAAGTTTCAATAATGGCACTAATGATGGAATGCCAAAGAGAACCATACATATCAGCCATGCTTGCCTCACACTAGTCAGAAGTCAAAACATCTTAAAGGAAAGTTTGGGAAAGAGATAAATTAAGCTCTGGAAAATGTTGATTGAAATAAGGTAATTATTTTTGATGAAGATGAAATAAGGCAATTGTATTAAACTCTTCTATTACATTTTGAAAAAACCACTAGGTAGAAGATTATCCTATGAATGAAAGCGAGCATGGAAGTGGTGAAGCAACTTCTTTACATCATATGGAAAATTGACTAATGAAGAATTGTGATTCACTTAACACAGAATAATCAGCTATAGGCACCAAACACCATCCCAGTAGTAGCTTTTCTCATGTGTCTCTTTCAAATGTAAGACCTATATACCACTCAACAAGCTGATTTCAAGTCCATAGCAGCATATATTAGTCACAAATATACGTCGATTAGTTTCATCAAGCCTTCCCTATTCACTGTTCCAAACTTTATCTTCAATTTATATATAACTTTAAGCCTTCCTAATTCATGTGTAATTTTTCACTTTTGTGTTACAATTGCCATCTTTTGGAGCAGCCTTTAGAAAAATGAGTGAACTTTAGACCACAAAAAAAAGTGAATTAGTGACCAATGCAACACTCCTAAATGTGAAAAACAGTCATTTATTTGTCCTTTATCTTTATACCATTGAACAATGAACAAGCATAGATGAAACACGATCAATACCTCTCTATTATAGCAACATTCAGAAATTAAAGATAAACAAACCTTAAAATTGACTATGGTTCCTCCATGGTTTCAAATCAAAACACAATAAGTACTAATTATCATACGCTCCATATCATATTAATCACATACTTTTGCAACTCTTTTTTATCAATATTATGATTAAAGGTTTTGAGAAGGAGAAAGAGTGGTTACAACTTAAAATAAGAGAAGGAAATTCATCAACTACTCTAAGTATCCATGTTATTGATCTTCCTGTTAATGCAAAACAAAGACTCAATCTTTTTTAGAGCAATTTCACTTCCAAGGGGCATAAGTCAAGTGGGACTACAAAAATATTCAAAAGACTCACAAGATTTTAGGTCAACTTGCGCTCTCAAATAATTCCATGGGTACATGCTAACTCCCACCAGCACAAGTACCCACCAACTATGTCCACCAAGCCAGACAGATGGAAAGAAATCACGATTTGGCCTCCGCTAAAATTTGAACCTTCACACCTCATTATTCTCAACCCCACTTCATTGATCACTTGGACACAACCTTGGGTGCCATAAAATTAATCTTACTACTAATGCAAGAAGTCAATCTTTCTAGCTACAATAAAAGCCAAACATACAATAAGCTTATCTATTTATGCAAAACAAAGACTCAATCTTTTTTAGAGCAATTTCACTTCCAAGGGGCATATGTCAAGTGGGACTATAACTTTTTTTTTGAAAGACTCACAAGATTTTGGGTCAACTTGTGCTCTCGACTAATTCTAGTATTACACGGGTACATGCTAACTTCAACTATCACAAGTACCCACCCAACTATGTCCACCAAGCCAGACAGATGGAAAGAAATCACGTTTTTGTCTCCATTCTCCCCTAAAATTTGAACCTTCAAACCTCATGATTCTCAACCCCACTTTATTGATCATTTGGAGGCAACCTTCGGTGCCATAACTTAATCTTACTACTAATGCAAAAATTCAATCTTTCTAGCTACAATAAAAGCCAAACATACAATAAGCTTATCTACATATGCAAAACAACAAGATTCACTCTTTTGTAGCTACAATATGTGTACAGAGTTAGTACACGTGAAATTAATCGAGATGCACACAAGCTAGTCCGTACACCACAATTATGAAAAAAAGAAAAACATCATTTATAAGGGGTGTGTGTTGATATGACTAAAAATATAAAAAACAAACCTTTAAGATTAGAACCAACTTCAAATGCCAAAGACTTAGCAGTGTCAGCAATCATGTCCAAAGAAGTTGTACCCAAGGGATGAAAACAGATATGGTCCACAACCCCAAGCCTAGGATGAGTCCCACAATGTTCTTGGAGATCAATTGTCTCAAATGCAGCTTTCACCATAGCAAAAGATGCATTCTTTAAGGGCAAGGAACAAGACCCAGATGAAGAATTGGGAGAAATTTTGGAAACAAGGGTATATCCAACTCTGTTGTAAATCTCATCTTCAAATTTGTTGATAATGGGGGATTCTGGAAACAATTTAGCAGCTTTTTCAATTGATTCAAGAGCTCCCCTGTTTCTGCTTTCTGATATGTACACTTTGCAACAAGCCAACATCAATTTCAGCATTTTCTTGTTCTTGAGATTAAATTTTTTTGGTCGAGTGTAAGAAAAAAATTGAGCGGTTATGGAACATTCATTTCTACACCACATGAACAATTTTGAGATTATTTGGAGTTTGGGCCAGTGATCTATTTTATCAATTGGGCTTTAATAGTTGTCCAAGCCCATCCTTTTTTGAAGCCCATCTTGTAAATATAGTTAATTTGAATATTGAAAAATTAGTTAAGTTAGTACCTTTTTAAATAAATAATTACTAGTTTTAGCGATATTTTATTTATTACTATAATTTCTAGAAGTATATATCAATATTACGATAAATATGCACTATGTATTACAAGTGTTTTATGCATGTTATATATGTATTATAAGTGTTTTAAAATATATTATATTTATTTTAAAAATTGATACAATATATCATAAGTGTATTAAAATGTATGAAAAATATATATGTATCAACAATATTTATACTATATGTGTTATTTTTTAATAAATTATTCCAGTGAAAAAATGTTATTTTTATAAATAGTAAATATATTTTTAATATAATATATTTATGTATGTTTCCTATATCGAAAGAAATGTGCAAATAGACAAATTAACAATTTCACCTTCAATGTTTTGATTAAAAAAATAACAATTTCAGCTTCAAAACTATTCAACATTATTATTTTTTTCCAAAATATTCCTACCTATTGGAGTTCGAAACTTTTACACGTGATAATCCAATACAATGAATTAGAATTTAAAAAATTGTAAGTTTAAAATACGTAGTTTTAGCTGTAGAAAAAATTTATGGAGCTTGAATTGTCTTGTCTCTCTTGGCGTTTGAACTATACATTTGAAACTCCAAATATATTGTGTTTGAGTTTTTTTCATGTTGGAGCTAGAATTTTTTTTCAAAATTTTATTTTTGCTTTAAAAATCATTTTGAATAATAGCTAAAAATTAATAAGCATTAACTTAGCTTTTACCTTTTTGTCATGACTCATGAGCAACGTATGGATATTATATCCAATAGAGGTCAATTCGTTTGGGATAGTAACAAATAATATATTCATTATAACTTCATAAGAGGAGTCTGAAAAGCGAGAATTAGAGAATAGTTCAATGGATTTATTCTTAGGAGTGAAGCTAGGCTTTTGTATCAGATCTGTTTGGTTCTACTCAATCATACTGCAATTACATAATGCTTATTAATAAAGGGTCAAACAACATAATTGAGACTGATTGCTTGTTGCTAAATATAAGGCCAAACCTTTTGACCTATAGTTCACTGCAAAAAATACCAAGGATTATGGACACTTTGAAAATACGCGCAAAAGTTTTTTCAATTTTGAATTCAAAGTATCTAATAAGAATACTTTATCATGTGTTCAGATGCTCAATTGAAATAAGTAGTAGTCAAATTTATATGAAACTTACTAACAAATTTGATAGGTGATCGATGTATTAAGCATATTGTATGTCTCAAAGATACATGTTATGCAACGGACATAAATATTCGACAACTTGTTTAAGATTGAAACATGATTATTATATTCAGTTTCTTACGTGCACATCAAATAAATTATTAGAAAATTATAGTTTTTCCATCTTTTCGCTCTCACATCTTGGAGAGACAAAACTTTGTGCGGAGTAAAAACAACTGCTTTGCGTGGTTTCAAATAGGAAAATCTAGTCAATTCCACAACAAAATATCTAGTATAATCCCACATACGAGACCTGAGGAGGGTATAATATATCCAATATAATCCCACTAGTGTGACCTGGGGAGCATAGAGTGTAAGCGAAGTAAGCAAGTAGAGAAGTTATTTCTGATAGACCCTCCACTCGAGGAAAAAATAAGCGGAATTAAAAATATCAGAGCAAAATACTATAGGAAGCATGACAAAGCATTCTCGAGAAAGGAGCAGTAACTACAAAAACAAAAATTGTACAGTCACCATGCGATGCACATGTTTCCTTCAAACTCTCTACTCTTTCTTAGCTCCTCATAGATCAGAACTACAAATTTATGTGTCTCTTCTGCATGTAGAGAGAGAGAAAGAGGAAGCAGTTTGAGAACCATTTTGAGATGACAAGCAGCACTCAAGCTGTGAAACATTAATCTAAAAATTTACTAAAGACAGTCAAGTGAAGAGTTAGGTTACTCACAACTCTTCACACATCTCCTGAAGGACATAAGATAAAGCAAAAGCATGAAAAGGAACCTGCACAGTCAAAACACTGGAAGATCATATGGAGTTGTGCTGCTGCTCGCATTTGGTGCTGCCGTATTTGGAATTATGACTCTCCACAAGCTCAGGGACAGGCGCGTCTGCAACCTCTTTGTCAAGGAGAAAGAACGTGAACTCGATGGCCTTAAACTCCTCTTGCAGGTTCCTCTCTCTCCTATGTGCGCGCTGAATGAAAAAAAGAAATCTTGTCCATGTCTAACAATCTATTTACATGCAAAATCAGGAAACAATACTTCCGAATAGACTTCTGTTGTTCGACTTATTTTGATAAAGTATGCCAGGAATTACACTTGAAACCATATCTGCCTCTAAAAAGAACAACTAACTGAAAGAGTACATGTTGCTTAACGGGGTTAAAATAAACGGTTTTATAACAATTTTCCGGGAAAATCTGATGTTAAATCAGATCAGGTGACAAATATCACAGACCCTAGATGTTAAATCAATCATTGAATGAACAAAAGTGCATTTTGATTTCATAAAGGGAAAAGATGGATGATAAATTTGTAAATCTACTGTTTAACAGCTAATTGTACAAAGTAATCTATATCAGTAGGGTTTTTCAATGAAACTAATAACAATAGGCATTGTCTTCTGCCACCATTAGCATAATTTTGTGTTTATTATGCTACTCAAGCTAACGTTATTTGTCACCTGTGACAGAAAGAAAGAGAACAGGCAAAAGAAACCAGAAGGCAGATGGAGGACATGAAATCCAATATACACTGGCTTGGTACGCAGAAAACGGATCTTGACATTAAGTTATCAGAGATGAAGTCAACAATCTCTTCCCTAAAAGAAGAACAAAGAACAATTGAAGTTACTCTTGAGGAAAAACAGAGTGAGATTAAGATGCTTAGGGAAAAACAGATGGAAACAAAGTCCGATGATTCCCAGGTTACACTACTTTCTGAAACTTTAAGACAGAAAGAAGCTGAAATTGAGGATTTAAAACACCGTCTTGAATTTTCACCAACAAAGGTCTTGTCAGTAAGTGCAGATCACCCATCAAATCCAGCAACAAATTTCACCGCTGAGGCTGCTGGAAGAAGAGGCAACAGTCGAAGAAGAAGTGGAGAATTGCATGAATCCATCAAAATAGAAGACCAGGAAAATTCAGTAAAAGAGACAGACAACAAGGCCAATGAAGCTATACATTACAAAAAGAAGGAACTCACTGGAGAAGGTGAAAACACGGGAAAAACTGGGGAGAGATTTGACAACGTGAAACGGAAAGCTGGATACGGGCAGTCTAAGCAGCTGGCAACTTCTCAAAAAGATGTTCCAAGTAGCATCACCACCATTTTTCAAACTAATAAAGGCCAAATACAAAACACTGACAATCATAACAATAAGGAAGAATCTTACCTACATGAGAAAACGTACACCAGTGACAAAGCATCTAAGGAAAATGAGCATGATAGAAATCAAGTGCAAAAGCAAAACACTGAAGTTGGAACAAATGACAAAGGAGTGACTAAGATAGAAATGCAAAAGAATTCAAACAGCAGAGGAACAAAAAGAGTGAGCAAGGACCGCATGAGAACCACAAGAGGTAAGAGACGGCAAATAATTGCTAAGCACCAAGTAGATGAAAGTGGCATGCATCTGGAAAGTCGTGGAATTGCTAGCATGAGAAACAGAAAATTCTTGAAAGTAAGAACGGGAACTGAAAGGGTCGCGAGGGTTGGAGGCACTATACTGGAAATAACGGACCATCAGAAAGACAACGACATGGACATGGACATGAGGAAGAAATCTGACGAGGAGGATTACGGGATAGAAATGACCAAAAAAATTCAACAAGGTGAAGATTCAGCATTACAAAACAATAACCAGATAAGGTCAGAACAAGGAGCAAATCCAGATACAGGGAGATATAGAATGCGAGATGTTGGCGCAAATCATGATGATAGTCCACCTGGTAAGACACGGCCAAACCCTAACAATTTTGCAGATGCAGAGGAAGGGAACCAAGATGTCATGAATCATGACATGACTCAGAAGATTGAGAAAGAGCAGGAAAGAGAAGTCAGCAACAAAGAGACTGAGCTGCTCCACAGTTCTCAAGAAGAAGGGTTCGCAAATACAGCTCTTTCAAAGAAGAGTAGCATCACAGAAGAGGCCAGAAATCAAAAGGCAGATGAAGTAGTACAATTAGAGGAAATAATCAGCACCATCAGAGAAGATACAGAGCCAAGGCAAGCTCAAAATCTTTCAAATTCTTCTGAACATGTGACAATTGCTGAAAGGGATGTCAAAGAAGATGACAACCAAGAGGTTGACTATTATCAGGAACCAAAAGAAGCGGAAGATCATTCGGGAGGATCACAAGATTCCAGAAATCAAAAACCAGATAACACTGCACGAATGGAAGGAGAAACCGACAGAGTCAGAGAAGATAGAGACCAAAAGCATGCGCTCCATCTTCATTATCCTTCCAACCATGTAAGAACTGCTGAAAGGGATTTAAGAGACGATTACCTTGAAGTTGAGAATGATAAGAACACAGAAGAAGAGGTAAGCAATACGACAAGCTCTGCTGCCAGCTTGGGAGAGGAGGGAGAAGATGGTGACCGCAACGATGAGGTCTGAACTTTAGTCTAACAGCAGTGCAAGAAAGTGTTATCATTATGCTTCATTTAGATCAGTGAAAGTATTCATAACTAAGCTAGCTTAGGGAAATACTTCCATTTCTATCCCCAGCTGTTAAGTTTAGGCATTTGTTGCTTCCATTCACTAATTAATTTATGTCTTTTCTAAACAATTCAATGTCCCGGCCCACACACTCATCCCTCTGATCAAAACCACATACACACGAAAAAGAACTGATGCCCTCAAATAGATATTGGAAAAGGAAAATAAAAAAAAGCATAACCAGGTACTATAAAATAGAGCAAATGAAGAAGGAAGTCTCCTCAAGTTCACTGGGTAAAGGCAAAATTGAGGCATTTAACTTTTAGACCCACATGGTTTTGGAAGACAAGTAAATGGTAAGAATACAGATGGAAACTAAAACACCGTACGAATGTCTCATAACTGTCATTAGATATTTACAGATTGCATGACATTCAAACTACGGGGTCTGGAATCCATGTGTAATTGAGACACTGCATTAGCAAGACGAAGATATCCAAGAGAAGTCAATGGGCAGAACCATTTCGTATATTGTTACAATATTAGGAGAACTGCACTGTACCTGTGAACCAAGTTTTGTCTACGAGTAACTAGCTCAACAACTCTAATTGTCATTTATAACAACAGGATGAAGTCAATACAAAGAAAAGAAAGGAACTTATGTCATGTCCGCCTATTGGATTATTAGAGAGAAACCTTGAGACCTAGGACTTGAGAAATTCTCAACCATGGGATAACGCCCTGTGAATTCACACCTTACTGAGCTGCTTGCACCAATGTCTGCAAAAATAAGAAATAAATACGAAGTGTATGTCATTACTCACGATCAAAGAAGGTTCCCCTTCCTAGGAAAGAAAGAAGGATTTACAAATGAATTGATTACTTTTCAGCATATAATAGCTTTCAGAAAAAATAGGCAGCAACTATTTCTAGTAGCAACTATTAATGCTCCACCCCCATCCCCACCCCAAAAAAAGGCATATTATACTCTCCGTCCCAATTGATAGCACACTCATTCTAATTTGTGTACTAATACCATTCTACTAATATCAGCACCTTGTACTCCTGTCACAAGTTTCAAAAAATCAAATTCATTTCACAAATCAAATTTGAATTATGATGTCAGTTCTTTTAATAATCAAACTAACTTTCTTACCACTTCCACTTTAATATTTTCTTCAACTAATATATATTACAATACTCAAATTATGTCTTAGACTCTGCATTTAGCAAATGTGAGACATAATACAGCTTCAATCATATAGTGTGACATAAAATATGACCGAGGTACCAGCAACAAATCTGTAACCCTACATTAGTTTTTTTTTTTTTTTTAATGGGGAAAAACATTAGTTTTTTTAAATAGGATATGAGGAAAAAAATTAGTAAGACATGTCCCTTTCTGTTCAGTATCTTATAGAAACACTGCCTTTGGGGAATTGTTTCCTAAAACTAAAAACAAATATACCAGCAAAAGTTTCAAGTCTTAACACTTATACTAAATGGCCCTTAATCTTTCTTTTCTACTGGTTCACTAAAAGCCTCTTACTATTTTTCAAGAAGTCATTGAATTGAATGTCTACTCTGTTTCATTCAGTTAATCAAATGACATTGAAACTAGAATAGTCATTCAATCTGAAAGTCATTCCTTTTTTTTCGATACATCAGTTGAAAGGCATTCCTTAAGAAGCACTGTTGTTAGAAGAGAATCAATGTCAAACAAGACCTCTTTTTACTTTCTGAGAACTCATATGAAAGTTGAACGAAAAAAAAATTAGATAAAGAATGAGAAGAATATGGATGCTAGCTAGAACACCCTCGTCATCAGGTGAAAAAAAATCAAGTCACTGCTTTCAGGAATCTATACAAGAAATGCAGGATCCTGTTTTCCTCAATCTAATAATGCTTAAATAACCTTTTCACCATGCCATCCGACAGTATAAGATTTCCATATTTGGTCTTCAGTAATGCCTGCCAAATATTCTAGCTCCACACAAATACAGGTAAGTAAGCTACAATAGTGCCTTCGTCTATTTCCTAATCAGTTTTTGATTGACTGGGCTTACAAAGATCTACCATTTGCAAATTGAACAGGTCACTGTGAAGTGATTGATTACGAAGCCACATTATTCTTGCAGAAGATTTGATTCTATCCAATTATTGGAAGTTGGACTAGTGAAAAGTACCAAGTATAGCAATGTTCAGGGTTTGTAAGAAACATGTGAATACCTCTTCTTTGCTCTTCTAGCCTCCAGTGAACAACTAATATCCACCGTAGAAAAGCAAGCCCCATCCAGACACGATACAATCACAAAATGCAAAGTTTCAGATCATATAAATGTGACACTGCAACTTATATCAAATGCTTCGAAAGCATGCCATATTGAGTGTAAAATAAACAACTGACTCCACGAACTGCAATTGTCACAGTCAGCTGAGAGAATTCTATATTTTCTAGATTAATACTTTTTCTTCATCTCTACTAAGAAAACACGTGGCACAAATATATAGTACTCCCTCTGTCCCATTTGAATGACTTACTTTTTTTTTATTGGTCCAAAAATGTTGAATGCCTTGAATAGGACCCGTTACAACAGAAAGGACGGGGGTCTCGCTGCCCGGTCAGCGAGTCGGGGGGTCCAGGGGGGGGACGCGCCCCCTGGCCTGGGGGTCCGGGGGGGCGGCCCGACGGTATACAATTTTGTTGTATTGGCCCTTAATTATCTGTCAATTCTGTATGTTGGGCCCAAGCCTGTTAGGGCGTAGCTTAGCACTATATATAGACGCTAGGGCAAACCCTATTCTGTAATTTCTGTTCTTGCCTCTCCATAATAAAACTGCTCCCCTCTTCCCGTGGACGTAGCCAATTTATTGGTGAACCACGTAAATCTGTTGTCTTGTTTTTCGCGTTTATATTTTCTCGTATTATATCGAATTCCGCATAACAAATTGGTATCAGAGCCTCTCGGTTAATCGGTGTTCTTGGAGAATTCGAGATGTCTGCTTTGAACGTGAAAATCGACAAATTCACAGGGAGGAACAGTTTCAGTTTATGGCAGATCAAGATGCGGGCTTTGTTGAAACAACAAGGCTTCTGGGCGCCGTTGTCGAAAGACAAGAACGCCGTCATTACTCCTGAGATGGCGATTCTGGAGGAAAAGGCGCACTCGACGATCATGCTGTGTCTCGCGGATGACGTCATCACGGAGGTCTCGGATGAAGAGACTGCTGCTGGTCTGTGGTTGAAGCTGGAGAGTTTGTACATGACAAAATCTCTAACCAACAAGCTGCTTCTGAAACAACGTCTATTTGGTTTACGAATGGCTGAAGGTACACAACTCAGGGAACATTTAGAGCAATTGAATACTTTGTTATTAGAATTGCGTAATATCGATGTGAAGATCGAGGATGAAGATGCTGCCCTGATTCTGTTAGTATCTCTCCCAATGTCGTTTGAGAATTTTGTTCAATCGTTCATTGTTGGGAAAGATACTGTGTCGCTGGAAGAAGTCAGATCGGCCCTTCATAGCAGGGAATTACGGCATAAGGCTAACGGCACAAGTACGGACATACAGCCTTCCGGTCTGTTCACCAGTAGCGGAAAGGGAAGGAAAAACGGCGGAAAGAAAAATAAGCCGATGTCGAAGGGTGCAAAGCCGGATGATGTTTGTAATTACTGCAAGGAGAAGGGACATTGGAAATTTGACTATCCAAAGAAGAAGAAGCAATCGGAAAAACAATCAGTTTCTGCTGCTGTTGCTGAAGGAGACACCAATTCTGAAGAAGACATTGCCCTAGTTGCGGATGAGCACAATCATCATTCAGATGTGTGGGTTCTAGATTCTGGGGCATCCTATCACATCTGTCCTAGGAAAGAGTGGTTGACGACTTATGAGCAGGTAGACGGAGGCAACATCTCGATGGCCAACAGTTCTGTCTGCAAGGTGGTTGGGACAGGCTCGATCAAGATAAGGACACATGACGATAGCTTCTGCACATTGAACGAGGTCAGGCACGTTCCATTGATGACGAAAAATCTGATATCTCTCAGTCTTTTGGACAGCAAGGGATTCAGCTGGTCGGGAAAAGATGGAGTCTTGCGGGTCTGGAAGGGTTCAAATCTGATTCTGAAAGGTGTCATGCGTGGTACTTTGTATTTTCTACAAGGTTCCACGGTTACAGATTCAGCCCATGTTGCATCGTCAGAAGTTCACCAGGAGGATATGACTAAGTTATGGCACATGAGACTTGGTCACATGGGTGAAAGAGGGATGCAAATTCTGTCAAAGGAGGATCTTCTTGCTGGTCATAAGGTTAAGAGCCTAGAGTTTTGTGAACATTGTGTTTTTGGAAAACTACATCGCAACAAGTTTCCAAAGGCCATTCACAGAACAAAAGGCACACTTGATTATATCCATTCTGATTGCTGGGGTCCATGCCGTGTTGAGTCTTTGGGAGGCTGCAGATTTTTTGTGTCCATTATTGATGACTACTCAAGGATGACTTGGGTGTACATGATGAAGCATAAAAGTGAAGCTTTCCAGAAGTTCAAGGAGTGGAAAATTTTGATGGAAAATCAAACAGGGAAGAAGATCAAGAGGTTGCGAACTGATAATGGGCTGGAATTCTGCTGGTCTGAATTTGATCAATTCTGTAAGGATGAAGGGATTGCTCGACATCGTACAGTCAGAAATACACCACAGCAGAACGGTGTAGCTGAGCGGATGAATCAAACACTTCTGGAGAGAGCAAGGTGCATGCTCTCTAATGCTGGGCTAGATAGAAGATTCTGGGCAGAAGCGGTTAGTACAGCTTGCTACTTGATTAACCGCGGACCACATACAGGCATACAGTGCAAGACACCTATGGAGATGTGGTCAGGAAAAGCTGCTGATTATTCAAATCTGAAAGCTTTTGGTTGTACGGCTTACTATCACGTCAGTGAAGGTAAGTTAGAACCAAGAGCTAAAAAGGGAGTATTTGTGGGCTACGGAGATGGAGTGAAAGGTTTCAGAATCTGGTCTCCTGCAGAAAAGAGGGTTATTATGAGCAGGAACGTTGTCTTTGATGAAAGTTCTCTGCTTAGAACCATTGTGAAGCCTACAACTACGTCAGAAACTGGGAGTCTTGATAAACAGGTGGAGTTTCAAGTCATTCAGAACGAGAGCGATTTGAAAGAACCTGAAGAGGAGGATCAAGAGCCACAGACAGAAACTGATATTCCAGAATCTATGCCATCAGATATCCATCGGAGTATAGCTCAAGATCGGCCAAGGAGGTTTGGAGTTCGGCCACCTACGAGGTATGGTTTTGAGGACATGGTGGGTTATGGACTGCAGGTTGCTGAAGAGGTAGATACATCTGAGCCGTGTACTTACAAAGAAGCCATTTTAAGTCCTGATTCTGAAAAATAGTTTGCTGCTATGGGAGATGAGATGGAGTCCCTACACAAGAATCAGACATGGGATCTGGTCATACAGCCTTCGGGGAGAAAGATTATTACTTGCAAATGGGTTTTCAAGAAGAAGGAAGGGATATCACCAGCAGAAGGAGTCAAGTATAAAGCCAGGGTTGTTGCCAGAGGTTTCAACCAAAGAGAGGGAGTGGACTACAATGAGATCTTCTCACCAGTGGTCAGACATACTTCCATCCGAGTGTTACTAGCGATAGTTACACATCAGAATTTGGAGCTTGAACAACTTGATGTGAAGACAGCGTTTCTACATGGAGAGTTGGAGGAAGAGATATACATGACTCAGCCGGATGGTTTCCAAGTTCCAGGGAAGGAAAATCACGTCTGCAAGTTGAAGAAGTCCTTATATGGACTTAAGCAGTCTCCAAGGCAGTGGTACAAAAGGTTTGACAGCTATATGGTGAAGTTGGGTTATACTCGGAGCTCATATGATTGTTGTGTCTACTACAATAGGCTCAAGGATGATTCATTCATCTATCTGGTGCTTTATGTAGATGATATGCTGATAGCTGCAAAGAAGAAGTATGACATTCAGAAGCTGAAGGGTTTACTTAGTGCTGAGTTTGAGATGAAGGATCTGGGAGCCGCTCGGAAAATTCTAGGGATGGAGATCATTAGAGACAGAGAGAGAAGGAAACTTTTCTTGTCACAGAGAAGCTACATTCAGAAGGTCTTGGCGAGGTTTGGCATGTCTTCATCTAAGCCTATTGATACCCCCAGTGCTGCCAATATCCATCTCACTGCCATGTTCGCTCCACAGTCAGAAGAAGAGAAGGAGTATATGTCACGAGTCCCTTATGCCAGTGCCGTAAGAAGTTTGATGTATGCTATGGTCTGTACAAGGCCAGATTTAGCACATGCAGTCAGTGTAGTGAGCAGATTCATGGGACAACCAGGAAGAGAACATTGGCAGGCTGTGAAGAGAATTTTCTGGTATCTTAAAGGTACATCTGACGTTGGTCTCATTTATGGAGGTGATACTCAGTGCTTGGTTACTGGCTATTCTGATTCTGACTATGCTGGAGATGTTGACACAAGAAGATCGATGACTGGCTATGTGTTTACCCTTGGAGGATCTGTCGTCAGTTGGAAGGCAACTTTGCAACCTACAGTGACTTTGTCTACTACGGAAGCGGAGTACATGGCCTTGACAGAGGCTGCAAAAGAAGGGATTTGGCTGAAAGGGCTGGTTAGTGATCTTGGTCTACATCATGATCAGGCTACGGTGTATTGTGACAGTTTGAGCGCAATTTGTCTAGCCAAGGATCAAGTCCATCATGAGAGAACCAAGCATATTGACGTGAGGTATCATTTTCTGAGAAGTGAGAAGAGAATCAAGGTGAAGAAAGTAGGAACTGCTGATAATCCTGCTGATATGTTCACAAAGCCGGTTCCACAGAGCAAGTTTCAACACTGTTTGGACTTGCTCAACATCAGAAGCTGTTAATTGCCCTGCGGGGCAATTCTGAGGAAGAGGGGGAGGCTTGGCACTGTCATAGTGCATCTGAAGAATCTGTTTGGAGAATTCAAGTGAAGGTGGAGATTTGTTGAATGCCTTGAATAGGACCCGTTACAACAGAAAGGACGGGGGTCTCGCTGCCCGGTCAGCAAGTCGGGGGGTCCAGGGGGGCGACGCGCCCCCTGGCCTGGGGGTCCGGGGGGGCGGCCCGACGGTATACAATGTTGTTGTATTGGGCCCTTAATTATCTGTCAATTCTGTATGTTGGGCCCAAGCCTGTTAGGGCGTAGCTTAGCACTATATATAGACGCTAGGGCAAACCCTATTCTGTAATTTCTGTTCCTGCCTCTCCATAATAAAACTGCTCCCCCTCTTCCCGTGGACGTAGCCAATTTATTGGTGAACCACGTAAATCTGTTGTCTTGTTTTTCGCGTTTATATTTTCTCGTATTATATCGAATTCCGCATAACAAAAAAGAATGACATATTTCTATATTTAGTAACAAATTCACTTTAAAATGCCTATTTTACCTTAATGAAATGACTTTTAGCCACACAAATATCTATGACTTATTTTAGACCACAACTTTCGAAAATCTTTTTTTATTTCTTAAACTCCGTCTCAAGTCGAACTCACTCATATATATATTGGAACAGAGGGAGTAATGATTAAGGTGCTGGAGAAAACTTTCCTTTCACATAAAGGGTCTGCTAAATCATTGACATATGTTAGGGCTTTTCTCTCATTGTTGCAGGGGGTTGAGGAAATTTTCCAGATGGTCTCTTGTGGTGACTACATCAAGACCTTTGATGTAAATCCAAAGTCAATCTTTAATGTATCCACATTCTCTCTTTATGAGGAGTTTCATGAACTCTAAGTATACTATCTAATTAAACTTTATACCATACGTGCATTACTTTCATAACTATAAATATATTCAGGCTTTCAAGTATCAAGCTACTGTGATATTGAAATATACTTATACCTGTCTTTGGTAGAAGAAGAAAAAGAAGTAAGCAAACGAAAAGGTTCCCAGTAATGCAGAGTCCACGTTTCAATTCTATTATTATCATATTTTTTCTGCTTCCTATTAACGTTATTCAATCTACTACTCATAAAATTGGAACGAGAAGGTTCTCACTGCCACCTGCTACTTCCATTATGCGTTCCATTCACCAAAAATCTCTACAAAGAGCTTCAAGAAAATGAAAACTAAATATGCAGATAATAGATAGGTTGTCAACAGCAGAGACCTATATAGCCCCCCCCAAGATTATTGAGGTTGTTTTTCCCTTTGAATAAAATAGAGCTATCCTATCAGCCGCCTTCCTCAGATGAGATTTCCTCCCTGATGTGCCAGATGTCTACTTTTGCCCCGTTTATGCTCTCACTTCACTGACAAGTACAGGTCCAAACCAAAACCAAAGCTTCCTTCACTATGAAAGAAAGAGAGTGCCACAACTATTATTTCAAAAACTCGGAAACTCCTTCTACACCAGTGCCTGACCATTGAACTTCTGCAATCAATATGCATTTGCTTTTTCCAAATCACAACATACAATTAGTTTTATGTTAGATAGTGCTGGTCAATCTATTTAGGCGAAAAAAATACAGTTAGAAAGGACAGTTTCGAGTGCCTCGATATACGAGACACATTCTCAATAAGTCATTTCATCAACTAACAAAAGTACTTGAACCTTAGAGGCACTGAAGCAAAGGAAATATGAATACAAGCAAACAGTATAAATACTATTCCAAGCGTTTTAATGAGACATGGAAGTTCAAATGCAGAAGTTTTTCTTGTCCTTCCACTTTAGGCGCTATTTTTCAGTAATGCTGTCAATCTGTTCACTTCAAAAGGTTGTGGTTGCTGCTCTCACTAAGCTATTAGGCCAACTTGATACATGGTAAAACTGGGCATACCTCTAATTTAAGTGTCTGGAGTACGAAGTAAATCTGGAGCAAGTCTACCTTCCCTTTTGGGATTCTTCTTCCTCTTCCTCTCCAAATTGGGCTCCTTTGTTTTGAGGTCATTACAGAAGGACCTCAATGAGGCAGCCAGGTGATCATTCCGATGTGCGGAAAGAATAACGTCTTCCATGTTTACGGACTTCCGACCAGCATGCTGTGCAAATAATTCTAGGTCTTTTGATAGCTGTTCTGCAAACTTGAAGGCTAAATCAGATATACATGTGATGATCGGTTGAGAAACCTCCATACCGCATTGTTTGGCCTCATCTTCGGCAATAGAGATGGTGCATAATCGGAATCGATCTCGGAGTAAGTCGGTCACAGCTTCTTCCTCTTCTCTCTCTACATCACTTGCCATTCCTCCGTCGAGATCCTCCATTGTAGGAGAATTGTTCAACATATCGCACTCGCAAACTCCCTGCCGATTGCGAAGGATGCGCGGGAAACAGATTGGAAAAAGAAGAAGAATATATGAGAGATTAGTACAACTTGTTATGAATGGGCCGAGGCCTGTTATACCAAAACAGCCCAATACTATATTGGAAAAATTAGCGATACTTTTTTATTTATTACTATTTATAGTAATGATATGTTAAATATGCGATATGAATTAAAAAGGAATTATGTATTTAATATATATGAATTATAATTATTTTTTAAATATATTAAGTTTGTTTGATAATTTGACACATTGTATTATAAATGTATAAAATGTGTGATAAATATATTATCCATTATTAAAACTTGTATTACATGTGAATAATAAATTGTTTTTTGTAATATGTATTAAACTTGTATTATAAATGGATTAAAACTGATAAAGTGAACTTTCACATATAGCAAACAAAAAAATCATATTTGTATGCTATAGCAAAGTTTGCATAATTGTGCTCCATACCAAACATAAAATTGTATAATTCGCTATACATATACAATTGTATAATTCGCTGGCCTATTTCGCTGCAATTGTATAATTCGCTATCCTATTTCACTGCAATTGTATAATGCACAATTGTATAATTCGCTAAATATTTCGCTGCAATATTTTTATAAAATTTGTTTTGCATACAATTGAATCGAATTAAAATGTATATACATTGCATAATTATAAGTGTATAGCAAAAAGATATATGTTTTTCTCTCGCTTTATACAAAAACAGAAACACAATATATACACTTCTGTTGTATAAAGCTAGAGAAAATTGTATTTCACTGCAATTGTATAATTCGTTGGCCTTTTTTCTCTGTAATATTTGTATAAATTTTGCATTTGTCTACAATTGAATTGAAGTAAAATATTTGTAAATTGTATAATTAAGTGTATAACACGAAGATATATGTTTTTGCATGTGTATATACAATTTTCTCTCGCTTTATACAAAACAGAAACAAAATTTATACACTTCTGCGTATAAAGCGAGAGAGGCGAGCAGAGAGAGAGTGGCGAGCGAGAATGGGAGAGTGGCGAGCGAGATTTTTGGGAGAGAGGCGCCTGACAACTTTGGCTAACGTTTGCTATGGAGCACAATTAAATCAAACCCTAGATACTCCATTTATTTTAGGTTATTAGTTTGCTATTATATACAATTTTCCCAAAAAAATATACTAGTGCTATAAATGGTAAATATTTTTTTATTATAGTATATTTATGTAAGTTTCCCTATTATATTCCCTTTTTCACTGAGATAATAACTGTGATCCCTAGTTACTTGTTCATTTTTTTAGTCGCTCAAATTATTTATTTATTTTGACAAATTAGGAAAGGACAAAAAAAATTCACTGATTGTATCCTCAATTACTTACTTTGAAAAAAATTGAACTTAAAATCTCTGTTTTGTTAATAGTTATGTCAATTTAAAAGTAGACAAGTAATTAGGGATACAGGGATTATATAGTAATATATCTTGTAATTATTATTTAAAAAAAATAGTTTTTTCACTCGTAAAATTGTATTGTTGTTCCTCCACGAAATAATAATAAAATTTGCATACACTATATCCTCATCAGACCTCACTTAGTGAGATTTTCACTAACTATGCTATTGTTACTATTTAAAAAAAAGTTATGGTAATTAGAATTCATACTTTTAACAACATATCGATTAAAGTTCATAATAGAAAAACTCTGTGAAATGATAAATATTATATATATTATATATAGAGAATATAATATAATTCAATTATGTTGTGATTAATTGTGAAAGGAATTTAAACATGTTAACTAGCAACATTCCCTAGTTAGATGAATATGTAATAAATTCAGTTCACATAATTGAGTGCTTTTTTCAGGGTTGGAGGAAGAATATTAAGTGTGATTATGTGACTTCTTTGTGGTATGACAACAATAGCAAAGAAGAAAGTTATTCACTCTACTTTATTGAGAAAAAGGGAAATGAGAAAGGGATGACTATGATATCGAAATTAGACTAATAAAGGAAAAAATAATAATAAATGATTTGACGATATCAAAAATAACAATTAAATCATTTGTAATGTAGACTTATATTTTGAATTTTTGATAATGTGACATATATGAAAAGTGTGCAAGGAAAAAAATTCTTATGATTTATATAATCTATTATATAGTATTAATTATAATAACTAGGTGTAGAGAAAGATGGCAAAAAAAATTTAATTAGATAAAACTTAAAACCAAATATCTTTCAGCAACCGACCATAGCTCAGTTGGTAGAGCGGAGGACTGTAGTGGGCAAAGCCTTTCAGCTAATCCTTAGGTCACTGGTTCGAATCCGGTTGGTCGGATTTTTATTTTTTTAAAAATAATACAACGAATTTTGAATATGTAATCAACTCCTTTTTTTTTTTTTTTCGTAACGGAAGTTATTAAATTAATTTTTATAACAAAATATTATTCGTTTTCAAGTTTTATTACAAAAGGATAAATTATGATCAAAATAACATTATTTTGCAATCGTTAACTCAAAAAGAAGTGAAAGAAAAAGAGTGCAAGATTTGCCAAACTATAATTGAAGTTAAAAGCTATCAATAAAAATTATGATGGAATGGATATGATCTCTTTACTCTTAACTTGAAGTTTTAAATATTAAAAAAGTTCTCGTTAAAAAAGTTTCCTCCTTAAATGAGCTTTACGCAACAAAAATCTAAATTAATTGAAGTTCCAATATGAATACCTCACCACTATCTTCACGCTTGTACTAAATTAATTTGCGTACGTCACTAACATACATACAATGGATAAATCAACAAAATAATGCTACTCTTTTCTTCTACCTTCAGAAAGTTGAATATGTTTGTGTTAAGAAGTTCACTGAATATGTACAAATATTAAATTTATAATTCAGATATTAACACTCGAAACTCATCCTTCTCAGACTCAACACCCATAAAATTGAAATTCTGACTCCGCCTCTCTCCGACAGTAAATCCTTGAGCATTTGTTCTTCTGACATCAAATGATTAAACATATACCATTCTCTTCTCTTTTTTGCAGTACTGTTCTTGTTGCTGTCTTAATTGGATAATGCTGCATATTAAATACCTTTCTTGACTCTGCCAATACAAAGCACAGAAAAGATTTACAAAGAGAGCTCAAATGCTAATCTTATCAAGTTATGTTGAACGTATTAAAATGTTCTTTAATATTGTGATGTTAAACATGCTACGTGGAATATTGAAACTAAAGAATTGCCATAAAACAGAAATGAACATATTTTTTTTTAAACAGACTAAAAATGAAAGTAAAACAGATAAATTGAAACACAGGGAGTATATCATATTGAATAATAAGTAACTTTGTATAATGCAAGCAATAATTCTATAAATTGAGAAATTAACCTCTAGTGTTGAAATGTTTTTGAAAAGCTCCAAGCATTCTTCTAACAACAACTTCTCTTGTACAACTACCTCTGCCATTTCCTTCATTACTTCTGCAGTTTTTTCAGCCTGATCGAAAATTTCAAGCACGTTAAATTATCTCGTATAAACTTTTATATTGTCAGCATATATAAATTAAATCCGAGACAATATAAGCAATGCTAGAAACTAGAGCAACCAAAATCTTACTCCTGATGAGAAATTGGATAATCTCAACGTGATCGATGTAGATACATCTGATGCAAGTTGAAGAGCAATAATAGCCGATTGTGGTTCCACCTACAAGCTTAATCTTGTTAGTGAAATGCTCTGTGGCATATACGTAGCCACATAAAGTGAAGGGTGAACATCATCCATCGGAAAATTATAGCACAAATCAAAAGTTACTTTTTAGACATATTCGCCATTGGACTTACCGTTGCTCCTTCAATGAGAGGAACCCTACACAATGCTGATTGTAAACAATCTACGGAATTTGACACTGCTGAAGAATGCTGCCTTTCAATAGAACCCCATCCTTCTAGTAACTTTATCTGCACAATACATCGCGAAAAAAATAAATTGTGATGGTTTTTTGTTACTGTCTGATTAATATTCGTCAAGGTTAAATTAGTTCTTACTTGAGAATGAAGAACAAAACTCAATTTCATTTCCAGGTTTTGCATCTGAAGCTGCAGCTTTTTTTGTACTACAGATTGTCTCATTTTTATTAAACCATCCCAAGCATATACTAAATTTGTCTAAGAGAAAAAACAAATAAACAAGGTCAAAAATTACTCTTTATATAGTAATATATTTGAAAAATTTCTGACTCCGCCACTGACCTCAGCTTGTTTACTGATATTGTGATGGACTGAATCAGCTCTGGCATTTACATATCTCCACTGCAACGATTTGTTATGAAGTATCTTTAAACGATGAACGCTCTCCGTCGTGCCTGGCCTAAGAGGAGATGCTGCACCAGAAGAAAATTTCTTACCTTTGAGCAATTCAAGCCCCATGCTAAGCAAATTCCCAACACTTTTCCCTTTAGAAGGACTCGTAGGAGGCTTCATATTCGACGTAAAAATCCCTCTATTTTCAATCAATACAGGAGGCGAATTCGGCCTTCCAGGAGACCAAGCCCATTTAGAAGTTTTGCTGTTAAGTGAAGTAGCAGCCTTTTGTATTGGATTTTTGAATTTGAGTCCTAATTTCGGAGACTCTGGCTTTGGAACAGTGCAATCTGAACTCCATCTTCGCGATTTGGATAATGTATCTTGCATATATTTAGATGGAACTTCGATACCAGACTTTCGTGAACTTATTGTTGGTGCCATATACCCAAAAACAGGGGAATCAAAACTGTTATTTGAACAAATGTCACTGTATTCGGATTCTGATTCATTTGCCATAATATCAGATAAAATATCTGATCTAATTCTTGCTGAATTACATCTTCTTCCATCAACAGAAAATCTTCCAGAGGCAATCTGGCCAGTACTACCATCCGATAAATTCGAAGACTTGGATGAACTATTCGAAAATCTCCCTGGAAACTTGATTTTTCCGGATCCACCAAAAAACGATCGTCTTTTCTCCTTCTCTTTAGTTCTTTCCTTCTCATTCTCAAATCTACTAAACCCAGTGCAGCTCTTTTGCTTACTTAAAAACAGGGGATGAGAATTTGAATTTTTGAGATTTTTTCGCTCTTCAACGTCTTTTGATCTCTCATTTCCTAAGTGATTACCAAAAGTATCCATGATTGAACTCGGAGAAGATGAAGACGGCCAAAGCTTACCCAGTAATCCCGATTTTTCGAGACTTTTATGCTTATTATAATCAGTTGATGATCTTGTTTTCGATACTATACTTTCTGTAGACTGAACTTTATCATCAATAATTGAAGAATTCGAAGTTGGAGACAAATATCTTGAACTTACTTCTCTAGATTTCGATTTTTTTGGCTTCAATGAATCACCAAATCCCACATTTTCATAGTTTTCCTTCATAGCAACAAACAAAATTAGCAACAAAACAAAATTAGCAACAAAACAAACAATAATCTCACAATTTGTTTGATTTTTTGGTTTATTAGCAAAAATGAATGAAACTCAAAACAAATACGTAATATGTGGCGGCAACTTAGATGCTTAAGCCGGATTTTAGTAAATATATGTTGTGAAGTTAAAAAAGGGTTTGGATTGATTTATGTTAGGTATTTTTAAATTAAAATAGCTTTTAAACAGTTTTGAAATATTTAGGTAAAATTAAAAAGTGTTTATAAACACTTATTTTAAAATCAAAATAATAAAAATAACAAAAAATCATAAGTTATAAATTCTAACTTGTGACTTTTGGCTTATAAGTTATAAGTTATAAGCCAAAAGTCAATCCGAACGGACCTGGTTTTTTTGTTGAGAAGGTGAAAGGGTAATATTGGGTTTTTAGATTTAAAAGTAAAAATTTGAATGTTTGTTGACTTGGGTAGAGTTCTTAAGAAAACAAATGACATAGATAAGGATTAATTTTTGGGGTTAGGAGAAATTAATGGCATTTAATTTTTTATTTACAAAGAGTGATGTTTGAGGAGTCTGTTTGATTAACTTAGCCGGCATTTTTAGTATTAGCAATTTAGCAAAATAGGGTGCCACTTGTGGCTTTTAAGTTTGGGATTTGACTTATGTTATTTAATTAATAAACTGAGTTGATTGTTTGATTATAAATTTTGAATTAAATTTTAAAATTTTTATTTTTAAATATATGTCTGATCATATATTTAAAAATTGCTCTTCAAAACATTTAGCAATTTTTGAGAGAAATTTCACTATCAGTCACAAAAATTCACTTTTTTTTTAAAAAAATAAAATATATCCAATGTCGAACATAATTTTCAAGAATCACAACTTCATAAAATAAGAAGAGAGTATAATATAAGCAGGCTTATTATGATACAAATATTAATTACTAAAATTAATCAGAAGAGAATATAATATAAACAACCTATTCTAATATATATATGAATGACTAATTTCATAATGGTGGCTCGAGTTAATTAGTAGTGATGACTCAAATTTCTTTAATATTTCGAAACGAACTAAAAGAAAAACACAATATAATTTATTCTCATTTGTTATTTCCATAACTATTAACTTATAGGTCACACAATGAAAATCTTATTTGCATCATGCTTTCGTCACTAAACTATAAGAACCTAATATGGTAAATAAAAGATTCTAAGCTTTATATTTTTGCAAGCATAGGCGTATCTAAGGGGGGTTACCGGATTCACATGAACTCATGGTCCCCTCTCGAGATCATATATAATAGTGCTATATTTTTTAAAAAATATTGAAATATAAATTTCTGGATTATCACATAATGCGATTATGACTGGGTGCACCTCTCTCCGCGATGTTAGTAATTTGAATCTTATTTTTTTCCTAAAATTAGATAACACTTCTTTAACATTATGTTTGGATCACTGTTATCCATTGTATTGTATTGTATCGTTGCAATACCTACAATGTTTGTTTTGATTGTTACCTAAAATATATTGTAGTGTATTGTTAAATTTCGTTGTTACAAAGCAATGAAAATCCCTATTTCATGGAACAACTTATTTGGTGTGTTTCCATTGTTACTTAATTTCTTTTTCCAATTATATCTTTACATAATATTTCAAAATACTATTTTACCCTTTACCTTAATTATTTAAATATAGTCAAACCTCCTATACTAGAATAATTAAGGATATTAAACAACAACAAACCATACGACCAAATATTGTATCTACCATATAATACAGTACAATAGAGTATGATACAATACAATATATCTTATGAAATAGTGGGTAACAATGATCAAAACAAAGTATAAGTGGGAAGTGATAACACTTGTTGCATTCTAATTAATTCAACACACACACATATATGAATTAATATTATACCTATAATTTAAAATTTTAACTATTTTCAGTAGGAAAAATCTAAAGATCGAACCGATCTAATAGATATCATATATCAACCTTTTTATAAATAGTGCATTCATCATCTCAAAATCATGAATACGCCTCTATGTGCGAGGCGTATTCATATAACTAATTTTAAAACATTGGTTATCCCTCTAATCCTTTTGAAATTTACATAAGATGTTAAATTATTAGCTTGATATAATCGTTGTTACATCACTTAACCAAGGGGTAAGTTTGTTTGTAACTTGTTTTCTAGATAAAGTAATTGAATAATTTACACAGTAAACTTAAATATTTCTTAGTTTTATACTTCAAAGTTAACCCCCAATAAAAAAGGAAACAACCAACAACAAAGAAAAACATTTAGAAAAAAGAATTTATAGCGCCGTTGCCGGGGATCGAACCCGGGTCACCCGCGTGACAGGCGGGAATACTTACCACTATACTACAACGACCTTGTTGCCTGTTGGATTATTTAAATTTAATTATAGTTCAAATAATTTTCCAAGGCCAGCACATCCCTTAATAAACTATAAATAGAAGAGTAATTTTACTATGTCATCCTTTGAATATAATTAATACAAATGTCTTAAAAAATATAATTAAAAAATGACTATAATTAATGATAAGAATAAATTAGGAGCTAAGTGAAAAATTATCCATAGATTGGACAAGTATCTATTTTTAGTATAGTAGACAAAATTTATTATACGAAGGGAGTAGTATAAAACCTCATTTAATAAAGATAGTGTGGTAAAATATCTATATCAGTAATTGTTTTCTTATTGGATGTGTCAAGCCAAACAGTAACAACTACAAATGAACGGAAGGAGTATCTGGTTAATTTTTTTTTTTTTTTTAGAATGTTTGTCCAAAAAGAAAAAACACGATAATAATTTTGGGATGAAAGCAAAATAAACTCCTACTCACTTAATGGGGTTTTTTATTTTAATTTTTAATCTAATTACATGATTCCTTTTGTCATGAATAATCGTTACTAAATGTCTGAGTCAATCCTATCTCATTTATCATAAATGTGTTTTAATAGTTTCTATAGTGAATTGGAACAGGAAAAGCCTCTTTGAATACATTAAAATTATTATGGGAAATAGTCAAACAAAATTCTTGTTCAAAGTGTAAGTTATTGGTTTCCTTAAGAGGAGTCAATTGTTTTAAACGCATGCCATAATTATCATTAAACTCATACTTAATTATTAATGACTCTTGTATAAGTAATTAATACACAATTAATCAAAATCTCATTCATTTTGTTGAAACTAAACCATATACCATATAAAGATCCTTCTCAATGAAACAGTTTCACTACCAGACACATAAAACGCTTTCTAACACAGACGACTTCGACTATGGGAAATAATAGCAATGAAGCTTGTGACACCAGGCTCACACTTGGACTTGCCACAAGTGATCATCATAAGAAAAAAATTACATGTCTAGATCTATCTATTATTCCTCTTCATGACACCAGCAAGATTGATGGATCTAGCTCAAAAACTTGTAAAAATTATACCAAATTTAACAGTGAAAGTAAGAAGATTGGTATGAGAAAGAAACTGAGGCTTACAAAAGAACAATCAACTTTGCTTGAAGACAGTTTCAAACAGCACACTACACTCGCTATGGTATCGTTAAATGTATTTAACTTATATACACTAACTGACAGACTAAAGAAATCTTACACTATCGTTGTACGTATAACCTGATGCAGGGTCAGAAACAAGAACTTGCAGCAAAATTAAAACTCAAACCAAGACAAGTAGAAGTTTGGTTTCAGAATAGAAGAGCAAGGTAATTAAAATCTTATTTACTATGTCTATTTTATTATATAATCATTCTTAATTTTTGATTCTGACTATGTGTTATAAAGGACTAAACTGAAGCAAACAGAAGTAGATTGTGAGTTCATGAAGAAATGGTGCCAGAGTCTGAATGATGAAAATAATAGGCTAAAGAAAGAGTTGCAAGAGCTAAGATCAATCAAGATTGATCAACGGTCGCCGACGCCGTTTCATCTCTCTAAGACTAGGACACTGGCTCTGTGTTCATCATGCCAGAAAATTTCAGGAGGTGACACTGATGAAAAACATGAAACAGGACTGGATGATGGATTGTCCAACAGAGCAAATTGAAACAAAAATCTTGTTTATGGAAAGAAGAAATAATAGAGCCCATTATTTACCACAAAGTTGTTATTTAAAACAAAGCATGACATGCTAATATAGATATTCAATCTTACAAACATGAAATGAACCTTTATGTTTCTCTAGTTCATCAATGTTTGGTTGATAATGTATAGTACAAGCTTTTAAAATCTGCTTATGTATCCAGGGAAAAGCTCTGATACTTTCAACTTTCTGAAAATTTCCTGCTAGTACTCAAAAGCACTTGCGCGTTTTCTAAAAGCTTCGACAAACACCTCAACTCTCTAAAATAAGCACTTTCAAAAAGCAGCAGCAGAAAAACACTTCTGGTTTTCAAGAAACTTGGTTAAAACAGAATATTCTTGTGGAGTATTTTTATGAAATGCATGTCAGTGTATGTATGCATGAATCTACCTTTCTCCTCTACTAGGTACTCTGTAAAGCAATTTCACAGAAGAAAAACTTAATAACATCCAACAGGAAAGCCGTTCAACAGTTATTACAGAAAATGCAGGAAATTGTGTCCACAGCACAATTCATTGTGCATATTGTTATCAGGAGTTTTACACCTTATACCAATAACAGCTAGCTGTTTATTGCAAGAGAGTTCCCAGAAACAAACTGTTCGAACTAAAAGCATCTGGTTAAATACGTCTGAAGGGTTCGCCTCAGTAGAAGAAGACTGCAGCAGCGGCAGAGGCTTTTGGTGCATTCAGAAGCCTCTCTTTATATTCATGAGCCTCATCAGATGTAAGACTATTTGGGTTAGAGGTTGAAGCTTTATCAGACGTAAGACTATTTGGGTCAGAGGTTTCATGAGCCTTACCAGATGTAAGACTATTTGGGTTAGAGGTTCCATAGGCCTTACCAGGGGCTTTCTTTTTTGCAAATATCTTCATTTTCTGTAACACCATGGAATGCCCGAGCAAATATTCCAGAAACTGAATCATCTGTTTCTCCATTACGATACCAGCTACCTTCACCGTCTTGAGGTGATCAATCAAGCACTGGACAGGAACATCTACCATATTCCGATATTCACCAGCATCAAACTCATATAGGTGAATCCAGGAGAGTGCATTCTAAAATAAGCACAAGAAAAATCTCCACATTAAGAGTTGTACCAACTTAATAATAACAGACACTGAATAGGACTAAAAAATACAAATTCCTAGGGTAACACTAGACGAGAACACATCTAGATTACTGTCAAACAATATATATAAAACCATACAAGTTCTGAAAATTAAGTATCCACCTTAAATACTATGTTTATCTTTTGGAGAAGAAAATAGATTTAGAAAACATGATATCCCAGTCATACCTACTCTGGTTAGTGAACTGTCCAAACAAACATTGCAATAAACACAGATAGCAACAAGAGCAATAAAACAATTAAAATTTGTCATACGTAGGGTGTAAATTCATCGTAAGAAGTAATTTCGATGATAAGATTCTCCAAGCAAGGACAGCACTTCAGCAAGTTCAGTATTCCTGGTAGGTGCCATATCACAAAATCCAATTGAAGATGAAGAGATTTGCAGCTGAAGGTTGGAGATGGTAGATTGTTCAACTGCCACATAGAAAATGCCTAGGCAGACAAAAATTAAACATAAGAGTTCAAGAAACAAAATAAATAGTGATTTTTGTATTGATCTTAATGAACAAGGATTTGTACCGACTACAACAGGGTAAGTAACAAAAGCCTTAAAAGGCTGATTGCACAATGTACATAAAATATTGACAGATGCCCGAGTCTGAGATGTTAGACAAAACCCAACACCATAACCCCTCTAATCCAGTTTATAGTTAGTATATCACCCTAAAAGGTTATCTTTCCATAGAGTCAGGAATCATAATTATACCTGGAGAAGTTATGAAGAAAGAGAAAAGGTGTGTACCAGAGCAAGCCAGGAGCATAGTTTTAGAGTTTTGGCCCCGCTAAATATTTGGAGGAATTTACTCAAGTTTTGGTAATTATTGTCCTCATTGAAGTCAAATATTAGATTACGCTTGACAGATACTTCAGCAATAGATGCTACATTTGCAATATCCAGCAACTCCACAGCTCCAGACATATCGAATGATAGGAGAGTTGGACAGGAGATACGTATCCTTGGTTGAAACCATCTAATGTGAAGCTTCAATGTCTTTAAATTTGAATTGAGCAGAACCATTCCTTTACGGGAATAGCAAAGTTGCAGCGTCAATTCCTCAAGCATCGGACAACCAGATAGAATATAATTTATTGACTGTTCCATCAGCAAAACATTATCAAGATATAATGTTTTTAGAGACTTGAGCTCACTGTTCCTCTTTAAATTTATCTTACAGTATGTCAACCGGAGTTCAACCAAATGAGGACAGCTTAGAACACAATTAGGCAGCTCATAAAAAGCATGTGGGTGGTCTGTACCATGCTCATAGAAAGACAAGTCAAGGACCTTTAAATTCTTATTTAGTGCGAACTGGATCCAGGTACCAATTTCATTAGCCATCCTTTTCTCACTCCTCAGGATATCATACTGCCATATGTTTGTTCTGCCGAATGTTCTTTGCCAAAATTCATAAAATGATCTAAAATGTAACTTAAGGCAGAACTTATGAATAGTTGGTCCCTTATGAAGAAGAAGCACATGACGGACAAAGTTAACATACTTCTCATCATAGATTGGACGACTACCTCGAACATAACAGCCACATATGTGCCGCGGCCACATGCATTGTTCGAAATTGAGTGTGTGGATGAATGGCCAGAGGTGATGAAATCTTCTAATTAACATTATGTTGACAACATCTTTTGATGGCAACAAGGAGAGAATATGGATGAGGATGGCATCTGGTAGTACACTGAAGAGGTCTTCGTCAAAAACACTGCTTCTTTGTTTTGCAGACATATTCATTTCTGTAAAACATCACAACACATTTTAGGTGCGAAAAATTGAAAACTATGAGCTGAAGAAAATCTTCAGCCTTAAATTGGGATATTCAGAAAGAACAGTTTTTTCCAGATTGAGGATTAATCTATAGAGAGTGACTGGCATATGTTATTCCTACAAACCAAGAAGAAGGGAACAAAACTTTTCATCCCCTCAAGTTAATCAGATTGAGGAAATCCTAGGGTGCATCAATCTCAACATATCAAATTTCCATTTAGAGATAACAGTTCATGATGATAAAGCATAAGATCAATCATACTGGGAAGTTTTCAGAAGTACTTAATCATAAAGTTAAAATTGAAAAGAGGTTCTAAGACAAGAAAATACAATCTTAAATTTATAACTTTCTAAGAGTAATCACTTATATAACAAACAAGTGTAAACTCAACTATTCTTACACAAAACATCAAAAGGATACGACAACTAAGTCTCAGCCCCAAAAAAGTTGAGGTCAGCTAAATGTATCCTAGTATCCTACAACAACATACCCAATCCTATAAGTGGGGTTTGGGGAAGGTAAGATGTAGACCTTATCCCCACCTTTTTGAATAAGAAGTGGTTTCCAATAGACCCCCGGCTCAAGAAAATCATTTCCCAGAACAGGTTTGAACAAAACAAAAGATATCCAAAGTAAAGTAATAGAAATGAAGAATAAGATAATGCTAGCACAATAACAATATTCTTAAGTATATAGGTGCCCCACTCTAGATCCCTGCTCTACCACTAGGAAGAGGTCACTCGACTACCAACTGATAGTCTACATTAACCTTCGACCTCCATGCTCTCCTATCTAGGGTCATCTCCTCGGTGAGCGGAAGATCTGGCATGTCTGGTTTAATCACCTCTCAATTTTTCCTCGGTCTACCTCTCCTTAGACCTATCGTTTTCAACCTCTGGCACATTCTTATTGGGGTATTTGTGCTCCTCCTCTTCACATGCCCAAATCATTGCAGTCTCACTTCGCGCATCTTGTCTGGCATGGATGTCACCGCCACCTTGTCCCTGTATATCTTCATTCCCTAACGTATCTCTCCTAATATGCCCATATATCCATCTATTCATCCTCATTTCTGCTACTTTCATCTTCTGAACTTGAGAGTTCTTGACTGACCAACACTCGGCCAACACTCAACTCTGTACAATGTACAACATAGTTGGTCTAATCACCACTCCATTGAGCTTTACCTTGAAGTCTCAATGAAACATTCTTATCACATAAGACACCAAATATGAACCTCCATTTCATCTACCCATGTTCTAATATGAAGTGTGATATGCTTGCCGATCCTCCATTTCTTTGGATAATAGACCCAAACTACTTAATTCTTCATTTGAGTTCATATCATCATAATTAATAAAATAAAAGTAAAAAGTACGCTAAATATATATAACTGATACTAATAATAACTTTTAAAACCTCTAAAGATGCCGCTTAAAAAAATTTCAATGGAAAAACAAATGTATATGCACACACATCAAAGGCATTGACCTAAAAGACAAACAAAGAGATCATAAACCAAACACTGACAAAGGCTTGCGAAACTAAGTAGGGGCCTTTTCTTTTTGTTTGAATAACCCATTGTCACTACCTTTAATAAGTAAGGTAGGCAAACACATATTTAGACATATAGATAATTTGTAGATAGAAAGAGCCACTATTCAAAATAGTACACAAGCACAACCAAATCTCATATATAGCATGGAGCTTACAATAGATCTGATGAAATATGTGACCATCTTATCTAAAAACTTAAGTTGTTAAAGAGAACACATATTTATTTCTCAACACGCCCCCTCACGTGCGGGCCAGATTCTTTTTCATGAGTCAAGCACGTTGAAATTCTTTTTTGTATGGGTGGCAGTGAGATGACTCTGATACCATGTTGAAGTGTGTGACAATCTCATCTAAAAGTTAAAGCTATTGTAGAAAGCATGCTTTTATTATGTAATTGTATTCTCAACAAGATCCAAACCAAATTTTAACCGAAAATGGAGATAAAATTTACAAGATCCAAACCAAATTTTAACCAAAAATGGGACAAGACAAAATCTAACTATCTTAAAAGCAGAATATTTGGGATTTTTTACCTGGAAAAGAAAGGATAACAAGATATGTTGGCAAAAGAAAGATGCAATACAAGTTGAATCAAAGAAAGATTCTCATTTCCAGATTCAACAGTTGAAAGAGGTTGCAGGTTCAATTCTTGCTCACATCACTTTAAAGGGAGGTGTGTACTTAAATATATTCAACATAACGGAAAGGGGGAAATGCTCTCTGAAAACCTAAACCCTTTGTAAACCTATCTCTCAACCACCATGAATGGCCTCATCGGCCAGCGGCCAATGGCCAACCCTACACAAACTCCGAAGCTAGTCTTCCCACTGCAACAATCCATTTCCAAAACGCAACACCAATGCCCTAAATAATGCTGATGTTTTGCACAATACCCTGCTACAACAAGAGGAAGAGCCTACAATTATCAAACCAATCACCTTCTTGCATGGCGAACCAACGACAATGTGGACCACAAAGGAATTTGATAGATCAATTGTAAGGCTAAATTTACAATTCGCATTGGTAGCAATATTCTCCTATGGTACAGATTTATATGAGTTGAGGAAGGTAATTCCAATTCAATTGGAGATCAAAGGACATGTAATATTGGTTTTTGAGAAGATAAGACACATTTTGATTAGACTTTCCCGACTGGAGGACTATGCGACGTTAATGTCCAAAGCATGTGAATGAAGATCAAGGAATAGATATTAGCCATTGACGTTTTTGAAGTGAGATCCTTGGTTTTATCCAGAGGAAGAAACAACCATTACAATAGCATGGGTATCAATCCTAGGATTGCCTACAAACCTGTTTGACAAAGAATCTATGTTCTCTATTGTATTGGCAAACGCAGTGGGTGAACCCCTAGTGATTGACAAAGCCACAAATAACCAAACTAGATCTAGTTGTGTTCAGGTGAAAGTGGAACTCAATCTACTCAAAGAAATTTCTAAGAGAATCCAAATAAACCGTGCATAAGAAGACACCGAAACAGTGAGATCTAAATGGCAGAGACTTCAGTATGACTATCTCCCGAAGTATTGCACACATTGTAGAATCCAAGGCCATGATATGCAAGGATGTTGGATGTTACATAAACAAGAGGATAAGAAGAAAACTGTCAAAGACAAGGCAAAGGGTAAGGAAAATAAAGAGAACCAATCAACTAGCGCGCCAAAGTTGAATGGAGTTTACAAGAATGGAAGATCAACCCATCATAACAGGAATGTGGTTGAAAATAGGAAGAATAAGGGAAAGCAACAATAACTCACCCAAAAGGAACAAGAGGAAAGACAAGAATAACACAAAATTAATCAGCCGACCAATGATATCAAAGGGAAAGCAGCTAGTTATACTAACAAATATGAGGCCCTTGTAGACCATATAGATGACAAACAGGAAGAAGGAAAAGAAATGACAAAGGGCTAGCAAAGGAAAAGAGATAACAGACAAGCAAATACAAAACCCAATCAGAGTTATTTAATCTCAGTGTTTTGGAGAGAGAGAAGCAAAAAAAAAAAAAAAAGCGACAAGGGCAAGCTTCACCGAAGCAAGAAGCGTGAAGCGAAGCGCACACCTTTATCAACTAAAGCGCTATTTAGTACAAAAACAAAAATATATCAACTATGCATAGATAAATAACCAAGAATTCAATAGAAATAAAATGTTTAGAAAATCTTCCAATCCTTGAATAAAAAAGTAAATATAATTTACTACCAAAGAAAGAGGAACGGTGAAAACAGAGACTTAACAACAAAAAAAATTATAAAACAGAGGGAAAATTGCAGAATATGGACCAAAAACAGAGCATATCAGAGAAAGCAATACAAAACAGAGAAAAAAAATTTGTGAAAGTGAAAGAAAAAAAAAACAGAGAAGATTATATTGCAAAACAGGAAAAAACAGAACAGGGGAAAATTGCATACTGCAAGTTGAAAAAAAAACAGTAGCCAGAGAAACAAAGAAAAGAAGAAGAGATGAAAAACTGATCTTGCAGTCAGTTTAAAGAGTGTCACAACAAGAGAAGTGAAATAGAGGGAAATGTTTGGAAAAAAGCACAAAGTGTTTTTACGAAATTAAAAGAAGCCCTAGGAACTGTCGATCTCACTTAAGCAGAAAAGCGAGAAAATTCTCGCTTTTACTGAAGTATCGCTTCTCGCTTCTGGTGGACTGAAGCGCTTGCTTCTTTACCATAGCTTTGCTTCACTACAAAAAAGCGATACAGCTTCGCTTCGTTTTGCTTCTCGCTTTATGCAACAAAGTGCCCACTTTTAATAACATTGTAGTTAATCTACTACAGACAATTCCAGACAACCCGTAAACAATCAAGAGACACAAGGCTTACAACAGAAAGATAATCCACAGGAAATTTTTTTTAAAATATGGAGAATCAAAGCATATACAACAATAATCAAAACATAGACCAATATCCAGCCAGTTCAGAAAGCATAGGAGAGATGCCCCCCCTCAAAGATCAGCAGTGACAGACACAATTCAGGGTAACCAGGACAATGCCAACAGCAAAAAATAAAATACAGAGACAACATCAGAAGAAAAAGGGGAACAAGAAGAAGATCATGAAAAAGAGGCAGATATTGGAGATGATGAGTATCCAAAACACTATACAATACAGAGAAACAACAAAAGAGATTTATCTCCTAGACAGATTGCTGAGGTAAAGAAGGAAAGAAAAATCACTAAAAGCAGAGATAAAAGTGTACCTCATAAAAAAGGTATACTAACAAGGAAAACCTCGCCAAAACCAATTCTCAATGAATTGCTCACTTATATGGAATAATCCAAGGTCTGTTAGTGCACAACAGGCTTTTGAAAGAGTAGTGATATTGAGCAGACAAAAACACTTCAACATCACAGCTTTACTGGAGCCATTTCAACATCATAGGAACATTGACATGTATAGACTATGGCTAAATATGGGAACAACCAGCCATAAATTGAAGGGAGAAACATGGCTCTTTACAGAAGACAGATTCCAGATGGCAGTGCAAATTGATATAAAACAATTGCTGTCCTTCAAACTCACTGACAATGATGATGGACAGGAAACACAGGTTACAATAGTGTATGCCAGTACTAATAGACACACACGAATTGCTTAGTGGGATGACTTATGATATTGCAACAAACATGACTCTCCCACGGGTAGTAGTAGGAAATTTCAATATGATAACAGATGATATGGAGACACTTGGGGGTCTACCAGCCCAATCAATGGAACTAATTTCATTCATTATATAAACACTCGTCAACTAGCAGATTTGGGTTTCAAAGGAAGCATGTACACTTGGTGGAATGGAAGAACAGATGCAAGTTGCAGATTTGGGTTTCTAAGGAAGCATGTACACTTGGTGGAATGGAAGAACAGATAAAAGTTGCAACTTGCATTTTTTAAAAACTGGATAGATGCTTGGGTAATCAAGCTTTACAAAATCTATTCCCCAACTTGGAAGTAGAACACCTCACTAAGCAAGGATCTGAGCATTCTCCATTAATCTTAACAACCAAATCAGAAGACAGGCCAAACAGGAAAACATTCAGATTTTTGATCTTTTGGGTGGAGCATGAGACATTACAGAAATTAGTTGAAGACAATTGGCAGGAAGTGCACAGTTCTGACCTCCTTTTCAACTTCCGTAATAAGCTGAAGAAGGTGAGTAGAGCATTATCAAAATGGAGTAGGGATACATATGCAGACATCTTCAAACAGATAGCCACTTTGGAGGAAGTGGTGCAGGTTCATGAAAAGAAATTTGAGACACACCCAACGAACACAAACAGAGAAAATTCCAGAAGGTACAAGCAAATCTAATCAAGTTCTACACAGTGGAAGAAAATTTCTGGAAACAAAAGGCAGAAATGCAATGGTTTGCAGATAAGGATAGATGCACTAAATTTTTCCACTCACAAGTAAATAAAAAAAAGGAGAAGATTGAAGTCACAGAGAGTACAAGATGACAGAGTGTGGCTGGATAGTGAGGAGGATATCGCACAGGAAGCTATCAGATTTTATACAGAAGAGATAATCTCAAATTCTCAATACTAGTTTTGAGATGCTAAAATATATCCCAAGAATAATGACAGATGATCAGAATGCACAGATTATTGAGATGCCAGACGAGGTGAAAATAAAAAATACAGTGTTTGGATTAAATTCAGACAGTGCAGGAGGACCAGATGAATATACAGCAAAAAAAATTTCAGGCTTGCTGGAACATAATTGCCAAAGCTATGACAAAGATGGTGAAGTCATTTTTCTGTGTCCATGAAGCACCAAAGGTAAATAACCTGTAAATTCTAGTATTAATCCCTAAGAAGAAAGACATCACTACTTTTTCAGACTTGAGACATATTAGCTTAAGCAATTTCACTAGCAAGGTTTTCTTCAGAATCATTCATGATGATTGGTAAAGCCCCTTCCTACATTGATATCTCCACAAGAGTCAGGTTTTTTAGAGGCAGGAGTATCATAGAAAACATCCTACAAGTGCAAGAATAATTCATTATATCAGAATAAGGGAAAAGTCAGCTAATATTGTTACTAAGATAGACATAACAAAAGCTTATGACAAAGCATCATGGCTTTTCTTGACGAAGGTGTTGAAAAAAAATGGATTTTGGAGAGTCCTTGTTTGATATGGTATACAGGATAGTGTCTAATAACTGGTACTCAATACTAGTACTTCAAAGATTCTTAATCTTCCAGTGGTGTGAAACATGGAGATCCCCTGTCACCTACATTATCCAAATTGGCTGCTAAGTGTTTATCCAGAGCAGTAAATGCATTGCACTATAATAATAGATACAAGGAATATGGAACGCCAAAGTGGAGCCCTATGTGAATCACCTAGCCAATGCAGATGACACAATTCTATTTGCTTCAGCTGACAGGTAGTCTTTAGAACAGATTATGAATGAATACTCTAGCAAATTATGAAAAGGTGAGTGGGCAGCTTATCAACAAAGTCAAGACTCGAGTGCAGTTTTCATGCACCATCTGACCGCACAAAGGTTGGTGGAGCAGGTATATTCAGTGACCACGATCCCAAGAAAAGAGTTTCCTTTTACCTATTTGGGATTACTAATATACTTTAGCAAAAACAAATACTTCTTACAAAGAAATGCTGGAGAAAGTTCAAAATAGATTAAGTTCCTGGACCGGAAAGCTCTTATCTATAGAAGAAAGAACAACCCTGATTAAATCAGTCCTGCAGAGTGCCATCCATTTGCTATCAGCATGTGACCCCCTGCAGTAATCATAACTCAACTTCACAGAATGTTTGCCAAGTTCTTGAAGCAACTTAGTAGGAAACTCTAGTAGACACAGGGCTACTTGGACAATCTTATGTCATCCACAAGAGGAAGAAGGAATGGGTTTCAAAAGTTTACAAAATGTGTCTAGAGCTTCATTTGCAAAGCTATGGTGGAACATAAGGACTAAAGAATCATTGTGAAGAAGTTACACGACCAACAAGTATCTAAAAATACACAATCTAGTGGTGGTACAAGCCAAGACAAGCACTTACATATGGAAGAAAATGATCAAAGTCAGAGAGGAGCCAACCTAAAATCTGGTGGTTAATTAAACAAGGGATTCATACTTCTGGCTAGATAACTGGACAGGAATGGGGGCACTTCATAAACTTATTCCTCCGTGAGTAGATTATGACCAAACAGTGATCTTAGTCAAGGATGAGGCAGAAGCAGGACAATGGAATGAGCAGTACCTCAGGAATCTACCCCGTCAAAATCTGGTAGAGCATATCCTTCACAAAATTAACCCACCGAAGGATGAGGAGGAATCGGACAGACCTTATTGGAAGTTGAAATCCGCAGGAAGGTTTACAATCACTTCAGCCTTCCATTATATTAGACAGAGACAAGAAATGAATTAAGTGTAACACTACATATGGACAAAAGGTATGCCTATTGAAATCTCATTTTTTATGTGGAAGCTGTGGAAAGCAAACATACCACTAGATGATACACTGAGAAGATGGGGAATTCGATTTCCCTCCAGGTGATATTGCTGTGAGGACCCTAAGACAGAAAACAGAGCTCATGTGTTCCTACGGTCATCAACTGCTCAAATGGTATGAAAATACTTCTGTGGACCAGCAGGAATGAATACAGAGAACAATGTTATTATTCCAAGTGGTGGGACATAAATGTTCATCCCAGGATTAACTACACATTTCATGCTATTCCTTCTATAATACTGTGGGAATTGTGGAAAAGGAGAAACACCTTGAGCCATGGAGGGAAGACGCCCAGTAACAGATTGACATACAAGATCTTGCAAACACTGGCTTTATTCATAAAAGTAAAGAGGAGGAATTGCAGAAATGTCCCTTACAATTGGAGTACAATGGTGGAGGCTCTATATAACTTCAGTCCCACAGACAAGGTAACCAAAGTCATTTCACCTGACACAGGATGGGTTAAAATTAATACTGATGGAGCATCTAAAGTAAACCTAGAAAGGAGTTCTTGGGGGGTTTGCATAAGAGATACCAAAGGGGATGTACTACAGGCACAAGCTAAGGAGATAGAAGAGTTATCCTGTACTAATACACAAGCAGAAGCATGGCTATTTTACGGGCTCTGAAGTATATAGGGACAGCACATTTGGACAGGGTGATTACTGAAACTGATTCTCTACTAATTAAGAATATTGTAGAAAAACTTGGAAGGTTCCATGGAAAGTGGTGACTACATCGGAGGAGATATGGAAACAGATGCAAGGCAGAACAATGATCACAAGTCACATTCTCAGGGAAGCAAATAAATTGGCTAACTTAGCACTGGAGAAAGGGACTGTTAGAGTGAACAATTTTTAAGAAATGGAATTTCCAAGGCAGGAGAATTTTAAATAGTGATAAGCTACTGGTGCCTACCTAAGAATTAGACTATGCAGAAAGTGAAGGATAGTCAAGAGAAGGAAAAAAAAGGATTCTCAAGTTCAAATCCTTTGGGAGGAGAGCTATGAGGATACGATTAACACAAACTGTTTGCTCAATATTGTAGGTATAGCACACCTGCATCATATATCAAAGAGAAACAGTACAGAAGAACCAAAAAAATGTAAATACATGGTATACAATTTTAATACAAATGAAGGATCAAAAAAGGAGACACATACATGGGCAAGCTGATTATGTGTATGAGCATCTTAAGATACTCATCTCACTGTTCAAAGGTTGATGGAAAACAGTAAAAGGCCAAAACCACCAGAGTCTATTAAAAAACGGCCAGAAACATTAGATTGAAGAACAGAGCAAAAGCAACAACCACAAAAATCGAGACAAGTACATGAAAAATTACCAGAAACATATCTTTAAAAATGGAAGGACTAGAACGAGAAAACTCATACGCCAGATCCTCGAGTTCAAATCCTTTGGGAGAAGAACACAAGGATATGATTAAAACCAACTGTTTGCACAATTTTGCAGGAACGGAGCACACATGCATCATACATAAAAAGAAAAAACAGAACACAAGAACCAAGGAAATTTAAGTACATGGTATACAATCTCAATACAAAGGAAGGATCAGAAAACGAGACACATACAAGGGCAGGCTATACTGAATAAATCGAAGTTTGGACAGTGGTGGTATCAACACCGTAAGATGCTCATGCCACCGTTCAAAAGTCGACAAAAAGCAGTAAAAGGCCACAACCACCAGAGTCTCTTAAAAAACAGCTATAAAGATTGGATTGAAGAACAGAGCAAAAGCAATAACCACAAAAATTGGGACAAGTACATGGAAAATACCGAGAAGCACATCATAAAAAAAGAAAGGTTTAAAAAAGGAAAATTCATACCTTACTGCCAAGATCAACACAGAGCCATCAGAATAGTAGATCTGGAATCACTTTCAACAACAACGAACTTCACCAACAACAGATCTAGAATCAATGCCTACAACAACCTAGGAATAAACAAGCAAACGTGAGATACATTTCGCAGAAAAGAAAAAAAATGCAACAAAACGCCTACAAAATGGCCAGCAAGCTAAGAAATGATCGGGATTCTCCATACCGGAGCTAAGAAGACCGGCGGTCATGGAGACGATGGAAAGTTCGAGACATTTCAGTTTCAACTTGACAGAGTGTTACTTTTAGTTTTTTCTTTATTAATTCTAAAGGCTTCTATTATTTATAATAAAATAGTCATCGGGATCGTGTCCCACTGACCTCTTTTCCTTAAAAAAATATATATTTAAAACAAAAAAGCAAAACCGTAGATTTTCCGAACCTAAATACTCCCTACTAAAGATGAACCATTCCAGCCATAAATTTAACTATCTAAAAGGAAAGAGAGTGAATAGCATAACATTTTTTGTATACCTACTTAAGGATCGATTTTCTAGAATTAGATCAGAAATCAAGCGCTCATTTAGCACAAGTTACAGATTTGCCTATTCAGCACAGAAACAGTATGAATTTTGCTTAATAAGAGTTACAGAGTTATACCAAAGATTTTTTATAGAGGATAAAAGGCTTTTTCGGCAAAAATGTCTTGCCTCTAAACTTACTCCATTGTGTGCTTTGTTGACAGTAAATTACACTCGACCATCGGCTACAAGCATTTCCCACTCACAATAAATAAGTCCCAAGCCCAGTGGTCTTGGCTTGGGACTTCCATGTTGGAGGTCTCAAGTTTGAAAGCCCATGCCAGCGAAAGCTAGGGGTTTGCCTTCTGGGTCGAGCTCGTGGCACCAGACTTGTCTAGTGCAGGTTACCTCTCCTATGTGGTTTGCGAGCTATTGCATGGAAGCGGGGTTTTATCATGTGCGCAACCAAAGGGCAGTGGTTGCGGGTTTCCCTTGTCATAAAAAAAAATATGTCTAAAACTATATATCACAAGGGTTTATAAACCCAATCATAAAAAACAGCAACCATTGTAAATTTGCAATAAAGCGATAATACAACATAAGCAAAACAAGAAACCTAAAACTACTCATATTAAATGTCTAAACTCTCTACATGACTTTGGTAGCTACCAAGGAAAACAAAAATCAAACTGAGAAATGCTTATTTAAATGAAAAGGGAATAATCAAGGTATCTGCCTCAACTATTCACAAAAAAAAAAACAAATCGTTCTTTTATCAGAATTCATATTAGTGCCTCTAGCTTGACCTTGATTCCAGCAATTACAAGCATCCAAGAAGACCCCTTTGTCCATAATCGACTGCATTTTCTCATTGAAGAGGAACAAACGTTCTAGTTCCATCATATAGAAATGGGAACGTAGTATGAAAATGAGGTACCCTGACCCCAAGTACTATTTATCTTGATAACCATGATGTCTGGGCCAGCACTCCATAGATCAAAATCCTCTCTTTTAAAACGAAAAAAGAGGTCCAGTCTTTTACTCTCCATGCAAATTGCAAGGTACTTCCTAACCCCACTCTCTATCAGATATGTTTTTCTCTAAAAGAAGACATATGGTTCAACTCGACCAAACAATAACAGGCGAAGAGTCTACCAAGCTACCAGTATAAATTTTTAGTGCAAAACCTAAAATATAAGCTTATAGCATATTAAAATAGAGTAATTACAAAATTAAGTAGCTCTCGTGCTTCCAAGTACACATTTTAGAGAGAGCTAACACTCTGCACCTCAAACAACAACAACATATCCCGTGTAATTCCGTAGATGGGGTCTGGGGAGGATAGGATGTACCCACACCTTACTACCTTTGTGAGGTAGAGATGTTTCCGATAGAATCTTGACCTCAAAATAATCAAAGTAGAGCACAAAGGAAAATAATGATAGCAGAATAGCAAGATAAACAAAGCAAATTAGGTAACAAATAGTACTAAAAGGGAAAGATAAGATACAATGTGAATGCTAGCTAAGACTGCTAACAAAGGAGAAGAGGAGACTTGCTCCCTGCCTCTCTAATGTCAAAGTACTACAGCACTTGTCTACCTACTACCCTTCTACCCTATTCCTCGACCTCCGACCTTCCTATCTAGGCATACTAGAAGTGGCCTCAACTCGATAGAAGACAAAAACGAAAAATGAGGTTGAGATCGTTTGGGGCTTTGGGCATGCCCAGTGCGGAGGTGTGAGAGTTTGGCTATGGATGGTTTCAATTGAGGTAAAGGTAGGCCAAAGAAATATTGGAAGAAGTGATTAGATAGGGCATGACGCAACTTCACCTTACCGAGGACATAGTTGAGCGATGTTTCGCTTATACTATTAGTCATAGTATTACTTTTGTAGTTTCTTGTCCTTTGAGTTTGGTTATTATAAGTGGATATTTTACACTTCGATTATTGTTTTATCTTGATATGACTAATGTTTAGGATGATTTGCCTGGTGGTCTATAGTATTTTGCCACAACTTTCTTCATTTCCGTTATTTATTTCTCTATACTGCTTCAGACTATTTTTCCCTAGGGATGAGGGTCTACAGGAAACAACATCTCTACCTCCAAGGTAGTGGGTAAGGTCTTCGTATACTTTACCCTCCCCGTACCCCACTTTGTGAAATTACACTGGGTATGTTGTTCTATATATATTGAATCTCCTTGACTTCTTTCTATTTTGAATCTCCTTAAAGCAAAACTCCTGACTCTGTCACTGGATGACCTGCCTTATTTTTCAAGATTATATTTATTAACTCTAGTAACTTGGAATTTTAAATGGTTAGATATTTTCAAAGAAAAAATCTTTAACTGGTGAGAGTTTACAATGATAGGCTTTGGATTGATATGCAAGATCAGAAACAAGAACTAGCAGCCACTTGAAACTCAAGCCATGACAAGTAGAAGTTTGGTATTAGAATAGAAGAGCAAGGTAATTCATGTGCACATTATTATCATGACTTTGACTTATTCATACTGATAACAACTAACTGTTTATTGCAAAAGACATCCAGAAACAAACTGTTCGAACTAAAAGTATCTAAGCAAACAGGTCTGAAGGGTTCACCTCAGTAGAAGCGCAATACAGCAGACGCAGTAGCAGAGGCTAATGGTGCTTTCATTAGAGAAGAAATTAGTAGGGCCAAAGGTCAATGCCTGCTTTTCCACGAATATCTTCACTTCCTCTAACACCACGGAATGCTCGAACAAATATTCCAGAAACTAAATCACCTGCTTCTTCATTACATGACCAGCTACCACCACCTTCTTGAGATGATGAGTCAAGCACTGGACAGGAGAATCTACCACATTCGAATATTCATCCGCATCAAACTCATATGGCGAATCCATGAGAGTGTGTTCTAAAATAAGCACAAGAGAAAATATCCCGTCAACAGTTGTACCAACCCGAGTATATAACGGACACTGATAGGGACCAAAAATTACAAATTGCTAGGGTAACACAAGATGAGAACACATCTATAGTTACTATCAAACAATCCATATAGAGTAATAAAACCATACAAGTTCAGAAAATTAGTTCCACTTTAAATACTGTTTTTGTCTTTTGGGAGAGTAACAGAGAACTAGCAAAAACATGATATAATATGTTTCTACTTGATGGTTTCTCAGGATTCCCAATATAATGAGTAAATAGAAGAGGAAGATTAATATATCATCCTATTTCCATATAGTAGAGAAACACACACATTTCATAGTAGGGACAATGTATATGAAATTTGGAAAAAAAAATGTTCATATAAAAAAAACATGAAAATGCCAGAGTCAGTGCTCAACACATCCCAGTTATAGTAACTCTGGTTAGTGTCTTGCCAACATCTGAAACCAAAATGTTGCCAAATCTTTAGTGTACCTGATAATAAGTTCCAATCAAACATTGCAAAGAATGCAATAAAACAACAAGAGCAATAAAACAATTATTTTTTGTCATACATGGAACGTAAATTCATAAGAAGTTATTATGATAAAGATTCTTCAAGCAAGGACAGTGCTTCAGCAAGATCAGTATTCCTGGTAGGTGCCATTTCACTAAATCCAATTGAAGATAAAGGGATTTGCCGCTGAAGGCCAGAGATGGTAGGCTTTTCAATTGCCACGAAGAAAACACCTAGCAGACAAAAATTAAACACAAGATAAACTAAACTAAATAAATATATTTTCATATTGATCAAATTTTTTTGTTGCTGTGTGAAACATGAGTATCTTCTATAGTTGAACAATGCATATCTAGACCATGAAAACATATCGTTTTTAAGTTCAAATTAAGCTCAAACACATTTGATACGATGAACAAATTTGGGAGTGTACTTTAGAACATAAGTAAGTGGTGTTGGCGAAGGATTATGACAAAAGGGCAATGATACTATGCACTATGAACATGCTATTAATGATCAAGAAAACAAGGGTCCGTCTTCCTTAGGAATTGGCATGATAAAGAATGTCATCAAGGATTTCTTACAATAGCAAAAAATAATGCATCAACCAAATGTGATGCAAAGACTTCTTACTGAACCATGAAAATTAGCCATCTAAATTGCATAGAAGACCCTTCCGAGTGGCCCAGTGGTTTGAGCTTGGGACTTCCATGTTGGAGGTCTCACGTTTGAACCCCTTGTAAGCGAAAGCAAGAGGTTTGCCTTCTGGGTCGAGCTCGTTGCACCAGGCTTGCCCAGTGCAGGTTACCTCTCCTATGTGATTTGCAAGCTATTGCATAGGAGCGGGGGTTTTACCCTGTGCGCACCAAAAGGGTAGCGACTGTGGGTTTCCCTTGTCATAAAAATTAAAAAAAAAATTGCATAGAGGAAGTAACCTAGAGTCATATGACAGCTTCACTATATTTTTGAGTTTTTACTGTCTAGCATTGAAGAAGTAACCAACTAATTATACTGATATATTTACCATTCTGAGTTTCACAAAAATGTGAAAGCTTCACTATACAATATACATGCAAAAATATGCCAACTATGCTGTATTTGCCACTCTTAGTTTTACGAAAACAGCATGAGGGGGGTTATTCTGATGACATTGAAATAAATCTTTCCTTTTCCCATAATTTTTCTTAAGAGAAGTAGAGAAGCACAAAACCAAAGTCATGACTTTATCAACTAGGACTTGTCCTGACAACCACAAGGTAAGCAACAAAAGCATTGGAACACTGATTGCATACTGTACATGAAGTATTGGTAGATGCCAAAACCTGAGGCATTAAAAACAATATCCAACACCATAATCCCTCTAGTCCATAAATGTACTGATATTCTACCTCTTGAATAGAAAAGTTCATAGTTAGTAAATTCACCTTTTAAGTTATCCCTCAATAGAGTCAGAAATCATAACTATACCAGAGAAGTAGTGAAAAAAAGAGAAGCGTGTACACAGCAAACCAGGAACGTAGCTTGAGACATTTGGCCCCCGTAATAGTTTGGAGGAATATTCTCCTCTCTTGGTAATCCCTGTACTCTACGAAGCCAAATTCTTCCATACAATTGGCAGACACTTAAACAATAGATGCTACATTTGTAATATCCAAGACCTCTGACCTCCACAGTTTCAAACATATTTAATGATAGGAGAGTTGGACAGGAGACATGTGTCCTTGTTACAAACCATCTAATGCCAAGTACCAATGTCTTTAAATTCAAATTGAGCAGAACCACTCTTCTATGGCCATAGCAAAACTGCAACGTCAATTCCTCAAGAATTTGGAAACCATATAGAATATAATCCATTGACTGATCCATTAGTATAATGTTATCAAGAGGAACTGTTGTTAGAGACTTGATCTCACTCTTCTTTTTTGTATATATCTTTTTTGATAAATACAAAAAAGAAGAGTGAAATCAAGTCTCTTTTTTGTATTTATCTTACAGAATACCAAACAGAGTTCAATCAAATGAGGACTGATTAGAACACAATTACACAGATCATATAAGCATGTGGTCAAGTATACAATGGACAAATAATGACAAGTCAAGGAACTTCAAATCTTATTTAATGCAAACTGGATCCAGGTACCAATTTTTTTAGCATCCTTTTCTCAGTCCTCAGAAGATCATTCTGCCATATGTCTGTTCTACTGGATACTCAATGCCGAATTGAATGAGTTGAGCTAAAATGAAAATCAAGGCAGAACTTATGAAGACTTGGGCTCTTACTACGAAGTCACAGTCATGTTCTGGAAACAAAATCAAAAGTGAGTGTGTGGATGAATGGCTAGAGGTGATGAAATCTTCTAATTAACATTGTTTGACAACAGCTTTTGATGGCAATAAGGAGAGAATATGGATTAGGTATGGCATCTGATACTGGTAGTCTACTCAAGCGATCTTCATTAAAAATACAGCTTCTTTGTTTTGCATACATATTCATTTCTGTAAAATATCATTACATATTTAACTTTTATGGTACGAGAAATTGAAAACTATGAGCTGAAGAAAGTCTTTAGCCTTAAATTGGCATATTCGGAAAGAACAGGTTATTCCAGATTGAGGATTAATATATATAGAGGAACTGGCATATGTTATTCATACAAACCAAGAGGAAGGGAACAAGACCTTTAATCCCTCAAGTTAATCAAATTGAGGAAATCCTAGAGTGCATCAATCTCAGCATATCAAATTTCCATTTAGAGATAACAGTTCATGATGATTAAACATGCGATCAAACATATTAGGAAACATTTTTTAATGAAATTAACTTTTGAAGTTTGGATTAAAAATTTTCTAAGATGGGCAAATGCGATCTATATTCAATAATTTTCTAGGAGTACTAATATAACAATTAAGTGCAAACTGAACTATCTTCTTCGGGTCAGTTTGCTCCCACTCGACTAATTCCACGGGATACATGCCACCTACCACCATCAGAGTACCAAGTAACTTTGTCCACCAAGGCTTGGACAGATGAGAAGAAATTATCTAGTGTTTTGGTCTCTACTGGAATTTGAACCTGAGATATCATGGTTCTCAACCCACTTTATTGACCACTAGATGACACCCTTGGGTGTCAGACTCAACTATTTGTTGCACAAAACATTAAAAGGATGCCAATTATAAATATTCAACGAAAAGGTATATGCATACTGATCTAAGGCATAGACCTAAGACAAACAGACAGATCATTAACCAAGAAAATAAAACATAACAAAGGTATGAAGTATCAATAACCAAAAAATATCAACAGAACTCATTGGCCATTAAGTGGAATGTGGCTTGCATTACTAAGTATGTAACTACATTTTCACTCGACATTTTGAAACGACATAGAAATCCAGATTTGCTATTCTGAAGTGAAAGGCCCCTATCAAAACATAACCTGCACACAGATGCGATAAGTGGATAAAATATATACCAATTTCATAACAGTCCTCTCTTCGCTTTTCGATCAAAAACTGAACATATCTGCACATACTTACACATACGGATAAGTTGTTGCCTTGAAAGACCCAACATTTAAATAGCACATGAGCAGAAACCAAAATCTCATATATAGCACACAGCTTACAATAGATTCAAACCAAAATTTTAAGCCAAAAGGCGAGCAGGACAAAATTTAAGTATCTAAAAACAGAACACTTGGGCTTGATATACCTTGAAATGAAACAAAGTGAACCTTTCTTTCTTTGTATAAAAAAGAATAAATAACATAACATTTTTTGTATACCTTCTTCGGAATCAATTTTCTGGTGTTAGATCAGAAAACAAGCCCTCTTCAGCACAAAAACATTTATAGAGGATATTAAGCATTTTCAGCCAAAAATAATTTGCTACAAGCAACCCCCACTTCACACTAAATAAGTCATAAAACTTTATATCTAAGGGTTACATATACTCGAATCATAAAAAGCAGCAAAACCATCACAATAATACAACATAAGCATAAACCAGAAAACCTAAAACTACTCATACATTAAATGACTTAAAGTCTCAACATGACCTTGATCCTACCATATAGAGCTACCAAGGAAAACAATACTCAAATTCAGATATGCTTATATAAATGAAAAAAGAAAAATCAAGGCATCTTACCTCAACTATTCTGAAACCACATCATTCCTTTATCTGAATTCATATGAACAGAATGTAAAAATGAAGTATCCTGACCCTAAAACACTTACTAATAGATAAAAAATCCTGTCTTTTACAACGATTAACAAAAAAAATAAAATAAAAATCCAATCTTTTACTCACTCTGCGAATTCCAAACAAATTGCAATATGCTTCCTAACCCAACTCGCTAAAAAGAAGAACAATAACTTTAATAGAGTAAGTTATAACTAAAATTTGAAATTCTTGAACTCAAATCTTAGGATCAAAATCATACACATAAATCAAAAATACACCAAACACAACATTATAATCTCAAGATTATAACTTTAATTATAGTCTCAAAATTAAAACTTTAACTTCTGAACCAAACAAACACCGAAATTAATAACCAACCCTTACGATTCCAATATTATTGAGAGCCAAATCTTCTACTTCCTCTCCCCCCCCCCCCCCCCCCCCCCCCCCCCTCATGCTTTTCAGAGAAACTAATTTTCACGGTAACTTTAGGTATGATTAGAAATTAAATAATTATTAATTTATACATAGAAAAATTATTTGATTTAATTTTCAAAATTCGGGAGAATAACAAAAATTGGGGGAGTATACAGCTGTTCTATATAGCCAAAAATATATTCATGGGATATATGAATTCTTCACCCAATATTTTGTTCAATATAAATTTTTAAACAGTTTATTTAAAATTTATGTGACATTTATTGGTGATAATTATAGTAAGTTAAAACCATAAAAAAGATTAGCATGGACCTCCAAAGGTCGATATTTTATAAAAATATTATTTTACTTTCAAAGGTTAATTTGTATTTTTTTGATATTTTGCACTAGAAATTAAATACTAAAAGTTAAATGTTATTTTAATTAAAAAAAACCGTGAAATCTAGTTCTAAAAATTATTTTGTATTTTTTGAGCTAAAATAACTATCTCTAGGTTCTAGATGTTAATTTTGTTTAAAATAATTTTTTAATTTTTTTCTTATTATATTAATCTCTTGAGGTCGATATACATAACCACTGAAGCTAGTTTTCTTTGACAAAATAAAAATTTAATGAAAATAAATATTTGAAAATTTCGAGTAAGAGCTTGTGTGGATAAGTAAAATAAAATTAAGTTAGTAGATTTATTTAATAGGGATTATAATTTAAAATTGAATCAGTGAAAAATATCATGTAGATTCTAAATAATCTTTTTCCAAATTCAGTGTTGATGTTTGTCAAAAGGTATAACTATATTAGTGAGCCAAAAGTATAACTGAATGAGAAATTTTTAGTAAAATAGATGAACGAAGAATATAATAGCCATTTACGAGAAATCAAAGACATTCTTTAACCTTTTTATCATAAAAAATAAAATAAAATTACACAAGTATACAACTAACTCACTAGGAGGAATCAGTGTTGGATTAAACACATCATTCACTCTATAATTACAAAGTAAATCAATTTCTATATATTATACATATTTTCTTATCTAAATTATCTTGAAGGAGAGAAATATTAAACTTCTTAATGACTCTTTTTAAAAGATGTCGTGAAGTTATAATTTCAGTAATGTGTTTGGATAAATTTAATGTGTGTTAAGTAAAAACGAATTATAAATTTGATGTGCGTGTGTTAAATAAAAACTAACTATAAATTTGATATGTGTTGAGTAAAAACGAACAATGAATTTGATAAAAGAAAATCATAATACTTCAAATTACGAGTTCACCTTTTTAAGTGTAAGGTCTTAAGCAACACATTGTTGTTGTTTCTCACTAGGGTTATTCAATATTTACATTGGAGTTTTCAACTTGTGAAAAATTCCTGCTAGTACTCAAAAGCACCAATAATAGTAAAGCCTCAGGGATCATTTGGTCGGGAACAAGTTATCCCGGAATATTTAATTTTGAGATAAGTTATTTCACCATATATCCGAACAACTTATCATATCACTATGACAAAAATGGTGAGACGATTAATTCAACCACATTCCCCTATATTTTATCTTGGATTTATTATATCTTATACCTCACACCAAACAACTCTGAACAACTAAAAAAAATTCCCAAGGACAATCTTGAATAATGTTTTAAAGAGTAGAAAACGGAATAACTAAAAGAAGGCCCATCAATCTGCCTTTCATAAATGCAATTTCACAGACACTAAACATCCAACAAGATAGCACTTCAACAGTTATTACAGAAAATGGAGGAAACTGTGTCCACAGTGCAATATATTGTGCACAGACCAATAACAACTAACTGTTTATTCCAAAAGAGTTCCCAGAAACAAACTGTTTGAACTAAAAGTATCTACCAAGGGTTCACCTCAGTAGAAGAGCACTGCAGCAGAGGCAGAGGCTTTTGGTATATTCAATAGCCTCTCTTCATAATATTTAGCGGTTTGCTTTTCTGCAAATATCTTCATTTTCTTCAACACCATGGAATGCCTGAGCAAATATTCCAAAAACTGAATCACAAGATGCTTCTCTACGAAACCAGCTACCTTCACCGTCTTGAGGTGATGAATCAAGCACTGGACAGGAGCATCTACCATGTTCCAGTATTCATCCGCGTCAAACTTATATAGGCGATACCACGATAATTGTTTCTGAAATAAGCACAAGAGCAAATCTCCCATAAAGACTTGTACCAACCCAAGTATAACAGACACTGAATAGTGTACTGTCCAAACAAACATTGCAAAGAACACAGTTAATAACAAGAGCAATATAACAATCAAATTTTGTCATACATGGGATGTAAATTCATTGTGAGAAGAAGTAATTTCGATGGTAAGATTCTCCAAGCAAGGACAGTGCTTCAGCAAGTTCAGTATTCCTGGCAGATTCCATATCATAAAATCCGATTTAAGATGAAGGGATTTGCAGCTGAAGGTCGGAGATGGTAGATTTTTCAACTGCCACGCAGAAAATACCTAGGCAGACAAAAATTAAACGTAAAAAGTCAAAGAAACTAAACAAATAGAGATTTTTGTATTGAACTCAATGAACAATGTAAGACTTGTGCTGACTATCACAGGGGAAGTAACAAAAGACTTTAAAAGCAGATTGCACAATGTACACAAATATTGACAGATACCTGAGCCTGAGATGTTTAAGACAAAACTCAACACCATAGCCCCTCTAAGCCAGTTTATAGTTAGTATATCACCCTAGAGGTTATCTCTCCATAGAGTCAGAAATCATAACTATACCTGGAGAAGTTGCGAAGAAAGAGAAAAAGTGTGTACCAGAGCAAACCAGGAACATAGATTGAGAGTTTTGGTCCCGGTAAATGTTTGGAGTAATATTCTTATCCCTTGGTAATCCTTGTGCACATCGAAATCAAATATCAGATTGCGTTTGACAGACACTTCAGCAATAGATGCTACATTTGCAATATCCAGCACATCCACAGCTCCAGACACATCTAATGATAGGAGAGTTGGACAGGAGACATATATCCTTCTTAGAGACCATCCAATGTCAAGCTTCAATGTCTTTAAATTTGAATTGAGCACAACCACTCTTATATGGCCATAGCAAAGCTGCAATGTCAATTCCTCAAGCATCGGGCAACCAGATAGAATATAATCCATCGATTGACCCATTAGCACAACGTTATTAAGATATAATGTTTTTAGAGACTTCAGCTTACTTTTCTTTTTTGCATTTATCGTACAGTGTGTCAACCGGAGTTCAACCAAATGAGGACTGCTTAGAACACAATTAGGCAGATCATAAAGAGCCTGTGGCCCAACTATACCATGCTCAGAGAAAGACAAGTCAAGGACCTCCAAATTTTTATTCAATGCGAACTGGATCCAGGTACCAATTTCGTTAGCCATCCTTTTCTCTCTCCTCAGGAAATCATACAGCCGTATGTCTGTGCTGTTGGATATTCTTTGCCAAAATGAATAAGACAATCTAAAATGAAACTTAAGGCAGAACTTATGAATAGTTGGGCTTTTACTACGAAGAAGCACGTGACGAACGGAGTGCAAAAACCTTTCTTCATAGTCAGGACGACTAGCTTCCAAATAATAGTTACAGTCATGTTCTGGAAACATGCATTGATCAAAATTGAGTGTGTGGATGAATGGCCAGAGCTTATGAAATCTTCTACTTGCGTTACAGATTCCTTTGACAGCATCCTTTAATGGCAATAAGGAGAGAATATGGATGAGGATGTCATCTGGTAGTCCACTCAAGTGGTCTTCGTTCAAAACACAACTTGTTTGTTTTGCATACATATTCATCTCTGTTAAACATTATAACACATTTTAGGTGCGAGAAATTGAAAACTTTGAGCTGAAGAAAATCTTTAGCCTTAAATTGGGATATTTGGAAAGAATAGGTTTTTCCAGATTGAGGATTAATCTATAGAGAGGGACTGGCATACGTTATTCCTACAAACCAAGAGGAAGGGAACAAGACCTTTCATCCCTCAAGTTAATCAGATTTAGCCATTTTGGAAATCCTAGAGTGCATCGATCTCAGCATATCAAACTTCCATTAGAGATAACAGTTCATACACTCTACCCTCCCCAGACCCCACCTAGTAGGACTTCACTGGGTATGTTGTTGTAGTTCATGATGATAAAACATGAGATCAAACATATTGGAAATTTTTTGAAGTAATTAGTTATAAAGTTTGAATTGAAAATTTTCTAAGACAATAAAATGTAATCTTAAATTTAGTAATTTTCTAAGAGTTCCCACTGATGTAACAAACAAGTGTAAACTCAACTATCTCTTACACAAACCGTCAAAAGGATACGACAACTACACCTCTACCCCAAACAAGTTGAGGCCAGCTATATGAATGCTTCAACAACGACAACACACCCAATCCCACAAGTGGGTTTGGGGAGGGTAGGGTGTATGTAGACCTTACCCTACCTTTGTGGAATAGAGAGCTTGTTTCCTATAGATCCTTGATTCAAGAAAATTCATTTTCCACAAGAGGTTCGAACAAAATAAAAGATAGTTAAAGCAAAAGTGACAACAATAGTAATAGAAATAAAGAAAAAGATAATGTTAGCATAATAATGATATTTGTAAGTGGATAGGCTCTCCAGCCTAGAACCCTGCTCTACCACTAGGAAGAGAGAAGTCGCTTAACTACCTACCAATTTTTACATTAAACCTCAACCTCCATACTCTCCTATTAGGGTCATGTCCTCGGGGAGTTGAAGATGTGACATATTTGCCTAATCACTTCTCCTCAATTCTTCCTCCATCTACCTCTACCTCTACCTCCCCTTAGACCTATCATTGCCAACCTCACGCATCTCCTCATTCGGGTATCGGTGCTCCTCCTTTTCACACACCAAAGTCATCTCAATGTCCGCCAAGGATGTCACCCCACCTTGCGTTGTATACCTTTATTCCCGATCTTATCTCCACTAGTATGGCTATAGATCCATCTAAGCATCCTCATTTCTGCTAGTTCATCTTCTGAACTTTGAGATATATTGGCCACCACTCAACCCTAATACAACATAGTTGGTCTAACCACCACTCTATCAAACTTACTTAAAGTCTAGGGTCCTTTATCACATAAGACACCAGATACGAGCCTCACTTTCATCCACTGACGTGTGACATAAAATAATCCTAATAATAATATTTAAACCAACAGAAGGATGCCACTTAAAAAAGTTTCAATGGAAAAACAAATGTATCTGCACCACATCCAAGGCATTTACCTAAAAGACAAACAAACAAATCCTAAACCAAACAATGACACAGGTTTGCGAAACTAAGGGCCCTTCTCTTTTTCTTTGAACAACCCATCCTCATTATCTTTAATAAGTAAAGTAGGCAAACATATAGGTCATTAATAGTACTGACACAAAGAAGGAGTCTGTGAAAAGAAAGGAAATATTTCCATTTTTCTTATATATAACAACAACATACCCTTCCTCCTATATAATAAATAAAATAGAAAGAAATTTATTATTATTATTATACATATATAGACCAGCTTGACAAGCAACTTCCTCTTGAAAACCTTAACATTTCTCTAGGATCTAAACCTAAAAAATATTAACAGAATTCATGGACCATTAAGTAGCAATGTAGTGTAGCTGACATTATAAGGTTACATAACTACATTTTCATTTTGGTATCCAAAAATACGTAAACAAAGTAGAAATCCAGATTTTTTATTCTGGATGGCCCCTAACAAGAGTTAACCTGCACACAAATGCAATAAGTGCATGAAATGTATACCAATTTCTGCATAGTTTTCTTTCCTACTTGCTCAGATTTAGACATACTGATAAGTTATGCCTAGAAAGATCCAACATTCAAAATAGTATACAAGCACAAACAAAAATCTCATATATAGCATGGAGCTTACAGTAGATCCAAACCAAAATTTAACCGACTGAGGGAGCAAGAAAAATTGAAGTATCTAAAACCAGAATATTTGGGTATTTTATACCCTGAAAGGAAGGATCACAAGATACATTGGCAAAAGAAAGATCCAATACAAGTTGAATCAGAGAAAGATTCTCATTTCCAGATTCAACATTTGAACAACAAAGCAAAACCCTAGATTTTCCAAACCCAAGTAATTCAGGATCGGTTTTCTAGTCTAATATCGGAAATCAAGCCCTCTTTAGCACAAGTTACAGATTTGCCTATTCAGCACAGAAACAACACAAATTTTGCTTCTTAAAGTTACAGAGTCATACGAAATTTTTAACGATCTAAAATGAAAGAGAATGAATAGCATAACATTTTTTGTATACTTTCTTCGGAATCGATTTTCTAGTCTAAAACAAGCCCTCTTTTAGCACGAGTTACAGCCGGTTTACCTATTCAGCATAGAAACAGTATGAATTTTACTTCTTGAAGTTACAGAGTCATACGAAGCTTTTAACTATATAAAATGAAAGAGAATGAATAACAACATTTTTGTATACCTTCTTTGGGATTGATTTTCTAGTCGAAGATCGGAAATCAAGCCCTATTTTAGCACAAGTTACAGATTTGCCTATTCAGCACAGAAACATTGTGAATTTTGCTTCTTAAAGTTATAGAGCTCTACGAAGCTTTTATAGACAAATAAAAGGCCTTTTTCGGCAAAAATATATTGCCCTAGGTTTACTCCATTGTGTGCTTTGCTGTCAGTAAATTACACTCGATCATCGGCTACAACCAACTCTCGCTCGTAATAAATAAGCCAAAAAATATGTCTTAAACATTATATCACTCATCGGCTACAACCAACTCTCGCTCGTAATAAATAAGCCAAAAAGTATGTCTTAAACATTATATCACAAGGGTTTATATACTCAATCATAAAAAAGCAGCAACCATTGCAAGTCAATAATACAACATAAGCATAACAAGAAACCTAAAACTACTCATATTAAATGACTAAACTCTCGGCATGACCTTGATCCTACCATATAGAGCTACCAACGAAAACAAAAATCAAATTGAGAAATGTGTATTCAAATGAAAAGGGAATTCAAGGTATTTACCACAACTATTCAGAAACCACATTGTTCATTTATCTGAATATATATGAGTGCCTCTGGCTTGACCTTGATCCCGGCAGTTACAAGCATCAAAGAAGACTCCTTTGTCCATAATCGACTACATTTTCGCCTTAAAGTGGAACAAACATTCTAGTTCCATCATATAGAAATGTGAGCAGACTATGAGGTACACTGAAGCCAAACTTCTACTTATTGATAAATGCGATGTCTGGTCCAGCACCCCAATAGATCGAAATCCAGTCTTTTACAACAGGAAAAAAAGGTCCAGTCTTTTATTCCCCAAGCAAATTGCAATGTACTTTTTTTTTGAGAATGATAACTTACTCCCCGAGCAAATTGCAATGTACTTCCTAACCCCACTCCCTATCATATATGTTTTTCTTAGAAAAGAAGACAATATGGTTCAATTCAATCAAACAACAACACACCAAGAATCTACCAGAGCTACAGTAATTTATTTAATTGTAAAACATAAACCATAAGCATATAGCAAACTGAAATAGACTTTTAACTAAAATAAGTAGCTCTCTTGCTTGCAAGTACACATTTTAGAGAGAGTCAACATTCTTCACCTCAAACAACAACAATAGCATGCCTCAGCGCAATCCAGCAAGTGGGATGTGGGAAGGGTGAAATTTACCACGCCTTACTACCTTTGATGGCTAGAGAGGTTGTTTCCAATAAAACCTCAAAAGCAGTGTAATCAAAGTAGAGCTAAAAGAAAAATAATGACAGCAAAATAGCAGGATAAAACAGAAAATAATGTAAGAAATAATACCAAAATGGAAGGATAGGATACTATGTGAATACTAGGTAATACTGGTAACAAAGGAGAAGAGGAGATTAGCTCCCTGCCTCTCCCACGTAAAAGTAGTACAACACTCGTCCATGTACTACCCTTCTACTCTAATCCTCGACCTCCAAACCTTTCAGTACGATGTGCCATGTCTTGTTTAGTTACATCTTCCCATTTCTTCTCTGGGCTATAATCAAACGTTTAAGCCTCCTTACTGCCTCGCGCACCTCCTCTTCACATGTCCAAACCACCTCAATCTCACTTCCCTCGTTTTATCCAACATACAGGTCACCCCACCTTGTCATGTATAACTCTATTCCTCTTCCTGCCACTCCTATGCACATCCATTTGTGCTACCTTCATTTTCTGAACATGTGTTTTCTTGATGGGCCTTCACCTCATACAACAATATAGGTCTAACCAGTTACCACCACATAACTTACCTTGTAACACATTCTTATCACACAATACTCCATTCCACCCACCCCACTCTTAACACAATAAGCACCATCATCGCTAATCTCCCTGTTTATTGGATTATAAACCCTAGATACTTGAAACTCCCTTTTTTTGGTATCCCTTGTGATCTGACCTCCATTCAAATACATTTCGTCACTCCAACTTCTCTGTCTTAGCCCGACTTAACCTGAAACCGGTAGATTTGAAGGTGTATCTCCACACTACCAGTCTATCCTTTTAACTCCGATATGTGTGTCTCGTCAATCAATACTATAAGCATATCGGATTACTTTGAACTTCTATATAGCTATTCAAAGTCTTTCTTCCGCTAATTTCAGATTTTCAGGTATGCTTCGTGAAGTTTCACAATCTTTAGCTTAGCCACATGAGTTAGTGGTGTATTATTTCAAAGTGCTTTACGTTTAAGAAGAGGTTTTGAGTTTGATATTAAAGAAAATTTTATTGGAATCACCACTTCTAACAGGTCCGAGATTTTGAGTTTTAAATGGAGAAAAATTTATTAAAAGTATCACTTTAAATGGATTTGTGCAATCGAGCTCCAATATAAACTCCGAACAATGAATTAGAAAAAACAATTTTTAGGTTACTTGTGTCATTTGATTGAGGCTAACATTTGAATCTTAAAAAGAATTTACTTAAAATTTACGAGGTAATATATTGCCTAATTTTTTATTTGACCAACAAATTAAATTATTAAAAAAAAAATTACAATAGAGATTAATGGAGGTCGATATTTAGGTATTTCTTTTATAAAATAAATGTGTAATGTAAGTCTATTTGAATTTTCTCTAATTTTGTCGTAGTTTAAAATTTGACTACTAATAAAATGTCCTATAAAATTTCAAATAAATAAATGTAATGAATAGTTAAGTTTGGACAAAAGAAAAAAAGACAAATGTGAACTAACTGTATTACTAGAAGACTATTTTTTGCAAAATAGATAAATAAAGAGTATATTTACCACTTTTGTGATAGTCCAAAAGGATTTTTTACTTTGCCCAAAAATATAAATTACTCTCTTCCTTTAAAAAAGAATGATTCTATTTTCATTTTAATCTGTTTAAAATAAATGATCCCTTTTTTTGCAATACTAACTTTAATATTTCATGTAATATGATTAAGACCACAAGATTAAAGGATATTTTGATACATTTGATATAACTTTAAATTAGAACCACAAGATTCATAAGTCTTCTTCTTTTCTTAAAGGGAAAAGAGTCAAATATACCCCTGTACTTTTCGAAAAGGTTTAAATATGCCCTCCGTTTAAAGTTTGGTCCATTTATACCCTCGCCGTCCAATTATTGGTACAAATATGCCCTTATGGGCGTTAATTGGCCACCTCAAAATATCCAACGCATTTTACGTTTCTTTAATTGACCAAATAAATTTTCCACGTCATTTTAATATTACATCGTGGCATTTATATTACAAAAGAGAAAGGGTCATGCCCCTAAAATCCGACCCATTAAACCCTTTTATTACCCATATTTTATAGTTCAATTATACCCCTCTTTTAAATAACTTATCCTACCCGTATCCGACCCAAAACCCATATCCCTTTTCCCCCAAAACAAATCCCTAATTTCCTAAACTTCCTTTTCCCCCAAGAACATAAATCGTGGATCATCAACCCATTTCCAATAAGCACATTTAGGGATTTGTTTTGGGGGAAAAGGGATATGGGTTTTGGGATTGCCGTTTTTTATTATATGCGCATGAATTGGAGCAGCGTGTTGAATGCTTTTGCATTTCTGTAACTTGAAGAGAAGCTGCTTTTGATCTCGGAAACTGCCGGGATTTGAGTTCAAATGCGGGGAAATAGGTGGCGACGGCTCGGCGACGGCGCGACTATCATGAAGGAACTAATTATCCAAAACGAGACTGGTGTTTGAGGGGAAACAACTTCAGTCAACTCCTTGCCGCAAAAAATCAACCAACATGTTCAGTTAAAGTTCTCTATAAAAATGATATTTAAATTTTGTAAAATTTGGTTCTGAAATTAAAAAATAAAAAACAAAAACAAAATAGGTTTTTGAAATTATTTCTGTACATTAATTATTTACTTCTAATATGATACTACAGTACTATTTTTCTCATCTTAAATCTTGCATTGTAATAAAAATGATTTTATTTTATATTTACTGCCAAAAAATTAATATTTTCTTGGGTCAACCTATAAGACATGAGGGAAAAGGAAGTTTAGGAAATTAGGGATTTGTTTTGGGGGAAAAGGGATATGGGTTTTGGGTCGGATACGGGTAGGATAAGTTATTTAAAAGATGGGTATAATTGAACCATAAAATATGGGTAATAAAGGGTTTAATGGGTCGGATTTTTAGGGGCATATTTGACCCTTTCTCTTTTGTAATATAAATGCCACGATGTAATATTAAAATGACGTGGAATATCCATTTGGGCAATTAAAGAAACGTATAATGCGTTGGATATTTTGAGGTGGCCAATTAACGCCCATAAGGGCATATTTGTACCAATAATTGGACGGCGAGGGTATAAATGGACCAAACTTTAAACGGAGGGCATATTTAAACCTTTTCGAAAAGTACAGGGGCATATTTGACCCTTTTCCCTTTCTTAAATTTCGTTCCAAGTCAAACTAGACCAATCTTTTTGAAACGGAAAATGGTACATTACTATACAAATTAAGATGAATTTTACGGCAGGGTTAAACACAATACTCACTCTATATATCACAAAGAAAATCAAATTCGATAAAGTAAAAACATTTTCTTTAACTTTTATCAAGACTTTTTATCTAAAATACCTTGAATGAAAGAAATATTTTACTCCTTAATAAGTGACATTTTTTCTACCAAAACGAGTTGTGGTGGAGGTCTAAATATTTATAGCGCCCCTTCCTAAAATGCGGTTACATGAATAGATGCTTTTAAGGTGTATATGTTTAAGGTGTATATGTACAATTCTTTGTTGTTATAATGACAATATGTCACATTTTTCACCAAAAAAATGCAGGAAAAACACCATTTGATGAGATAAATAACTGCCATCCAATTAATTTCATCCATACTTCTTCCTAAGATTCAAAATCTGAATGCAAATCCTTCTATATGAAGCAGACTGATCCTGATACAACACGGGATCATACACCGATGAGGATACATCTATCTATACACCATTGAAGACCATTATGTGCAAGTTGCAACAGCAATGACAAGAGAGAATGAATATGTATGTAAGTGCTTTCATAATGTAGCACTTTGAACTCTGCAGAGAGAGCAAAAGCTCCAGATTGACTTTGCTGAAGCAAATACTTCAACTTCCTTGGAGCAGAAGAATGATGTTGTAGAGAGTTAAAATAATTCTAGATTTTCAGGCAGAGGTGTGCATACTGTATAGAAGGTCTTCAAAGCAATTACTTTCTGCCCTTGCTCTTTCCTGACTAATCCTTAGTAAGCCATCTACGGCCACGAACTTGGATACCACCGTAGCTCTGATCACTGCTACTTTCTCCACCACTTTCTGCACTGGTATATCCAGATTTCCGACGATGCTTCTTCTTCCTTGAAGCTCCACTGTCACTAATGCTTCCATGTAAAAGGGGATCATCTATCCCACGTATGACCCTCCGTGTTGGAGATGAAGTTGCAATGCAACTGTCATCCTTCGTTCGCTTCTCTTTCTCATGCTTCTTTATGTTCTGAGAGATCTTATGCAATTTTTGAATTCCTTTTTCTACAGGCTCCACTGCTTGGGTTACCGTGAATTTCAAATCATTCACTATCTGTAGAAAGTATTTGTTAATGAACGGATCAATGATAACAGGGAAAGGAACAAATAAAAGTGTCAATTGTTGCAGATACATGTTTTAGTTTTCCCAAGTACGTAAAGATCAACACCATACACAGCAGCCAACTATATTAGTTAAAGTTTGTCTATAGGGTCCATTCTATCCATTCCACTCCATCGAAGCCTATTTTCTTCCAACAGTAGATAATTTATTGTTTAAAGCAAAATCTCAGATATACAAAAACAGAGGATATCTGAATCTCACACATCTCAACACACTGATATACAAGTCTAGAGCCAACATAAAGTACTCTTGACAAACATCGAACCTTTATTTTTTTTTTTTTCCATGAGATAGTATGTCTTTTGAAACTACTACTGTCCAATATAATTTTAGATCGATATCTTACCCTCTTTACTATCTTACTCTATAGCACCTATGAACCACTACATTTGGAGTTTTGCATAGTATATGGTGTCAAAACCGGCTCAGATTGACCTGTCATCCTGTCCATCTGTGCTGCTTGAATCCTCTGTTAGATATGATCAGTTCTAATTTCACCAAATCCTTATGACCACACATCAATCTTAACTTTTATAATATTTTTATCAGGTAATAAGAATGCTTATACATTTATAATATCCATCTTACGATATGGCCTTTGAAGACCTAAGTACATTTACTGTCATACAGCTTTATTAGTCTCGCAATTATTTTATATAACTTGCATTTCACTTAATTATGCATCTGCTCATTGCGTAATGTTCCTGTAGCACTCCTCCATTTCAATCATCCAAAGTATTACATTGTCATCTAACAATTCTCTTTAAAAGACTAAGCTTAAATATTCAATTTGGCTACATTAGGTGTCATAATCTCGTCTAATTTCACTTCTTCATTCTTTTTGAGGGACTAAATCTATAATGCATATATTTTTCTTACTTCTACTACTCCCAAAACACATTACCATCTGGTTCCTATAATTCTGCTCCATTGTTCCAACTTCTAGCCTACCTTTTCACGAGTTTCAAAAGTTTACACTATGATTTTTAAGTAGATTGCACCATGGAACCTCATCATCTATACTATTGACTACACCATCCACGACCAAGGTAAACAAGTATGGATAGGGGTAGGTGCCCGGCAATGCAGTTTGGATTATGAAAACATCCATATGAATTTTTGAATTTCAGATTTACAAAATACAAATCAAATAAGCTTGATTTGGTTTGGTTCTTTAGAGTTTGATTTCAGATCAATCGGTTCGGTTTGAGCCTATAAGTTTGCTTATTCTTCTCACAAATAAGGAACACCTCTAAATAAAGTATTCACATTGAATTGCCTTAATAGTTCATGTCTACTTTAATCGCTACCCAGCTTCGGCTATAGTGTTTTGAGCAAAGAGCAATAAGCAGTAATAGAGGTGAGTAGAGAAAAATTATAAATTTACTTTTTGTTATCAAAGTTAAACTGGAAGCTCAAACACTATTCCTTCTTTTTGTGGGAATAAGGTAAGATAGTTTTACTAATGGACAGTACCAAGAATAAATGCAAGTAAACAATTTCCAAACCAGAAAATCTCCACAGTTACAAGATCAAGTTTTCAAAAAATTCCAAAAGGAAGGTTAAAATTAACATGCGTAAATGTTACCTTAGAACAACTAGTCTACCAACATGCGTATATTTGGTATAAAGTATACACTGCCTATACACTCTATATATTTTGTATACTAGATGGTCAAATGGTATTTGGCGTTAATTTTTTCCGCCAACTAGTTTGCCAACATGTCCGACGTATACACTACATGTGCACTTCGGCTGTATATGATGTATATAGGCATGTATTGTATATGTACATATATATATTCAGTATAAAGTATACACTACCTATACACTAGGTATATAATTGTAAACTAGATGGCTGAATGGTATTTGGCTGTAAATTTCCCAAAATTAAATCCAAACACTGCATCAAAATCCAGAATACTGAACCAAAAATCAAGATTTTGCTATTACCCAAATGATACCTACCTTTCACAAGCTTTCCTCATGCTTAATTATATAAATTTCCCCTTTACTTCAAGGAGTTCAATTTAAAGGAATATCAAAGATCCAACCTTGAAGACGCTTGTGGCACTCCACTTCATCTGAATTCAAGTGTCCAATTTTCTAGTGCCTTTGCCAGAGATCATTCTTAGAGCTTTGTTCCACTAATAGATCTTTGCTCCTATTCCATTTGGCTAAATGACTTAAGGGTTCCTTCTCTCTCTTTTTAGTGAAAATTGATAATTAAAGATTCTTAAATAGGCAAATAAATTGGAACAGCCAAAAATGATTATTACCATTAATATAGTTCACACGCTTCTATCTAAGAGTGCTCCAAGACTATTCTTAGCTTCATAAATTAAACTAACAGGTTGTCAACATCACCAACAAAGCTAGTCAGTGAACTAGTTACTTATGGAGAAAGTAATAGCAATCAGCCAATCACTTTAGAAATCACAGTAATTGGGTCATTTTCAGATGCACTGGAAAAAACAAATAATCACTAAGATGATTCTGTTTTCACTTAAGGTAGAAAAATAAACCTAAAATTGGCCAATCATGGTGACTGTGTGACGAGATATGGTCCATTGGGGCATCCCCAAGACCGGGTATCCTTTTTATCAGTCTATCATTATGTCAAGCATAGATCATGCAACTTCTCACACAAGCCAAGGAAAAGCATAACAAGATAACTCAGACCACTAAGCAAACATATCATACCAAGAACAAATCATGGAAGACGGAAACTGTCGGATAAACTAGGAAAGTCAACAGTCTCCCCACATTTCAGTTGTCCAATACCACCGAAATTAACCCGAATCCAGATCGATTCCAAATTTTTAGCATTGGCAAGAGATACCAATTCACATGGTTGGAACTGAACACGGCACCGTAGGTTCGATATCCCTTTTATTCACCCCTTGTCCCATGTTCTTATTTTGGATCATATATTCCTATCTTTGACTTCTGTACATGACAGAGTTCATGAAACCTGAAAATAACTAGGAACTTAAAGAGTTCAATCACAGGTACGATCATTAGGGCCCTGCTCCTGCACTTGTCATTAATCAAAGCAGGAAACTTGATTTTGGACGTGAGGATATCTTAGACAGTTAAGGAGCTATTCTGAAAATGGCAAACAAACTCTTTACTTTCAATATATTTCTGGGTTATAGCAAGAATGACATCAGTTGATTCACCAATATCGCAGTGTATTACCCGGTATTAAAGAACAGAAAAGAGAAGGTGCAGAAAACACATTAGGATAAATTCCATGGAATGTTCTCCCGGAAAGACTATTTCTCCCCCACTTTATTAGTCATCTCTTTTATTATTAACTCTCTCTCTCATGACACTAGGAGTATAAGCATCCGGATGAGACTTTAGTTGTCTCAACATTTGTAAAACAAAGTTGTGAGGTTTTGGTACAGCTGTATGGAGATGCACAATATATAAGATAGCTCGAACCTTTTAGCAAAGAGAAAGAGACTTACATATTCTCGACCTCCGATAAAGACGTCCTTAACACTTTCTCTAATTGTCATTCCACCCTTAGTATCAACGTCAGGTTGAGGAAGACGTAATTTGGTCGGACGCTCACTGTCTCTAACTTCCTCGGGGTCTACTGGCAAGTCTGCAGACACATAATCCCCTAGAACAGCAACAGCCCCAGTATAGCGCTCTCCCATCAGCTCGTATGGCTTTGCTGGGAAGACATAAAGATGAACTATAGAAGCAACACCCATCTGTACTGGATAAATAAACAGAGCTGTGAAAGTCAAATTGTTGAAAAAAATATCAAGCATCCTTAGACAACTGATAAAAACTTTAAAAGCATAACACTGCACCTGAATAGAATTTTAGAAATCATAAAGGAAATATTCTTGTAAGAATACACTACAAGAAATAAATGCATGCCCAATTCCAGAACAATTACCTCGATGCATATGATAAAATCCTGAATGCTGGATTCAAATTGCAAAGCTCCAGCTATTGGACTTCGAAACAAACCGAGGGTAGAGAGAAGAGCTATAGCCACACCTTGCCACCAAGTTAAGAATACAATTGACTTGAACGTTAAAAACTTGTACAGCGGTTTGATGTGAGATAATTCATCCTTTGTAATGGCATAAAATTGTACTAAGCAATACAGTGCCCATGATTGACTGAAATTTAAAACCACAGCTACATAGGGATACCTACAAAAAAGCAGAATTAAAGCAAGAGATAATAACAAATGGATCAGCTCAGTAAGACAAGCACAGCACTGAAAGTTCTGCCAGATTACAATAGTTTGTAGGAGAATGCTCTGAAATTTTTATTCAGAGCAACTTCATGCTAATAAAGGAAGATATTTTCCTACTTTAGAAAAATGATATACAAAGGAGAGAGCTGTAAATAGATAAACTTGCAACTTTTGAGGCATGTGCAGTCACTATCCATAAAATAATAAGAGGTCTTTCTTCTTTCTTTTTTTTTCTTCTCCTGAGAAGGCAATGATTTTAGCACAAAGGGAGTGCTAGATTTTCTGTACAAGAATACTAAGAGTTCTTACCCACAATTCAACTTGAAGTCTCCTTCACAATAGACACCAAAAGCTTCAAGAATCACTGCTAAAATAGCAGTAAATGCTTTTATGATCATCTACAAAGAATATTTTGCATCATGATAATCACAAGGAAAAAGATGAGCTCAGCTTTAATGTCCAGAGGAATATAGATCTAAGTCAAATAGCATACTCACATATTGGACAATTCCAAATTTGATAACTTGGAAGACCCACTGACCAAGTTTCCATGGCTTTAAAAAATAATTCATAGGAAAAAGATGTTTGACAACTCCCTTCTCAGAGTCATGCTCCAGTAATGGCATCTTTGAAGCTGCACGTCCTTCCCTCTCCATAAATAGTATAGCCCGCTCCTCCCCACCTAAGTCACAAAATAAAATAAGAAATACAAAAAACAAAAAGGAAAAAAGCAATGATTTTGTAAGTAATGATCAAAAACCATTTTTCAAGTAATCCAAAATGTGCATGACTTGTAAATAAAAACTTCCAACACGGTTTTAATCTTGGCAATCTTTGACAGGCATTTTCATGATCGGGACTACTAAGAAGTTCAGGAAGCCAAGAAGACATGCCAACCCTTTATATCAAAGAGTCAAACATGTGCTAATATGCAAAGAGAGAAAAAAAGAAAATGATTCATTGATGGAATTAGACTCCAGTGATTCTTAGAGCTCTATCAAAGAAGAACAGAAGAACAATTTACACAATCAGAAGTCCTCAACTTGCTAAACCAAGTAAACCACATATTTTCCTTCCATATGCAGTAAAGCATATAAGTTACTGTCCTGAATTAAGCAGCAGCTTTGTTGTCATAGTAAAGATAATCCCTGCATAAAATTCTGCATACACAATACTATGTTTCATATTATGTAACATTATCTCCTGACTAGTCTGTTCCAAAACGAAATACACATTTCTATGTTTGGAAACAATTTAACTTTGGACTTCTTATTTTACCCTTAAAGAGAACCATTGCTGCAAAACAAATGTCTTTATAATAAAAACAAAACCATACAAGTGTTGTGATATGTTAAAGAGTACAAGTTTCAAAAGTCTTATAACCACAAAAATGTTATGGCGTGTTTAAGACCACAAATTTAAAAAAAAATCATTTTTTTCTTAAACACCATCTAGAATCAAAGCATGTCATTCTAGTTGGTTGCATAAGAAAAGATAGATCTCTGCATAACTAATACAATATTTTGTGGGCCGCATAAGTAAAAAGGATCTCCACATTATTAATGCAATGTTTGGTTGGCAGTATAGTATGCATACACACATAACTTTCTTTTTTTTATAACGGGGGTGTCTAGGTCAGCTTGCGCTATCTCAACTATGCCACCTAGAATCAGCATAGGAAGGGACGGACCCACATAGACCCTTATGAGCGCTCGAGCACCCATTACTTCCGACACGGAACTCATATATTTATATAAATTATTGATTAAATTGGATAAATTAAGAAGAACCAGCACGCAGGAACTAAAAGAGCCATTGGGTGCATTGGTTGCTATGGCGGGGAGACAATCCTTGTTGTCTCACAATGCAGAAGATCGATACACACTTCTAGCAGTTCTTTTCTTGCTTTCCTTTATTTGCTTTCTTCTTTTTACTTCCATTTTTATATTGTTAATTTGTGCATATAAATCAAAATATACAATTTATAAGTTTAAAAAATAAATTTGGCGTAAGCAATATGATACTATACATAATTTTCAAATTGAAACATCGAGAATGATTGTAAATAAAGGGAAAAATATTTATTGGAGTTTACTAGTTAGATACTTTAAGATCAAATTCAAATAGTTACGCACTTGGTAGTTGTAGTGACTATGCATTAGTGGAGTCAGATCCAAATTTAAATTTAATGGATTCAACCATAAATCTTACCACTGAAACCCATGACACTTTCCAAATTACATATTGGTTTGGAATTTAATAATTTTGAAATTTTGATGTGCTTTTAACTTATATATCTATGTTTTTTTTTCGAATGCCCATATCCGCTAAATTTTAACGAGCACCCATTACTTTAGAACTCTAGATCTACCATTGAGCACAAGTATCGAATTAATCTGGCCACCAAGGTTTAGGCAGATGAAAAGAAATCATGTAGTGCTTTTCTCTTTACAGGGATTTGAACAGCGGTCTCCAAGGTTTTCACCCACTTGATTTACCACTCGGCCAGACCCTTCTGTGTTACAACGTAATGTATAAGGCAGTCTTTGTATTATTTTGGGAAAAAATGTGGAACAAGAAAGCACGTATCAGTAATACGTAAATAAGAGTATCTACTATAAAAAATATCCTTAAAGTGGATAATCATTGCATAAATATTGAACATATTGTTTTTCTCTGCAAGTAAATCCTTCTATTATTGTCCTCTTATAACTGCTGTGTCCCGCCATCTTGTGGGTACCTTGACTAATTCCACGAAGTATTTACTACCTTCCACCAACACAAGTACCAGTTTTTGCCTCCGCTAGAATTTGAACCTAAGACCTCCTGATTCTCAAACTACTTTATTGATCACTAGGTTACACCCTTGAGTGCACAAATCCATCAATTGTTATTCACAAGTTAACAATTTCTACATTATTACTCACAACATTAAAAAATGCATTTTAATACATAACTAGTATACGAACTGAACGACTCCTAAATTAAAATTTGTAAGATGAAGTATAAGATAAGAAACATAACCATACCTAAGCAAGCAATAAGATACCTCCCAAAGCAGTACATAGCAAAGGATTCATAGCAATCTCGCAGTATCCCAATGTCAACACTAATTGCTGGATGTACCAATGACACGAACTGTGAGAAAGAAATGATGCATTAGAAAATTGACAAAATATATTTTTGAACGGGAATACACATTCAAGTTGAGATAGAACAAATACTTAGAGTTGATCTTCAATAAGAATAAATGCCTCTAGGCAACTAAACATTAACTCTGTCAATGTCAGAACCCTAACTTTTTTAGAGAAATATCTTGTATCAATTTCATATAATATAGAATTTGTAGAAGCATGCAATGGTAAATGTGAGAAATACAACAACATAATGCCTAGTGAAATCCCATATGTGGAGTCTGGAGAGGATAAGATGTACGTAAATCTTACCCCTACCTTTTTCGGGGTAGATAGGTTGTTCTGATAAACTCTCGGCTTTAAAAATGTGAAAAATACTCCCTCCGTTTCAATATATTTGACCTACTTTCCATTTTAGTCTCAATAAAAATGACACTTTCCTTTTTTAGCAACTTTTTAATTTGAACTTTTCACATGACGTGTTTCAAACTACAAAATTAAAGGATGATTTGGTACATTTGGCATATCGTTAATTTAAAAGCACAAGATTTAAAAGTCTTCTTTACTTTCTTAAACTTCGTGCCAAGTCAAAATAGATCAAACAAATTGAAACGGAGGGAGTATTAAATAGTGTATCTATATTGTTACAATAAGTCCTATTTAGAAACTACATTACAATTCTTTTCCACGTAAGATACTATACACAATCTTATTCTTATTCCTATTCTAATGCTTCCCTTCAAACCGGTGCATATAAGTCATATATACTGAACTTGTTATAGATGTAATTAATAAGAGGATAAGTGAGGGACTTCGTAAAAATATCTACAAGTTGATTACTTGACATCACAAATTTTGTAACAATATCTTCCTGAGAGTATCTTTTCACTGTCATAGTGATAGTCAATCTCAAAGTGCCAAAGCCTCCCACGAAATGCGAAATTTGATGCCATGTGAATGGCCACTTGGTTATTTGCATGCAAGTTCTACCTGACTGATTCCACCAAATTTTAGTACTCTGAGCAACTAGCTCACAAGATGCTACAAACATTGCTCGATATTTTGCTTTTGCACTAGATCAAGAACCCACTCATTGTTTCTTACTCTTACAAGACACCAAATCATATCCTACTAAAACAAAATATCCGGATGTAGAACGTCTATCAAAAGGTGATTCTGCCTAGTCAGTGTTTGTATATCCAACTATCATGTCATGGTCTTGATCCTCGAAGAGAATCCCTTTACCTAAAGCTGACTTTATGTATCGTAGAATGCGAATAAATGCATCCCAATGACTTTGATTGGGAGAATCCATTAACTAACTTACAAAACTCAAAAGAAAAGAAAAGGCAGGTCTAGTTACTATGAGATAGTTCAACTTATCAATCAGCTGCCTATGTCTTCTAGGATCACTAAATGACTCTCCTTTCGATAAAAGTTTAGCATTCAATGAGTCTACATCTCATCATTCATATCTCCTCAAGAATGTCTAAGACATATTTGCATTATGAAATCACAATACCAAATTTGAACTGAGCAATCTCAATACCAAGAAAATACTTTAGTTTGTCGATATCTTTAAGTCTGAAAATGTCGAAAGAGATGTTGCTTTAATTTAGTGATATTATCGTTATGATCATTACCGATAATCAGTGTTACTTTAAACGCGCTTAAGCCCTGAAGCGAGGCTCTAAACATGTTGAGCGCTTTGCCTCGCTTTGTGTGCTTCAATGTCGTCATCAAGGTTCTAAGACAAACTTTTCCTTGTCAATGAGCCTCTTATGAAGAAGTGACACTAAAGAATTGATATTTCACTTTATCATTAAAAGAATTAAATTTCTTTGGTCATATATTTGTCATTCAATTTATAATTTTAGTCTTGGATTAAACATATACATTTGTATTTTTTTCTCTCTTTGCACCTTTTCTCATTAAAACTCACGCTTTATTTACATTTTTCGCCTTTGATAGAGTTGCTGATTATAACGATATGGTCAACATAAACCATCAAATAAAAACATAGATTTGTAGCAGAATGACGATAAAAGACAAAGTGATCAACTTCACTATGAATAAAGCCAAACTCCTGAATTATTGTGTTGAACATCTCAAACCATGCTCGAAGAGACTGGCTAGACCATTAAGTGATTGCCCCAATCAATACACTAGGGCTTGATGTTGTCTATACTCCATACTCTATAGCCTAGTGTGCCGATTGCGCCAATCACCTTATGGTATGGAATAGGTTTGGATCTTGCCGAAAAGATGGAAGTGATCGACAATGTACAAAAATTATATAGGTAAGGTCGGAATTTCAGCAAGAACTGACTGGGGGCAAAAATCTCGAAAAAAATGGCTGAGAATAGCTCATACGCCACCACGTGTGAAAAACGCACTATCTGTATGTCAGAACTCTGGTAGGTGTATGATGGTGCATCACTGATTTTTTAGGGTTTGGTCACAAGTACCTTTTGGACCTTGTTGTGGTATTAATTCTCATAAACTACTATCATGGGTGGAGGTGGTGCAGGTCAGATTTGAAAGTCACCGAAATGAAGGTGTGGCATAAGGCTTCTCTATCACAAAGATTTCTCATGAAAGCTCCATGTGAGAAACAATGGAGGAAAATCTTGAATACACACATTGGTACAATGAGCTCTATTTATAGACACTACATTATAAATCTTATTCCCATTCTAACATTAAATATGTCTCATTTATTCAATTTAACCAAATACAGTCCAAAGCAAAACATCTTTGCTGATAAATGTTGTTATCTTATGTATAAAGAGATGAAAGGACAGGTAAAAGAATTCATAGCTACTTATATAATCGAAAATATCTTTTTTTTCTCCTTTCTACTAGCATTCTCAAATATATTCTTTCGTTTTTCCAAACGAACGTTTTCAATGTTGAGGGTGCACTAATCTCTTGAATCTGGCACAAACAGTTATCACCCCACCCCAAACTACATTCTCTTTTAGGTCCTTCAACCAATCAATATGACCCCACATAGCTGCTTTTGCTAAAACTTGAAAAGTTCTCCAGACAACTCATTTTAGATCAACAAGTTCTTGGCAGTCTATAAGTTATCGACTTTTATTTATGACCAATAAATATGGATATCTTTACACCATATGTATTCCTTTTCTCCTCTATCCCTGGTAAAATTTTGACTCTTCGGATATTTAGGAACCAATAATCTTGAGAAGTAAGGTTGTTCCTCCTTTTCCCTTACTTTCTTTTCTGTTTTGGTGCTTTAATGTGCTTACTCGGTCGAACGGGATAAAATATAAGAAGATATATCCTTCTCTTTTAAGCTTCAGAAATATAAGTGTTATTGAATGTGTAAGAGAACTAGAAGGGCACAATAGAACATATAGGAAGTACAGAAATCCTTCATAAAACAAAGTTAAAACTTAAAAAAAAAACACCACAAAACCAGTAGATTGAAAGATGAAGCTTTCTTCCCTTCAATGAACAACAAAAAGACTACACTGAGCAGCTATAATAAAAGGTGCATCACACTAGTAAGGAACATGGGATAGCACAACTTGATCTATGCTGACCAGACATGTGCTAGTCACTGTGTTTCTGCACTTCAATAGCCAGCAAAAGCAGACCAGCCTTTTAGCATTTGCTCCTTCTTTTTTTCCCAATCAGCAATCAAAACCTACCATCTGTTCTCCATTTCTCAGATGCTTACCCGCCAAGGGCTTTACAAAACTAGCTAAATCAAAATGTGGAGAAGCTGAAGAACTCACAGAACCTTCACCACAAAAGGGAAGGATAAGAAAAACCCTCCTACTCTGTTAATGAAATCACTTATTTAGTAATCATCTCAAAATTATGCCAAAAAGCATACTTTTCCTGTCCTTGCAGAAAGATATAGCCTATATGCTACTCCCACATAGATACAAACCATTACAATTAAACAAAAAAAATTCTTTTCCAAACGAACTTACTGATTCAACTGCATAACAAGGCACCATCAAAATCACACCAATTAAAAACATTTGTTCCTGCAAAAAACAAATAAAAAAAACCCAAATGACAAAAAAAATCAACTAATCATATACATAGAATTCTTCAACTGAGAAAACACAAACCTCAGGGTTTTTGTAAGAAGAGAGATGTTCAAAGAGGAGGTACATAGAGAGTGTGAGAGAGATGACAATGAATACTCCAGCAATTAGTGTTGCCCATACAGGAGGCGAGTAACTACTGAAAAGGTCATTGATGACCCGATTCAAATGCTCCGATGATAACGATATTACCCCTTGCATCAGCTACGATTTAGGGGGTCGCCGGAAACCTTGATTTTCCCCGATGATCGGAGCTCATATGATTTTTTTCTCCGGCTGAATTTTTGTAAATATATTAAAATAATATTTAAAAAAAATTGAAGTTTAAAAGAGTTGAATTTTGAATTATTGGATTTTCCTAATTCCAATTTTTTTCGAATTTTCTGTATTTATTATTTTGGCCCTTTCATTTTCTTCTGTTGTCAATTTGTCACCATCAAAGAACAGAGTGGAATATCCGAGATCTCCAAGATTTTTATTTAAACGATAAAGACCCAAAGAAAACATGAGAATCAATTTTACTGATATCAATATAATATCAGTTAAGCGAAATTAATTGGGGTATTATAGTATAATTTTTAAGTGGGATATTAATGTAAAAAAGGGTATATGTTTGTAATTATTTTATTTTTATGTGGTATTAGCTTAGTTTCTTCATACTTAATTGTGAAACAATCAACTAGGATTTGGTATCAATCGGTTCGGTTCTATTTTGAAATTTATCAAGTTGTCTTATTGGTTATTGGTTTGTATAAATGCTAAATTGTTATAGAACCATTATTATAATAATTAATCGATTATTAGTTATTGATCGTATTGATTCGGTTATTGGTTTAACTATTAAGATTTGACACAAAAAAGAAAAACACTGAAAAATACTTAGAAACAAGGTGTGACAAACCAAATGAGCATATGAGTTCACAGATTACATCTTGCTCAAATACAAATATTTTTACATTGTGAAATAACAAAGAGTTTGAGATAGCCAGAAATAAAAGTAAGAAAGTAAACTCTAAGTCAATAATTTATATACAAAATGGTATAAATAACCGATAACCCATTGAGAAAAAAATTTAAATCATTAAGAACTGATAATTCGATAACAAAAAAAAAGTCAAAACCACCAAACCAATAGCCCATATTAATAAATTAACAAATTTTTTCGATTCGAATTATCAATTTCGATTCGATTTTGAATAACTCTATAGTCAAACAATATTGACGACTAGTTATTCTTTGATATCTTCTTTCATGGTACAAAAAGAAAATTCACGGCAAAATATGAATTTCTTTTTTGCAATTTTTGAAATGTTTGTTTTTGTTTTTTATAAAATATAAGCTCTCAAGTCATAATTTTCATTTTCAGAACTTAGAAATATTGGTTTTGAAATTCAAAATGATCTCAAATCATAATTTTAGTTTCCAAATCACACATCCGAACATTAAATTGAAATAATCACTTTTTATACTAGTGATGACAAAACAATTTATATATATCGGGTATGAAAGGCAAAATATATCTTGAAACAGATTCTTCGAATATGATATAATATCTTTACGAATTATCTTTCATTCATAAACTTTAATTATTGAGATAAAATATGATACCAGTAGCATATGTAAATAATATATCACGTGAAAATTATCAAATCAACTCGACAATTATTATATGACAAAAATAATATAAAATTGCTCCTTTTATCTTAATTATACATATGACATTTTGTACATCAATTTTGATTTAATATTTCAAAAATGTAAATTTCTATCATATTGACACAACAACTTATAATATTTATCAGATAAATTTCAAATATTATTTTAATATAGTCAAATTAATTAACTTCAAAATTAATCAAAATTCTCAATAAACAAACAAAAAAAATGTCACATGGGAGGGAGTACGAAATAATATATAACAACTGGTGTTCAAAGAAAGGGCATAAAGAAGAAGAAGAAAATAGGGAGATCTATTTGATCTGTGGATTTTTGATTGTGAAGAGTTATGGCGAAGGTGGAGCTAAACGGAGATGATACAAAGCAAACAAAGAAGGTGGTGAACAGAAATCATGGATCCACCAAATTCTTTGTGTTTATTGATTATCTTTTCCTCTTCGTATTCTTCTGTTTCCTATGCTACATTCTATTCAAAATAGCGGGACTTTGATCTATTCAGGTGATTTTTAGCAACCCCTTTTCAATTTTCTCTTCAATTTTTGTTTCTTTTGATACCCATTTCGTTTTATACTCTGTCCTTTCACATTGCATTTGGCCTTGAATTTGTTTGTTTTGTGTGTTTGTGCGGTAATGTGAATGTTGGGATCTGAAATTTGGGAGATTGATGATGCCTGAACCTTTTGATTAGATAAAAGGCTCAATCTTTATTTTTTCTTTAGTTTATTTTCGATTTTTGATGGGTGTCTTGCTGAAAATCTTGAAATAGAAACCTGTAATTATGGTAGTACATATACACAAGGCCTAAGGGTGTGGCCTAATGGGTCAATGAAGTGGGTTGAGCATCATAATGTCTCGCGCTCTAATCCTGAGGTCTCATACTTAAATTCAAGCATGTGATTATTCTGCATCTGTCCTAGCCTGCCAGTGATGAAGCTAGGAATATTGCTAAGGGTGTTCAAAACTCTAATATATCTCTACTAAGTTGTTTTTGATCTATATACATAATATTATTTTCTACCAGTGGTCCTGCACAATATAATTTTTCGACGAACGGTGTTCAAGTGGCCACCTTTGAGTCAATGTAGCTATGCCCCGGCTAGCCTCGGTGGGCAGCGTTACCTGGTACATATGGAGGTGCTCACAATCAGGCCTAGACACCATGGTTATCAAACGAAGAAAGAATCTGGTAGGACATATTAGTTGTAGAGTTGATTTGATAAAGTGGATCCTTTTAAAAAATAAATCATAAACCATATGACTAATGGATTTTATGTCACTTGCTGTTTTACCGGGCTGTCTGTCCCCAATAATTAAGTCTGATGTTATTATCTTCTCTTCTTGGGACAGACACTCCCTTAAGCTTATTATGAGATAGCTTAGGAGATATGAAGTAGTTTTTAGGCAGAAGATCAACGTGGACAAGAGCTATTTCCTTACTGCTACACACTCTGATAGACATGCCAGGAAAATACTTAGGGGTCGTTTGGTTGGGAATAAGTTATCCCAGGATAAATAATCCTAGGATAACTTATCCCAAACATGACAAACAAAAAAGAAACAAATTTTTTTATATCATCACTATTTTCTTATCCCATCACTATTTATTTGTATCCCCCACACCAAACGAACCCTTAAAGTAGAAGGGTGTTTCTACAAGTTATATACCTCCTACCAAACTTAATTGAAAGGAAAATGTGTTTAACTAATAAGTACAACCAAAACCGGAACTTTTGTCAATATTTGTGGACTAGAAGTACTAACTTCCCTAACACAATCAAGAAAAAGGGGAAATGTATTAATTGGGAAATTCATTTAATGGGGTTTTTAAATACCACAAAGTGCTGTAAGCTTGTGAAGATATACTTTATTATCCAAGTGTATTATTAATTTGGATTTTGTTTAGTGAAGTGTATGATGGAGAAATTTGATACGTACTTAACTGAAATTGAGTTGGTTCTCAGAGCTTAGATCATATTCTTACTAAAAAATTTAGTGTTGAGAATATCAACAGTCTTTGGCTTGGATTAGTACCCCCTTGTTAATTTGGAAAGTATAAATAGATCTCTAGTTTAATGTTGGGATGTTTAGCAGTCCGTGAATACAAAAGTCCAATAGTAGTAACTTATATGTGTCCCGTAGCCAGCGTCTATCTGTTATTTTGTCACCTCTTGTGATGGAAAAATTTGTCTTTTTACTTTTTAGTTTCTGTTTCATTCAATTCTATTGAAGTCTCAGAGTCCAATTGATGAAATTTATCTATTTCAATGCGATCGTGATTGATGTCTTGTCTAGAAATCTGTTAAAATCGCTTCAGTGACTTAACATAAAAAGTAGATTGGAGTAATCGTTATTAGGCAGAATGTGTAAAGCTTCCATTTGGATCATTCACACAGACTCCCTCCTCGTTAATGGCAGTTACAGTAGAGATGCTAAAATGGCCATTTTTCATGGAGGATACAGTCAGCAACTGGAAGCGGTCAATTATATCTAGGAAATCCATTGGCACTTTTGTTTCCTTAAGATTCAAATTTGTAGCTCCTCTCTTTTAATTCCTTTCCGGGGAACAACTCAGACTGAATCCAGTACGACGTCATTGTTTTAGATGGGAAAAGGATCAGATTCTTTTTACATTTCCTTCTTTGTGTTGGAGTAGCTGTTCTCCAAACTCAACTGGGAGAACCTAACCCAAGAAATCACAAATCTCTTCTTACTCTTCATCTCTTTCTGTAGTTGTATTGGTATTAGATGCTTGAGTTTTATTTATGTAGAATCAATGTTGTTCAGGGTCTGTCAGTAATGTTTGCTTCATCTTTGCATGAAAAGAAGGAAAACTTTTGAATTTGCTAAATGAGTTTTCTGCATAACTAGCAAATAAATATAGTTCCCATTTTTTTCCCCAGAAGAGCTAATGAAAATTGTTCTCCTTATTGGAATAGAGCCAAGTAAAAGTTGTTTAAAGTCAAACTTGTATGAAAAAAAAATTGATTATAGAAATTTTGCCTGATAAAAGACGATGAAAGTCGGATAGAATTGCACAACCTCTATGCCTTGAAACTCCGTCTGTTTGAGAAGTAACCTCATGAGTGAGTTGATTTTAATTATTGAAATTTACCCTGGTAGTACTATAAATATGTAAGAAAGAAAGTGTGGAAGACCAAATGTCCTCCTAAGGTAGCTTGCTTTACTCGGTTGGTATGCAAGAAGGCTCGCCTAACCCATGAGACGCTCCAGAAAAGGAGCTGACAGATCTGCTCAACATGTGCATAGTGCGAGCAGGATGCTGAGGTCAATGCTCATTTATTCATGCACTGTAAGGCAGCTATGAGTTTATGGAACATGCTTATGTGTCTGCTAGGAGTTAATTGGGTGATGCCTAAGACAATAATGGAACTTCTAAGCAGCTGGGAAGGTATTGGGAACAGAGGAAGAAAGGAGCACTGGTCGAGAACTACCCATGAAGTATATGGTGGACCTTATGGAAAGAAAGAAATTCAAGGTGCTTTGATGGTCAAAACAGGAACTTACAGAAGATTAGAATGAATTGTATAAGCCTCTGTATTTTTGGTGTAAACAGAAACTGGTAGGGAGATAGAAGAGTTAGTTGATCATATAGGGGAACTTGTAAAAATACCATCCCGGGTGATGTAAGTTTCCAATTCATCATTTTTTGGATGATGAATTGTTTGGTATGAATATAATGTTACCCTTTTCTAAAAAAAGAGTATGTAGGAAAGAAAGTTAGGTTTAACCATGCAAATCAATGTTAATCGAATTGAAGCATGCCATTTAATAACATAAGAGTCTGTTTTCCCAGTTTTTACATATATTTCGGAAAAGCAGAGGAAAGTACGTATAAGCCAATCCAGACAGGGTCTTAGACAACTTAATTTGTTTTGAGTTGTTGACTGCAGTCTTGGGGAGTGTCTCTGTGTTTTGATTCATAACCAGGGTGAATGGTCAACAATTTACTATAATTAAGAGTGGAATAACTGGTGGGAACTTCTATTTTCATTTCATCCCAATCTGGATGTTTTGTACTATGAGTAGCCTTGTATTTTCGAGCTTAATTATGATGTCCTTAGTTTGTTCCTCAACCAATTTAGTTTGGTGGTGGTTGCTGATTTGAGCTTAAGCATATTAAATCTGTAACATCAACCACGCATCGATCGCAAACAAGTTGGGGTTGGCTATATGAATCCCCATTTCTTCATTTAAAACCATGTCGTATCATCATCATACTAAATAAAGTAAAAGTGAGAGATAATTTAAAAATAATAATAATAACAATAATAGAAGTTGTCTCTTCTCATACCGACTAAAGTGCTTCTCGATAGTTCAAGCTTTTGGTTGACACCCTTGCTAATTTCGTCAATTAACACAAATCATCAACATATAGCATAAACCATGAGATCTCAATTTCTATTGTGTTGGTTAGCTCATCCATAACTAGGGTAAATAATTAGAGGCTGAATGCCGATCCCTGGTGTAAACCCAATATTAGTCAAAACTCCTTCATATCACCTACTACTGTTTTCACTCTAGTAACGGCTCCTTTATACATGTCCTTAGTGACATTTATATATTTAACATGAATTCCTTTCTTCTCCATCACCCACCAAAGGTTCACGAGGATGTTGAATTGTAATGGCCTAAAATGATAGAGATCTTGTTAGATGATGCCAAAGGTTCACGAGGATATTGAATTGTGATGGCCTAAAATGATAGAGATCTTGTTAGATGATGCCAAAGATTCACGAGGATATTGAATTGTAATGGCCTAAAATGATAGAGATCTTGTTAGATGATGCCAAAGATTCACGAGGATATTGAATTGTAATGGCCTAAAATGATAGAGATCTTGTTAGATGATGCTATTATCGATGAGACACATTGGTTGCGAACTACCAAATCTTCTTAAGCTTTTTGGTCAAGTTATCAGCTAATCCATTTCTGGAATGATGTTCACAATTTTTTTGGTAGTTTTGGCTATTGAAAATAAGAGTATATTCTAGTGTTGTAGTAAAAGGGGTTCAAAAATTTCTTTAGGTTACAATTTCAAATCCTAGGTGTGACACTCTAATATTTTTATTTGTTAAAGAACTAATATATTTCTATTTCTTAATGAACCTCTAATAATATTATTGTTATTACTATTTTCAATTAGTAAAAGGTGTATTGAAGAGCAGAAAAATGTTGGCTGGTGCAAAGTATATACAAAGAAAAGTCGCATTACAGATTGCATAATGAACTCAAAAGTCAATCATGGCTTCTGTATGAATAGCTTTTGCCATGTTACACAGAAAAAAAAGTAGAGATTGATGATGACATCAGCTGAGCTTATGGAGAAGTGATGCTTCATAGAACCGACCTTAACTTGTTTGGGATTGAGACGTAATTGTTGTTTAGGCTATTGAGAAGCTCTAGTTTTATCTACTTAAACTGATCTGGCTACTCGGAAACATGTCCAGCCTCTTGAGTTTTCCGTGGATCTCCATTTTCCAGAAAACACATGCACTTACGAAAGGAGTGAATCTATCTCCACCAACTTAGAAAATTTGGGACTTTATAAAAGTCGAAAATCTTGAAATATGGTTGCTACTATTGAAAAATAAGTTGGCGGTCATGAGTATTGTCTATTAAAATATTTATGTCAAATCACTCGCGTACATAGAAATTGCATATCCCCACCCCACCCCCAAAACACATGGATGGAAGCTTGCAATTATCTCATTCTATTGTGAACTGTTCTTTTGACCATTAAACATGTCATAATTTTCAGGTTAACTATAAGCTATATCCAGATGCTCTTATGACACAACTGCTGGTTTTATTCCAGTTTAGAGATTGTTTTCTTCTTAGACTGAGATATCTAGAGGGAATGAAGTCTTCACGGTACTCGCAAAATATGTCAAAATTCTTCTGTGTCACATGACTTACCTGTTTAATGTACTTGATATATATAACATGTAGTTCTTTTCATCATACAATTTATATGTGGATACAACACTGAAGTTCTGATGCTCAATTGACAATTATTACTATCTGAAATCATCTTCATTCTTTTCAACTGAGGCATAATTAGTGTTGTTTAACATACTGTACTTGTAATACTAAAGAGTTTTGCTTGGTGCATGTCCTTCTAGCTTATGGACCACATCTTTAAGGGTCACCTGCAAAATGCAGCATTAATGATGGGTAATTCTATTATATTTTGTTAGTTCTTAAAAATCTAGCCACTGTCCCTCTGTTGTAAAAAAAAGGTGGGATGGTTAGCAGCTAGCCGTGTAACTAGGAGGTCATGGGTTCAAGCCTTGAAAACAATCTTTGGTAGAAATGCAAGATAAGACTGCACATGATAGGTCCTTGTGGACGGACCTTTTCTTGAACCTTGTGTATAGCAGAAGCTTTAAGTGCACCGAGTACTTCAGAAGCTTTTCAATTCCAAATTAGAATTTACTCTCTTCGATTCATTTTACTTGTCATGTTTTGTTTTACATACATGTTAAAAGAAAACATTAACTAGAGGGTAATTTGACTAAAATATTACTCTCTTTTGTGCCACACTAAGACCATCTCCAACCCATCTTTATTTTATGCTCCATTCTCTATATTTGGAGAGAAAAATAGAGAATGGGTTATCCAATCACTCTGTATTTAACTCTCTATTCTTCAATTATAGAGAAGTGAATAGTAGTTCTCCAAATTCTATTTTACTTTTTTATTATTATAACATTATTTCTATTATATTAGTAATTTAATCTTATCATTTGAAATTATTTTCTAATGCAAACAATTCACAAGTTACTACTTTCGCCAAATTAATTGTTTTTTATTTTATTTTTTAAAAAGGAATTATCACTTTAAATATGTAGCTTAAAGTTATTTTAATATTATTTATACTATATAAGATTATTAATTAAATCTCTAATATTTGTAAATATTTTCTAAGTAATATAACATCTGAAATATATTATTGATTTTTAATTTTTTGGTCAATTTAAATATGTAATTTAGATTAAAATTAATTTCATTATGAAGTATGCACCAAATATACATATTAATTCAAACATTCTACTTTTTATGTTATAGTGATAAATGTTAAACTATATTTTTTAAATAGCATGAAAATATTTGATTCATAGTCCAAAATGAAATATGAAAAGTAAATTACTACACGAAATAATTGGATACAAGTTGAAATTTTTAATTTATACAATTTTTAGCTACACATAAAAAATAAGGACAAAAAGTGCTCATTTTGAACTTTGTAATACATTAATAGAACACTCATGAGAGTAACGTAATAGTCTTGAAAGTTGAGTATTTATGTAAGATTTAAAATAATTTTATGATAATACAATATTTATGATGCAGTTATATTTCATCAATGATTTCACTTTTATTTGAGTTGTTGGTTAATATGTATTATATATAATATTTATCACAATCTTTGTTATTTAGAATAAAAAATAATTTTGTATTTAATGAAGAATTTGAAAAATAAAATAAAATTTTGTATTCCACAAAGATTATAGAGTGATTATTTTCAAAAAGAAGAAATGATTTATATTATGAAATAAGAAAATAAGAATGAAATAGAAATAATAATATAATATTGATGAGAGAAAAAAAATTCTTTTTTATAGAGAGTAAAATAGAAAATTGGGTTAAAGTTGATTTTCTGAAACAATAAAGAACTCTATATTTGGAGAGTAAAAATAGAGGATAGGTTGGAGATGCCCTAATTTTCATATTTATAACTAAGAATAAAGGTGAAAACAAACAACTGATTATATCTTATTTAAATAAAAAAAAAACTATTTTAGATTATCTATTTTTAATAACAACTATAAGTAAAATAAATTCAAGAAAGTAAGTTACACTGAAGAATACATCATATATATATATGGTGAGGTAACAATCTTATATATTATACATTCAAGATCTTGCTAGACATTAGAAGATAACATCTGATCTATTTGTGTGAAAAGGTGGTTAGAAATTAACGTTTGTACGTATGATTGTTGACTTGATGTTAATTAAAAAGCACTAGTACTATTGTTGGGAACATGATCACATGGTTATGAATAAAATGCAGATATCTGAAATTTTTGATATTAAATATGATATATCATAATAAATAACAAATTAATTATATATTTAGCGTCTATCAAGGTTGTCATGATCATAAGATTACTAAAGCAATCGCTCGAGATATTTATTTTTTTTACTCTTATTATATATAAATCTTATGTATTGATTTTTTTTTTATAAAAAGAATATAATAATTTTCTACCTCATTTAATATAGGGATTAACAATTGAGAAATGGAATAGTGTTAGTTAATCGTGGCATCATTCTATGTGATTATCTGTATTGGAATTTTACACTACATGCATAGTGTAAAATTTTAAATTAAAAGAGGAATACGACAATGACACAACTTAAACTTAAATAACACATATTCATGCATAGTATAAAATTCTAAATTAAACGACGAATACGATGATGACACAACTTAAACTTAAATAACATATATTCAATGTAAATTCATATTGCTTATTGATCACACCTTATATTTTACATTGAACCAAGTATATAATACAACAATATTAAGTAGAATACTAATTTAATTTTCACAAAATTAATACACATCGAAGATAATGAAGTTTGTTGGAGAGAAACACTAAAAATTAAATTAAAGACACACATGCACGCACACATCACACTATATATATATATAAAAAATACATAATTAAATTAATTTAAACATGCAATAATTCCTTGTTTATTTCACAAAACCAAAAATAAGATATTCAATGAGGTGACCTCAGAATGCTCTATGCATGCATCAGACTGTCCTTTTTTTTTATTTATTTATTAATGACGATACCTATGGTGGTACGGAAATGGTACCACCACTAGGGACTTCGACTCCAGGGTTAGGAATAAATGTATCGTCACCACCTGGAATGTAAGAGCCAATGCCAGTGTCAGAGCCAGGAATTGGAATAACTAAACCGTTGCCATTATTAGAGCCGGTGATAGGGTTATAAGTAAAAGGATTAACATGTTTGCCTTTAGGTGGGACAACCACCCTCCCTATACCGGGAATTAGGACCGTTCCATCGTATGGAAAGAACGTATCGGGGTGTTTGATTTTATCATTGATTTTCGCGATATCGCGTCCTGCTAGTGTGTAACATGAGATAGAGAGGAAAATAATGTTGATGATGAAAAAAAAGGAGAAAATGGAATGAATAATGTTGGCCATTGTTGAAGTAGATTGGAGTAAAATGGAGAAAAAAGTTTTGTTTATATATAGGTGAAAAGTTGGTGGTGTTTTGGCGGTGAATTATGAGCTAGGCCATGTTTAAGTGGTGCATATGCATGAGCATGCATGCATTATCCTCTGGACGTTTCCATTTGTTTGTCTGATTTTGATTTGATCGAATGGAGCTTTAAAAAGTAAAAGGAATTTTGAATTATGTAATCGTAGATTAAAGATATGTGGAATGTATCAAAATATTTTATAAGCTATTAACATTTAGCCATTTTTAATATGAAAATATTTCTAAGGACTAAAATACCCCCAAGAAATATCAACTCCAACAAACAGGGGCGGAGCCAGCCTTCTGAACCCCCCGAAAATATTACCATTTATACATGATTAAAATTATTTATTATCTATATATAATAAATCTGAACCCCCTTCGATTAGTTCATGTGTTTAGTCTTTCATATTTTAAACCCTTTATTAAAAATTTTAACTCCGCCACTGCCAACAAACACAACTAAAAGGATTAACAAGTGAAAACTAGAAGAGGATTTATGAGGTTTTAATATAGAACGATTTATGAGGTTTAAACCAACATTATATGTTTTCAATGGTGCCAAAAAATTCATAGCGTGCTCAAAATATATCATCCTACCTAATTTTTACAAAAAGAAATTCAGAGAATTTTTTTGGGCAAGTTATATATTTGGGCGGTCGCTAAAAACAACTACATCGCTAGTTAAATAAAGAGTAATTTTTACGTATAGTAAATATAAAAATTGTATTTGTATGTTATAGCTATAGTTTGTATAATTCCGTTCAATAATAAATTTTATGTTTGCGAATCGAGTACAATTTTAAATGAATAATGAATATTAATGATATTTATAGTATAATTGAAAGTTTTAACTTGTTTATTTCATGATCTCAATCAAATGAGGGGTGCAAATTTGTATTTATATATGGAGGTAGGGAAAGGAAAATGGTGAAAGTTCAAATAGTCAACCAATTGAGCTAAAGTGATTTTTCTCAAATATTATATGAGAAAAAATCATCTTGAATTCGACTTTCAACAAAAGCATCTAAATTAAAACAATAAACTTTTGCTTCGTTGGAGACATCTAATAAAATTGAAACAATGCAGAGAAAATTAGCATGACTCATGCAAAAATAATTTGTAGTATATATAATACATTAATTGTCATCTTATTATTATTTATATTTGTCATAGATCGAAAAGACGAATAATTTGACAGAAGCCTAAAATTGATTTAACCGGTGAATCCATTTGACACTTAAGACTCGAAATCCTGAATCCGACTCTGAGTTTAAAAAAAAAAGTTTAAACTTATGATCTAAAATAAATCATAGATATTTGCATGACATATAAATCATTTTTATTAATAAAAATGAGCATTTAAAAATTAAATTGTTATTAAATATAAAAAAAATATCATTCTTTTGGAGACTAAAAAAAATTAAGCAGGTCATATAAAGTAAGAAGAAATAATATTTGTGTATATTTCTCAAAAATCTTCACCTAATTTCTACACCAAAAAAATACCTACTTTTGCAAGGACAATTTTCTTTAAAATCTAACACCTAATTTCTACAACAAAAATAAAATTGAACCAACAGAAAATTGCTTCTTTTGTGTAAGGATTTAATATCTAACACTTTTTGGTATTTTTCTTGAACATATTATTAGTTATATATTGTGATTTGTGACATGTGTTATTGGCCAACACAACCTAAGTGAAAAATTAATTACAAATGGGACCTATTGTGATTAATATCAAGACTATTGTCAAATGACCATAATTAAGTGACCTAAATATGAATCAAGAACATAGATATGAACATATTAGGGAGGAGTTGTATAAATCTTTATGAATGAGTCGATTCACGTGATAACTTTAATAATGTTATCGTGAAAAAATTGAGAATGATGGAAAACATACTTTAGGAGAAGTGTTCAAAGAAAAAGATATTATTCGTGAACGAAAGAATAATTTTATTGAAAGAAATATAATCACAGATTTAATTTATAAAATGCGATTTAAAGATAAAAAATTGTTTATATGGGTGTCTAATTATTTGTTGAGAATTATTGAGTAATGCTGTCTAATCATCATATGGATGAATGAGTACATGACACGTTTAAAGATAAAGGTATTTCATAATTATGTAGGGAAAAATAATTGTGTTGTGACTGATTTGTCAATTTAAAGATAAGATTAAAGTAACATTTCTTTTAATTTTTTTCCTGATTAAAGTCACTATTTTCATAATTTTACTAATTCAAATGAATGGAAAAAACTTATTTGTATCGAATGCTTACATCAAGTTAATGTAACTTTTATTGTTATATGATTTAATAAAGTAGAATATACATTAATTAATTATGATTAAGTATAATGAACTATATATTTAAATACATGACACGTATTTATTAATTTAGTGTGAACACCCAACGCGAATAAATTCTTCCCCAAATGAACATATGGCTGCATTAAAGGGGTAACGGGTCCAACCAAAAAAAATAATAATTCATGCCTAGGACTTGAACCGAAACATCTGACTAATGAAGAAACAATCACTGCACCACATTATTTGATGATAAATATATCGTTTTTTATGAAAGAAAATTAACATCATTTTTCGGTACACATAAAAGTTAAAGAATACACAAAACAGCTAATGTATCTTAAAAGAAGATTTAAGACTTTACAGTTAGATGGATGTGAGTTTCATCCAGTGAACAAACCAAACCCCAAATATGTCATAAACAATACTAGGATATGCTGCAGCAAAATTATATATAAATCCATAAAACTTTTTAAGATAAGGGATCTAAATAACAACAAAAATATATATTAATATAATTTAAGGTCTTGGCCTTTCTTCAGAAAATCTTGGAAGCTGAACTAGGGAGTTTACCCTAGTGACACCTTCTAATCCTAACCAGTTTTGTTCTTCAGTTGACATAGCTTCTTGATTTGCTTCTACTTCTGCAACGATTCGTTTGTAGGTGTCGTTTTCTTCAGCTGATCTAACCGTGAAGTTCCTCTGCAGAGATGGCTCGGAGTTCTGTCCATCGTCTGATTCCACAGCGTTACCAGAGTGGTTGCTCTGAAGGGTAGCAGAGGAGAAACATTGATCCTCGTTATCGGATTCAGAGTCCATTTTCCCATCTAAGAATAAGCAAACAACTGCACAATCATCCATCTTTGATGTTGGATATTTAGTTTTCCATTCGCGTGCAGCTGAGTCAACCAGGATTCGGGCAGCTGATGCTCGTGTAGGAGCTGATGACACTATCTCAATCACTTCCTCGTTGCTCAAGACGTCCCAAACCTGAAACAATATAAATCTTAAATATGGAAACTGCAACTGTCTAACTGATGCCAACATCTCTGTATTCTTTCGTATAACACACTATATTACTGCGATGCATTTTTCTAATAGCTAGGCTAGGAATTCTTTGTTTCATTTCACAACTCCCTAGCATGAGCCATATATATAATCAGCCTAGTTCTTTGGAATGAAAATAAACTAAGTTCATACCTACTTCATTGAACGAGTCCAGAGACTAGCCCACGGTTAGACAAGAATTGAAGGGAAGACAGAGTAGCATTTTATAACAGCATGAAGTAATTAATGACCAAGGCATAAGCAAACCACATCTCTTCCAGCATGGGAAAGGCTACTCGTCTAAGTGAGAGCTTCGAATGCAAAACAAAATGATATTTCGTAAAATCTTACAAATATTTTTTGAATATTTCTTATAAAAGCTAACTGAAATCACTGAGGACATGTTCCAACCATATTCTGCTTTACTTTTTGATATTGATTATAATGTCTAACAGGTTATCCAATAGAAAATCTGTCTTTGAAACCAATTACCATCAAAACTCGGCAGTGACAGGTAGAAAAGAAATTAGTTTAGTCATGGCATCAGCAATTAAAAAGATAAAGAAGATATCTAAATAACTTCAGAATGGGAAAATTGTAACCAAGAAGTAGATACTATACTAGACACAACAAGTAATTTGCATTTTTGTAATTACGCCTGACGCACTGACTTAGTGCAAATACAAGAAAAGTCCTTATTACTCCGTTTAAAAAAAAAAATTGTGAGCAAAAAGGATAGTTGCCCAGATATTTCAGGATATGCAGTTAGTAAAATAGAAACATAATCAGCCATTTAGTGGAAAAGGAATAAAGTTCACAGACATTCAAAGAAAACAGTAAAACAAATTCAATAAGCTGACCTTTACTTAACTTACGGGAATTTAAAGAAGAGTAAGATTACACAGAACGAGGTCAAGTAGAATGCAATAATTTTTTACATTTAGAAACCAAACTACAAAAGAGTTGTTCAAGGATTCTTAGTATATGATGCATGTGCAAGGCTCCTTGCCTGCGGCAACAAACAAGCAGCAGGAATTGTCTTTTATCTAGGCTAAACTCTTCATTTATCATATATCTACTAAAACATCAGCAGTTAATCAAAGTTCAGCAGTTAATCAAAGTGCACCGCATAAGGAGTTTTGGCAAGTCAGGTACTAAAACCAATGACATATCCCTCTACCAATCGTATTTAATGTTACTACCACGTGCAGAATATACCACACTCTAGCGACCAGCATTATCCTCATTCTGTCCCCAAACCAGAATGAGCCAATACTTTTCAAAGTCCTGAAGTGACCATTACCTATAAGGATTCCAGGCACATTTAATTCGAAAGGAATCTAACTCCTTTCCTACAAAGATCAGGTGGTGAACACTCGTCCAATGTACTAGATTTGCAGAAAAAAACAAAACGCTTCTTCCTTCTGCCAAAATGGAGTAGGTTTTGATCAGCCAACTTAATATAACATCAACCTAATACCATTATAGCATACTTACAAATCAGGCCACTAAGCACCATTAATATTTGTGAGACTGACAACGGAAAACACCTTACTACATTGGTATAAATAATCACTAATGCTGAGAACTTAAACATTGAATTCTTAGCTGATAATGGAAGTCCTATAGGCTAGATCATATATGCGGAATCATCTTTCCACTTATTTGTGTATTAGTATATGAAAAGAGAAAATTGAATTATCAACTTCATAATATTTTCCATAGATACCTCTTCTTCCAGATCATTACATGTGACCCCATTATCCAAGATCACAAAGGTCGTCAAAATCATAAAGGACAACTCGGCATGCTTAATTTCATTTTGCATTCAACTACTTCAACAAACTGATAACTAAGCTAGCAAAATATTCATAGATTTCAAGGGGGATACATACCCCATCAGAAGCTAGAACTATGAACTTGTCCCTTTCAGTAAGAATATGGTGAGAAAATTCTGGAACAGAAATCACCCCATATTCCTTCAAGCAGAAATCCCCAAATGCCCGAGCCATTGCTAAACCAGGGGCATCATCAAATGGCAGCCACACTCTCTGCACCTCAGGCTCATCTTGCAAAGCAAAAACCCGACCTTTACATCGTTTTATCCTCTCAGCTTCCTCTGGTAACACAAAACACAATATCATCAAAGAGAATCCAGAAAGAGATCATATAAAATGAAAGATAAGCTATTACATAGACATACTGGGTAAGTCAGGCTTGAGATCAACAGTCAATTGAACTGCCACCATTGAATCATTACTGTCTTTTGATGCCATGATTGCCCGAGAATCACCAATATAGCCCATAAAAAGATTTGAACCCTTTTGACACAAAAAATTAATAATAAGCTTAGTAGAAAAGGGAATGCAAGAAATTGCAAGAGGAAAATCATAACCAAATGCAACTGGCTACCTGTTTCACAAGTGTAATGGCAGTGCTCCCACTACAAAAGCAATCTAAATTAGGATGGGACCTTAGTTCTTTATCCATGGCCTTGTATGATTTAAGAAAAGCTTCTCTCCACAAGTAGTCCACTTTATCCTCCATCCCTCCATCCTTATCAGGATCCACCACATCCAATTTTTTATCACCACTGCAGCAATTTGCAGTAGAACCATTGTGCTTTGAGTCAAATGATTGCAAAAACGACGCTAGCTTCAAGGGCAGTGCATCCCTTACTTTGCGTGCGACAAGATGGCCATGTGGACCATGACCATCAAATACCCCACAAAAGGTCACATCTTCAGCCATGAAATCCTGCACACAGATACATAAAAAATTTAACATAACACACTCCAAGGCCACAATAGTAGCTCTAAACAAGCAAGCGGTACTTACTTCCCAGACAACCATGGCATCCTGGTTTATGCCTTTACGACCCTGTTGAGTGAATATGCAAGAAGTCCTGCTCTTCCCATTTTTGAATATCCGATTAGGTATTGAAGTCAGATGTTGCAATGTAGTAACAGGATCAGAAAAAGTTTTTCTAATCCTCTTTCGACTAAACATACTTATGCCCAAACATTCAGGGGAAACTCGTTCTCCGTTGCTCCTGCTACTACAAGTACTATGATTGCTGGTAGAAGCACAACCCCCCATTTTCTCAGAAACACAAAGAGACCATCTGATCCACAACAAAAGAAATGTTCTTCCTCCCAATGAAACTGGATCAGACTGAATTGTGAACTAAGCAAAAAAAAAAAAAACTGTAGAACTCACAAGCATCCAACGCGATTCTTTTTAATCTTGGTCAAAATATTGCACTAAACAACACAATAAGAGATTAATTAATATACTAATAATATTAATACTACATAACAAGATGGATATGACTACAAATATTGAAACTAGACTAACAAACCAACACACAGATTAATAGATTAGCATGTGATTGATGCATATAATATAAATATTATGCTGTCTAAAGCTTTCATCATCCAATGGGAATCTCAATTATACAAATCAAATTTGAGAGATTTTATGCACCTTAATCTACAATTAAAAAACTAAGCTAAGTAGACAGAAAAACAGAATATTCTGGAAAACATTTTTAAAAAAAACACATAAAAACAGGAAACTAGGTAGAGCACCCACAGTTATTCAAATTCTTTAATCTGTCACCATGTTCACAAAAATCAAAACTTTATCCACAAAATTCTCCATTTCCAAAAAGATTTATCACTATCCAAGTTCCAAAAAATCTTACTCTTTTCTTATAGATCTTATAATTAAAGATTTTATAGTTAGATTTATAGATAAACACCAAAAGAAAACAAAGTATAAAGATTTGAAAAAAAAGTAACCTGAAAAGGAAAAGTTACTACACACAAATGTCAAAAAGATTCAACCTTTCACCTGAAATGTTAAAATTTCAGTCTTTTGCAGAGGATAAACAAAGTTAACAAAAAAAAAAGAAAAGTAAAACCAAAGATAGAGGAAAAATAGTCTGATAAAATTTGAATCTTTGCACTACTTAGTGGAGCAGACAGATAAAGCAAAAGAGTTCTAACAAAGTGGTAGATTTTGTCGACACAAGAATCCTTTTTTACGTAATCCCAAAAGCAAAACAACATCAGATCAAAGCATTATAACTTAGAAAAGTATAAACATCAAAAAAAAAAAAAAAATCAAGAAAGGGGGCAAAAAAATCAAACCCCTTTTTTCATGCAATCAAAAGCCAAGCTGCAGAATTAACCAAAACCATGAAATGGGGTTTCATTTCTGAACTCTACACAGAAAATTGATAAAAATAAGGCAAAAAGAAGGGATTTTCTTGAAAAAGATGAGATTTTTAATGTTGAAAAAGCAAAATGAAGGAGATATAAAAAGAGGGGGTTGGTTAAAAATGGTACCTTCAAGTTGGTTTAGTGATAGCTGGGATCAAGATGTGATTTATGTCTTTTATTTTGTTGAATAGAAGAGAAAAAGGAGAAGAAGAGAGTGAGAAGTATGGGAATAGATAGAAGTTGGCATTAATTAATTACAAAAGCATAAAAAAGGGAAATAATGAAGGAAGAAAATATATTGGTCCTTCATCTCAATTTATGTTGTACTAATAACCGATCAACTAGTTGCGGTGACATGATTGAGATTTTTACTTTAAAAATATAAAGTATTTAATTCTCCACCCCAATTTATATTGTACTAACTTGCCATATTATGGTGAGATGATTGTAATTCTTAAACGATAAATGTATTAATTCTCTATTAAGATAACAAGTTGTGCTAAGATGATTAAGATTTTTGCGCTAAAAAATTATTGATCATTTTTCCAATTCTATGTTACAGTAAATTGTAGTGAGACAATTGAGATTTTTACGCTTTTAGTTAAAGTAGATTTTTTTGAATTTAACGTTTGAACATGAAAGAGTTCTTAATAAAAGTGTTATCGATAGATTAACTCAATTTGTTAATTTAATTAATCGAACTATAATATAAATATAATAAAATTTGATTTGTTGGTAAACATTTTTTTATGCCATCTATACGTAAAATTAAAAAAAAATCTTTATGAAAGTATAATATAACATCATTCGTTATCGTAAAACAATATTTGAGCATATACGTACAAATGATTTTGTGTATGAAATAAATTATTGAAATTCTTTTACATAAATGAAACTTGTCGAGATGTATTGAATGTAATTTAATTTATTTCAAGTTATAGGTTTGATTTCCAACTATGACATGTTTTACATTTTTTAAATCAATTTATTATAATTTTTAATTCCATCATTAATTTATTTTTTTAGCAAATACAAGAAAACTTTTTGGAACTTTCCTAATTTATCTTGGATTTTATTTTTTATTTTTTGAAAAACTCCTATCTATGGGGGTAGTTGAAATTAAACTAACTATAACTAAATATAGAAAGGTTCTGGAAAAGCAAGGAATTAGGAAATTATATTAGAGGTACAAAGTATCTTAATTAAGCAGAATAAGTTGTAAAAAAGCAAAGAATTAATTAATGTCATGATAGACATGATGTATTAACAACCCTTTTCAGCTGAATAGACAAAGTAATTGGGACATGGTTTGTGAGGACAACACAAACCTAATATTTTGTTCATAAAAAGAGTACTCTCTTTCATTTAGTTTTCGTTAAGCGTTCGATATTCATATTGAAATTCGATTAAATTTGAATTCGTATTAAAAAGTCTCATATTGAAGGCAAGGTGCCTGACAAACGCGACTATATTCAGAAGAGACTTGAATCTAAGACTTTTTTCTGATTAAAAAATGAAGAGAAATTTACCATTTCTGCTTCCAATTACTTGTGGTGATATACAAAGTACTAAAAGAAAAATTATATATAATAGCAAACTATTAATTAAAATAAATGTTATAATCAGTGATTTGATTTAATTATACCCCATAGCAAATTATTATTATTTCACCTTTCTCCAGGTGAATCTCGATTGTCATTCTCGTTCTCTCCCTCGCCTCTCTCGCTTTTTATGCAAATGCAAATGTATAAATGCGTTTAAGTTTGTATAAAGCAAGAGAAAATTGTATATATATATATATATGTATAAATACAATTTTCTCTTGACATATATTTTTGTTCCTCTCTCTCCCATCTCCCAGATCTCGCTCGCTATTCTCCTGAATCCCGCTCGTCAGTCTCTCCCTCGCCTCTCTCGCTTATACAAATAGAAGTATATAAATTGTGTTTCCATTTGTATAAAGCGAGAGAAAGTTAAATATATTCATGAAAATACATATATTTTATTTATACACTTATAATTATATAATACAAATATTTTTCTGCATAGTTCACTTTTGCTTTTTGGCTTTATTCAAACACAAATTATACAATTGATTTTTTATATATGTGCGCTGAAACAGAAACAGATTATATACAACTGCTTTCTTTTGTATATGTATAACAAAACATACATATTTATGTTTTCAATGGAGCGCAATTATACAAACTAATCTAAAATAAATCATGTATACTTGTGTTATTATAAATCAACTTCATTAAGAATCAAAAATATTATAAAGCTAAATATTAAAAAATTTCGTTCTTTCTAAAATTGATTAACAAAAAAAGTGAGTCATAATTATTGCATAAAAAAATATTTCTCTTTATTCGTTCCATTATATCTGCCGTTCTTTCCTTATAGTACTTCCAAGAAAAGTTCATATCACTGTAATTGAAAATAATTTAATTTTTAAATTCACTTTTTTATCTAAAAAAACAACTTTCAGCCCAAATATCTAAAAATTTATTTAAACAACAAGTTCTAAAAAAATATTAAACATTATGTTAAATCCAATAAAATAAAATATTGAAAATTACTTTCAAATTCATCTCAAATTAACACCTTTCGGACATTGTAATTTACATGAAATTCAAATATACAAATATTTTTGAATTTTATGCTCCATCAAACACTTTCACATAAATTAAATATTAATATTACGATATCAAACTTAATATTCCACATAAATTGAAACATCAATTTTATAATAACTTAAATTTTGTGAAAGAATAAAATTTTTAAATTGAATGGTATAGTGAAATTTTGCCGCTAAAATCAATCAATCAGAGGGAGAGTGGGTTACACGCGCGACAACATGAAATCATGATACAGATAAGCACCCGACAGCCTACATAACATGGCTAAATTTGTGGGGCCACCTTACGTGGCATCTTGTGAAAGCGTTGACCCTTGCTTCTCCAAATTAAAATTAATTACGCGATATAAAATCATGATTAAAATTAAGTTTTTCTTAATTTTTACATATTCTGTTTTAATAAGTAAATCACAGTCATAATAAGATATCGAAATATGTACAAATGGAATATAAATGAGAAATTTTACTCTGTTAAGCCAATTTAAGATAAATTTTATAAATTTTATTAAATAATTGAATTTAATTGAATTCGTATCTAAAAGTTGGGAAGAATGAATGGTGGAAAAAGGGTAGGTTGATGCAACATCCAACTACTACACAGTTTACACACGTAAAAAAAAGTAATAAAAAATCTTTAAGATATTTTTTCCACTTCACATCTTTTTCTTTTAATTTTTTCGTATACAATGCATAAAAAGATGTTCACATTATCTTTTTTTTCTTCTTCTTTAGATAAAGTAGTGTAATGAATTGTGTAATGGGTGATTTAGATATTTGGACTTTAATATAAAATTTTAATATCGAATGGGAAATAATAAAAATAGTGTTAATTTGGTTTGTATTATATTCGAAAAGTATAGAAAGAGTATTAAAAATATTTTTAAATTTAATGTAAATTATTAGTTTCTATTTCTAAAAAAGAATTAGCAGTGTTAAAATAAATTCATTTACTTGATAAAATGAATTTAAATGCAGTCACAATCTTACAATATGAGTGAAATACACTTCTAAGTTATCGACAAGTTATGAATGTTTTCAACACTTTCTCTCGGCTTTTTATTAAGAAGTATATGCGATCGGAGGTGTATTAAAATAGATGAGTATTTTTAGAATAATCGATATTTCAAAAAATAAAATTAATAATTTGTGTGAAGTTTAAAAATGTTTTTTTAATACTTCTCTCGACTTAGTTTTCTTGTGAATATAATTTTAATGTGATTGGTTATTATATGTTCTTTGATCTAATGATTAGCATGAATGGGATAATTCATTTTTAATTGATTATGCTACACATAATTGTGTACACACTAGTTGACAATATGTTATTCTAAATTGAATATTTAAGATTGGGATTACTTTTTCATTAGAATGTTTAATGTCCAAGGAATATGTTAGCTATGAAAAAAAACATATTCTTGCTTCAGTGTGAGAGTAATTATTAAAGATGTTGAAATCGATCTTTGAATATACAAAAAAATTTATTAAAAATATTATATTTAAATAAATTATATAAAATTCGAATTAAATCAGGGTGGGAATCTGTGATGGACTTCACAAGTATACTGTTGTCCAACCAAAAGCTGTTAAATTAATATTTATAAAATAATAAAAAGTGGCAACTTCTGAATCCACTTGTAAATATATAATAAAAGAAAAATCACGAGAACTTTTTTTTGTCTCAAATTGATACGATTTTATATACTAAATTCTGAAGTATAAACGACAGCAAATTTTATATGTAACTGTAGCCATATTTTTTTTGTGGTCAAATAACAAGACACACAATTTTTCCAATATGTTTTTTTGTCAACTTGTTTTGTTCCTTTACAACATATCTATGTTAAATAAATAATTAAGAAAATATGTGTCTGTTAGAAACAAAAAAATTGTTAAATAGTTAAGAAAAATCGTATCACTATTAGAAATAAAAAAAAAATCATTAGAGATCAAATATCGTAGGGTATATAGTAAGAATAAATAGAAAATAGAGAGAAAATTGAAAGGATTGGAAAGAGCGACCTCTTCGGTCGTTGTTGTTGCTGGACTTCGGCTTTGAAAAATGATCGATTGAGAGATTAATCGAAATGTTTCAATAAAACTTTCTCGCCGTTGGAAATAACTATGCTAAAAGGATGCAACTTTCAGAAACGGTCATGACTATTTGAAAGGTAGCTAACTTTCATGAATGATCGTGGGGAATTTCGAAAGGTTGTAACCTTACAGAACTAGTTTCTCTCGTCTATAAATACCTGTTATTCTTCAGACTTTTTACTAACTAAAATTTCTGATTTCTTCTCTTGCACAAAGTTTCTACGTGTACGCTACGGCCGTTGAGTGAAAGAACATACTTCAAATCATTCTATTATAGGAGGACATATTCCAAATCAAACCTCGAATATTAGAGGGGAATAATTTCCTCAAGGGGACACTGTGCATTCAGTTGGCTTGATCTTTTCTCATTTTTTTTTTTACATATTTTAGTTTTTTGTGAATTAATTTATGTTCTTCTATTTTTTCACTGATTTATTAAATTTTGATTACTTCGTATTTCTGTAAAATTTATTTCAACTAGTGATACCGTTTTTGAATAATAATTATAGAATATGATTTCTTTTAATTTCTCATTAAATCAGCTCATTGAAAAGATTTAAGTTGGAAAATAAATTCTGGTTGAAATAGTAATAGGATGATTTCTAACTTTTTTGGTATGAAAATATTATTGTATCCCTTTTATCTTTCTTACTTACTAAATTAAAAAGAACTTACGAAATAGCCATTAGACAATTTTGAATGAGAAATTTCAGTGAAAAAATAGTATTTTTTTAATAGTGCGTCCATTATATTCTCATGTCCATTGGTAAAACAAATGTCTTTTCACAAATATTTAAAAAAAAAATCACTCTTTAATGCCTCTCTGCAATTTATTCAATAATTTGTCCGTCCTAAGGTTAGAAATTCCCCACAAATTAATTCCATAGTTTTGAATTTTGACCAAACTCTCAAAATCTAATTAGTAGAGTATGTGATTTTCCTTTTAATTTATTTATATGGTGGAATTCCAATTCAATTATGAAGCAAAAGCAATTAACTATCACAATGAATACACTTGGCTAAACGTATCTGAGGTTTTTAGTTCAAACATTGTTAAGCATATATGGAGAAGAGTCGTTTTTATCGGAGAGCGATTTATTTTTAACGTCAGCTATTTCAGTACAAATTTTTCACTAGATCCAAGAAGAATACGTTAAGTGACTATTCTTATTTATATTTTGATTGAATCGGTGAAAAATAAAAATAGTGAAAAGCAATATTGCAAGTGAATTTGTTTCCCACGATGAACTTTCTCAGTTAGCTAATATGTACGGTAAACAATAAATTTTAAAAAAATTATGTTTTATAACATGAATTTTCTATATATTCGCTTTAGAATAAATCTCTCTTTTAATGTTGATCAAGTATTAATTAATACTAATACACAAGTAAATCGGATGAGAATTTTTTTTTTAAAAAAAAAGGCATAATGTAGAATATTAATGTTTAAAAAATAATGCACACTTCAAGTTATTCCATAGTAAGAATATTTAAGAAGAAAAAATATTAAAGCTACAAAACAGGAAAACCCACTAAGTTGGATTTGCATCTAATTAATTAGTATAACTTTATTTTATCAATTGAGATTATATAAAAAGCTCTCTTTCCATAAGTGGACTAAGCAGTAATCAGATATTTCTACTTTTTAAGTCCTATTTGTCCATTAAATCTATATAGTTTTTATATGGTAAAAAAACAAATGGAATTTTTATTTTTTTTAATAAAAAGAATCTACAAAGATTTAGTATATCTACCCACTGCCCCTACATCCCTTTTTTTTTTCTCATTTTGCATGTTCATATTATCATATATATATATATATATATATTTGCCCCTTTTTCCTCTTTAAATTTTTAGCTATATGTCGTTTTCTTATGTCCTATATTTACAATAAACTTTTTTTTTTTTTTAGTATTTTGTCCATATTATTAATTAATGAATAAATTAAATCGCAGAATTGACTCTCTAAACAAGTATATAATACATTTGGAGTTAGATCGTATTCATTTAATAATTTTGATTCAAATTATATATTTATCTTAAGAACTTTATTAATTTAATTAGACAAATCAGATTAGAATCACAAATTTATAAACATTAAATTATGAGTTCGTCGCGAATTCCAACCACATATTATTTCCACTCTCACTTCACCAACCCCCAACCTTGACCACCTCATCCCCTAGTTATATATTTGTCATGGTTAAAGCATAGCAACTTCATGTGTACCGATTGTTGTGGTACACTAGTGAGAGTTCTTCACCTTAATCAGATGTCTCAGATTCGTGCTCTAGATATGAAGAAAATCTTGTTAAGTGTGTTACCTTAGAATGAACCCTGGAGAGTGCGATTTGAATTCAGTCGGAAGCTCCAATGTGTGCTCTGAATATTTTATGAATATTGAGTAAGAAAAAAAAAACTTCATTTGTACAATATTCAATGACTAAGGCTTGAGATATATTCAATTAGGTGAATGGGATATTTGCATTTTATTTTACTATATATATATAGGGAGCAGTATTTAGCACTAATATAACAAAAGGAAAAAGGAAAAAAATATTGTCTGCTTTCACTGTATGTTGTAATGTGAAAGTCAAAAAGATATTTTCTTTTAATGCAATCAAACACAATATACATGATTACCCAACAGGACCTATATAGTAACCTCAATATTATTTTTCAAAACAATTTCTATTTCCTTTTCAAAATGGTTTCTCTAATTAATTAGGGGATCAAGGAAACTTTAGTTTATTAGAAAACATTGGTCAAACATTTATAAGTTCGTTCTTTGAAACACAAACATCTTTTTTTTTTTTATTAACGATGATTTTCGAAGTTCAATAAACTAAATAAAATGACGTAACTTTATAATTGAAGTTTTTAATGGTATATTATACTTTTTTTATTATCAAATTATCTATCGTGTTTCTCTTTTACATCACTGTTTAACTTATAAAATGATAAATAGATCGAGAGAACCATTTTTAAAAATCACAAATAAACAATTTGAGCAACTATTAAATAATTTTAGAAAGTTTCAATAAAATGTACTTGTTTTAAACTATATATATATATATATATATATATATATATATTTTGCAACTTTGTTGACTCCAAATACAAAATATTTCAATATGCAATGTCTGGGATATAAGAGAAAATATATAATGTGCGTAAAATATTACTAATTCACCTAAATTCACTAATAAAAAAAGGCAAGATATTTTCATGCTACGCAAAGTTGATTCAACACAAAACCATGACATAATGCCAATATTCAACGTCTTTTCAGTCGAGCTTGTTATATTAAACTTATTTAATATAATTTATATTTTATGTTTAATTTGTCAGTTATTGCATATGAGGAGGAAATTTACTAATGCGTGCACATAATATACTAATGCGTGCACATAATAGTAACGACGAATTTTCGAATTAAAATATAATAATGATACCAATATACTCAACACGTTGTGAAAGTTTTTGGGGACCTATTTGATCCATGCTTTTCACTTTATTTGAGTACTACAACTCCACAATCAATATAGATATCCCAAAAATTCATTTGCTATCCTCAACCCACCAATTTGCACATAGTGTATACCCAAACTTTAAATAATCTACTATGGGAGCCAATATTATATAAATAAAATACGTTAAGTTATGGATTGAACACGTATTTGACTTTTTTTTTTAATTTTCTTTTATTGGGTGCTTTAATTATGTTTAGAGTGTCTCACTTTGTTTGGAATTTATTGCTTCTTTTTTTACTCTCACTATTTTAGAAATATGTAATACGTAATATCACTTCTTGTTATGTAAATTGAGCGTTAGAAATTAGAAATTTGTATTAAGAAAAGAAAGAAGAAGACAAATTTCATTATCATTTAGGATTAGTGCAAAATAACTCGTGAATTTTCATGCGATCAAAGGTTTTAATAGGATGAACAGAATAATTAGTTTCAAAAGTAATTAATTAGGCACCCCATTTTCGAGTCTAGTAAATGAAAAGTTATCTGATAAGAAACACTTTCCTTTCCCACTTAATTATGTTCCCTCAACGTGACTCAAACCCTCAACCTATCGATTGATGATGAAAGTACTATCTAGCTACTTAAACAAGCCTAACCTATCAACGCCTGAGATTAAATGAATCAAAATCTCAAAATAAATATCAGATACCGAACAAAACAAAGTATTAAAAAATTCTAAGAATCACAAATATAATATTGGAGAATTTATGTCCTATAGAAAATGACTAGTCAGAATAAGTTCAATGCTTTTGAGACATGTAAAGGAAGACCATGATGTGTGTGGTCATGATGATTCTTTTTTGCTAAAATATCGACTACTTATTGTATATAACTTTGCTCTCATTTAAAATTGCGTAACATACAAGATTATATTGTGTTATCATTTATTCATGGTTTATGTCATTTTCACTTTGTAACATACTTATCATGTTTAAAGTCAACTACCTCTTGTGTCTGTATTCTAGATTTACCCTCTTCCACGTATCTTCAATCATACTAATACGTACGTACATATAAAGTTTCTTTTTACGGATGATGATTACGGTAGCTAGTTTTTGAAATGAGTTAGATTTAAGATCTATTTCTTTCTTTATCAGTCCTAGTCATAGAATCGGCCTAATGTTGGGGTCCCCTTTTATATTGTTCATACTTTAGATGTTCAGTCCTGAACGTGTGAAAAGGTGGAGGTGTTTGACACTCACATCGTTTATTTAGGGATGTAATGACTTTTTTTATATGATCTTAGACGACAATCTTCTCAAGATCTATTAATTTATCAATATTTGATAAAATAAAGTAAGTTTTGAGGTTTTTTCCACTATATAGATACTTGGAATAAAACTACTAAACTATGAACTCATGATACTGTCATACTGATGAGAATACTAAGATATCCATAAATAGTTTATTAAGATTCTTACTCAACGCACTGAGAAGCTGAGTTGGCTTTCTCCATGGGGATATATATATATATATATATATAAAAGTCTAAAAATGGGTACACGAATAAACAGATATATATTAGTTAATTAGTTAATAAAGCTATAGTTTAGCTAAATTACAATTCACCACTAACATTCAATGTTAATTATATGGGTTGCAGTTCGAGATTGTATAATTCGTTTGATTTGTATTTGTATATGATAGTGATTCTCTTTGGTTTTTCAGTTTTATCATATATACATTCAAATTTCTCTTCCGTATCTTTTTAAGTTTGTATAAACATGTAATTTTCAGAATTTATATAATATAATTTATACAACTATTCAAAGCTCAGATGTTTGTGTTTGTATAAAATTTTTTATTTCGAGTTTTGCGGCTGAAAATAACTCAATTATATAAATATACACGAATTATATGAACGTACCTCCAAATTATACAAACGTGATGCGAATTATACAAACGAGTAAGCCATGACTATAACCCGTAAATATACAAATTATATATAAAAGTTCCTAATTAAATTTATTATAATAACTATTTATAAAATTTCCCTATTAAAAATAGTCGATGACCTATAATTTGTTGTGTATTTGGGCTTGTGGATTGGGTATCTCTACGTACCCACATTTTTATAGTTGGGCTAATTTCTCCATTTAGCTCGTTCTCTTGACAGGCCCATATACAGCCCCCTGACTTTGCCCATCTTCATTTTGTCACTCCCATCTCAAAATTATTTCATTTACTATGATTACTAGTAAAAAAAAATAGGGAAAATTGTATATAATAGCAAACTAATAACCTAAATTAAATGGAATAGCTAGGGTTTGATTTAATTGTGCTCCATAGCAAACATTAGCTAAAATTTGCCAGCGTCTCTCTCCCAAAAATCTCGCTCGCCACTCTCCATTCTCGCTCGCCTCTCTCGCTTTATACACAGAAGTGTATAATTCTGTTTCTGTTTTGTATAAAGCGAGAGAAAATTGTATATACACATGTAAAAATGTATATCTTCGTGTTATAAACTTAATTATACAATTTACAAACATTTTACTTCAAATATTGCAGAGAAAAAAAGCCAACGAATTATACAATTGCGAATTATACAATTGCAGTGAAATACAATTTTCTCTAGCTTTATACAACAGAAGTGTATATATTGTGTTTCTGTTTTTATATAAAGCGAAAAAAACATATATCTTCTTGCTATACACTTATAATCATGCAATATACATACATTTTAATTCGATTCAACTGTATGCAAAACAAATTATACAATTGCAACGAAATAGGCCAGCAAATTATACAATTTAGGCCAGCGAATTATACACTTGTATATGTATAGCGAATTATACAGTTTTTATGTTTGCTATGGAGCGTAATTATGCAAAGTTTGCTATAGCATACAAATATGAATTTTTTGTTTGCTATATGTGAAAGTTGCCCAAAAAAATAACAAAACAATGCACATCGATTTTAATAGTAGTCGAGTTAGAATTTTTATTAAGGGGTGTCATAGTTATAATAAAAATTGTTATTATAAGAATAGTATAAGTAGAAAACCATGACTTTAAGAATTTTTCTCTACACTTTAACCATCAAACTAAATATTTAACTTGGGTCAAGAGGTGTCAACGCTTACATACGTATTTACTAAACCAAAATTTAATATGTAAATACAATATAATTTTTCGACAAAGGAAAAGATGAGTACACCATTGGATTTTAATTAATCATCTAACACATGATAAAATGATCATATTAGACACTTAGCTATAAATTCTTGAAAAAACATTACACATTGTTTTCAAGTGTCTATTAGAAGTATCATCTCTTTAATTATACACAACAATCTCAGTTGAAACAAACTCGAAAGTTTCGACTTAATAAAGCTAGTGACTTATTTTAAATAGTTAACTTACTAAGTTTGAATTTTTATTTCTCTTTAGACTGTTCTATCGAATATATTATCTATATTGAAAATAATTTAATTTAAAAGTTTATTCTAGATTGTCTAAACTTTTCAAGAACTTCATCAAATGTCCAGGTCACTCCCATTATATCATAATAAAATCTAACTATATTTTTTTTCATCCATAAAACTATATAATATCTTGATAAGATGATAAGACACGTGGCACTAATTTTTCCTATCACCAAAACTACAACATTCTCTTTTCCCCCAAATTTCTCCAAAAAAAAAAAAAACAAATCAATGGCTTCTCCAACCCTAATTACCCCATCCACATCAACCCCCAAATCCCTCATCACCCCAATCCGATCAAAACTCATCACCACCACCACCACCACCACCACCCTCCGCCGCCGCGAATTCCTCTCTCTGTCCGCCGGAATCCTATCTCCATCCCTTCTCCTTCCCGCCACGTCAGCATTCGCAGCTACCGACGAGGAATACGTGAAGGAAGCATCGGAAGTGATTCAAAAGGTGAGATCTACGTTGAATATGGATAAAGGAGATCCGAATATAGCTGATTCAGTTGCTGAGTTAAGAGAAGCGTCGAATTACTGGGTTGCAAAGTATAGAAGAGAGAAAGCTTTGTTGGGTCGGGCTTCGTTTCGTGATATATATTCGGCACTCAACGCTGTTTCGGGCCATTATGTTAGTTTCGGGCCGACTACTCCGATTCCGGCGAAGAGAAAGGTGAGAATCTTAGAAGAAATGGATACCGCTGAAAAGGCTTTAAAGAGAGGAAGATAAAACAAAGCCAATTTTTTTTTTTTTTGGTATTATTTAAATTTTTCTATATTTAATTTTCTGACTATGAAAATTATATAATTATATTATAAAATATGAGGAAGTTGAATGATAAGTCTAAATTTAATTTTCGATTTTGTGATTAAAATAGTATTATAGAGTTTTGACTAGGGATAAAGTTTCATGATAATTAGTTAATTAGTTTTTAAAGAGTGATAAAAGTCTCTCATTCCTGGTCAATGAAACCGTGAACTCCTTATTATGTTTGGACAATCCTGATTAATGAGATGGTGAACTCCTTATAATGCTTTGACAATTTTTCTTATTATGAGTTAGTTTTTTGGATGTGAGTTAGATCTAAGATCTAATTTCACATAGTAATAGTGCGAGTCTGTTTCATTCAATGTTGGGGCCCCTAAAATTAAAATTGTACATACACCAGATGCTAAACACTGAGCGTGTGATAGGTTTTTAAAAAATAATTAATGAGATAAATAAATTTCTTATAGGATTTGGACAACCCTTTCTTTTTAAACTAGATTTTGAGACCTAAATTAGGCTTAAGGTCTAATTTTACATTAGTACAATTAGAGAGGAAAGTCTCACGTGAATTATTAGTGATCAATTTGATGTATTTTTATCATAATTGGATTCAAGATGATAATTTTAATTGTCCTTGATATGGATTAAAAAGAAAAATACATAGAAGAAAGTCGATGCCCTTTCAACTTGAAGCTGATTTGTACTAAATCACGTAGAATATACATGTTTACTTATTCAATTTTATATAAGTTTAAGTGTCTATTTATGAGCACTTGAAGTTGAACGGTATAAAATATCAATTAAGATCAAATTAGACACAATACTTTTTGTTTTTACAAAAATCAACTAAGCTTATAAACCGCTCAAAATGACTTCAACACACTTTCACCATTTTTCACTGTTGGTAGATGACTTATTTTTATTCTAACTCGTAAGTTGTATCTAATGAATCTTTCATTTCACAGTCTAAAAATTCTTTTAAGTAAATTGAAAATATTATGAGAAGATGTTATACTATGGTTTGGAAATTTGTAAGTTATTACAAACATAAGACGATAATTTAATGTTTCATTTGTAAAGTTAAAAAAATTATCGAAAATTAGCAAATTAGTCACGATTACTAATAAAACTGGTTTGAAAATTTATAAGTTATTACAAACATAAGACGATGATTTAATGTTTCATTTGTAAAGGTAAAAAAATTATCGAAAATTTGTAAATTAGTCACGATCACTAATATAATTATTTAGGGTAATTTTTAAATATAGCAAATAAAAAGTTCATATTTGTATGCTATAGCAAAGTTTGTTTTATTACGTTCCATAACAAACATAGAAATCGTATAATTCGCTATACATATACAGTTGAAGCAAAATTGTATAAAACGAAATGTATAAAACAAGAAAGAGAGAGACACTTGGGCAGAGAACTTTATAAAAACGAAGTGTATAAAACGAATTGTATTATTATAAGTGTATAGAACGATTATATACAATTTGAATTTGTATAAAATAAGAAAGAGAGAAAGACAAAAGAGACTTAACAAGGAATATACAATTGAATCGAATTGTATGAAACGAGAAAGAGAGAAATTAGATAGAATTTAAAAATTGTATAAAACGAGAAAGAGAGGCTAAAGAAACTGGGCATGAGAGTATTTATATTGTATAATTATAAGTGTATAGGGCAAAAATATATGTACTTGCATGTGTAAATACAATTTTCTCACGCTTTATACAAACAGAAACGCAATTTATACATTTCGCTTCTGTTTGTATAAGTGAAAAAGGCGAGGGTGGCGAGCGAGATTTGGGAGAGTGGCGAGCGAGATCTGGAAGAGGGGAGAGAGGGAAACAAAAATATATGTATTTATACAATTTTCTCTGCTTTATACAATTAGAAATAATTTTTATACACTCGTGTTTGTATAAAAAGTGAGGAAGCGAGCGAGAGATTGGATAAGAATGGCGAGCGAGATATTTGAGAGAGATGCGCCTGACAAGTTTTTAGAAACGTTTGCTATGGAGTACAATTAAATCAAACCCTATCTACTCCATTTATTTTAGGTTATGAGTTTGTTATTATATATAATTTTCCCTTATTAAAAAACAACTACACTTTCAAATAGTTACTATAAGAAATGTCAATATGTCAATTTTTAGAAATAAATTGAATCCTCATATAATTAATTTTCTTTCCTTTTATTTCTCAAATCAAACTCAAATTAGACCATTTTTTATGAAAAAATTACAGAAATCTCATCTTTTAGTTTACTTATTTTCATTATCTCCTATAAGTTTTACAAATCTCCAAAATCTCCCTTATTTTTGTATATTAAATTAGTGTATCTCACGTATCAAATTGGTATATCTTGTATAAAATGTATATTAAATTAGTGTATCATGTATAAAATTTAATATATCTTACTTAACAACTAATGTATTTTGCACATCAGATTAATGTATTAACGCTTATACTTTTTTATCCGTATAAGAAATTTCTATAATTATAAACTTTTAAGTGATAAATTGTAATTTTACCTTAAAAATATGTAATTTCTGTAATTTACCTTTTTTAATTCCACAAAAAGAAAAAAAGAAAACATCTTTCTAAGTTTTACCCAAAATCACTCATTTCTTTTCTTCTCATTTTCACCATTGTTATCTCCTTTCATTATTCAAGAAAATCAACTCTTATAATTTCCTGTACTCTTATAATTTCCTATACTTTGTTCAAGAAATCACAATTGATTCAAAATATTTTTCACCAATTGATAAAGGTAAATTCGAAGTCAAAAAGTATTTTGTGAGATTTCTTGTGATATTGTTTTCATATTTATAAAGTATTTTGTATTTGAATTTTTCGTCTTTTAAACAATATTGTTTAATTTTTTTGTGAGTTAGTTTTCATATCCACCAAATATTTTGTGAGATCTCCCGCTTTTATGTATTTCAAATCTTTTAAATACTTAATTTAATTATTTTTTTATAATTTAAATTTAGAAGATTATAGTAATCTACATTAGTATTCATACATCATATATTGTTTAATTTTTTATACATTCATATTTAATAATTTCAAATTCTGTTTATAGGTTACTAATGTACAAGCGAGAATTTGAGTTTGGTTCTAGAAAGTTGGAAAAAAAAAAAAGAAACATAACAAACAAAAAAATTGAAGAATGAGAAAGTTCAAGAAAAAAGGTTGCAAAATTGAATTTGTATCAAATTATATTCATATTAATTTTATTTGTCAATCATTTTTTTACTCATCATTTGTATTTTATTAAGATTATTGTATCTTTTTTTAGTTTGTAGTCATTCAAATAGATATGTTAATGAATTTATATATTTTAAGCATACATGTATTTTTTTTTTCAAAATCAATTCGTATTTTGTTTAAAATATTGTATTCTTCATTAAGAGATTGTATTATTTTTACTATATATATATTTTTTCCTTAGATGCATCCTTATTTCTTTCATAGTTATTTTGTACTTTTTCTTTTAGAATATTATATTCTTCCTCAACATATTGTATTATTTTACTATGTGTATTATTTCTTTTTTAGAATCTTGTAACTTTATATAAATCATATTCATATATAATAATTGAACTATATTGAGATACAATCAATAATATTTTTGAAATACAAATAAAAGAAAAACATATTTAACAATCATGTCATGTAATACTATTTTAATCATTAGGATATAATTTGTAGTTTCAATATGAAAGTAAAATAACAATTTTAATTTGAATAATAAAGTGAGCGACTAAAATATAAAAATTATTAGTATACAATTAGATAAAAACATTAAAAAAAATAAAAAAAATTGATCCAATCGAATGAGAAAGGGATTTCTTTGAAATTGTAACATATGAATATTTTAAGTAATATGTTCTTTTTAAAAATATTATCTTCTTGATTTTTCCATTCAGTTATTAAATAACTGTATTTACGCAAATCAAAGAAATAAAAAAAAATACATAAATTTGATACATAAAATATTAAAACATTAACATTTTAAATACATATGAAAAATAGTTTCAAACTATTTTAAGAGTCTCTATAAATATGGTCAAAATGGATTAAATATGGGTATTCATATTTGACCCATAATAGATCACGTATTTTTACTTTTACTTTCACTCAAAAATTTTAATTGTGCTAAAAAATAAAAAGTTCAATGTTATTTTTTCAGAAACAAATTTTGTTTTGCAAAAACAATTTTTTTTATTTTTTTTTAAAAAAATTAGGGATAGATTGGTGGAAGGTGTGTGTGTGTGGGGGGTGGCGGAGGGAGGGGTATAATTCTTTTTTTTTTTTTTGGCAAAATAATTTTCTTTTTGTTTTTGAAAAAAAATTTAATTTGGAGGTAAATTGATGGATGGGGGAAGGTAGGGGATAATTTTTTTTTATTCGTTTTTTGCAAAATATTTTTTTTTTAAAAAAAATATAAAAAATTAGGGTTAGGTTGGTGGAAGGTGAAGGAGGGGTGGTTTCCCGGGGGTGGGGTGGGGCGGAGGTAGGGGTTAAATTTTTATTTTTTTTGCAAAAATAATTCTTTTTTGTTATCGAAAAACAAAAAAGAAAGTTTAAGGACAGATCTGTCGTCAATAAATTAACAAATATATCTCTCCTTGAACGAAAATCCTCAAACCAATATATATATATATATATATATATATATATATATATATATATATATATATATATATGTTAAAAGGCTAATTATATTATAGCCATTGAATGAGTTTGGATGACTTAAATTTAGGGTGAAGAAGCACAATTCATATGCTTGCCTCTGTAACATGCATGAATTAGTTGTTATTGGAAGACTTTGAATTGTTAGTTTGTTTGCTTTTTTTTTTATTTTTTTTTTTGCGCCTAATTTTGAATTGCTATTGTAATTAATGTTGTTATAGTCCTCTATTTTCCCGCTCCATATAAGTTATTGTTATAGCCCTCAACTAGTTAAACCTAACTTATTAATATCAATATTAGACATGTGACAATTAAAGATAATTCTTAATTTTTTTTTTTTTATAAATATGATTCTCCGAACACTATAAAAATTGATTTCTAAATATTAATAAGATAAAATATAAATTATATAATTTAAATAATATATTGTACAATTATGTACTATTGATTATTCAATTCCGATTTCACCGGGTCCTCCATCTAATATGCAGTGTATGGAAAATTAAATTGTCAGGTTATAGTAATATACACTAAATTGTAAATATGACTAAAGAGACAGTTTTTTGTTTTTTATATTAAAAAAAAAAAGAAAGAGAAAATAGAAGAAACAATCTTTCTATTTAAAGAGGGGAAAAAATGATAACACTACTTACAATCTATTCTCTATTCAATTTTATATGATCTTACTAGATATGTTAATAGAATCAAAAAAAGATTGCGATCTATTATTGTCCATATTTAACCTTTCTATTTCAAAGAAAAAAAAATAATAAAACCTACTTACAATCTATGCTCTATTCAGGGTGTGTTTGGTATGAAGAAAAATGTTTTCTATCGAAAATGTTTTTCATAGAAAAAAATATTTTCTGGAAAATAAGTCGATTTTAGACTTATTTTCTCATGTTTTGTTGGTGAATAGAAAATATTTTGCGAAAATGATTTTTAGTGTTTGATTTATGAATAAAAAATGTTTTTAAAAGACATCTTTTATTTTTATTAGAGTAAAAAATAACTTATGAAATTGAAAATATTTTTTGTTTTGGAGTGTGGTGGGGAGGGGGGGGGGTTGGGGAAAGGGGGGAGAGGGGTAAAAGTGAAAAAATAAAATTTTAAATTTGAGAAACACACTCTCAATCTTATATGATTTTACTAGATATGTTAATAGGATCATTGCGATCTATTATTATCCACATTTGTCATTTTCACTCTCTCAAATTCAAATTTATAAAAGAAATTACTAATAAACAAATATGAATGAATGGAAGGAAAAAAAAAACCTTCATACATTAATAAAAATAATAATAATAATAATAAAAAAAAGCTTAATAAAAATGACAAAAAAAGGAAAAAAAAAAGTCAGCTTCCAAAAATTTAACAGTTCCCTACGTCGTAATTGATATTTGACATTTTAATTAATTCAACAACATATATATATATATATATATATATATATATATATATATATATATATATATATATATATATATATCAGAATAAATTTTATACCTTTAATTTTAAATTTTAACGATTTTCAGTAATAAAAAACCTAAACTGTTGAATCGATCAAATTTATATCATAGATTAACCTTTAATGTAATGTACTTACCATCTCAAAATCTTGAATACGCTTTATATTATTTAAATTTTTTAAAAAATTATGTATACTAACTTATAAACCTCCAAACAAATCATTTACAACCCCCAAACTTCTAATCTTGCCTCCGCCTCTACGATACCAAATCCTCCTCAACTCTAATTACTCTCTTCCTAACTACCAATACTTAGTCTTTCCCCCTTTTGCTATAAATCTCCCTCTCTAATTCCCTTTTTTTTCCTAAACTTAATCCCAAAATTATATTATGGGAACCCTTAATTCAAATAACAACCCTCAAACCCAATCCAACTTCCCAAAATTCAACCCGCTTGACCCGGAAGAATTCCGTACCCAAGCCCATCAAATGGTGGACTTCATTGCTGATTACTACAAGAATATTGAGTCCTACCCGGTTCTAAGTCAAGTCGAACCCGGTTATCTTCGTACCCAATTACCCGAAAACGCCCCTAATCGACCCGAATCATTCGATTTAATTATGAAAGATGTCCAAAACCAAATTATCCCGGGTATGACCCATTGGTTAAGCCCGAATTTCTTCGCATATTTTCCAGCTACTGTTAGCTCCGCTGCGTTTCTAGGTGAAATGCTTTGCAATTGTTTCAACTCCGTCGGATTTAATTGGCTGGCTTCGCCAGCCATGACGGAGTTGGAAATGGTAGTCATGGACTGGCTTGCTAATATGTTGAAATTACCAAAAACTTTCATGTTTTCTGGCACGGGTGGTGGTGTACTACAAAGTACAACTAGTGAAGCGATACTATGTACGTTAATCGCTGCGCGTGATCGTAAACTCGATAACATAGGCGTTGATAACATCGGAAAGCTTGTAGTCTACGGTTCTGATCAAACTCACTCTACTTATAGCAAAGCCTGCAAGGTAGCTGGTATTTTCCCATCCAATATTCGTGTGGTACCAACTTGTATTGAAAGCGATTTCGCTTTATCTCCTCTAGTACTACGTGGAATTATTCAAGCTGATGTTGCTGCTGGACTGGTCCCACTTTTCCTCTGTGCTACGGTTGGGACCACTTCCACAACAGCAGTTGATCCTCTCAGCCAGCTGGGTCAGCTGGCTGAGGAATTCAATATTTGGTTCCATGTGGACGCTGCTTATGGAGGTAGCGCGTGTATATGTCCAGAGTTCAGACAATATCTCGATGGAGTCGAACGAGCGGACTCGTTGTTAGCGGAAACGTGAAACTAAAGAACAAGGAAGAACAACAATATTTAACGTGGTTCGGATCAAAATGATCCTACGTCCACCAAAGAACAACTGCACCAATATTTATTTCATTATACAAAGAATATAAGTGAAATACTACAAGAGAGAGAACACAATGCCTTAGAAGGTGAGAAGACAAGTGAAAGGATGATTTGAAAATGAATTAAGAGCTACCTATTTATAGGAATAAATTCATCCTATTGATGTCATCCATGACATCACTATGTGTCAAAATTGTCAAGGTTAAGATAGCAAACCATTTTATGGTTTGCCTAACTTTCACCTACCAAGATACAATCTTTGACTTGTATTTTGTACTAATTATCTTCCTACCAAATATTCATATTAATTCATCTTCCATTTAGTTTGATTCCACAAGAACCAAAACCAACTCTTTCAATCTCCACCTTGGTTTGTGTTCCAAGCATGCGTATAAACAACTCCGGCCAAAACTTCTAAGCTTACTGGGCAATCCCATTGTAAGAAACAAGAAGAATCAAACCTTTGTTGAACATACCAGCTCCACCTAGCAGTTGTTCTCTTAGAGTTGCATCAATTGATGCATACTCCCGCCAAGTCCTTGCAGTGTGCAAACTTGGCAAGCGGGACTATTTTGGTCAACATGTCTGCAGCGTTATCGTCTGTGATAACCTTCTCAACCTTGATAGCTCCCTTTTCTACGACATCTCGAATAAAATGAAATCTGACATCAATGTGTTTGGTGCGCTCATGAAATCTTTGATTTTTAATCAAATGAATAGCACTTTGACTATCACATTTTAGAATTGATTTAAGCTGAGCTGAACTCAATTCTGCCACCAAACCTTTCAACCAGATAGCTTCTTTCACTGCCTCCGTTGCTGCCATATATTCTGCCTCTGTTGTAGACAAAGCGACAATCGACTGTAAAGTCGATTTCCAACTAACGGCACTGCCAACGAGAGTAAAGATGTATCCAGTTGTGGACCTCCTTCGATCAAGATCCCCTGCATAGTCAGAATCAACATAACCGAGAATTGAAATACCTTCACTTTTCCGAAAGGTTAGGCCAACATCAGGAGCTCCTTTGAGATATCTCAATATCCACTTGACAGCTTCCCAATGCCTTTTTCCTGGATTTGCCATGTACTTGCTTACTACACTTACAGATTGGGCAATATCTGGACGTGTGCATACCATAGCATACATAATGCTACCAACTGCACTCGCATAAGGAACCTTTGACATATGCTCCACCTCATCCATAGATTGAGGCATTTGTAACTCTGAAAGCTTGAAATGAGAAGCTAAAGGTGTACTTACAGGCTTGCTCATATCCATATTGAATCTTTCAAGAACTTTTCGGATGTACCTCTTCTGAGAAAGATGTACAACACCATTTTCTCTTGAAATTTCCATTCCAAGGATTTTCTTTGCAACTCCTAGATCCTTCATGTCAAATTCCTTGCTCAACAGTTTCTTCAAAATATTTATCTCTGTGATGTTGTTAGCAGCAATAAGCATATCATCAACATACAACAAAAGATAAATCATAGAGTTACCAGACATCTTCTTGTGATACACACAACTATCAAATGCACTCCTCGAAAATCCATGTGTAGTCATGAATGCATCAAACCTCTTGTACCACTGTCTAGGGGATTGCTTCAAACCATACAAAGACTTCTTCAGTTGGCATACATGGTCTTCTTTTCCTTCAGCTAGGAAACCTTCAGGCTGATCCATATAGATTGTCTCTTCTAGATCACCATGTAAAAAAGCAGTTTTGACATCAAGCTGTTGAAGCTCTAAATCAAATTGTGCAACCAATGCTAGCAGCACGCGAATTGAGCTATGTTTCACGACTGGAGAAAAGATCTCATTGTAGTCAATTCCCTCCTTCTGACTGAAACCCTTTGCAACCAATCTAGCCTTGAACCTAGCAGCTTCCACTTCTGGAATACCTTCTTTCTTTCTGTAGACCCATTTGCATCCAACTGTCCTCATCCCCTTTGGCCTTTTAACTAAGACCCATGTCTCATTTCTGTGAAGAGACTCCATCTCTTCCATCATGGCCAACTGCCAATGTGCAGCATCTTTGCAAGAAGTTGCTTCAATATACGAAGAGGGCTCGAGATCCTTAATCTCTTCTTCTGCAGCTACGAACGCTTGTGCAATCAGATTTTCTTGCTCTATAAGACGTTCCGGTTTCCGTATCCGCCTTTTGTCCCTTCCCTTCGCAATTGTGTATGGTTCATTGGAAGCAAGTTCTTCTGCATCTTTTGACTCATCACTTTGAGTCTCTTGATCCCGTTTCTTGGTAAGCTCCACCGGTAGCTCCACCTGCTCGTTGTTCTCGTTTCTAGATAACTCCACAGAAACTTTACGAGGATCAAGTATAGAGGATTCATCAAAGGTAACATCTCTACTAACTACAAATTTAAGTAAAGACAAACACCATAGTTTGTACCCTTTTACTCCATCAACATACCCTACGAATATGGCCTTTTTAGCCCTTGGTTCAAGCTTACCTTCATTAACATGATAATAAGCTGGACACCCAAATATTCGCAAGTATGAATAGTTAGAGGGTTCACCTGACCAGACCTCATTCGGAGTCTTAAAGTCAATCGCTGATGCTGGAGACCGATTGACAATATGAGAAGCAGTATGAACTGCTTCAGCCCAAAATACTTTGGACATCTTAGCTTGTAAGAGCATACAACGAGCCTTCTCAAGAAGAGTTCTGTTCATTCTCTCGGCAACTCCATTCTGCTGTGGTGTGTGCCTGACCGTCTTATGCCTTGCGATCCCATGAACCTTGCAGAAATCATTGAACTCTTCACTGCAAAACTCCAAGCCATTGTCCGTGCGAAGATACTTGATTTTCCTCTCCATTTGATTTTCAACCAAAATCTTCCACTCTTTAAATGCTTCAAAAGCATCACCTTTTGTCTTCAGGAAACGCACCCAAACCTTTCGTGAAAAATCATCAATGAATGTGAGAAGATACCTCTTTCCTCCCTTTGATGGAAGCTTAGAGGGACCCCATAAATCTGAATGGATGTAGTCTAGCACCCCTCCCGTCTTGTGCTTGCCAGTGCTGAAGCTGACCTTTTTCTGCTTCCCTAAGACGCAGTGCTCACAAAATTCAAGTGTGCTGATCTTCTCACCATTCAAAAGGTTGCGGTTGCTCAACATCTCCAATCCTCGTGCGCTCATATGGCCTAGTCTCATGTGCCATAATTTTGCCTTGTCATCATTAGATAACTGCACTGTAGATGCATTTACAGAGCCAATAATGGTGCTTCCCGCAAGTGTGTAGAGGCCATCCTCCAGCTTGGCCTTCAACATGACTAAAGACCCTTTAGTCACTTTCATAGTTCCTTCTTCACTCATGTACTTATAGCCTTGTTTATCTAAAGTACCCAGGGAGATCAAATTCTTCTTTAGATCAGGAACATGACGGACTTCTGTAATAGTCCTCACGATTCCATCATGGCAGCGAACATGAACTGAACCAATGCCAACTATTTTACAAGTTGCATTATTGCCCATTAATACAGTTCCTCTGCTTGTTTCATAGCTGCTGAACCAATCTTTTCGGAATGTCATATGCAGAGTACAACCAGAGTCTAAGATCCATTTGTTGTCATAGACTCCATTATTGCATGATGTTGTTAGTACATAATCATCATCATTATCATGTACTTTCTCAACAATGGATGCACTCGCCTTTTCTTTGGACTTCGACATAGGGCAATCTCGTTCAAAGTGCCCCTTCTTGTGACAGCCCCAACACTCCGCATTCTTTTTGTTCACACGAGACTTTGATCTGTACTTCGATTTGCTCCTTCCCTTTTGGCTAGTACGACCTCTTACAAAGAGTCCACTAGCTTCGTCACTTTTGTCTCCTTCAAAATGCATCCGCACATCACAAGAGTTTAGTGCTTGCCGCACTTGCTCAAGTTTAATAGGTTGTTTGCTATACATCATTGAATTCTCAATATCACGATATTTTGAAGTCAATGAAAATAGTAAAGAACATGCAAGTGTCTCCTCGTCCTTTTTAATTCCAGCAGTTTGTAAGTCCATCACAAGTTTATTGAACGCATCTAGATGGTCTTGCAACAAAGTACCTGAATCCATCTTAAATGTATGAAGACGCCGTTGTAACAACATCCTTGTTGTCACTGACTGGTCCTGGTAAAGCCCTTCCAGCTTTTCCCATAACTCTTTGGCCGTCTCTTCGGTACTTGTCACTTCACAAAGTACGTTAGGTGCAAGGGACAGTTGGATTGCACTCAATGCATCTCCTTCAATCTTTTCCTTGTCGGAATCCGATATTTTATCGGGGTACTTTCCGTCAATAGCATGGATTGAACCTTCCCTCCGCAGTAACGCTATCATCTGGATTTTCCAGATATTGAAGTTGTTGCGCCCACTAAATCTATCAATTTCAAACTTCATGGAACTCATTTTTTTTTTTTTACTTGTTCTTCCTTTTCTACTATAATGTATTTGGAACTACAGAAAAACAAATTAATCCTTTTCTGATGTGGCAGTTCAGACTGTGCTGCAACCACAGAGCATACTCAGACAGAACCTTGGCTCTGATACCAATTGTTAGCGGAAACGTGAAACTAAAGAACAAGGAAGAACAACAATATTTAACGTGGTTCGGATCAAAATGATCCTACGTCCACCAAAGAACAACTGCACCAATATTTATTTCATTATACAAAGAATATAAGTGAAATACTACAAGAGAGAGAACACAATGCCTTAGAAGGTGAGAAGACAAGTGAAAGGATGATTTGAAAATGAATTAAGAGCTACCTATTTATAGGAATAAATTCATCCTATTGATGTCATCCATGACATCACTATGTGTCAAAATTGTCAAGGTTAAGATAGCAAACCATTTTATGGTTTGCCTAACTTTCACCTACCAAGATACAATCTTTGACTTGTATTTTGTACTAATTATCTTCCTACCAAATATTCATATTAATTCATCTTCCATTTAGTTTGATTCCACAAGAACCAAAACCAACTCTTTCACTCGTTAAGCCTAAGCCCACATAAGTGGCTATTAAGTTACTTAGATTGTTGTTGCATGTGGGTGAGAGAACCAAACGTGTTAGTCAAGACATTAAGCACGAATCCCGAGTACTTACGTAATAAACGATCTGAATACGACTCGGTTGTTGATTATAAAGACTGGCAAATCGGTACGGGACGAAAGTTCAAGTCTCTCCGATTATGGTTCGTCATGCGTAGTTATGGCGTAGCCAATCTTCAAAGCCACATTAGGTCCGACGTTCGCATGGCCGAAATGTTTGAAGGGTTCGTTAAGTCCGATCCCATGTTTGATGTTGTCGTGCCACGACGTTTTTCACTCGTGTGCTTTCGGTTTAACCCGAACAAGGAACATGAACCGGGCTACGTCGAGTTTTTAAACAAGAAATTGCTTGATAGTGTTAACTCGACAGGTCAAATTTACATGACACACACAATAGTGGGTGGAATATACATGTTAAGGTTTGCAGTAGGTGCGACGTTCACTGAGGATAGACATGTAATTTCAGCTTGGAAGTTTATTAAGGAGTCAGCCAATGATTTGCTGTGAAATATTGTGTTTTAAAAAAAAATATATATATCTATTAATGGAGGATGAAGAAGAAGTAGAGTAAAGAGAAATATAAAAATAAATGTTTGGATTGTGTGTGTTAAATTTATGTATAGGCATTTGTGATTGTTTTGTAAACTTCGGACAAAGAAGTCAAAACATTCTACAGTTGTCATTAATAATACTTCATATAATAATCTTTATATTTGAAATAAAGATTAATTTATATATCTTGAAATATTTTGATTAATCGAAAATACTAATTCAAAAGGTTTATAAAATTTTTTATAGAGAAAGCGGATCTGACTCGATAAAAAAATTTATAACTCAGAAGTATAACAAACTAATGAGCTAAGGGCTAATTAGCACTCCTTATTATGAGTGGATTAGGAGTTTTCGGTGAAAATCGTCCTTAAACTATAATTTAAACGTTAATTACATTTTTAATGTATTATTTTTAGCAGAAAGCATTCTTCAATTATTTCAAAGTGAATATTTTTCATCCTACTTGAATTTATTATAAGTAAACTAACAAATCCCACAAAAATCAAGTCATCCGTTTATAATTGTTATTCTTAGATATGCCAAAAATACAAGTCATGAACTTTTTGGTAATTGAGTTTAGCATAATGTAAAATCTTTTAATTTGTCACCTTTTTTTTCCATATAATTTGATATTAAAAATATTATTAGTTGAAATATTTTTTCTTATTGAAATATGTTTCCTCTCAACTGAATATTCTAGAAGCGACATTTTTTGAAGACATTCACCTCTAATAATGTAGGAAACTCAATTGCGAGACATAATCGATATATTGATTATTCATATCTGATTGGCCAAAAATTATTTATCTAATACAGTTTGGCTATAAAAAAAAGGTAAAAATAATTAAGCTCCAACTTCTTTCCGTTACTAAATGAGAAAAAGAGCAGATCATGTATACACGAACCTTACAAATATTCTTTTGTTTCGGTAAGCAATAGTGTCTAAGATTTTTAATACGTCTTTTTGAGGAACTTCTTGTAGCAGATAATGAAATTATGCAAGAAAACTTTGTTGATGGTCACATGAACTCCTCATGTTTTTGTATGATCTCTTAGTTTTTTGACGATATCTAACAAAAGTTTGAAACTATTCACTTTAAAATATTTTAAGGATGTTTTCTACTAAGAATAATACTTTAAGACTGTAGTTTAATTTTGGGGTATAATTTAAGAATGTTTTTGGCCAAAAACTCAATTGATTGAACATAATAATAATTATTTATAACGTTTTTTAATTAGGAAACTAAATACTGTATTCTAATAAATCAAATCTTAATTTATTTTCTATAGCTAAATAATTAACAATTTTAAAAGATGATAGTATATGTTACAGATGCAACTTCCAACATGTACAAAACTATATGTCTATGTAATAATGCAATTAGTTAAAAAGAGACGGTTGTTTCAAAACTATATATCTATGCAATAATGCAAGCTTGAAATACAACGGTTGTAGTAAAATATGAGTTTTTACGTTTCTATTTATAATAATGGGAATAGGGTCTGAAAGTATTTTAATTTTGGTCGAAATTATTGTTACGATATCAAATTTTATGGAGGATTTTTATCCCTATACTATTTAGTAGTGTGTTTTAAAGGAATATATATGTCCACATGCACACATTACTATTTATAGTTATTTAATATTTTTTATGTCCACGTGGATATATATGTATTTTAAATACACTATTAACTAACTTAGGTATAAAAAGTCATTTCCAAAATTTGGTATCATTACTGTAATTTCGATCTAAATTTAAATATATTTCAAGCCTTTGTTTATAATAATTATAAATACAATATATAAAAAATTATCATAACATGACATTAACCATGAATATCACGTTAAAAGATCAATGAGAAGATAGTGAAAATCATATGTACATATTCAACACAAATATAACATTACAAAATTCTAAGGTGATCTAAATATTTGATCAGTTTTTAAAATTTTATATGAATATATTAACTTTTGACCCGTTAACATAAGTGTGACCTTTGGCCTAAGAGTGAAGAGGGCCGAGTTCGTATCCCTATTCCCACATTTGTGGGGAAAAAACAGAGAGTAAAAAGACAATTCTTAATTAATTCTTTAATTATTTCAACTATATTATATTGGGAAAAGAGTATGAAAAATATTTTAATTTTAACCGAAATTATTATTATGATACCCTGCACTATTTAATAGTGTTTTTTTAAAGGTATATATGTGCCACGTGAACACATTATTATTTATAATCATGAAATATTTTTAATGTCCACACAAACACATATATACCTTATTTTCTCTTCTATTTTTATTTATTTACTATATTAAAATACATGTTCAAGTTTATTTTTAGTATAGAAAATAAAGAGATAATTTATCTCTTATTTCTAATTTATTTTTATTGTTAACTTTAGTTATTTTTTCTAATATATTTATTAAACATCGAATTGATTATATAAAAAAGATGACATAATAAACAATACAAGTAAAAATGGACATAGGTACAATCATGATTAACACAATATGTTGCAAAAACGCATATAATTGACATTTTTGCTAAAGAATGAGATTTGATATGAGCAAAATATTAATAGTGGAATAAAAATTTTGCCAAATAAGGAAAAAAATCATTTTCTTGATTCTAAATAATTTTTTTTGACATAAAAGTCCTCGTCATTCACTTTCTTCCATCAATTATTTTTGTGTATTGAATTGATTAAACAACAATTTATAACGCAATTATGAGGCAAAAATGCATATTATTGGTTACCACACACTTCAAGTCATGATTAACATTATTTAAGCAAACTACGTATACACCAAGTTAATTTTTTAATTTTTTTTATTTTTACAGTTGGACTACAATTTCAACTTTATCAAAAAAAAAGTTATACGTAATTTCTTTATTTAGATTAATGTTTCATTACGTTTTATGGACCAAAACCATCAAATCTTTTGCATTTTTTGAAAAATTCTTTCTGGTGTCATTATCAGGAAAAAATAAAAGGAAACGAATAAAGATGAAAATAGAAAACAAATCAATTTCATTTTCAACTAAGATTTTGTAAATAATTGATGAGCAAAGTGTAAAGAGGCAAATAGAAAACAAATAAATGTCATTTTTAACGTAGATTTCAGAAAATATTACATAAAAACATAATTTAAGATATTATAATCTCTAAAAAGAAATATCTCTTGAAAAAAATTACAAAAATTCCGTCTCAAATACATCCCTTTGATAAAGTAATGTATCATTTACAATGTATCAAAATTCAAACAATCAAAAAATATATTCAAAAACAATTAAAATTTAAAATTAAAGAAACTTTCATAATGGAATGTAATTAACACCAAAAATATATGATTTTTGTACTTTAAAATATATTTTAGTAAATACTGATGAGTAAAGAGGAAAACAAAAAACAAATGCCTTATAAACACGTGAAATTTCAGGTAAGAATTATATTCAATATTCATTTCATTAATTAGGATTGGTATGATAAGGCCTAGACCCTCTTTCTCGTATTTATTCATATTGAGAATTTTACTTTTATATAAATTTGATCAAATAAAATAAATTACACCCAGCCAGAAGAACCTTTTTGTGTTTAATTGGGTCTTTTTTCTAGTCGGCATGATACCCATTACTAAAAGATTACTATTTTCTATTGAGTTTTATTACTAAAAAATGTTTAATTACTATTCCAACAAAAATATTTTGATTGAATCATCGAGAAAATAAAAAATAGCAATCTTTTTATATGAAAAAATTAGAAAGTTTTTCATTAATGTCTATAAGAATCTATTTTCACCATGCATCTTTCTAGTGATTTGGTTCAATGAAAAACATGTTATGTAACACAAATTTTCATTAAAATCCATGAAAAAATAGTAATCCCCACAAATTCGATTAATTCAAATTCAAATGAAAAAAATATATATTTTAAAAATTAAAAACTCCCTACTAAAATCGACTTAACTTCATATGTGCTTCTCCTTTATTAGATTCATGACATGCATGTTACCCCACATGCCACAATTTTTTTTTTTATTCTTTTAGATATTTACTTGTTCTGATCAAGAGAAAATCCTATTTAAAATAATTTTTTTATGTACATTTATAAAATATATTGAATTTTCTTGACTTATTCACGTGTCTGCTACTTGTTAATTTAAATTTAGAGTAAACTTTCTTGAATGTGAAATTTATAATATTTAAATTAAATAAATTACCTACTATATAACTTAAACACTTTATATATACATAATAGCCCAGCAACTAGTGCATAATTCAAGCTGTGACTTACAAGTTACAAGGAGAGGTAATCCAAATATGAAGTCGCTCATCCAATTACTTAACTTTATTAACAAATAATCTACATACATATAATGTGTATAATGATTAATGTATATGGATTAGTAAATAAAATAGTAAATCTGATCAATCAATTGTTTGTATAATTTTGTAAATCTTTAGTCGCAACAACTGTCCTAATAATTATCAATGAATGTGATGTATAAGTATAGCATTATTCACCTCTCAATCAGAGATTTCAAATATAAGCTCAAATTTTTATATTAAGCGTTTTTCGCAGAATGGAACCCTCATTTTTTTAAAAAAAGGTGATAAACTACTATTGAAAAAATCTTGCCTTTGATCTTTCCCGTGAGTAGGTATAGTACTATAGAAAAACATGAATTATTAGTAGTACTTATTAGTAAATTATATTATATTTTTATTGTAATTTAAAAGGTTCTAACAAGTTGTTTATTGATTAATTTATTTAAGGTTACCAATCAACACAGACGGATCCATTTTTAAAACATAGGGGTTCAATTAATTTTAGAATTTTAGTATTTAATTCATTATATTTTTGAAATTATGCTTTCAGATCTATATATTAATTGTATTTTATTAATAATAAGTGAAAACCTAATCAGAAATTTTGTGTGTGTTTGTTTTTACTATTGTGATAACTTTTAAATTTCAATTTTTCACATGACATATTTGAAATTATAATATTAAATAGTATTTCTATTTTCTTATATTATACTATAGTTTAAAGTCACAAAATTTTTAAAATATTTTAATAAATTTTACGTAATTTTATTTTAAAAACAAACTATTTTTTGTTTTTGTTTTTACTTATTAAATTCTGACACAAACCATTTGAATGAGAGGATGTAATGTTTTACTTACAGCTTCATATCTTAAGAAGATGTTTTCGTTTATCTATTATATTATATTGAGAAACTTTCACATAAAATCACTCAAAAATAGCTTAATTATTCTCGATAGCTATGGTTTGATAATTACGATTCGTAGCTATATGTTATAGGGAGGAAAGAGGCGAGCGAGACTGGAAGAGAGATGAGTGAGGCGAGCGAGAGAGGGCAAAGAGTGGTAGAGAGGTGAATTATATATGTATATTAGTATATAAATATATATTATACATATGTATTTGTATATATGGCAAATGAGATTGAGAGAGGGAGGAGAGAGGCCAGCGAGATTGGAGAGAGAGGAGAGAGGCGAGCGAGATTGGGAGAGGGAGGATAGAGGAGTGAGAGAGGGCAGAGAGTGGGAGAAAGGTGAACTGTATATGTATATCGATTAGATAATTGTACATTATATATATGTATTTGGAATTCTGGCTAATTATACAAATACAAACGTGATTAATTATACAAACTCAAAGTGAACCCACATAATTAATGTATAATGTTAATCTTAAGTGGTAATTGTAACAAACTATAGCTTTGATGAGTAATTAAATAGTATACTTTTGCTTAACCGCATAATTTTTCCTATATTATATTAATATAAAAGTTTAAGTAATATGTAAAGTTGTTAGAAAGGGTCAGTTTAGCTCCATCCAATCCAAGCCTCGTTGGCCAATGGATGTTATGGGTTGTCCTTCATTTGAAAGGGCCTGAAAATGTTCAGTTAAACCTAGCCTTAGAAGAGCCGAGGGCTGGGGCGGGCTAGCTCTTCTATTTATTTTTTAAAAAAAAAAAAAAACTTAAAATTCATAACATCAACAAAATAAAAAGATTTTGAATTTCAATATTATAAACAATGGTGTGTTTTCAATAACACTAGCAAAAGATATAGTGTGATTAATATGGATCTAAGATACTAGATACGCGAGATACATGTATCTAGTGTGATACATTTCAGATAAGCGAGCGAGATAAGAGAATGGCGAGTGAGATGGGAGGAAGGCAAGGGTGCAGAATTTGTCTATGTCTATGTATCCTAAATACGTGTAAATCTACTTGGATAGAGTATATCTAGTATAAATTACACTTAATTTGAGTCCATAATCTCGATATACAGACACCAAAATTTTATTGCAATATAGCGAGCATCTAAGTAATAAGCTCATACATTAGTGAATTTTTAATATGTTATCCTTATTTAAATAATTTTGGCCAATGAACCAATCCTGGCGCAGCTTCAATTAAGCCTCAAAGACAAAAGACATATATGAATCATGCTTATATAAGTCCTATCTTTAAATGGGCTTGAAAATCATACCCAACTCTATTCCAGTAACAAAATGGGTTGGACCAGCCCATAAGCCCAATTTTAACGGCTGTAGTATGATAATACTCATCTAAATTAGTAAATTATAAGGAAAATTACGCGGATAAGCAAATTTATACTATTTAATTACTCATCATAATTATAGTTTGCTATAATTATCACTTGCGACTATCATTATACATTAATTACGTGGGCTGACTTCAAGTTTGTATAATTAGTCATATTTGTATAGGTATAATTCGCGAGGATATACAAATAAATATGTATAATATACAATTTATTAGCCTATATACATATACAATTCACCTCTCTCCTACTATCTGCCCTCTCTCGCTAGCCTCTCTCCTCCTTCTCTCAATCTCGCTCTCCTCTATCCTCCCTCTCCAAATCTCGCTTGCCATTTATACACTTGTATGTGTATAATATACAGTTATATAAAATTATATACATATACAATTCACCTCTCTCCCACTCTCTCCCCTCTCTCGCTCGCTTCTCTTGATCTCTCCCGCATCTCTCCTCTCTTTCTCAGTCTCGCTCGCCTTTCTTCTCCCTCTCCAAATATCTCTTGCCATATATACAATTACATATGTATAATATACAATTATCTAACCAATATGCATATACAATTCACATTTCTCCCACTCTTTTCCCCCTTTCTCTCGCCTCTATCCTCTCTCTCCCAGTCTCGCTCGCCTCTCTCCTTCAAATAACATGTAGCTACAAATTGTAATTATCAAACTATAGCTATGGAGGATAATTAATTATTTTTAAGTGGTTATACGAAAGTTTCCCTAAATTATATGGGATCCTATGATTCCCACAATTTTTTCGTATTATTTTCATCTTCAATAACTAAGTGATAGAAAAAATAAGTTGAAAATACAACATCTGCAAACAAACATAGTCAAGACCAAATAAAAAGGAATCTTAATATATCTTCTCAAAATTTTATAAATAGGAGACTGATACGGTTAGATCATTTATTTATTAAGACATATTTTTCTTTGTAGTATTAAACACATTTTTATGAGCTAGATTACTTTTTAAAATATTTTCTTATGGAAGAATTATGACAATAGTGGTGATGCCATGAATATTATTATTTCCTTCATACTAAAATAAATGGTATTTTTAATTTTTAAAAGAATATATTTGTTAAAATAATAATAAATATAATATGTTATTTACTAAATTTCTTCTATTTGATAATTTCCTTTTGAAAATTAAATATTATTCAGAGGATGAAATATTAAAGTATAACCAGAAAAATATATTAATTTGTGTCCTAAAATAATATTTATTTTGAGATAATTTATTTTTAATTAAAATAATATTTATTTTGAGGTGGAAAGAGTAAATCAAAATTGTGGCTTCTAATATGAAATTGTCAATGAGATGAGATAAAATGACACACAATATATGTACTGATAAAATCAAATACCTATTCAAGCATAATAAACTAATTTCTTGGAATTGTATAATTTGACTACATAAGATGCTACAAGCAGGCACCTCTCTTTTTCGATGCGATCTGCTTCATGCTGAGGATATTTTTAGAATTTTAAGTTTTTTTTATCGATGTATATATCACATATCAAAGGTTTTAAGGAATTTAATATCTATTTTTAAAAATACTGGACATATATTTTTATTTTGTTAATGCTTTGATAACACGACATTAAAAGATCTATTGTTAAATAAGTGATATTTAATATGAATAAAATATTAATAACTCTATTTATATATTATTTAAATATAAAATACGTTTTTATTTAAACAAACTAAAATAAAAAATATATATCATATAATTAAATTGAAATACAAAAAAAAGTACATTAAATCACGTTTAATGTAATTTATTGAATCCATACTAACCCGAGGCTTCACATTTAGTATAGTCAATAGTTTTATCTACTTGTGTTCTAATTAGTGTCACATTTGTTCTTTCCTATTTGAAATGTCAAATTTTTTTTCATTTCGAATTTAAAATCTGTATTAGAGTCGTGATTAAATTTGAATCGCGCACATTAGCATTTATTTGAGGGATGATGCTTCCAACAAAATGTTATTCATATTCAGAGCTCAAATTCGAAACCTCTAATTAAAGATAAAATAATTTCATCACTCCGCTACAATCTGATGATTAATAAATAATCCGTACTTGTTAATTCATGTTCGTTTATTTATTTTTATTTATATAAAATTTTATGCCAGCAAGGCACTAATATATTCTAATAAAAACAGCACGCAATGTGGGAAAAAAATTATAATATCATGAACATTTGATTTATAGACCTATGCCTTACAAAATTAAAGGGAAAGATATGTCTCACTAATAATTAATAAACTATGATATAATCAGAATTTGTCGATAACTAGGAACCCAAAAATACAATTATCTCAAAAAATAATTTAAGACATATATCACATTTTGTTTTCATTTTCATTACACTTTAACATATATCTATAATTTAAAATATAAATATGATAGCATTAAGTTTTTGTTATGCGTGTAGTTAGAAGAAAAAATTAATCACAAAAATTTATTATATATAGCCTTATTAAACTTTTTTTCAAAAGATTGATTTTAAAGCTCAAATAATGATCTCCTGATAACACGATAACACTTTTATTCATTATTAATTGTGTCATTCATAATTTAATACGCAAGAAATTTTGTTTTAGCATGCCATTTAATACAAATTTTGCCAAAACTGTGATCACCAAGATTTAAAATTCAAAAAATTATATATCAAATTTCCATAAAAATCTCAAATTACATAAGTGGTCTTACATGATGACACTTGTAAAATTATGAAGCATTGCCAAAAAAACGTGGTGAACAGACTCTTGATATTTTTCTAAAATTATACGTTTGCCCCATTTATATTTACAATATTTATTTTGTACATCTACCTACCACATTTTCTCCCTCTTTCTTTTAATTATATATCAACAAATAATCATAAATATATGATAAAAGTAAAATTTTAAATTATTATGCTATGAAAAAATCGATAGTTAAATTTATTATTCAAATAATATTTAATTAAAATGTAAATTTTAGAAATATCACTTCATATAAATAGTCTCGTCTCAATCATAAGACACCGATAATTTTATCTAACTCCCACATAGTATTCATGCTCCGTCCCATGACTCGACCCGGCTCCTACGAACCTCACCTCCACCCCCATAATCCAATTCCCACCACACATATTACCAAACACATTCTAAAGCAATATTGACTCTGTAATTTATAAAATATAAATACATTATGTAGAAAATAAGAAATCTTTGTAATTGGAATCAACTCTTGGTCCTCTAGGCACCAATATTAATAAATAATGTATTGTATTAATTTTAAAAAAATATGTATAAAATATTTAGGGACCGTTTAGTACAAAGATATATAATGTAAGAATTAGTAATGCATGAATTAGTAATACAGAGTTTAATAGTGCAGGAATTATTTTTTAGCAAGTGTTTGGTTCATTATTTCCTACCTAGTCTTATGTTTGGTTTAGAACTTTAGAAAAAAATTATTTTCTATTATACCCTTTAATTATTGTGAGATTATGTTTCATTTAACTAGTCAAGTTAAATATTAAAAAAATATAAAAATATTATTAATTTTGAGGTGTGATATGTCACATGGTATATTTCTAATTTTTTGTTGGTTAAATATACCTTGAACTTAACATGAATTTAAGGCTACTTAAATTGTTCAAATAGACTTAGCTTATTTTTTTTTTAAAAAAAAATAGTTCACGTGATCAATTGACGAACTACATTTAAAAACAAAAAAAATAAAAAATCAACCCAATATAACAAATCAAACATGGAGAAAAAAATATTAGTTTGTGAAATCATCAAATTACATGGAATAAATTTGGAGAATTAAACGAACATTTAGAAATATTCTCATATAAATAAAAAAAGAACATTAATTACAAAAAAAAATAGAAGAAAAGGGATTTGCGGATAATTTAGTCATTTAAGGGGTCTTATCCAAGGATTGCTAAACCTTGGATTAGCTATCCCTCCCTTTCCTAGGGATAAAATAAGACCTCGTATGAGGTATAACTAATCCATGGATTAGGTTAAATAAAGTAACTAAACAATGTTTTTGTTGGACTATATTTTAATCCATGGATTGTTTTGATTAATACTTCCTACCAAACGGGTCATTAATATACCAAATATGTTATTGTATAAAATTTAGCATTTGGCTGATTTTCTCTATCAGATTATTATCTACGTGTAGTCATTTTTTTATGAGAAGGAAATTCGCAATTTCAAACCTTTGGGTGCTCACAAGTCACGGGATAAAATCCTCATCTCTGTGCAATAGCTCACAAATTACATAGGATAAATAATTCACAGTAGGTACATTTGGTGAAACAAACTCGACCTGGGCAAATTCTTACTTTCGCTGGCAAGAAATTTCAAACTCGAGGGCCACCCGGAAGGGTATGACTAGTCATTTTCTCACCCTCTCCAATGCAATTATTTGTTTTTCTTCCTCTGTTAAACTGATGGACCACATATTTGAGTTGAAGCATATTGTGTTTCACGAACTGGATAAGTTCTAATTCTAACATACTCTCCCTCTTTTATTTTTAGAGATTTGACACACTTATTAATTTTTAATTATTATTACACATTTATTAATTTAATTAATATTGCTATAAATATTTCATCACACTATTTTTACTAGCCCGTTCATGTTTGGTATTAAGTCTTGAATAATGTTATGGATAGTAACATTTAATGCTAAGGACAAGACAATGTTATGGATAATTAATAACATTTAATGCTAAGGATAAAACATGAGGAAAAATAATTATTTTTTTAATATATCAAAATTGATAGTAGATAAAAAAAAATTAAAAAATAAATAAGTAAAAATAAACTAAGAGAATATTAATTTTTATATGTATAAATAAATTTACCACGTACAAACTACTAATAATCATGGTAAAATGGATAAAAGTCTTCTATATTTTACTCAAAAAATTGTGATTTTATAAATTCTGTGTATGCATTTTTTTTTTTAATTAGAGCATGATTGCCCTTTAGATAGACTTTTATGGATATCGAACCTGTAATGAAAAATCAACTTAAAAAAATGAAATAATTATAGAAATTTCACCTTTTAGTTTACTTAATATTATTATCCTCTATAAGTTAGTACAAATCTCTGAAATCTCTCATTTTTCTCTTTTAAGGCAAAAATGCCACTAAAGTATCCGTCCCTCTTTTTACTTTATCAATACTTGTATCAACTTAATATATCAGCGTTTTGATTTTTTGGTCATTAATACTTTCTTTGTGTGCTATTGTTTGTGATGATTTCTATTTTTAGAGTTAAACTATAAAAACTTTAACTAACATTTTAAGATGTATTTTTTCATCATATTAATATGCAAAAAATTGCAACTTATATTACTTTTCATATAGTTTTATAATATGTAACTTTTTTGTTTAGAGTATCAAATAATGTGATACAATTTATCTTTGAAAGTAGTGAAATTGGTTTTCGATAAGCGCAACATGACAAATAATTTCGAATGAAGAAAGTATATCTAGATCCTCCATTAATATATCTGACCCTCTTTTTAATATATCAGCACATATGATCTTTTTTTTTTTTTTTTTATGTATCAACGTTTTAATTTTTTAATCATTAATGTAAAAAGGATGGGAAAGCCACGTAACTTATCTCAAGACTCAAATTTTATAATTTGAAATGGAAGATGGTCCACCTACGTACTACATGTGAAATAAACGTGAAATAGAGCTGTATCGTTTCGATTATATACATTCAAATAATTAATTATTGTAAGTACTACAATATATGTCGTATAGTAGAATCATTACAAAATAATAATTAGAACATCTCATTCCTAGACAAATAAAAAAATATTTTTTCATCTATATAATTTTATTTTTTCAATAAATAAATATATACAACATCTTATAGAGATTAGGAACAGTATAAAATAATTTTACTATAGATAAATCAAAATAAGAAAGACAAATATTATTTTTAATATAATGAATAAATAAAAAAAATAAAGATAAAAAATGAACATTTATTTTTGGTACAATGAATGAAAAGTGGATAAAGGGCTGAGGAAGTATTGTTAATTACTTTTCCATCATCTACTTGTAATTGCCGTAATTTTTTTTAAAAATTAAATTATAAAATTTTGATCAATATTTTTTATATATTTTTTATTATTATTGAATATTTAATTTTTTTAATCTAAAATATCGAATTAACGTAATTTAATTAATTTTAAAAATCAGTCAAATTAATTTAAAAAAAATGCAATAATAACAACTAAAATAGACAGAGGAGGTAGTCCCAATGTTTTTTTCAACTTGTTTATTTGATTATGACTTGATACGAATTTAATAAAATTAAGAAAAATTTAAAATCTCATAATTTTAAACACTTAAGTTAAATATACGTAAAATATAGCAAAATATCTTTTATTTTATGTTAAATTTTAAAAATATATCTCAAAAAATGACACTCTTTTAACTGATAAAAAAAAATAGATTGAAATGGAGGTCTACCACATTTAACACGTCAAAATTTTGTTTAATGATAATATAGTCAAGTAGGCTGCATAGGTCACTATATGGAAGATGATGAAATAATTAAATATTGACTGAAATAATTAAATATTGCTTAGTGATTGGCTAATGATGCCAAAATTCATCTAGATTAGCACAAAAATTTTGGACTAACTATATGTACAAACATGTAAACTCCTAGATTAGATTAGATGCCTCAATAATTTTCTATAAGACTTTATAATACGAGATATAAATATCCAAACATGGATAAGATTTCCTTTCAATTGTTTTATTTATTTATTTATTTGTTTTTTTCATTCTGTGTAGGTGACGTTCTCAATAAAATTTTCTCCATATCCTAGATTCGAATTTGATGCTTTGATAAAGGATAAATCAATCTCACTACTGCATTATAATTTATTTTGGTGATTATTTTAATCTTTATTTAAGTTAAAAACTTGTTCGGTAGATTTTTTTTTTATGTTAATAATAAAGAATGTGAATATGAATTTGATGAATTTAAGTTTTTATTAGATAATTCGGAAAAATTGGTAAAGCTATTTCTGATGTAGTGGAGACTTGAAAGTTTTTGATTGAGTTGATTAATATCTTGTGTTATTGAGTTGAATGTACCTTTAAATTTGTAGAGTATTTTATCTTGACTATTTAACATGTGTTAAAATAAAATACCTCTTAAAAAGACAAAAATCAACACAAAATGAGTTGTGTCAAGGTGCAATAACCACTTCTTTTTAATTATTTTTGAAAAAGTATTTGTGTGTTTTTTTAAATTTTTTTTGCTCAAATCGTTCTTAAAATGTCTATTATATCGTGTCTCAGTTTCAGATACGTAAAATGTTCATACACATCGCTTTTTGATATCAATATATCACTCAACTTTTTGATATATCGCGTAACGTAATGTATTTGATCATTTATATCACGTAAAGTGATATATTCGACAGATACAACACGTAAAGTGACGTATCATAATAGGAAAGAATAGAAATTTTCATATTTTTCATATCATAGAAAATTTTAAGGGTCGTTGATTGGAAACAAGTTATCCTGAAATTTATTATGCCATCCCACCACTATTGTATAAATAAAAGGATAAATTATCTCAAATATAAAGACCAAATAAGAAACAAAATATTTATTCCAACACTATTTATATTTATTGCGTGACTATTTATTGCAATCCCTTATACCAAGCGACTCCTTATTAAAGAATATAACGGAATAAATTATATATTTAGATAATTTGTTATTTTTTTTAATGAAGCTTTGGACTTCATTTTTCTTCAAAAGAATAGGAATAATGGACAAAATATTCGGATTAATTAAATGATTATGATTGTCCTAAATACTGGTATGATTAAAACCCGTAAGTTAGGTAGCACGTGTTTAGTAGTTATTTTTAAAAATTTTGCTAAATGATGATTGTGCAAATCACTTGGTTAGCAAAATCTATTCACTAATGTCACAAATTTATTTTTTTAAATTTATTGTTATTATCACGTGATGTGATGGACCTTAAAGTCACATCTAAAAGTTAAGAAAAAAAAATTGATAATGAGTTTCAATTTAATAATGTCCTTTAGTGTGTATACCTAACATAATAATTGTGAGGATCAAACCCTACAATTTCATTATCCTATTCATGTCCTTGCAGCAAATTTTTCTCAATGACAATGTAGAAAGAAAAAAAAGTAAAAATACATAAGCACCCCTCAATTTATGTCTGAAAATTTAGAGACGCACTCATATTATATTAAGACTTTATTACTTTTTCCATCACGAACTTATTTTATAAATAACTTTCTACCTCTTTTCAACCTACATGATACATCTTGCGGGTCAAAAGTGTGTTGACCCGAAAGATAATAAGTTCAGGGATAATAGGACAATAGCATAATACAAGTGTCTCTTGTGATTTCGGATATAGATTGGAAAGTACTTATGCAATTTCCCCCCAAAAAATTGACCAAATACTAAATTTAGTGCAATTTTTTTTTTTTTAAAAAAATATAATTCAAGTATGGAACAAATAAAACGTGAGAAGAAAAAAAAAGCCTAAAAAGGTTTTAAAAAGTTAGTATACTCTCAAAAAAGACAGTACAATTTTTATTATATTATTTTTATTAATTGTAATTTAAAATTCTAAATTTGGATATAAGGTTTGCTCATATATTAAAAAGGGAAAGATAGTACAATTTTTTGCTAAACTATCTTTATTAATAATAATTTAAAATTCTAAATTTGGATATAAAGTTTCTCATATATTAAATAAATCCTGATCTTCTATTCTAAGATTGTGATCCGTGAGATGTTCAAATAATCAACTAATCAAATTACCAAAAATTTTCATTTTCATTTGATTACTTCTTAATAAGGATTTATTTGAATGGATAAGTAAAAAAAAAAAAAATCTAATATATCAAATAACTAAAAGAAAATCAAGGAGCATCAATTATTCTAAATCTCTAATACTAACTTGTTCCGTCTGCTTCTTTTGGAAAAAACTTGCTAATATTGGGTGTTTACATCAAATTAATTTAATTTTTATTATGATGTGATTTAATGAAGTAAAACACATGTTAATTAATTAAAATTAAGTAAAATAAACAATAAATTTAAACGCATGACATGTATATATTGAATTAATGCAAACACCATGTACGGATATTTTACCCCTTCATAGCCAATCCAAATAAAGATATATTCACTATTAAACTTAGGGAATTTTTCACATATATCCACTTAAAAATAATTAATTACTCTATATAGCTATAGTTTGATAATTACAATGTTATTTGGAGGAGAGAGTCGAGCAAGAATGGGAGAGAGAGGAGAGAGGAGAGAGAGAGGGGGGAAAAGAGTTGGAGAAAGGTGAATTGCATATGTATATTGGTTAGATAATTGTATATTATACATATGTAATTGTATATATGGCAAGAGAGATTGGGAGAGGGAGGAGAGACGCGAGCTACACTGGGAGAGGGAGGAGAGCGGTGAGTGAGACTGGGAGAGAGAGGAGAAGGCGAGCGAGATCGAGAGAGGCGAGCGAGCGATGGCAAAGAGGGAGGAGAGAGGCGAGCGACTGGGAGAGAGAGGAGAAGGCGAGCGAGATTGACAGAGGCGAGCGAGGGCAGAGAATGGGAGAGAGGTGAATTGTATATGAATATAATTGTATATAACTGTATATCATACATATACATTTGTATAAATGGAAAGCGAGATTGGGAGAGGGAGGAGATAGGCGAGCGAGAATGAGAGAGGGAGGAGAGGCGAGGGAGCGAGGCAGAGAGTGGGAGAGAGGTTAATGTATATGTATATAGGCTAAAAAATTGTATATTATACATATTTATTTGTATATCCTAGCGAATTACACATATACAAACATAAATAATTATATAAACTCAAAATCTGCCCATGTAATTAATGTATATGTTAATTAGTCGCGAGTGATAATTATAACAAACTATAGCTATGATGAGTAATTAAATGTTATAATGCTTATCCGCGTAATTTTTTCTTATACTTGTATGATTTCGATCTATAAATTTTTAACAGTGATTTTATTTTAAAAAATCATTTATGAAGAATTTATGTCTATTATTATAGACAAATCTTTATACATAAATTTACATTTTTATAAAAAAGATATTGCATTAAAATAAAAACAACGCTCACACATGTCCAAAAATCCTAATATTGTCGAAAGAAAAGTAAAAGCTAAACCCCACACATCATAATCAATATTAACTAAACGTGTCTTCACAATAATGGAATATGTAAAAAAAAAAAAAAAAGATAAGACATTGTTTTGCTAAAAAATAATTAAATTTTGGTCCGAATTGATGTTATGATAACAAATTTTATGAACTTTTTATCATTTTATACATTTTAAAAAGTGTAATTTAAAGGTATATATGTGTCCATGTAAATGTATTATTATTTAAAATGATACAATATTTATGATTTTTTCGTGAACACATATATACCTTTAAAATATATTTTTTTTAAAATTCAGAAGTAATAAGTTATCCATAAAATTCGGTATAATAATAATAATTTCGATAAACATTTGAATATATTTCAGACTATTTTTCTTATTAAAAATGAATAACATATTTTTATAATTAGTTTTAAAGCGCTTATATTATGAGATGATATATAGTTATATTGCAACACAGTTGTACATATACTAATGATTTAATTTTTTCTTTCTTAAACTTCATATGCAGTTAATTTATATTATGTAACGCGGTGAGAGATACGATAGCATTCCATGAAAACATTATACGTAATCATAACGTATTCATATAATACAACAAAAAAATATCATTGGATTAGTTCAAAGCAAACATTTTGTATACTATTTTTAGTATCTTAGTGTTACGTCCACGCGGTTTACCAAATGACAAGTTATTGTTGCTTCCTTGTTTTGTGTTGGATAGTAAACAAAACAATTAATTAAATTCTATGTTCTCTAAATAATTAATTCAATCTTTTTTTGGATTGGGTGAGATAATATTTACTGATTCAGTGTTTGAATTGGTCAATTAAATTAATAAAATATGTGATATTTGGCTATTGATTATATATTTTTATTAATCAGAGGTCTAAATTTGTTATCCGGTTCATAATTGAAAGATTACTTTAAATACGTTAAAAGAATTTCTATTCGATTTATTTTTGTCCATTTTTGTTTGTCATGTATATTTATCAAAAGTTAATTTATATAATTTTTAAAGTTAAATTAGATTACATTTTTTTAAAAAAGAAATCAAATATTCAAAAACTATACAAGAAGTATTATAGATTTCAATTTTTTACATATTAATATGATGAAAATATGCATAGTAAATATTAATCAAAATTCTTATGATTTGACTCTGAAAATCATAACAATTAATTATTGACGAAAAGAGTATTTATGATATGAAAATGGAAATTAGAAGGGACACCTTTTGGCATTCCCAATAAATCTTTTTATGATTGACAGATATATATTCGAGATTAGACGTAATTGCAACAATTAATACGAGTAACCCAATGTTATTTTCATAATTAATAGACACATATGGTTAATATCTTTACCTTTATTTAATTTTGATTGCACCCTATTGAAATATATGTTCGACTAGTGAATAATATATTTGTGACAGATTTTTATGTTCTTAATGTTGTTCTATATATTCGGAATAGCAAATTAGAAATAATAAAAAATAAGAATATAGAAAAAGGATTTAGTTAAATTTTCAAAATTTATTGTATTTTCTTAAGAAATTTAATCTCTTCAAGTATTCGTTGTTGTAGATTAATTTTTTTCAAAATCAAAAGGATTAATCATTAAAGAAGTAGCAAGAACTCAAACTTCAATAATTTCAATGAATTCAAAAAACCACAATAAGTTTTCACATAGAGACGATTGATTGATTTTGTTTTTGTAAGAAATGTATGCGTAAAGAAGGAAAGAATTCAACACAGAAAAATGAAAGAACTTTCAATTCATATCCAATAAATGGTAGTATGAAAATGTTTTAATTGTATCTTATCAAAAAGGTCACAACTACTCAAAAAAGAGATAAACTTTCAAAAAGATTATAATCATTTGAAAAAGGCATAACCTTTCAAATAATCATAACCCTTTTAGAAAAAACACAATTCTTTATAAAAATCACATCCTTTCATTTCTTATTCACACCTTTAAAATCCAACATTTAAAGAAAGTAAATATTCACGTCTTATTTATAGGATACCATATAAACAACTTAAATTGTGTAATTTATTATACTATATTTTTACCAACAATGCAGTAACCCGATCCTATTAAACTTTTCTTATGTTATTTTACCGTTTTAAACAATTTTACTATTTTAATTTTAATATCTTTTAATGAAAAAATAAAAAAATTAGTTTATGTTAAAATAAAAAAGATATTATAACTTTTAAAATTTTTTTTAATTTTTTTAATCATTTAGTATTATTCAACAAAAAAAATTATTAATAAACGTTCTTATAATTTCTTATTAAATTTTCGGGTCATTTGACATTATCGAAAAAGATTTTAATTAACGTTTGAACTAATTAAAACATTCATCTGCAAAATGATTTTCAAAGACCTCGAAACGAACAAAGTTTTATACAAAAATTTATGTTATTTTTTTTTTGAAGAAGTGGTCAAACAAACTCTACCATTAATTTAATGGTATTCCGTTTATGAATTTAACTATATGAAAATTTAAATTAAATCAAGTTATTCAAATCTTCAGATATTTTTTTAGTCAAACTAAAACTTTTTAATTTCATGCTAACATTTTCTTTCACTATCACTAAAATAAAAATTTTAATCAACATTTGAACTAATTATTAGTAGTCTGTTACTATCATATAAAATATAAATAAATGAGACTTAGAAATATGAATATTTCATTCAAAAATCAGTAAATTACAATTTGGGAAATGAATGAAATTTTAGTAGTAAATCTACTTTAATTTCTTTGTAAGCCATAGTCCATAGATAGACCTTGTCCAACAAAGCAAAAACATAAAGATAGAAATATTGACCTAATCGAGATTTTTCATATTTATAATATACTGTCTTTTCATATGACTTTTTTTCTATTATTAAACAGAGATTTTACGATATTAAGAAAATGATTTTTTTTCAATTAAATTATACATTTAATTTCACACTCATGGCGTTAAATTATATCCCAAATCCCAATAATCTCTCTCTCACACATTCACACACACAGAATCTTGTTCTTTTTCAAGTCAAGTGCAACTGGTTCACCAAAAATCTAGGAGCAAGCTTACAAAATTTAATTCATAGCAAATTATCATCATTAATATTATTATTATAATAGAAAAACATTAAAAATTATGACTAGTACATTGTTTTATATTTCCACATATGTGTTGTGTTTTAATCAAGAAAGTTTATTCCTTTATTATCCCAAACCATGGAATTCCGTTAAGAAAAGGTCATCCTCTCTTTCTCCGGTTCACTTTTACTTATCAATTATCTCAATTTCGAGATTCAAATTTTCCATAAATTTCATGTTCAAATATATAATCAAGCTAAAATAGTTTGACGCACAGAATTTTAACTCTGCTACATAAATTAAAATGAAGTCAATATCTTTTTTTTAGGGATAACAGTCTGAAACTTACTCAAATTTGATCAAATTTACTGCTGCGACGTTAATTATTCCTGAGAACCTATTATCTTCCCATACTATTTAATATCGTATTTTAAATATATATATATATATTTGCCCACATGCACATAAAAAATAATGTAACATTATAGATAGTAATGTGTTCCCGTGACCACATATATCGCAACAACAAATTCGATCAGAATTGAGATATTTTTTAGACCTTTATTTCTTATTTTTATAGATAAGTATTGAAAACATCCTTAAATTTAACATAAAATTATAATTGATTTCGTCCTCAAACTATTATTGAAACACATTTACAAATATATTTAAATCCAATTAATTATAAAAAAATTATTTTTAAGACTGTCAAGAGAACGAAAGTTAAGACGATGAACAAAGACCCCATTTCCTCTGAGTCGGCTATATAACGTAACAAGTAATTTTAAAATATTAAAAAGGAGTTGAAAATACATTTACGAGTATATTTAAATCCAATTAATTACGAATAAATTATTTTTAAGACTGTCAATAATAGAGGACGAAAGTTAAGAAGATGAACAAAGACCCCATCATTTTTTCTGGTTTAAAAAAAGCTTGTTCACTTATCTATGTATTTGTAACAGCCTAAATTGAAAGAAAGACGTTTGCTTGCTTGTTTCCTTGTTTTCTTCGCGTGATACAAACGTCTTCACTATAACTTTTTTCCTCATTTTGTATCTTTTCTCTCTCATACATTAAGCTAAACTTTCTTTCTCTTCTGCGATTCTGTTTTGCTTTTTACAGAGCACGTCGTTTTCCCCTATACTCTGTTTGTTTGTTTGTTTTTGCTTTCTGGGTCGGTTTTATTTTCATTTGTTTTTCAAGATAAGTCTCTTTTCTCTAATGGGTTTGTGTTTTCTTTAAGTTTAATTAACTCTTTGAGGGGTTTATACTGTTTCTTTTCTTGGGTTTTGACTGTAAAAAGAGAAAATTACGCCGGAATTATTGGGTTTTGCGGTGACCGGAAAAAGATTGAAAAAGATTAAGACTTTTTGTGTTATTTTTTATGTATTTTTATATAATATAGTTTGTCCAAACGTCAAAAAAAATATATATTTTTTTCACCTTGTATATAGACCGAGTAATATTCTCCTCTTATTCACAAATCCCGTCATTTTCTCTCTCTTTCTCTCTGTCTCTCTCTGTTTTTCCCCCATTTCTACTCTGTGTTTTTTTTTCTTCAATTCTCTTCTCCTCTGTTTCTTTGGGTGTTTAGAGAGAGAAACAGTTTCTTCAATCTCTTTCTCTCTCTTTCTCTCTGTGTGTTTGTGGTTTTTGAATAATCATGTCAATGGAAAAGGGGTCATTGCAATCAAACCTTGATTGTTTCTTGGAATGCACAACACCATTAGTCCCATCACAGTTTTTGCCTCAGGTTTGTTTATTTTCTTTTTGGGGTTTTATCTTTTTTTCTTACCCCCAATTTGATTTTGACGAATGTGATTTGTTATATGTGCAGAGTGAGATTAGAAACCTAAATAGGCTATGGCATCCATGGGAAAGAGAAAAAGTTGAATACTTTACTCTGGGTGATCTTTGGAATTGTTATGATGAATGGAGTGCTTATGGTGCTGGAGTTCCTATTAAAACAGATTCAGCAGAAACATTAGTACAATATTATGTTCCTTATCTTTCTGCTATTCAAATCTTTATCAGCAGATCATCTGTTAATTTTCTCAGGTAAAAATTTCAATTTCATCATTATTTATTTTGTGGGTAATCTTATATTTTTGTGCATTAAACATCTCGTGTTCACATAGGATCATTTTAATTGTTAATTATGAAGATAAATGAGGGTTTGTTCTGCATTTTTTTAATAGGGAAGAGACAGAATCAAGGGATTCATCGTTTAGCGATTCGTTTAGTGATGAGAGTGAAAGTGAGAAGTTGTCAAGATGGGATGGATGTTCATCTGAAGAAGGTGATAGTCTTTGGCATATGAATGATAGATGGGGTTATCTCTATTTTCAGTACTTTGAGAGATCAACTCCTTATGGAAGAGTCCCTTTGATGGACAAGGTATCCTCTTTTTACCCTTTTTTTTTTGCCTCTTTCGCTGCAAATTCCCCTTGTTGAAAGTCTTCTTTTTGACACACTGGTAGCTGGTGCTTTAAGGAAATGTATGTAGTAGAATCATATAAGTTTGGTTATGTATCTTTACTTGTGATTTTGTGATCATTTATCAACATATCATTTATGGTTTTACCCTTATGGAATCAATGGTGACATGTTTAGTACAGGATTTTTCTTTATTCTGTTTCCAGGCGTAGCGTAAGCTGTCGTTATTGATATAAGATTCCATTTGAAGCATGTGGCTTGAATTTTTAGTATATATTGGTTTGTTTTTCAAGTTCTTTGATTCAAAAATCGATTTCATTTTGCTTGCAGATTAGTGGTTTCGCTGAAAGATACCCTGGATTAATGTCATTGAGAAGTGTAGACCTTTCACCAGCTAGTTGGATGTCAGTTGCTTGGTATGCTAATTCTCTACTTGTTTCCATATGATCATGGGAGTTGATGGTTTGTTGATAGTAGATTTTGTTAAGTTAATGGAACGTGTACGCGTAGAACTGTTGTGTTAGATTGGGATGTGTTAAAAAGGTTTACTTGATGAGTGTTGGATTGGATCTTGTGTGTTCGTTGTAGTGTATACTTTTGGTATTGCTGACTTGCTCGTTTAGTAAGGGGAACAAAACGGAGGAGTTTTTTCACTAAGTTTTTTCGAATTGAATAACAGGTATCCGATATATCACATTCCTATGGGAAGAACTATTAAAGACTTGTCAGCATGCTTTCTCACATTCCACACACTTTCTTCTTCTTTTCAAGGTATCATTCGATCTGTCTTTTGATTTTTTGAACTTTTGAATATGCCGTTGCTTTTCCCTTTACACCGAACCTTTTGGTATAATGGTGTAGATATGGACCTTGATGATGACATGGAGAATGGCAAACGAAAACGAAAGGAAGGAGAAAGTATCCCCCTTACGCCTTTTGGCTTGGGCACTTACAAAATGCAGGGAGATGTGTGGCTTTCAGACAGGAGTGGGAAGGACCAAGAGAGGCTGTCAACACTTTTAAGTGTTGCTGATTCTTGGCTAAAGCAGTTGGGTGTCCAGCACCACGACTTCAACTATTTCATGGGTAGTCGTCGTGGCTAATCACATCTCAAATGAATGAATTCGCGCTGTGTAAAACCTCATCAACGCGGCTAAGTAATACTGGAGTTCCTTTCATTAACATAGGCTCTCTGAGGTGTTTTTGGTTTGTTGCTTTCGGTAGCATGAACAGCCTTAGAACTCCCTCCTATATAAAGGCATTAGTGTTTTACGCGTTGTTCTCCGAATCCTTAGCTTGAGCTTTCTGTGACTTGTTTTTTTTGTATGTATAGGGAGAGGACTAATTGTGTAGGACTTCATCTTTACATGACTCTTATGATGACCCCCTAGTACTTTGTGAGCAATACTTTGCTCCATCTTTTGTATAAATTTTGAAGTACCTTTTTTGGTGTTTCATCTGTGCTTTTTCCTTGTAATATGTTCATGTAAATAGTTCATCTTTCAATAGTAAAAAAATTCCTGTACAAGTGCAAAAAAAAAAAAAAGAAGAGTTGTTGTGTTCACATTGAATCTCTTATGAAGTACAGTACTTTTTTCTTTTCAGTTTATTGACTCTGACTGTATTCGAATTTGTGTTAGAAAATTTTACATTGAGGGTAAAATACTTACCTGTATCCAAAGAGAGTTTGAACTTGAGATTACTGGTTAAGAATGACTTTAACTTGAAATTTCTGACTAAGAATGAAGACTTGAACTCGAGACTTCTGATTAAAAATGACTTTAATTTGAGACTTTTAGCTAAGAATAACTTTAGCTTGAAACTTCTGGCTAAGAATAAAAACTTGAACTCGATATTTCTTGTTAAGAATAATGATTATAACTTGAGACTTCTGACTAAGAATGAAGATTTGAACTTGAAACTTCTGATTAAAAATGACTTTAACTTGAGATTTTTAGCTAAGAATAACTTTAGCTTGAAACTTCTGGCTATGAATGAAGACTTGAACTCGAAACTTCTTGTTAAGAATAATGATTATAACTTGAGACTCCTGACTAAGAATGAAGACTTGAACTTGAAACTTCTGATTAAGAATGACTTTAACTTGTGATTAGGTTCGAAAAAATATTTACTACTTTACCGCTACCGCAGTATATTACTTTTGTTTGTTGGTTGTGGATGAGGTTAGGTTTATGATTTTTATGAAGGGGTTTTCAAAAAAGTCTTAAACATGAACAGAAGTGGGACCTTTTTTGTTGCAGAAAAAGCCACAATAGTAGTGTTGCCATCATGACATTGCCATAATAATGTGTCATTCTCTAAATGAAAGCTTAGTAATATGAGGGATACCAGCAATTAATCTGTTGGCTCTGTCTAATAGACTTTTTGTTTGACACTCTTTCGTTTTTCCCCATCTTGTTTTTCTTTGTTTGCTCTCTTCTCTTTCATTATATTAAGCGGTGGACGTAGTTTGGGTCAATTCAAAATTTAAATTAAAATATTTCTTGTTTTAAAAAATCAAGATAAATATAATTTTTTATTTTTACTCTTAAATATATATTTGAAAATAGCTTAAGATGGTGAAAGAAAGAGTAATATTAAATTGAAATTGAAGATTAAATAAAATTATCCTAAACAGAGTCATCCTTTTGGTTAATATATTAACTAAAATAGACTCAAGGGAGTAGATGAAAAGAAAAGAATTGAAAGAGAAAAAGTCAAGATGATATTTGGTAGATATTCATGCATATAATATAATGTGCCTTATCTAGTAGGGTAGGATGACGACTTTATCTCATGATTATATGTGCCAAAACAATTAAGGAATTTGAGAGTTAAAACAATAATATTTTCATAAGATTTAAATATACTAATTCACAAAATTGCAACCAAATCAAACAAAAGTAAGCAAGAACAATATATATACTCTTTCAGTTCATTTTTACTTGTTCGAACGATGTTTTTTTATATTTTACTTTCAAAATTAATTCTTCATTTTTAAATTTTTATAAAATTTATAATTAATGGTGTACAAATAAAAAGTGAATAGTATATGATAATATGAATCTTCTAATGAATTAAAAATAAATAGTTATAAATTAATAATTTGAGATTTGACAATGGGGTTGGCAAAAAGACAAAAAAGTATTAGAATGGACAAACCGCAATTTCCAACACGTGTCCCATAAGATGTTAAAATTTCTTCCTCTTCCATCATTAACAATTGGGTCATTCAATTTTCCACATCCCAATATATTTAATAGTACTACATTTTAGTTCATTTTATCTTATATGATTAGATTAATCATCTTAGCTAATTTCTCTTAATGACATTGAATATAGTATTAATATATTTGTTATAAATGGTCCAATTCTATGTTGATAACAATGAGTACAAGTAGTTCACCAGCATTGGTATGATTGAAATTTCTACGCTTTTAATTAAAGTTTTTAATTATAAATACATACACACAGTAATATAAATATCGAACCTTGAGTAAAAGAAAAAAAAGGGAAAAGTAATAGTTCACTATTCTAACTCCTCAATCACTTCAAGCACTAGAATTAAACAGCTAGATGAATTTGACCTTTTCTTTAAACAAGGCAATGGGGCCAATTTGTAATCAACTTTAGAAATGGTCCAATAGGAGAAAAAAAATTAAAAATTAAAAGGAAAGGATAATGATTTCACTATCTTTTTTTTATTTTTTAATTAATAAGAGTAGAAGCATTTTGTTGATCTAAAAAAGTGCAACCACTAACCATATGACAATAAGAGAAAATTTTGAGTGCAACAACCAACAAACAACTCCTAGCTGCTATAGATGGGGCATTTTGGTTGTTTTTTTATGATTAATTAAGTGAAGAAGTCATGCCCACATTGGTTGTATACTATATGGAATTTGTTCAAATTCAACTCATGTTGTACAACAAACAACTAAGGAATAAATGAATTGTATGATCCACTTTGGGAACCAATAAAATGAATGCATTAATTAGAAGTCTTTGGCTTTTTTCTATGTAGATATGGGATTATGATGATCCAATCTATTTGAAGTGGGATAGTTCTAGTTAGTGCTTTGATGATTGGACAAGCTCAAATTTAGAGATAATATTTTCTAAATAAATGAAGTGTTAGCGTCAGCGATAGCTTGAAACTTAAATTATATAAATTTTGATCAAGTTTTGCTTATTCATGGTATCACGTTTTACTTTGAATATCAACATTTTTGAATTTTAGAATATTAAATTAAATTTAACTTTATAGATTAATCAAAATGTTAAATTAACTCTCGAAATGCAAAATATGACAACTATTTTAAAATTGAGAATATAAACCTAAACCTGATAATCTCAACCAAACTTCATTAATTACAACGCCACACACTGAGAGTATAGATATATTCATCCTTTCTTGCCAATAAATAATGTTAAAACTCATTTTGGCTTGTGGTGCCAATGGGAACATGTGACTTTGAGTTGTGGTACCACATTGCTATACTTGTGGGCTATAGTTGATCACAATCATATATTGCTTAAAGTTTTCACATAAAAGGTAATTTTGGATGTGCCACTAGAACATTGGTTTAATTTTGCTTGTTTTCTCAAAACTTTAATAATTACTTATAAGAAGATTTATGCGTTACTTAAATTGAGAGTCTCTTGAGAAAGAAATTATTTTATTTTATTTTTATCTTTTTAGATTTCGTTTGTAGAGTTATAGTTATTATTGATTTTAATAAGAATGTTTGGATAAGGAAAGATTCAAAGTTTGGTAGGATTCAAAATTGATATATTTAATTTCATATCATGTGTTAGGTGACATTTTGTGCCAAAGTTAAATAAATGGTTGATCAAATATTCAACTGACATATTTTCACAATTAAATGCGATGTTGTCATACTCGCAACATATTTTGATTGATCTTATTACATTTATAAAAAATATAAAATAAAATTCATCTTTGTTATTTATTGAATGTTTGAAACTTCTATTTTTATACACAAGATTAATTTATTTATATGAATATTACAACCAAAATTTATGTCTCAAGCCTGATGAAAAACAAAAGTTTTACCTGGTGGATCTCTTTAAGTTAGTTTAGAAGTATATTGTTTTTTCTTTACGTAATTTTTTAATATTACGAGTCTTATTATCTAGCGCGTTGAGATACGTATCGGATACATGAAGTCAATATTAGGTGTAATTTATTCTAGATACACTATGTTCAAGTTGACTGACATGAATTTGAATCTCTCGTTATTTGCATCTCTTCTCTCTCGATCGCCTCTCTTCCTATGTATCTATATTTTCAAAATGTATTTGAAAGGTATCTTGTAATCTAGATACACGTATTTAGTGTGATTCACATGTGTCAGGAATACATAGACTATCTCGCTCACCTATCTTTCTCTCGCTTGCCTCGCTCCCTAACTCAGTGTATCTAGTAGCAAAAATAATGACATATCTAGATTTATGTAACTTAAAATCTGATATATAATTATTAATATATAAGACAATATATAATTATCTGAAACTATAATTTTTTTTTAAAAAATATGATAGGAATAGATAGTTTTTCCTTTACTATTTATAGAAATACTATTTGTACCATATTTCTTCAATTTTGACTTTACTTTACTAAATGAAATATGTAAATGGGCACTCTTGGTTTCCGTTGAATTGATCCATCAAAATCTGAATTGTATATAGAATTGGGCTCTACGCTCCAAACAAAAATGGGCCAAAAATTATTGAGAGTAAAGTCGGATTTTTTTGGGCAAACTATAAAATTATATTACAGTCTATCCCTTAAAAGTATACAATTACAGAAATTCCTCAAAACGGATACAACTATATAAGCGATGACACATAAAAAAGTGGATCAGATACATTAATGGCTAAAAAATAAATGTGCTGATACATTAAAAAGAGGATCGGATACATGCGTCGATACATTAAAAAGAGGGTCAGATACATTAATGTAGGGTGTGTATACATTAATGGCAAAAAAATCAAAGAGGGTCGAATGTGTTGATACATTAAATAGAGGATCGTATACATTAATGGAGGGTCAGATACATTAATGACATTTTTGACTTAAGAGAAAAATGAGAAATTTTGGAAATTTGTAAACCTTACAGGGGATAATGATAATAAGTAAACTAAAAGGTGGAATTTCTATAATTATTCCTTATTTTCAGATACTCCATAATTAGATATACTTAATTTATTAACTATACTTTTAAAATATTATGTAGTTTACCACTAATTAAGAATTTTCACCATATATTGAAGAAGATCCATGTATATTTGTTGTTAGATATACTAAAATAGGAAGAGCGGTGAGCGAAATGGAGAGAGAAGTAAGCGAAATTTATTATGTATCTCAGATACATGAGTTGATGTGACCTTCGTTGGTTACTTGCTATACAATTAAATATTTTGGAAAAATTACGCGTATAAGAAAACATATATTTGCTAATTAGTTAATATAGCTGTAGTGTGCTTTAATTACAATTCACAAGCTACTTTTAGCTATAATTACGCCGCTCAGCTTTTTAGTTTTGTAGAATTCGCATGTTTGTATAATCGTAAATTGTATAATATAATTTGTAAGCTTTTGTATAATTCAGAATTATATAATATAATTTGTATAACTGTACACATTTCTGATGTTTGTGATTGTATAAATTCGAGATAGTTATCTCAAATTTATACAAAAATAATTAAATTATACAAATATACCCGCGAATTATATAAATTTGCGAATTATACAAACAAAGCAGCTTACACTATAGTTACATATCGTAAATATGCAAACTGTAATTATAGAGCTTAATTAAATTTATTGTAGTAGCTATTTGCAAAAAGTTACCTTATTTTTTAACTCTCACTCAAATTTCAATTTCATTGGGTTATAAGTAGTTATCTTTAATTACATTTAAATTTCAGTTTCATTGGTTATAAGTAGGCATCTTTAATTACATTTGGAATTAATTCACTCTTGGGGAAGGTGAATTAACAAAACAGTTTTCCCCAAATTAGTACTATTGGAGTAATTAGTTAATGTGTCAAAATGAGGTTGAGTCGTTTATGTAATTGACTTTAGATATTTTTAAAACCAAAACTTCCATGAGTATAATCCAGGAAATATGTAAAAAAAAAAAAAATGAATTTGTTTTTCCCTAAATAAATAAGTGATTTAACTCTTAAGCAATTACCTTATCAATATTTGATATTGTAATAATGTATATCTTGTAGCGTAAAATGGAGGAAACAAATATGTATGAGTATCCAAGAAAAATAATTAGCGAATAACGTAGTTGTATAACTTTACAAGCGAAATCTGAAAGGTGAGATGTAGACCTTTTATGAAAGGGAGAATATATAGGTTAAAGAAATAACTATTTATTATTATTGTTGACTTGTAAACTTTTATAAAATTATATGTATTTGAAAGCTTATAATAATGTGTAATCACAAATTAAAGAAATTCTAAACTTTTTTTATAAATTGTGGAACTTTTATCTTTGTTAGGAGAAAAAAATAACAACTAACTAACACTAAGTTATATGTCAAAATGATATTTTAACTTTAAATAAACATAATTTTGAATCACGCTTTTCTATTAAATGTTAAATAACTCACATTTTTTTAATACCACCAGCAATATATTGGCAAGGGTATAACATGTGCCACCCTTGATTTAAATGAGATGAAATGAATTAAATATGCTTTTATATATATTAGAAGAGGCTTGTTTCAACATGTCTACTTCATTGCTATTAAGGATATTTTTGTCTATTCAGTTCTCAATTATGTGTTCGTGTCATCAATTTTTTCTTCTCAGTTTCCTACGTGTCTTCATCCTATGTAATCAAAATCTACTACACATTACTCTACTCTTTGTGTATCTTCTTCATTTATGCTTTACTGTCCGTGCACATCAAAGTTCACTTCTTTCTCTTGAGCATTCCTTAGGTATGTTTGTTTCATGTTTCAATTTAATATTCTTTTTGGTGTCATCTTTCTTTTCATCAAAGTCGAAGCCCCAATTATGGGTGTGTGAATGTTTGCTTATTTTTTTCATTTAGGTTTGTCTATTAATGTTGGATTATCCTTATGTTTTGGAAGTCTAAATAATTTTAATAGTTTTGTCTTCAATTTTGGTTTTGGTTGGGTGATTATGCTTCCCCTGTTCTGTTTTAGATTGTCAGAAAACTATTCAGATTCAAATTTTTGTTGGGTTTTTTCACATGCAGTAATTAAATTGGTCTTTTTTAGTCGGATTTAACTTTATGGGTTTCTTTATTTTAACTGGGTTTCTTTATCAGAATTCTTTTGATCTTCCTCCATTCATAGGCTCTTGTGGGTTTAGCTTGGAGTTTAAGAATTTTCAATTACTTGTACTCGAATTGACCTACTGGTCTATCAGTAGATTCAGGATAAGTCTTCTAACCTTTAAAATTTATATTATCGCCAATATTTGAGTAAATGGTGATGTTGTTTTTACGCAAATATTGAACAAAGAGATGACATCATCCATTGCTCCACAAGTAGCATATAATGAAGAAGCACATTTAACAAAACACATAAAAGATATATGAAGAGCAGAAACAACGTTTCATACAAAATCTGGACATATTAACAGGCGCACCTGCATCTCTATATGGTTCTTCAACCGCCACAGTCAATGTCTTTTTTCTCATACCATCATTAGACAAGTACTTGTTGACTTGTATAGGAATCTTTAACAATTAAACAACATAAATATTATTATGTTAGCAATTATTTGGTGCAAGGGCACAATAAAGTTGAATTAAAGCGAGGAAGTAGGATTATAACTATGGGGACTACTAAGGAAAAATGGATAGATATGGGAGAATATATTTAGTTGCATCCTTAAATGTAAGTACTTAGTGAGAACTGTAAAATTATAATTAACAAAATGAAAAATGAACCTACAAACACAATATGATCATATGAAAGTGAATGTTTTTGGGATAGGAGCAGAGCTAGGAGAAATAGTGTAAGAGTTAGTGTTTCAATTAATTTTGAAACAAATTCATCCATTTTGAAATAACAAATACATGAATGTGAGTTGTAACATTCATTTATTTTAATTCTATGTTACAAACATTTGCAAGAATTTTTTTTTTTAATTCTACGTTATGTGTATTTGAAAGACAAGTTTTTTTTTTTTTGTTTCCAATTCATGAACCTAATAAATTCTGTTAATTAAAAAACTTTTTCTTGCAAAACTTTTTATCCTATAAATTGAGTTTCCTTTGGTTGAAAAAAAGAGAAGCATTCAAACAAAAGTACTTTTCCTTGAAAACACTTGTGAGACATTGATCAAAAGGTGAAATCACCAATTCAAGAATAGAAGAGCAACATTCTTGAATGCTACTTGTTTTGTGGCTTAGTTGAATCCCGAAGATAAAGTTGTTATTTATTCTTCCGATTGCTCGTGGGAGAGACTCCAACTATCTTCAAGAAACGTATTAACGTGCCTCTAAGCCAAACAAGTTTTATTTTGTATTCCTTGTAATTTTATCATTCTTGTTCATTTGTTCTAACAATTTGAAGATAGTTGTCTCTATGACATCCGCATCAATAACGAACAATGTTCCATCTTTGCCTAATCCTAATTTTGAAATATTTGATGGAAAAGACTTTTCTAGATGGCGTGGAAAGATGGAATTCTTTTTAAGACGATTAAAGTTAGCGTATGTTCTTGAGAAACCTTGTCCTGAGGCTCCTAGTTCTGAGGTAGCAACGGACGAGGCTACTATAATTAAGGAACAAATTGCCAAATGGCAAGATGATGATTACTTGTGCAAGAATTATATTCTTGGAGGAATGTCCAATAAATATTATGATCAATATTATATTAAGTGTAAATTTGCTAAGGAGATTTGGGATACTCTTAAAGCTATTCATTTAGCAGAAGAGGCGAGTTCAAAGAAATTTCTTGTTTCAAATTATATGGAGTTCAAAATGGTTGATGACAAGTCAATCACTGAACAAGTACAAGAATTTCAACTTATAGCTAATAAAATTGTTATAACTGGAATTGCTCTTGATGAAAACTTTCATGTTGGTGCGATTGTCTCAAAACTTCCTCCATCTTGGAAAGAGTACAGAAGCAAACTCTTACACAAGAAGGAAGATTTGACTCTTGAACAATTATTGCAACACTTGCAAATTGAACAAGAGACACGATACCGCGACAATAACATCTTGAGGGAGCCTATCATGAAAGCTCATGTTGTTGAAGAAAAGATCAAAAAGGAACCTGCCAATAATAAATTTTTGAAGGCAAAGAAGAGTAAAAATTTCAAGCGTACTAATTCTAATTCTAAGTCGATTGAATGTTATCATTGTCATAAAATTGGTCATTATGCACGTGATTGTAAAATTCTTAAAGCTGAAAAGAAGAAAGAAAAGGCAAATAACAATACAAAAAATGAACTGGTGGCAATGGTCACAGAAGCATTTGTAGCGGGAGATCAAGTGGAATGGTGGATAGACACTGGTGCAACTCGTCATATATCAGGTAATCGAAATTCTTTCACGACATATGAATTAGTGGGGGGCGATAAAGTTTTGCATATGGGAAACTCATCCTCTGCTAAGGTTGTGGGAAAGGGAACTGTTGAACTAAAATTCACTTCCGGAAAGATTGTCACGTTGATAGACGTATTGCATGTTCCTGATATTCGAAAGAACTTGGTGTCAGGTACGCTTCTTTTGAAACATGGTTTTAAAATGATTTTTGAGGCAGATAAATTTATTTTGTCTAAACAAGGCATGTTTGTTGGAAAAGGTTATGCTACAAATGGCATGTTCAAACTCAATATTGAAAATGAAAATATTTCTGCTTATATTGTGGAGTCTTTAGATTTATGGCATGAACGTCTTGGTCATGTGAATTTTAGATCCATTCAACTTATGATGAAAAATGGATTAATTAAAGACTGTGGAAAGGATCATGTTGCTAAGTGTATTACCTGTAGTAAATGTAAAATAACAAAGAAACCTTTTAAGTCTGTTGAAAGGATATCCACACTTTTGGAATTAATCCACACTGATATTTGTGAGATGGATTGTTTATCACGTCATGGAAAGAGATATTTTATCACTTTCATTGACGATTACTCAAGGTATACATATGTCTTTCCATTAAAAACAAAAGATGAGGCATTTGAGACTTTTAAAACATATAAAGCAGAAATTGAAAATAAATTGAGTTTGAAGATTAAATCAATTAGATCTGATAGAGGTGGAGAATATTTAAAATCAAATTTTATTGATTTTTGTAAAAAAGAAGGCATTGAGAAACAATTGACTATGTCTTATACACCACAACAAAACGGTGTAGCTGAAAGAAAAAATAGAACTCTCATTGAAATGGTTAACTCTATGCTTTATGGATCTGGTATCACTGAAAATTTGTGGACTAAAGCCTTATTTTCTGCATGTCATATTTTGAATCGAATTCATTCCAAGAAACATGATTCATCTCCATATGAACTTTGGAAGAATCGAAAGCCAAATATAAATTATTTTAAAGTATGGGGTTGTTTGGATCATGTTAGATTACCAGATCAACAATTGACTAAGATTGGATATAGAGGAGTAGATTGTGTATTTATTGGTTATTCACAAACCAGTAAGGCTTATAGATTTTTGAATCTTGAGACTCCAAGCCCTCACACAATTATTGAGTCGTTGCATGCTAACTTTTTTGAGCATATATTTCCTAAGAAAAAAGAGTCTTTGGAACAAAATACAAGTTCTTCTATATCTACTCTTAAAAGAAAAATAGTTGAACCTTTGGAAGAAAGTCAACCAAGACGTAGTGCAAGATCAGCCAAACCAAGAGACTTTGGACCAAATTTTCAAGTCTATTTAGTTGAAAGGGATCCTGAAAGTTATGCTGAAGCAATGGCTTCACATGATGCTCCTTTCTGGCGTGAAGCTATTGATGATGAAATGCACTCCATTATGTCAAACAATACATGGATTTTATCAGACCTCCCTCCTGTATGTAAGTCTATTGGTTGTAGATGGATCTTTAGAAAGAAATTAAAATCTGATGGAACCTTAGATAAGTACAAAGCTCGTTTGGTGGCAAAAGGTTTTACTCAATTGAAAGATATTGATTATTTTGATACATTTGCACCTGTAGCTCGAATGACTTCTATTCGACTCTTGATTGCTTTAGCCGCAATTCATAGCCTAGTAATACATCAAATGGATGTGAAGACTGCATTTCTGAATGGAGATCTAGATGAAGGGGTTTACATGAAACAACCAGAAGGATTTGTCGTTCCTGGTCAAGAACAAAGTTTGTAAGCTTCTTAAATCTCTTTATGGATTAAAACAAGCTCCAAAACAATGGAATGAGAAATTTAGAAGAGTAATGATTTCTAATGGCTACTCAATCAATGGTGGTGATATTTGTATATTTAGCAAATTTCAAGAAAAATCTGGTGTTATAATATGTCTTTATGTAGATGATATGTTGATCTTTGGAACTGATATTGAAAGAGTCAAAGAAACAAAAAATTTTCTAGCTTCTCAATTTGAAATGAAAGATCTTGGAGAAGCTGATGTAATTCTGGGTATTAAAATTATAAGATCAGCGAATGGCTTGACTCTTACTCAATCAAGTTATATTGAGAAAGTTCTAAAGAGGTTTGGTCACTTTGATGACAAACCTGCTCCTACACCATTTGATCCTAGCATCAAACTAATGCGGAACTCTAGTGATGTTCTCGATCAGCTGACATATTCTCAGATTGTTGGGAGTCTTATGTATGCCATGCATTGTACCAGGCCGGATATTGGTTACGCAGTAGGAACTTTGAGCAAGTTTACTAGTAATCCCGGAGTTGAACATTGGAATGCCTTAATTCGTGTTTTAAGATACCTGAAGGGTACAATTAATGTTGGCCTGCATTATTCTACATTTCCCATTGTTCTTGAAGGCTATAGTGATGTTACTTCGAATTCTGATCCGAATGACTCTAAATCTATTACTGCTTGGATTTTCACTTTGGCTGGAGCAGCGATCTCTTGGAAATCAAAGAAGCAAACATGTATTACTTATTCAACCATGGAGTCAGAATTTATAGCTATGTCTTCTGCTGGAGAAGAAGTTGATTGGTTGCGATCAATGCTGATAGATATTCCTTTATGGAGTAAGCCAATACCACCTCTAACTATCTATTGTGATAATCAAGCTGCTATATTTCGGGCTTCAAGTGACTGCTATAATTGCAAGTCGAGACAAGTTCGTCTCAAACATAATCATGTCAGGAGATTATTGGAGGAAGGCGTGATATCGCTTCAATATGTGAAGTCCAGATTTAATTTAGCGGATCCTTTGTATAAAGGGTTAGGTAAAGAGTTAGTGGTGGAAACTTGTAATGAGATGGGAATAAAGCCTATTGTAAATTAATTGTACTTTATGGTAACCCTACCTAATGATGTAATCATGGTTCAAAAGGGAAAAACAAGTAAAGTTACAATTGTGAAGCACATCAATAAAATTCTCATTTTCAAAATAAAATGAAATAAGTAGATGTGCATGATTGAGATTCGTTTCTCTTCATAAATTTATAAGATCGATCTCGGTTGGAGTTAGTAAGAAAACTCTTGATAATTTTTTTTTTCCCGATATTCCTGCTGAAGAGAAGGATGAGATTATATTCTCTTAATAAGTCTATATATCGATTTCGATTGGAGTGTGTAGGAATACTCTTGATAGATTTACCGATACTTTGTGTAAAGGAGGATGAGATTAATTTCTCTTAATGAAGTTCATAGACTATTTGGTCAGAGTATGCAAAGTTACTCTTGATGAATTCACCGCACTAAGTGCGAAGTGGAGGCCGCTTCAATAAGATTTTAACAGGAAATCTTAAAGCACTTGGCTAAAAAGGATTCAGGACACATGGCCGTAAGGTGTCAAAGGATTTCGATTTTCACCGGAACATAGTGATATGCGTGGAGTATTTTTCTAACTTCATTCAATGATGCACTTAGTTCAAGATTTGTTCACTAAGTAGTCAATGATTTAGAAAAACCTTCACTAGCTAATGGTTCAAGTCCAAAAGACACCATTATTGATGCATGTTGCTAGATTAATGTCTCAAAATATTTTTTGGATTTTTAAAGATAAAATTTCTTGAAACAAGTGGGGGATTGTAAGAGTTAGTGTTTCAACTAATTTTGAAACAAATTCATCCATTTTGAAATAACAAATACATGAATGTCAGTTGTAACATTCATTTATTTTAATTCTATGTTACAAACATTTGCAAGAAGTTTTTTTTTTTAATTCTACGTTATGGGTTTTTGAAAGACAAGTTTTTTTTTGTTTCCAATTCATGAACCTAATAAATTCTATTAATTAAAAAACTTTTTCTTGCAAAACTTTTTATCCTATAAATTGAGTTTCCTTTGGTTGAAAAAAAGAGAAGCTTTCAAACAAAAGTACTTTCCCTTGAAAACACTTGTGAGACATTGATCAAAAGGTGAAATCACCAATTCAAGAATAGAAGAGCAACATTTTTGAATGCTACTTGTTTTGTGGCTTAGTTGAATCCCGAAGATAGAGTTGTTATTTATTCTTCCGATTGCTCGTGGGAGAGACTCCAACTATCTTTAAGAAACGTATTAACGTGCCTCTAAGCCAAACAAGTTTTATTTTGTATTCCTTGTAATTTTATCATTCTTGTTCATTTGTTCTAACAAATAGGCGCAGACACGGAAGTGGTTACAGTTGATTGAGAAGTTAGATTGAGTATGATCTCTGCTACAACAAATATAAGAGAGAACACTTGAGTAATTATAACCCTCTCATCTTTCATTATGTACGAAGGCATAATACAAGCCTATGAAAGTCACTGGTTAGTGGAAAGATTATGGTGGAATCATAACCTCATTGTGAATATATCATTGTTGAAAGGATCTTGAATTACATACTACTTGTATCACTTCTCTGTCTTCATTGAAATCTGTAGATAATGATGTGATAATACTCTTGTTGAGTAGAAGTATAAGATCAAAAACAATGATATTATTAGACTAATTTTCTATCATTCTGAGATTAACAAATTGGCTTTTAGTGAACTACTTGTTATTATTTCTAATGTTTCAAGTTCCATAGACCGTAAAATCTTCTAAATAAATCACAGTTACATAATCTAGATGTTGGCACTAAAATATGAGCTCTAAATCTGTCTCCTAAAGCTCTGTATCCTATTTATTTTACTTGATATATGATATTGTGAAATGCAAATATATATGTTAATGAAAAATAAGAGCTCAATGAAATGGGAGAGCTTCCAATCCTTTATGTTTCTTTTGATGTACCGATATAATGCCAACTTGTATAGGAAATACAGTGGAGGTATTCTTAAGTAGTTGTTGTTCTCTTAGAATATTTGTTTTGAACTGAATTTCACTTGCTTTGGTGAGATATCCTATTATTTCTAAGAAAGCTTCCAAGAACATGGTGCGGGGGTGACTATGATTGTAGAAAGGGTTCATTTTCGTTGCAAGTTGCTAATATTTTTCTATAGTTATGTCAATAAGACTCAAGGACTTGTCCACTTCAATATAAATAATCCTCTTCCACAAATTATATCAAATATTTACTTTGTAATTTGAACACAAAGTATAAAGGATACGAAAAAAAGAATTGAGTTTATTTTGTCAAAGTAGTTGGTTCATAACCATCATGGACACAAGCTAAAACATCCTTATAGTCTTTTGAGATTGTAAAAGAGTCATACACTTTACCATCTTTGCTCTTCTTGTACTCAAATACAAGGGAAGATTGGTTAAAGGTTGTGAGTTTCACAAATCCCCAGTCATAATCTTTGAACACACTCCATCTAGTGTTAAGAGTGGTGAATATATAAATAAGTAAATACATGTATATTTTTTTGTTTAGAGTTTTGGACTCACCAATGCGTGGAAGTGTAATGGAGTCTACTTTCCCTTCACAAGCTTTATAGTATCCATGTTTTCCTTATTTATTTAGTTGTTAAGAAGCAAAAAGTTTCGTCTCTTTCTTTCTTTTAGTATTAGGACGTCAATCGATAGATCCTGAACTGCACTATGCAGCATTGATTTAGTATTTCAAGGTTTCTCTCCCTTTCTACTTTCCTTAGAAATGTATGCTTGAAATAATATAATATCGAACACGCAACATCAATTGCCAAATGCTAGAGAAAGATACTTAGAAACTTCTGCCGGAGTGAGAGTCCACGTTATACTGAAAGCAAATGTTCTGTCGAATCAGATAAAACCACTTCATCTTTATTTGTAATTGTTCATTAAGGAATTGGACGAAATAAAACTTCTCATATAACCTGGATCTTAGGAAGATTTGATTTACTTTCATGAGATCTCTTATGTAACAATCAAGGTCCTTAATGGTATAAGAAAGGGCATTAATCATTAGTTATTACAAAAATTATATAGAGCCTTTGTTTTCTTGGAACAATATGATTTTTCCACCTTGTTTGATAATGTACATTCAAGTTACTTTATGTGCCGATGCCAATGAAATCTCATTAGGAAACTGTACTCAGAACAATCAGGTACCCAAAAAACTTACCAAGCCAAGATATATAGTAGCATTCTGGATTTTATCTATAACTAATTAACGGGGGATTCTTTGACTATTAAATAAAAATGAGTATAAAATGTCATTTCTATTCGTGTTTTATTGTTAAATGACTCTCTAAAGCTGCACATTTTAGATAATCCTAATCGTTTGGATAAAAATGTGAAACTAATTCTAATCTTATAGAGAAATATGTCAAAATTTGAAACAATAGTCTTAACGACTATTGTTTTGCCTTGGATTGCAGTGGGTTGTTATGATTCTGCAGACAACACGAGTTCAACCTCCTGCTCTTGTAGATGAGTCTTATAGTGTCTGCATCGATAGTACTTTCTAATTACTCATCTCTTTTAAAATTTCTTAAATATGTTGCCTCCATTATAACTTATTTGTCTTAGTTTTGACTTTACACGAATTTTTAAATCTTATGATCATAAACTAAAGATGTGTATAGTATACTAACATGTCCTATGAATATTATTATATGAAATATGTCATGTAGAATGTTGGGTATAAGATTTGCTAAATATAAAAAGCGACATGACTGAAAGCGCCTCAAAAAGCAAGAAATAACAAGTAACACCTTCGTTTGAGCACAAGTTCTACGAATTCGGTCCAGTCAACATCTAGAATTCAGGAGAATGTTATTGTTGGCGGCTCTTGTTTTATTTCAAGAAAAGGTTAGAATTATACCTTATAATCTTTACGTTTATAAGCAACTCTTCACTATACTACTTAGTGTTTAATTTTTTCACCACTGGTTCATTTTCTCTATGTTTTGTAAAATATGAGCCGATGCATCCGCATTGATCATGTGAATGTGTTTGACACCTTCCTCTTCTCCTCTTCTATAGAAAAATAGTTCATATTTTACTATATTGGTTTACACCTGAATAGACTTCTTAGTAAGAGTGAAGTTGTAAACAATTAGGTTCTTCGATATTGACCACACCATTTTGGAATGTCTTGGAATTTTAGCAAGTATCTACTGTTGAAAAAGGCGAATGTAAGAGATATACAAAGATGGGGCTGCTTAAAAAAGCTACCTGCAGTTTGGTTATTGATAACTAGGATCAACAATGTGAATTCTTTTAGCTTACATATAATTTGCAGAAAAAAGTTAAAGGTCTCCAACCCGCACTTTATATCTTCCCATAGTTATTTCTTTCATTAAATTAACAATAACTCTCCTTTATAGGTTGCATGGAGAAAAAAGATATTGTTTCCATATTTTGTACTATTACATTTTCTTAACCGGTGTTGTATTTGATATTCATAATGTTTAGGATGCTAAACTCTACTACGTTATTATACCAGAATATAGTACGGCGAATCCTTCCAATCGGATGAAAAAATGATTCCTCAAAGTTATAAATCAAGATGAAACATAGAGAAGGCTTGACCAATTACCTAGGGGATGTGGAGAGATCATATAAAGAAGAGTGTGTGTAGTTACTCCGAAAGTAGAAGAGACACAAATGCTTTCCTTTAGCCGATGAAAATATTGTTGTAGAAATATGCATTTTGCAAAGCCAGAATTCAATTGATTATTCTGTAAAAGGAAAGTTTATCACCTACTAAGCTAATTTGTTGTTACATTATTTAATTTCTTTTGAGAGGAAATTTAAAAAGTTTATATTAAATTGTATCGTATCTCTATTTGTATGTGGCAATTCATAAATATAAGGTATAACATAATTATTAGCGATTATATCTTATTAACATATTTAATTACTTTTTATGAAATTCAGTAACATTTTGACCTTTTTATTTGACATTTCTGAAAAAACAAATATAATACATAAATATTGGACCCGTGCACGAACAACTCCTACCTAATACTATCATAAGTACCTTATTTTTGTTAACAGTTGAAATATGATAAAATAAACATATAATAATCTATAATTACTTCTTTCGCACTTGGAATCATCAAAATTTTTGAAATAAAAATTATATATTTATAAACTACTTAAAAAATACTATAAGTCACAATAATTAACAATTCAAAATATTTACATGATATATAAAATTTTATGATCAATATAAATTTGAATACATTTCAAAATCCAAAAAATAGCACATATAGGATAATAAGTTTATAAGCCTCCACGTTAATATATTAATCTAACGTCAAAACATGGTTGCTCATACAAGTATCTTTCCTCTTCCTAATTTCTCACGTAACCCTTTTGTTTATCTATTCAGTAGTCTAAAAAATGACTTTTTTTATTATTTAAGCAATTAAACTGATATTTGATACCATCAATATTTTACCTTTGTTGAATCTCAATTATTTGTTAAAAAGTTCACAAAAATTAAAAAATTTATTTATTTTGATTAATGTAATTTTATAACATTATAAAATTAAACTATGTCACATTAATTGAAACAGAGATTATTTACTTTTTGAACTTTGTACTCAATGAAGCATTTCATCACGGCAATCATTTTTCCAACTACATGTCAAAGATCCTCTAATAAAGTTAATTGCCAAAAATACCAACATCTTTTCTAATGGAGCATGTCTCTTATTACTACTAACTATATGTTATTAATTATTTTTCAAACTTTCAAAACAAATTTTTAGTGGCTTTAAATATTGACACTAATAAAGAGTGTCAAAATCTTTATTGGCATTAGTTAAGTATCATTAGAATCAATATCACTAAAGGCTTTAGAGACATATACAAAGAGTGACAATTGCCGCTAAAAATACATATTTAACGGTAATTAAAAATTAAATACCGCTAATAGTCATTTTTATTCGAGTATTTAGACTAGTCATTTAGTATTACATAGATAATTGACCATTTATTCAAGAATCTACAAAAAAAAAAATAGCAAGATTACTAGTCAAACCTAACATTTAACACATTTTATATAAAAACCGTACGTAATAAAAATTGTAGTAGTACTCGTTGATTAGTAGTTGCTCTTAGCTACTATATATTTGTACTTAAATCTACCATCCATCCCAAGAGCTAAAAAAATAATAATTTAGCGACAGACAACTTTTATAGCTAAAGAACGTCATAAATCCTATTTCAGGGTTAATCAGATATGAACGCACTAGTAAGTAATAGGTCTTTACGTTTTAGCAAAAGGATCGAGGGATATGAACCGTTAGATCAATCACAAATCAACGGTATTATATGGAGCTCGCTTAGTTACCAAACGGAACGAGCTCGAAAACGCCATATTTTCTTGCAGAGCTACAAACTTGAAACCTATGATGAAAATTCGAGACGTACGAAGATGAAGAAAATTGTTGTGAAAATGAACTCTGTTATGGTTTCTGTTTTGTCATTCATGTGGTCACATACTCTAAGAACAGATTGTAATTGCCAGTCTTCAATTCACGTTGTTCCTCCTACTCGAATCATAAGGTATCGATGATTCTATACGTGTGATTTATAGTTCACGAGTTTAATATAGTTTTTATGTATGTGTCTGTATAGTTTACATAGTCGAATCCGTATTCACGTGTGGTTATTTTATATATATTTTGACACTTTTATTACAAATCTTGACTATACCACTACTTACATTGTATAATCCTTGGGGTGCGGCCCTTTGTCGAACCCTACGTAAACTGGATGCTTTGTGTATCGGGTCGCGTGATCTGAAATATTCCATTGTATTTTCTTTTTTTCAATTTCATCCTCACTCTAATTGTTCATCTAAGTGGCATAATTCCAGGTATAATCATTACTATTATGAAAAAATATTACTCGTTTTATCTTGATTTATACGACACACTTTCCTTTTTAGTCTGTTCTAAAAGAATATCATATTTCATAATAAGAATCAACCTTAAAATTCCCTTTTTTTCTTTAATGAAATGGTCTATATCCACCCAAATGGTCAATAAATATATTCGACAACAAATTTTTAAAAGACCTTTTTTTTGAACTTTGTGATAAACGATTATACGATGGCCTCATAAATTGAGACGAAGAGTATACTACTCATGACTTATTATTGTAAAAATAATATCATTCTTTTCACTAATACTATCTTTTGTGAGGTATGGATATTATTTCAACATAGGAATAACAAAGGAGCCTAGAAATTAAAAGTGTAAACATTACAATACAACAAGTATAGAACCACAAAAATAGGAGCATTAATATTTTGCTATTCTTTAGCCACACATATGTAACAATGTGCTAAACAAATGGAGCAATCAAATAAATATGATTCATTACTCAAAACTATTTTCCCTTTCTCCCTTGATATAACAATACTTTGTTTCCTAAAACCAAAAAAAGTAAAAAATAAAAGTGGTGGTCCTATATCCATAAGGAGATAGGTCCACCACCACAAAAAAAAAAAAACAACAACTAGATTATACATAATTTAATTTCCTCCTCCTCGTTCTCGTTCTTATCCTCATCCTCATTCTCGTCTTCCTATGCATCGTCCACCACCCTACGGGATGGCAGGTGATGGAAGGCCCCCGCCTTATCCCTATGGGGGCGGGGAATATTATCCTCAAGAAAGGCGAAGAGGAGGAAATGTTTGCGTTAGATGCATTTGTTGTTGTTATTGCGTCCTATTTTTCATTGTCCTTATCATAGCGGCAATCTTTTTGTATCTTTTCACAGTCTACGATCCGAAAGCTCCAATTTACAAATTTGAAGCCCTAGATGTTAAGGAATTCGGGTATAATGATTCCAACATCAATGCAGATCTTATCATAACGTTGAGAGCCGATAATCCCAACAAGGCCATAGGTTTTATTTACGAGGAAGCTAACACCTTCAATCTTACATATAGTGGTTCAACAATATGTTCAGGAAAATTTCCATCATTTCATCACGGTCAAAAGAATGTAACTATGTTACAAATTGAATTAAAGGGTAAAAATCCATTTGCAAAAAGTCTTTATGAGTCATTACAAGTTAGTGAAAGCCATGGAAAAGTTCCTTTAACAATATTGGCTAAGGTACCTTTTAGATTTGTTTTCAAAGATTCAAAATTAAGGGAATTGAGTATTCTTGCAAATGTCACAATGTCTGTGCATGATATGAAGCTAGGCAAGAAAACTGAGATTGATCAAGGAAAAATCGACTACCGTTTCGAAAAGTGATCGATCAATCGATAAAATCTCTTCTTTGATTTCTTACTCTTAGACGTTTTACGTTTTTTTTTTTTGTAAGTGTGTATGTATTTATTGGTACGTGAAGCATACATTAATTGAGAGCCCACTAAAGTTTTCTAGATTTTTTGTATTTGTAGAATAGAAATGTTTTTCATACCTATGAATAAATAAAGATTGGATGTTATGTTTTCTATACCTCCAATTTTACTTTTATATATATATATATATATATATATATATATATATTGTAACTTCGTAATGTTTAAATTGAGAAACTACGTTTAATATACATGTGTACATATAGAACATTTTAAAAAAATTAATTTGAAAGAATGTACGCATTGCGTTTTCTTTATTTTATTAATTTTGCTCTTTGAGAAATAATGCATAAAATTAGCACGATGGAAGCTACAATCAACTAGCTAGCAAAAGTTAATATTTTACTTTTTCAATTACATTTTCACTAGTATTATATATCTTTATAATTTATGAATATTAATTCAACATGGGAATAACAAAACGAGCCTAGAAATTGATACAAATAAAGGTGTAATTAAAGAGAAAGGAGCTGTTATTTAGCTAACTAAAATTAGTTATAACAAATTACGGTTAGAATCTGTTAGATTAGTTAGTTGATTAATACTTTAAGTTCTATATAAAGTAGATTTTTAGTTGTTTTCATTAAGAGCTTTTGTATTCTTTTCTAATGAGATAGAAGTGAAGATATTTTCTTCCAGATTCTTCTTCTTCATCTTGCTCTTCTTCATCTTATTCAATTGTTTCAACATGGTATCAGAGCCATCAGCTATTGATATGGTCTGAATTGAAGTTTAGCAAGGTAGAATTAAAGTTGTTGGTGAAGTTCAACAATGGCTGTTACTGTCGACAATGAGTTACCGGAAAAACATAGTCAAAATCATCCTCTTTTTTTGAGTACTGCAGACACTTCTGGAGTTGTATTGATCTCCATTCAACTTACAGGTGCTGAGAATTATTCTGTATGGAGCAGATCGATGAGAATAGCCATACTTGGAAGAAACAAATTGGGGCTAATCGATGGAAAGTGCAGGAAGGATGGATTTGGTCCTAATCTGAGTGATTTATGGGAGAGATGCAATGCAATTGTCCTTTCATGGATCATGAATTGTGTTTCCAAGGAATTATTGGGTGGAATTGTTTACTCTACAGATGCATGTTCTGTTTGGCGAGATCTTAAGGAGAGATTTGATAAGACGGATGGATCAAGGATCTTTCAACTACATAGAGAAATTGTTACATTGGTACAGGGTACGAGTACTATAGCAGAGTATTTTACAAAATTGAGATTGTGCTGGGCAGAATTTGATTGCATTGCGCCTTTTTCTGGTTGTAATTGCACAGAATCGAGAGGTTTTGTAGAATTTATGAAGCAGCAGAAGTTGTTACAATTTTTACTGGGTCTTAATGAGACTTATGAGCAGGCTCGAAGTCAGATCTTGATGCTAGTTCCTCTTCCTTCTGTTAATCAAGCCTATTCAATGATGATTGAAAGAGAAAGCCAACGAGTCATAGCAAACTCAGCCAGGAATGTTACTAATCTGGAGATAGCAGCTCTTATGACTGCTCGTCAAGTTCCTAGCAAGTTTAAAAGGGACTGGAATGCTCAGTGTGATCATTGCAAGATGATGGGTCATACTAAAGCCAATTGTTATCGGTTAATTTGATATTCTTCCAACTTCAGATTTAAGAAGAAAGTTGGGCAGCAAAATGATTCTTATGATAAGGAAGGAGAGAATCGAAGTCATGCTCACAATGTGAGGGATGAGGAAAGTCGATCACACAATGATGGATCACAAGCTCGAGCAGCTCATGTGAATTTTCGTAATGATCAAGGTTACAATAACTATCCTAGAACTGATAATCTTCATGCTGATTGGAATAGATCCCACATTCCTTCACATCAACACCCACAGATGATGCAGCAATATGATAAATCATCACATCTCAATCAGTCTAATCTGGGAAAGCACAAGGCTGATGATGTATCAGAACCTTCCTCTTCAAATATGTGCAGATTATCTGATTCAAATATGGGAGGTAATTTTTCTAAAGCATTTGCTTCCTATGCATGTAATGATGATAAGGAATGGATAATAGACACAGGTGCATCCAACCATATGATCTCTCATAAAGAGATGTTGAATTTTAGGAAGCCTGTTACTGATTATAATAAACAAGTACATTTGCCAAATGGAGGGATCGTAGAGGTATCACATATTGGTAGTTGTGAATTGATGGATGGAAGATCTGTGAAAAATGTTTTATACATTCCAGATTTTAGATATAATATGCTTTCAGTATCTCAGATCACTAAGGAACTACAATGCTCAGTTCATTTTTTCCCTGATTATTGTGTGTTCCAGGACCTCTCAAGTGGGAAGGTACTGGAGATTGGTGAAGAAAAGAATGGCCTCTATTTGATGAGTCACAGAGGGAGTGGTGTTGATTGCTCACCAAAAGGAATGGTTGCTTCCAAGAATAAGCTAGACATCCTTCTTTGGCATAGAAGGATGGGTCATGCATCTGTAGGAACTATGAGTCATTCTTTTAATATTGATCCTAATGAATGCAAAAGGATTTTAGACAAATGTGATGTGTGTCCATTAGCTCGACAAACCAGATTACCCTTTCCTAATAGTGAGAATAGATCTTCTTGTATTTTTGATTTGTTGCACTTGGATGTATGGGGACCATTTCATGTTCCTACTTTTGATGGTTATAGAATGTTTCTGACTATTGTGGATGATCATTCTCGTATGACTTGGATATTTTTGCTGAAATTAAAGAGTGATGTGGTGGTAGTGTTAAGAAATTTTTTTTTCAGCTAGTCAGTACACAATTTGGAAAAAGGGTCAAAGTATTGAGATCAGATAATGGCACTGAATTTGTCAATTCTAATTGTCATGCTTTGTTTACATCTCTTGGTATTGTACATCAGAAAACATGTGTTTACACACCACAACAAAATGGGGTGGTGGAGAGGAAAAACAGATATATTCTAGAACTAGCCAGGGCTATCAGATTTCAGGGTTCTATACCTATTACATACTGGGGTCATTGTGTGCTTGGGGCTGTGTATATGATGAATAGATTGCCATCTATAGCTCTCAACAACAAGTCTCCTTTTGAAGTGTTTCATGGTGTTAAAGGGTCCTTAACACACCTCAGAACAATAGGTTGTTTATGTTATGCTAAGTGTTTACCACCTGGAGATAAGTTTGAAGCCAAAGCTGTTCCTGCAGTACATATGGGTTACTCTGAAGTTACAAAAGGTTATGTGTTGTATAATCTAGCAACTCATAATTTTTTCATATCTAGAGATGTTAGTTTTAGGGAGGATTCATTTCCTTTCCAGAATACATCTCCCTCTCCTACTGTTTTCCTGGACATATCTACAAACACTGAAGATTCTCCTATTAATGACTCACATTTGTCTCCTCCACATGATGTTCTTGCTAGGCCTGACATTGTTCCTAATATTGAGGTTGATGATGTTGATATTTCTACTATGCCTGCTGGTGTTAACTCTATGCCTTTGAGACAGTCACATAGAGTTAGGAAACAACCTACATGGATGACTAACTTTGTCACATATACTGCTTCTACTTCATTACATCATCCTTTATCACATTGTTTGCATTATGCCAATTTATCCTCACAATATCAGTCCTATTTGTGTGCTTTCTCTAGTATCACTGAGCCTAAGTCTTACAAGGAGGCATGTTCAGATCCTAGATGGATTTCAGCTATGAAAGAAGAGATCCAAGCTTGAGGCAAATAAGACATGGCTTATAGTATCTTTACCTTCTCACAAGAAACATATTGGTTGTAAATGGGTTTACAAGATCAAGTTTAAGGCTGATGGTACAGTGGAGAGATATAAGGCTAGATTAGTTGCCAAAGGTTACAATCAGAGGGAGGGTCTTGATTATCAAGATACATTCTCACCTGTTGTGAAGATGGTCACAGTAAGAAGTATTTTATCAATTGCTGCAGGATCTCATTGGCATATACATCAGATGGATGTGTATAATGCCTTTTTACAAGGTGACTTACATGAAGAAGTGTACATGTCTTTGCCTGAAGGTTTTTCTAGCCAGGGGGAGATTTCAGGAATGGTGTGTAGGCTAGTAAAATCATTGTATGGATTGAAACAGGCAAGTAGACAATGGAATGTAAGATTGACTGATGCATTGGTTGATCTTGGTTTTAATCACAGCAGCCTAGACCATTCATTGTTCATAAAGAAACATCATACACAAATAATAGTGATCTTGGTATATGTAGATGATATGTTGATAGCTGGAAATGATTTGGTGTTAATAGAGCACACCAAACAAGAATTACATGCTAGATTCAAGATTAAGGATCTTGGAATTTTGAGATATTTCCTTGGCATAGAATTCAGCAGATCAGAAAAGGGCATACTAATGAACCAAAGAAAATATGCTTTAGAATTGATAGAGGAGATGGGATTGACTACAGCTAAACCATCTTGGACACCACTGGACATCAACTTGAAGTTAACAAATACATTGCTAGATAAAGCCATGAATATTACAGATGATCAAGTATTGGCAGACAAGGGTCCATACCAAAGATTGATTGGAAGATTATTATATTTGACACTAACTAGGCCTGACATTGGATTTGCAGTACAAACTTTAAGTCAGTTTCTGCAATGTCCAAAGAAATCACACATGGAAGCAGCTCTTAAAGTGGTTAGATACATAAAAAGATAACCTGCAATGGGAGTGTTGATGAGCAGCAAGAAAGACAGAGAATTAATAGCCTTCTGTGATGCAGATTGGACAGCATGTCCAAATACAAGAAGATCAGTGACAGGGTTCTTAATCAAACATGGAGAGTCTTTGATTTCTTGGAAGTCAAAGAAACAAACAACAGTATCAAGGAGTTCAGCCGAATCAGAGTATAGAAGTATGGCTTCTACTGTATCAGAATTAGTTTGGATCATTGCATTATACAAAGAATTAGGGGAAGAAATACATCTACCTGTAAAGCTTTTCTGTGATAGCAAAGCAGCTTTACAGATAGCAGCTAATCCAGTTTACCACGAAAGAACAAAGCACATTGAAGTCGACTGCCATTTCATCAGAGAAAAGATACAAATGGGGTTGATTCAAACACTATATCTAAGGACACAAGAACAGCAAGCAGACATTATGACAAAGGGGCTGGCAAGAGCACAACATGAGCATTTGGTTTCCAAGCTGGGAGTTTTGAATATATTCACACCCACCAGCTTGAGGGGGAGTAAAGAGAAAGGAGCTGTTACTTAGCTAACTAAAATTAGTTATAACAAATTACGGTTAGGATCTGTTAGATTAGTTAGTTGATTAATACTTTAAGTTCTATATAAAGTAGATTTTTAGTTGTTTTCATTAAGAGCTTTTGTATTCTTTTCTAATGAGATAGAAGTGAAGATATTTTCTTCCAGATTCTTCTTCTTCATCTTGCTCTTCTTCATCTTGTTCAATTGTTTCAACAGTAATAAACATTACAATGAAACAAACAAACAAGAGAACCTAATAGCGGAATCAGAATTCTTATAAAGATGGATGTTTAAAAATAGAAAATATATTATTCAACATTTACAATATATACATTAAAAATAAGTGTTACTTTATATATTCAATATACTTTTCTGTATTAAAGGAGGTTCAGACACTACTTGGTTCGCCCCGACCATACATATGTAACAATGTCCTTAACCAATGGATTAATATCAATAAATAGGATTCAATACTCAAAATTTACCTCTCCTTTCTCCCTTAAAATAACAACACTCTATTTCCTAAAACCAAAAAAATAAATAAAATGGTGATCCTCCATTTATAAATAAAAAATTCCACCACAAAAAAAAATAAATATATTTTCTTGATTTAATTTCCTCCTTCCTCCCCTCCTCCACCGTACTCTGCGATGGGGGAATATGGAAGGCCCCCGCCTTATGGCGGAGAATATTACTATGCTGAAAGGCGTAGAGGAGGAAATTTTTGCGTTAGATGCATTTGTTGTTGCTATTGCGTCCTATTTTTACTCATAATTATTCTAGCCTCGATAGCCTTCTATTTCTACATGTACTACAAACCTAAAATGCCTACGTACGATTTTCAATCCCTTGATGTTAAGGATTTCAGATATCAACCTGACTTCAGTGTGAATGCAGATCTTATCATAACGATGAAAGCAGATAATCCCAACACAGCTATAGGGTTTATTTACGGGGAAGGCAGCTCCGTTAACGTGACATATAGCGATTCGAATATTTGTACGGGGAAATTACCTAGTTTTCATCAAGGTCAAAAAAATACAACTATATTCAAAATTGAATTAACAGGTAAAAGTACATTTGGATCAGGGCTATATGAGGCATTTCAAGAAAATGAAAAAAATGGTAAAATTCCATTAAAGGTTATGATTAAGGTACCTGTGCAAATTATTTTGGGAGATATTAAATTAAAACAATTTAATGTGTTTGCAAATGTTACATTAACTGTTCATGATTTGAAGCCTGGAAAAAAACCTGAGGTTGAACATAGTCAACCAACATTCGATGTTAAATTCTGATAAAATCTATCTTCTCTGTTCCTCTCTGGCGTTCTACGTGTTTTTTTAATTAATAATAAGTGTGTACGTAGTACATACGATTGTATTTATTGGTTCATATGTATAATAAGCCTGTTTCTGAAATATATATCATACAAGTATATAAGGATTAATTGAAAGTCTACATAGTTTTGTACACTTTTTTTTATTTGCAGTTTACAATGTTACTTATGATAGAATGTACATATAAATTCTGTTTCTTCAAGTTATTTAGCCCAATCACAACAATCATCGTATAAAGAATAGTCTGGTGCACTAAATTTCTACGTGTGAAGTTGTTCGTGGTTCGATAAAGGGCTAGACGACATCAATGTAAATATTCATATTTTTATAGCTAAAGCACTCTATTGATTTGAAGTTTCAGAGAGCACTTTGTTTGGAAGGTTGTTACTTATTGTTTCATAATGTATCATATTGTATTATATTGTGTTGTATTATATCATATTATTTTTTTTGAATGTATCCAATATTTGGATAAATCAGATCGTTTTCCATCGTTTTATAATGTCATACTTTCTAATTTGAACGATAAACCTATATAAAAATACAGTAAGGGGTAGAACTACAATGAAAATATAGAATAAAAAATAAAATATAATTATTAAACAATAAATAAAAACAAAATAAAAAAAATACTAAAATAACAATGCAATTACACTAAATTAATCGTTACGTAATAAATAAAGACAAAATAGATCGTTCTTGTATATCCCTCGTATCAGGAGCTACTTTATCGAATTTCGAATATTAGATTACCTACTAGCCTAATTTTCAAATTGTCAAATTTTCAAGGTGCTTAAGAAAACAAAAAGTATTTAATTAATTAAGTACTTATATTAGGTGGTAACTCATATTCAATAATAATATACGTCTCTTTACTCTACATGACACGATTATTACTTAATCGTTGTTTATTAACACATATTATTAATTAAAATTTTTAAGTAATCAAGAAAACTATAGTATATATAATCCTAAACATCATATGTATAATAATGTTACTGAGGATATACATATGCTTTTAACATATCAAAGTCAAACTTAATTGAGTAATTTTTTTTCAAATTTTATATATGTCGAAAATTCATTAAATATATTTAAAATTTAAATTTAAACGCTCGAAAGGTTAATAATATATACTAAACTTGTGATATTTAAATTTTAAAGTAAATAAATAAAAATTTACTTGACCCCACTTTTCCATGTCACTTTCCATATTTTAATGAAATGTTTCAGTTATTTAGCAGTTGGTTAACAACTCTCCATTATTTTTTTTAATTCTTTTTTCTTCTCCAAAATTGATAGAATTTGGTGAACTGTTCGTTTGACTGAAAAAATAAAATAAATACCATCTTAAGAAATTCCTTTGTTTTAATTTATCTGTAGGATTTGTTTTTAGTATTGATGTCTCTTTTTTTTTTTTTGTCATAAGACATGTTTAAAATCATAAAATTAAAGAAAATTTTGATATATTTTACTTGTTTTTAAATTAATATCACAATATTCAAAAATATTTTAGTTGCTTAAATTCATATCAAATTACTATCAAATAAATAAATTAAAACGAAGAAATTATATTTTAATTCCTAACAAGAAACCAGTGCGTGCTGTTTGGGATCGAAACATTTACGGATAAAAAAATAATAATTCAAATGATTTCAAAATTTAAACTTCTGAATTTTAGTTCTTTTCGGAGAATGAATTTAATTAATAAATAATAAATACAAATTATCTTAATTTTTTTCCGAATATAAATACATAATTTGAACCAAATATACTAGCTAACCTCTAGGTAAAAATAATAAGCACTATAATCAAAGTAGTACAACATGTCATATGAATAGTGGAGCCACGTAACTCGAACATGTGATCTGGTGAACATTCTTCGTTTTAAAAAATTATATTTTATACATAGAAAATTAAATTGTACTATTAATTAAAATTTAAAAAAATAAAAAAAATGCATGATGGTGGGAAGAAAGTAAACAAGATTAACGATCGTGTTAGAAGAAAAATGGGGTTAATGGTAGAGAAATAAGTGGAGCAGTTCCTAAACACTAATTAGTTGTTGATTTTCTCCAAATCCAGTAAACCCATTCTCCTAAGTTAAATTACCCAATTTAATTAACCCAATAATAACAAGCTTTAATTCTTCACTTTTTTTTTTAATAAATATCACAAAAGTGTGAATTTGTCACAAGGCTAATCAATTTGTCAGCTTGGAGGAACTCAACAAACATGTTTAATTTACTCTTTGGGTGGAGAAAAGCTTCTAAATGGTAAACAACTTATGTTTTACTTTTCGTTACATTCATTTCTCGTATGATCACTCAAAATTATAAACTCAAAGTCCAATTTCTTCAAACAAAGAAAATGATTTTCTGATATAATAACTATAAGTTGAATGACTATCTAAGAAATCTAACTGTTTTTTCTATAGTAGTACAAGTTTTGATTGAACAGATTTGTTTGAGATTGAGACGTAATTGTTGTTTATTACAGTAAGAATTTGATTAGAAGGGTTCAAAGACGGATTAAGCTATTGAAGAACAAGAGAAGTTGCATTATCAAACAATTGAGGGATGATTTATCTGAGTTACTTAGAAATGGACATTACGAAATTGTCATTGATAGGGTAAGTGTAATATGAATTCTTCAAAAAAAAATATAATTATGGTTAGTATAAAGTTGATATTTTTCATTTTTGTTTGGATTAGCTTAATCTATTCCCCTGTTGATATAACCTATGTTTGTTCAGACTCTTCAAAAAATGTTATGTCACGTGTATCAGATTCTCCAAAAAGAATTTATGAAGAGTCTGAGCAACATAGTTTATAGCTGATATGAAGTTTTCGTATGATTTTCAGGTTGAACAGCTTTCGTTGGATGAACGAAAGGTTGCAGTGTATGATTTACTGGAGAGTTACTGTGAATTTATAATGATCAACCTTCCGTGTATTCGAAAAAACAAGTAAGAAAACACAAACACTTCAATCTAAACTCAATGTTACACAACTATAATGAATAGTGATTTTTATGTTTGTTTTGTTTCTCTCAGGGACTGTCCTGATGATATCAATGAAGCAGTGTCAAGTCTCATATTTGCATCAGCAAGACTCGGTGATGTTCCCGAGCTAGCTGCAATTCGGAAGTTTTTTAGTGAACGATATGGTCAGAGATTCGAAAAATCTGCACTGCAATTACTTCCTGGGAATGTTGTGAGCCATCAGGTTAACGAAACTTGATAGTCGTTGAGTGTACTTGTTAATTTTTAGAATTCTGATCCTTTTTTTGGTTTTATAGATGATGGATTATATATGTACAAGTTCTGTATCAGAAGAAGAGAAGTACAGATTGGTTGATGAAATTGCAAGGAGTTGCTATCAACAAGGACCGTTGCTTATTGAATACAGACGTGAATCACCAGATGAGCTGGTAAGTACAACAAGCTATTCCGATGATCTGATGTAATCCGTTGTTAAATAGAAATACAGACCAGCCAAACATTGTTAAGTCTCGAATTATTTGAAGCACAGGTCTACATCAAAATCTCCATTATGTCCTGTCGTAAGTAAGATATATTGATTTCAGAGAACGAACTTGTTCTGTTCCTATCTGAAGTGATGTTAGTTTGCTTCGTAGAGGTGTAGTCCTCTCGACAACATGATGAACACTCGTTCCTTACTTGTTCGAAAGTGCTTCTTATTGAGTAGCATTAGGGATAGATTTTGTTTGTTTAGTGACAGATATTGTCCGTCGTTAAATAGAATTAAGTATGGATTTTGCTGTTTAATGACAGAACATGTTTGTCCTGTTTCAATCTTATTAGCATAACATGATTCCTAATGCCAAGAAACTGCAGGTAAATGGAACCAGTAGTGCTGCAGCTGATTACATGGATCTCCTAATCGATGATCCATCCGATTCTCATCAACAACTACTTCCTACAGTAAACTCAACGTGTTACTCAACAACTAAGTCTCGTAAGGATTCAGTAAACTCTTTGGAGGATAATCTTAACGAGTTCACAGGAAGGGAAAAGAGGAATATTAATGCCTTTATTTCGGAGCAAAACGTTGAGAAAAGAGCTGCTGAATCAACTACAGAAGAAGATTTAGCTGAATTACCTGAACAAATGATATATTTGGATGACATTCAGGAGTTTGAGTCTGCTGTGAAGAAAGATATGAACTTCGAGGATCAAAGGCTATTCATGTTCAAAGCCCCTTTTGTTCCTTCGCGATCAAAGATAGATACTCGTAGCAAATTTAAAGGCATTGAAAAGAAATTTGAGTCACAGAATGCAAAAGAAAGATCAAGAATCTCGAGGAAGAACAGAACGATATCTGGAAAAAGAACGAGAAGGAAATCAGGTTCGATTGTGTCAGACATGGATAGTACAATCTACTACGGAGACTTACCCGAGAGTTCTCCAGATAGCAAACCAAAACGCCAAAACAGGCGAAGGAGTACAAGAAAGAGTTCTGTTTCGGAAAGTCAGAGATCTTATCATACATTTGCACATGATATAAATGATCAACCTTGCTATGTCAAATTCAGAAGCACAATGACTTTTGTCAAGTGCATCGACGATCATTCCAGATGCAACGAGACAATGGAGAATCATTGCAGTTTGGAACATCCATGTTATTACTGGATCACTGATAAGAAAGGCAACGTGGAATCTCCTCTTCGCGTTCCAAGGAGGAGAGGCAAAACCACAAAGGATTACATCAATCAAGATCAAAATGTTGAATCAATGAACGAACATTCTGTAAAACACGATACTGCAGAGGTACTGCAGAGCCAAGAAACATGTGATTCGACAATGCATTCAACGTCAAGAATGACATATCAAAGGGCAAGAGACGAAAATCAGGCCCCTTATTTGAGAGCAATGACTATGCCTATTGAAAGGCCTAAAGATTGCCTCGTAGACAACTTTCTTCGATCAAGTTCCTTCCCGGTTCAAGAGCCTGAAAATGGATCATACGAAAATAGACATGTCCATCCTAAGCTACCAAACTACGACGAAATAGAAGCTACATTCTTAGCTCTCAAGAAAGAGAAATTGCAAAAGAAATGCTAGAGTAAAATCGATGGCTTATTTACCATAACATTACCATGAGTTAGCTATATTTTTCTATATTCTTTGTTCATATAACTAGCAGAAGCATATTTAGATTGTAACATAAAGAGTTTTTTTTTTTGTGTGTTTTAGTGATTTTATTGAAGTCTTGGAGTGAAATATAGGCTTTATGTTGGTTGGACTTATCAAAAACTGTTGTTTCATCCGTGTCGAATTCTTCAAAAATATACGCATCCATTGATATTTTTGAAAATTCTCGAGTCATGTGGGCTGTGGCATAGGGGAACATACCACAGTTACTCCCAAATTTTGAGATGGGCTTTATTTCCTAAATGGCCCAAATGCAAACATTATCTTGACACCATGGCTTTGTGAAAATTTTTGGAAATTTATGTATTATTTTACGTAGGAATTAGTTATTTTTATTTGTGATTCAAATATTAATTATTTCACTTCTCTCCTCTCTTGTATAATATGATTTTTTTTTTCAAAACTTATACATGTATAAGATATGCAGTTTTAAAAATTAAATAAACGAAAATAATGTGTTAAGTCTATATGTATACATAAATAACTTACTTCTTAACCAACTACTAAATATGATATTATTAATACATAATATAATAATACCTCCATAATTCATCTTTAAACCAGCGAATCTACGATTCTCAGGGTTACACAAAGAATAACAAATAATAAGAAGTTAAGAACTCTATTTCAGAAACACTCTCTTGTATTATACAAATGGTGTTTAAAATGTTTTTTTTTTTAAATAAATAAGAATACATATTATTAGTAAAAAATAATATATTGGAACTTGGTTATTCACCATGTACGAGGATCTACTCTAAATATCCATGGCTGAACGGTTAAATTGTTCGAATATGATCACTTAAATATAAATATAAAAAAATGATGTATATGCAGTCTTATTTTTACACTATGTAAAATTGAAATGATTATTTTCTTTTGATCATTGTTTAGAAAAGGAGAAAAGTAATGTCTACGCAACTGTTCTGGTTTGAGTTTTTAAGAAACTTTTCTTTTGATATGGAGTGTTCAAAAGTATCTACTTTAAAGTCGAACTCAACAGTAACTGTTTGAGTTTGTATTTTTAAGAAAAGTTATTATTAATATGTGATGTCTAAAAAGTATCTATTTTAAAGTCGAATTCAGGACTTCCAAACACTCGAGTTTTCTACAAATAAAAATCGAAAAAGAGATATTTCGAAGCAAAAAAATATCTACGTTTCCAACATAATTAAAATCTGACATTTGACTCTGTCCATACTTAAATGACACCGATTTGACTTTTTAAAGTCAATCTTTATCTATTCCTTTAAATATATTATTATTTTTAAGTGTAGAAAAAAAAAATCTAAGCATTGACTTTCTTATTTTAATTAAAAAAAACTTTTACTTTCTTTTTTAATATGTAATCTAGAGAGACTTTGTTGAGAATCTTAATTAACTAACATCATAGTGGTTAATATAATGACATCCAAATGGCCACTAAGAGTCATTTTTAAGTAATTAAATTTCAAGATAACACTGGTCTCGTCGACAAAACACTAATTAATTAATAATTTATTTATTTGTAGCCGACCAATTGTGATTTTTTATTTGTTTAGTTACTTAATTAATAATTAAGCTTTAATCTTCAAGTTGTTAATTCCCAGCTTTCGACAAAACGTGAGTTCATGTCTATTATAACCTACGACTGCACTAAAAAAAACATCATATTCTAATGTAAAATTAGTTTAATTAAGATGTGGTTTGAAATGGACCAAGTACTTAAATACTCCCTTAATTAGTTCCATTTTGGATATGATTTCAAATTATGAGTAAATTTGAAACCCAAGTTAATTTGAAGTCGAAAAAATTGTTTTTGCATATTTTCATCCCTTTTATGTATAAATGTTATTACAAGTTTTTGAATACATGTAATTCTAAAAAAAAGTTATTGATCTAAAAAAGTTGGAAATAGTAATAACTAGTTATTCTTTAATATAATTTCTTCCACGTGGTATTCACGTTGAGCATGAGTTTTTTGTTTTTACTAATTTTAAAATGATGGGTCAGGTTTTGAATTTTTTTAAAAAATATAATGAAATCTCAATTTGGAATTTAAAATCATGTTTTTTAGAAAATTTGAAATTGATACTGATAATTTATGGATATTTCATAAATATACATTAAGCTCAAACCAAAACTTGAAATTGAGGCCTCAAATTATATAGTCAAATTACTTAATAAATCTAAATCTTAAATTAGTCTCTATATTATTATTATTTTACATATATTACCCTTAAATTACACTCCTTAATTACCTTGTTAGAAACGAACCTAACACCATCATCCAATAGTATCAATAAGAGCTTTAATAGAATGAACATGATTGTTCTGTCTTCAATCAAATATATTTGATTACAGTTTTGAATATGAAAAAAAATCTTATTTTTACAAAATAAAACGTAAATTACAAAAATGCAAATGTAGAATGAAAACGATGCTTGTTGTATAGAGATATATATATTTTTATGGTCAAATACATAGGATAGGAGGACCATAGTCCCTTCATGATTAATTTGCATGACATTTTCATGCATGCTTTGGACACCTAATCTATGCAATTATTAATGGAGGGGCCTAAGATAATGAGTTTCTCTTTTAATTATCACACTAATTAACGAAATTAATATCTGCTAATCCATTGGCTTCTACACAAAATCTCTCTTGATTTCCATTGTGTTAACTATGTGGATCAAATCGACAGAGGATGCTGAATTTGAACAAATAAAATTAAGTATCTGAGTTAATAAATAATTGAATCGTTAATTTCTTTAAAAGTTACTTTGGCTGAACTAATATTCTAGATCAAAGTAAATTAAATAATAAATCTTAGGGATGAGCATTTGGTATTCGATTCAGAATTTTTGAATTTGGTAATTGATAGTTAAGTAAATATTAAATATATTATTTTGGTTCTATAACTCAGTAATTGGTCGATCAAACTTTGCTCCATACTGTATTTGGTAACATCATATTAAAGTTGTAGCCGATTGTATCACGAAGTTAATACTATTGCTTCAATTATTTCTATTTTTCCATGTGAAGGCATGAAATAATAAGAATATCAACAAGTAAGCAGACATTAAGGAAAATAAATTGATACAACTAAAAAAAGACATGTATATGAACTTTGTTTATGTTTAGTCTTTAACTTTAATTTCTCTTTGGATTAGTACTAATGAGTAATTGATTCGCTGATAGATGACACCTTCATTAAGTAGATAATTTGATATTCGTAAAATAACTAATATCAAATGGTACTAATATCTCATATCAAATTCAAATATGAATATTATAATTTTAAAACTTCACCTCTAAATTCCATACAGAATTAGCGTATACGAATTATCAAAAATTTCAAATTCGACTAGATGATTCGATTTTCGATATTTTATATCCGGCCCTAGTCATAGCCCAACGTTTAAGGTCTTTTCCAACATAAATATTTTGTCTTCTTTTTCTTAGGGTCGGTTGTTTCACTTATTCTTCAAGTCTAGCAAGTCTAATATCTCCCCAAAGTCATTAAACATAATTATGAATATGGACTAAATTTTTCATGAAGCAAAAGTCACACTTTGGGCGATCAATAATAGAAAAAGAAAATATGTTATCGTAGCTAGTGTTTTAAATCAATTAATTACCTACTTAACTTTGGTTAACTAATTAGTAGATTTAATAGTATTAATTATAAGTCGTAAAATATTGTTGTATAGGAAAACATAAAAGTGAATTACTTAAAAAGGTAACTAAAGAAATCATATTTATCTTCAAAAGTGATGGGAGTAGGATTTCGAGATTTAATAACCGTAATAGCAAATTTTATATTTATATTAAGAAATATATTAAATAAATATAAAAAATATTTATCGTAAACCTAATAACAAAATAATTTCTTGAATTAATTATATAGAAATAAAACCAGCTTAAGCTTTTTTATTCTCTTTGATTAAGATTCAATTCCTCTTGAACACATGCGATGGAGTTTTTATTAAAAAAAATAAATTGAAATCACGTTAACGTGCTAACCGACTAAATAAGATAATTTGTACCTTTGCTGACTCTTTTTTATTTTGTAAGAAATCTTGAAAAAAGAAATTCTCTTTAATTTATAACTTTAAAAGGAAATGATCTTTTTCTCAATTTAGCATATTGAAATTGAAAGATGTTAGTTACGTTGAGAAAAAAGATAAATATATTTATAAATCATCGTAAATAGTATATATATGTCTTCGTCATATTTTTAAAATATCGGTATTCATGTCATTCAAAAACTAAAGTATATATGTTTTTTATTTTAATAGAAGACTTAATAGGGATACATATCACAATTTTATCTGTCGATCTAAATATTTAATAAATGTTGATGGGTAGATAAAATTATGATAGATATATATCCGTTAGTGTAAAAGATATATATATTCTAATTTTTAAACGATAAAAATATCAATATTCCAAAAATATGACGAAGAGTTTTGTGTATCATCTATAAAGAAATTTAAGATATTTATGTTGACAAAACAAAAGAGAATTAACAGTAGTTTTTTTCTTCTTTTATTTGTTATATTTTATGGTGGGGTCCCACCTGTTGATGGAACCTGAGAAAAAAAGAAAAGAAAATGATGAAGTGACCGGGTGAGCACCGACACGTGCCGATTCCCGCCGACCCACCCAACAGACACCGGTTTGTTGATTGACTTATATGTTTGAGAAAATCGTTTCATATTAGTTGTCTACGTTATTAAAATTATTATTAAAATATTGTTTTTATTTAAGATCTTTTTAAAAAAGTTGAAAGTATAAACAATTAATATGAGACGGAAAAATATAGTAGGTGAAATTGAAATTATAGGGTTTTTTTTAGAGAGATTCGTAAAGAAGTAAGTTTATTCCCGCCCGATTGACAACAATTGGATTTGCCCATCTATACTAAAATTTCTTAATCTTCGATTTGAACTGTATGAGGCAAAAACTCGTTCCGAGAGAAAAAAAACACATTTTTTTTTAAATTAAGTCCTTTGCCGAAAGCTTGTGATTACGTGGATATTCTAAACCCACGCCTCTCTCATTCAGCTTCCCCCAATCATTGTCCTCTTCGACTCAATTATATTTACCAACTTTTTTTATTATTTTAGAGTTTTTTTTTTTCTAAAAAAAATTATTCTTTAAGTTTTAATTTATTTGTAGGGTTTTACTTTATTATAGAGTTAAAAATAAATAAATAAGACTATTTGAGGCTTGAATTAAAATAAGGGTAGTGTATAGTTTGTATTAAAGTGTTCTTTATTCTAAAGATATTACATGAATTATGTAAAATAAAAAATAAGATCAGAAAATTATAAAAAGAAGGAGAAAAAGGACATTTTTTTTAAAATCCGATTTAAAAAAAAAAAGGATAAACAAATTAAACAAAAAAAGATATGTTTTTCAGTATATCATCTGAAAAAAATGAGGATATCAGAAAAGAAGTAAAGATCGGGGAGATCAGAAAAGAAATAAAGATCAACTGTTATGTTAATTCGAGCGAAAAATTGATTAAATATTTAATATTGTAATGATCCTTACATTTGACATTTTTGTAAACTTAAAATATTAGTTAAAGGACCATCATAAATCTATTATCAAATATATTTTATTGTCTTCTCATAAAAGAAAAATTAACTAATTAACTCGAATTAAAATCATTAGGAAAACCTCGTACCTACCGTACGTGTATGCATCTATTTGTTTCCTAATGTTTTTGAATTTTAATTTCTCCATGTTGTTTATTTACTTATTTTTAAAATAATTCAATCGCATTAAAAGATGCTTCAAATTTTTCCCATTTTATATTAACACACGTTTTAATTTTGGAGAGTTAGTGAAATGCACTCACTAGCTTGTCTGTTTATTATTTCAAAAACGTATAAAAGAATAATATTTCCTTCTTCCAAATTATATGACATAATAATAATTTAACAAATCATCCTAAATAATGATTATAATAAAATAAAATAATAAGCGAAGTATAAAAGAAATCATAGATAATATTCAAATCCAAAAAATAAGAGTATATTATGACTATGTACAAAAGACATAGAAATCAATAAATCCACGTTAAGATTTATTTTATTCGACTCTCAAAAGAATAAATCAAATTACATCGTATAAATTAAGATCGAAAAAGTACATTAATAATAAATTCTTTTCCATGGACAAAACAAAAACAAAAATATATGTAGGGACTATATTTTCCTTTTTAAAATAAAAATAAAAATAAATGACGATTGTGTTTATTGTTTAGTCGGTTAAGAGATAAGATTCTAGCTACCATTGCTAATTTAATTAATTAGGGACCTCTATTATTTATTTCTTTGATGATTATTTAATGAGCTAATTATATTTATTAAGATTCAAAATGCATAAACTTGCTGTCCATTTTCCATAAATATTAATAAAAGTTTACAGTACGACTCCAATGATAGAAGTGAATATGCAGAAGGGACAAACAAAACAACTACATTAAAGAAAGATGTTAGTTTAGTTAATTAAAATTTACATGTGATAAAAAGATGCTATCGATTGATATCGAATTCATTCAAATTCAATATTTTTAATGTAAAGCATAATTATACTAAGAAAGAGTTCATAAATATGAGTATGATAAATACTTTAGACATCATTTATAAATTTAAAATATACAATGAATTTAATATTTATAACAATCTTAATGATTAAGCTCCATAAAATTCAATTCTTATTTGTATATAGTTTATCACACTAGTTGACATATAATTAGTTGATACTTATTTCTCAGATATTATCGTTGCTTTTAATGACGTGTGAATGAATTGAATTTCACTCTTCGATTCAGCTTAAACAATTTGAACAAATCAAGTATTCACATATTTATATACTATCAACTTTACTCATTTTAAATCATCATATTCAGCACAATATATCTATTTAACACCTCTATCCCGATTCCCGACTGTCGAAATAAATAGTAAACAAAGGAAGAAACACATATAGGAACTATGGAAAACCATGTGGTGAGTGTAATAAGTCAAACATAATTATGGAACAATGAAATTTGAATTTGATCACCTTTGAAACTTTTAGATATTTTTGTTCATTTTCAACAACCAAATGTAACTTGCCACCTCATTGTACGGATTAATTGTTTGGGCAAATGTGTACTCATTGTCTTCATACGTGGCACACTCTCATTGGTCTATTTACATAGGAGCATTTCTAAGTTCAAGTTCTAACCACCCCACTCTTTTTTAATTTAAATGTAATTTTGATTATATGTTGTGATAATTTAGGGTATTTTTATTTTCGTGAGATATTAAACTATGAAAAGTCCATATATGTGTTACTCCTTGAGTTGCTTACCGTTTTCCATTTGAACTTTGATCTCAAAGAAGAGAAATATGTATTTTTTTCTTCTATATTTTCTTTACGCGTTTTTATTTTCACTCTAAAATAAGTAGTATTTATCTTCTCATCAAAACGAAACGAATAGGAGCTTTTGGATTGAGTATGATTCACTCAATTCCTCCAATTTTGAGTGAGTTAGGCCTATTTGTTTCGATTAAGATTAAAAGGTCTGGATCTGAATACACATCTAAATATTAAGATTTTCATTAAAATTTGAGTGTTTTGATCTGAATACACGTCTGAATATTAAGATGTGGTCTCTAAATCTGAACACTAAATAACTAATGCTATTTGTTTCACATAAGAAATTAAACATTATATTAATAAAATATTATAAAAATTTTCATTTCAACTAAATATATCACTTTTGATTAAAAGATTTATTTAAAAAAGTTTTAATAATCATGATTTAGAGTACTATTTTTTCATTCAAGATTCTTGCTGAACAACAATACACCAAAAGTATTATTGTAACCAGTGTTCTTGACACATTTCTATACAAGAAAATTATTAATGTAAAAAAAATACTTGAAAGAATTTATGAAAACTTAACAGTTCAAGAGGGAAAAGATGGTGTTTGATTGAGAAAAAAAGAGAAAGAAAGTTTTTAGTATGAGAAAAGACACGCCAAAGTATATAACCGATGACTTATTATTTGATAACTTATCTAATGAGTCTGAATGTTGTTAAGAGTTTCCTACAAATTTGATTCGTTCATATCTCATCTGACCCATTAAAAGTTTTTTTTTTTTAAAAAAACAAATGAACTTAATTGGTGAATCTCAACGATTCAGATTCAGACCTAAAAATCAAACGTACTTTAAAAGCTAAATCTAAATGATTAAAATTCAGACCTCCATTAAGTGCAAACAAATGAGGCCTTAATGACATGTTCATTCTGAGCCACTTAATCAAACACGTGAAAAAATTGTACTGATTTATAATTAGAATTAACAAATAAAAAACTTATTCAATTTTTTTTGTTTAATAAGCTATATAAAATCATAATATAACAAATAAAATCACCTAAGTAAATAAACCCTACTATAAGGAAACAAACAAATTAAACTTAATACTTATTGGATTATGATCCATTATTTAATCTCCTTAAATCCAACTCTTTTAACTCAAACAATGTTTTGAGTTAGTTCATTATTAGCCTATTAATTTAATTCCTTCAAAATTAGTCTAATTCACTTATTTGACCTCCTTAGAATAGAACCACGAGAAAGAAAAAAAAAAAGAAAGGGACAATTACCAAATTAGGATTTTCTTACCTAATTCAAAATTTAAATAAGTAAACACATTGACTAGCTGAAAGAGTTCGACGTCCAGGGGTGGCGGCAACATACAAGTTAGGGTGTCTAATTGGACACCATTTATAAAAAAAAAATACTATATATAAGTAAAATAATATACGAAATAATTAAATAAGATATTTTGAACACCTTAATATAATAATTACATGTTCGAAGCGAGTTCGGATGAAGCGGAGAGAGGGGTGGGGTTCTTTATAGTGGAGGGAACAGAGTTGAAGAAGGTTAGAGTGGAAGCAACGGTAAATTCATTCATAAAAAAAAAAAAAAAATGCCGCGTGGGTCCAAATAAACCAAACTAAGAATACGACTCTTTTTTTTTCATTTCTCTTATATTTATACTCTCATTTTTTCCCTTCTCCTTCTCCCAAAATCTATTTTCCTCTTCTCCATCTTCAATCTCACAATTACATTGATTTTCTCTTTTTCTTCTCTCTTACTCCACGCCGCTCGCTCTCTCCCTATTACATTTGCGATACAGTATTGTTTTTGTTTTGACAAATATTTACGATTTTGAATTCAAATTTAGATACTTTTTTTCTGTTTTCATTGAAATTTAGTTCTTAAAAAAACCGTTTTTTCAATTATATTCAGTTTGAGTTGAAGAAGAGAGCGAGCGGCGAGCTGTGAGTGACAATGGCGACACCACCAGAGGAACCAATGGAGTTTGATGATAATACTTTTGAAAGACAACAAAGGAGGCCAGTTTTTGAAGAAGCTTCCATGTCTAATAGGCGTTTCAAAAAAATCAAAAGTCCAGAACGTCAATCCTCTGTTCAAAAACCGTTTGATCATCGTAATAATCCAACGTCAATGGCGTTTCCTCCACCTCCGTCATCGTCAAGGCTTGTTTTCCCTTTTGCCTTTGACGGTACGCAGCAGTCCATGGAAAGTTCGTCCCAATTGGGAACGAACGCGATGCCTCTGTTTCACCCACAGCAGCAAAATCAGCAGCAAATGATATCTTTTTCGCCTCAACAATGTCTTTACCCTCCGTATTTTGCAGGGGAGTTAGGGCCATCGCAGAATCAGCAGCAGATGTTGAGGTATTGGAATGAGACGCTTAATTTAAGTCCGAGAGGAAGAATGATGATGATGAGCAGATTGGGGCAGGATAACAGGGGATTTTTTAGGCCTCAACAGGTACAAGTACAGCCAATTTCCGCTACGAAGCTATACAGAGGAGTGAGGCAGAGACATTGGGGGAAATGGGTAGCTGAAATTCGTCTTCCTCGTAATAGGACTCGTCTTTGGCTTGGTACTTTTGATACAGCTGAAGATGCAGCTATGGCTTATGACCGCGAGGCGTATAAGTTAAGAGGAGACAATGCTAAGCTCAATTTCCCCGAACACTTTATTGGTAAAGACAGAGGAGAGACATCTACAGAGGCTAATTCGTCTTCAATTACTACTCATGAATCTTCGTTGCCTGAACACAGTTCTGAAAGTTCACAATTACAGACTATAAATAACGAACAACTGCCTCCGTCACCGCCCCCACAGCCACCACCAGAAGGCGATAACCATGACGAGGACTCGGGGATTGGATCGAGTGAGGTGACTACGAATTCACAATCATCTGAGTTAGTATGGGGTGATATGGCTGAGGCTTGGTTCAATGCAACTGGTTGGGGTCCAGGTAGTCCAGTTTGGGATGATTTAGACACAAATAACAACCTCATGTTTTCACCTAATCTTCATTTTGAGAATTTCAGTCAACAAGAGCCTCATAATTCTGATCCTCATCAACATCATGACACGAATAGCGATCCATCTTCGCCTTCATGTCCTATGAGGCCGTTCTTTTAAGTTCAACTTCTCTCATACATTCGTCTCGTTAGGATTTAGGTGTCACATATACCATTTCATGGAAACAGTCTCTTGCAGAAATGCAGGGTAAGACTGTGTACAGTAGACCCTTGTGGTCCATCCAGGTCACGTGCTCAAGAGATTTACAACTCTCTTTGGCCATAGGAGATTCTTTTAGATAATCTCCACGGATTCATCCACCGGATGAATCCTTCTGGCGATTCCACGTCATCCTCGTTCATCTCTTACTCTTTGGACCTTTCTTCCACTTGAGCCACCATACTTTGTCATTTCTGCAAAATGGCTGCATATTTAAAGCCTTTTCTTGCAATGACAATGTTTTACTAGTACTTCATACATATGTATCACATTTAGTTGAGATCATATGGTAGTAGTTTGTGTCGTTATATTTAGTTAAGTTATCTTAGCGTAGACGTCGAGGGAGATAGTTTTATGATCTACTCTCGATAGTCACTCCATCACGAGCTCATTTTTTGATTCGCGAGGATGGAGGAGATTAAAGTGTCTGTATATGTATTATCTTCACTTCAGATCTATATGTTGTAATTTGTTTGTTGTTGTTGTTGTTTTTATTGAAGATATTTAGTTCAAGTTTCTTTCCTTTTTTGATTGATATATACATTTTTCCTTGTTTGGTATATAGTTTGCAAGAAAAAAAAGGTATTTTGTAACAAAAATGACTACAATGCATGGCATAGCAAAAAAAAAAGACATTCTTTTTTTTGTGTTTTTGTTTCCTTTCTTATTCCTCTATAAATAATAATAATAATGATGGTGATAGAAACACCTTTAAATTAAATATGGTAAAGCAAGTTCTCCCCACCACGTTTTTACAGGACCAATATCATTAGTATATGTGTAGAATGGATTAGCAAATTTATACTCAAATTGATGGTACACGTGAATTCACGATCTTTTCATTAAATTAAAAAATTTGTATGAGGTAAAATAACTTTCACATAGTGTGATATTTATTTGAAGATAATCTTGACAATGCCTAATGTCCGGAGTTTCATAGGTATAGTCGCACAAATTTAATTATTTTATTTAAAGTTCATACACATATAACTGAAATTCAACTATTTTTACGCGCTTTGTCGAGCCTAGCTTTAGATTATCATGCGTGTGAAGTTATACTCCAAAATGGGTAGACATGCAATTTAAATAAAAATAAGTACATAGTGAATATCGATATCCAAATACGATACCCACAAGATTTCTTTTTACAAAAATATCTGAATGTATTTGAAACTGCATCCACCTCTCTAAAGGGTCGTTTAGTAAGATGAAATCTCTCACGATTAAATTTAAAATTTGATTTATATTGTATTTTGATTGACAGTATAAATTCATCAGAAGCGGCTCAAACATATTAGTGGCCTAAACAAAAATTAAATGGAGCCTTAAACTTAAATTGTTAATAACTTTTATATAATTTTTTTCTTCTAGTTTTCACCTCATAATATAATCATTCTTATTTTAAATTATTTTTCATAAGATATAGTACTCAAAAAATATTGAATTTTTTTTAAAAATCCCTTCATTTTTCATGAAAGGTTTACTTTTTCTACAAATAGTATTCTATATTTGTTAAAAAATAATAACTTATAACCTATTATTATAAAAAATGAGACCCCTTAAATTTGGGGGTCTAAAACACATGTCTTTTTTTAACACTGTCGAGTCACCCATGAAATTCATCCAAAAGCAAAGTTGAGATTATTTTATCCCATCTTTACGGTGGGATAAACTAGTCCAAGAATTATAATCCCAAAATAATTTAGTCAGCGTACAAAACTCACCCCTAAAATCTTAAATCCGACTCTGTTGATAAACATCAGGTGGGATAAACTAGTCCAAGAATTATAATCCCAAAATAATTTAATCCGCGTACAAAACTGACCCCTGAAATCTTAAATCCGACTCTATTTGATAAACATCACTCGAAGAGTCTATATCCAAAATGCAGATATTTTTTTTAGATTAACCAAAACAAAGAAGTCAATCCATTTAATAATATGTGATTAGCATGCTTTTTAATCCTTAATTATGTTGTTAATTCATTGAGTAGGGGCCCAGTAGCCGGCCCATGAAATCATCTTAATTAGGACAACATCAGTTATAGCCTGTGATGAGAAAATGATATGTTTTAAAATTGTCAACAAATAATAATATTAAAAAAAAAAAAAAAGACAACAAAAATATCTAAAATGTTTTGGTTGGATTAGATAGCAACAGATTACGTTAAGTGGTCCATAATTAGCTTACAACTAAAGCATATGAACAAACAATTGATGTCATGGAGCGGCTGCAAACCGATTATCTTCACTAATTTTATATTAATTCCACTCTAATTTATTAATCACCATCAAGCATGGCTTATTATCCTTTAAATATATATCATTTAACTTATATACATCAATAACATATTATTAGTGCATCTTAATCTATTACCAACCAAGGGCGGATCTATCGGCCCGTAAATGAGTTCACAAAAACTCAGTAGCTTTAGTCTATTGGTGGATGATGTATTATTCGATCTCGTAATGTAGTCTTGAATAATTTTCATTTTATGAGTTAACTCTTGGATTGAGTTGAATGGGTGATGGTTTATTTGATCTCGTAATATAATCCTGGATAATCCTCATTTTACGAGATAATATAGACAGTCATAATTTGAAGTTTATGGTTCCTATAACAATGTTAAGTTAAATATATTCACAAGTATTTAGTATGTATAACTATGTACTGATGAATCCAATTGTAATTGTAATATTAACTTAGTCATAAAGTTCAAATCAAATTCTGGTCCGCCTACGTTATATATTGTATTTATCATTAGATGGAAACAAATATGACTCCTAAGAATTCGTTTGCAAAAGAATATCAAAGATTATATTACGAAATCAAATAGTTCATCACTTATCGATGTGGAACTCAACACCCAATCACCCGTCCAATGGGAACTCAATGTTGTTGTCCAATCCTCTGTAAAGACGATATAAGATCAGAGGCAGAGCTAGTAATAGGAGTTTGGAGGTTCTAAATTTTCTATTACTTCCTTATCATTGAGCTATCAATCAACTTTGTTTGGAAACCGTCAATCAGATTTGTTATAGGGGTTCCCAAGTTATGATTTAATTTTCTATTGAGTCTACCGAAAAGTTACTGAATTTATCCAACCTACAAATACCCACCTAGTTCCACCCCATACAAGATGGGGTTTTGATATCGCCAAAATCATTAATTGTGATGGACTAACTCAATGAAGAAACGCATATTGAGTATCTCAAAAGCTATTCAAAAATTGAAACTATATAAGAAGATTAAAATAACCTATCATACATCAATGTAGAAATTCAACATCACTTCATTAAACAATCAGATAGTGCACAACTTCTTTTAATATACTATCAAATATATATATAAAAAAAATTAAACTCTGAATAATATAAACAATAGATGTTAACATAAGATTGTGTATTTACGAGAAATGACAAAAACAAAATCTAATTAGGACACGGCAATATGATTTTGATGTTAACACAAGCTTCTACTTTATACTACAATCAATCATATCCATAAACATGGGACTATATTTATTTAAAGGGATAATGCCCAAGTACCCCTCAACCTATGCCCGAAATCTCAGAGACACACTTATACTATACTAAGGTCCTATTACCCCCCTGAATTTATTTTATTAATAATTTTTTATCCCTTTTTAGCTTACGTGGCACTATCTTGTGGGCCCAACGATGGTTGACTTTTTTTTTTGAACTAGTGCCACGTAGGCTAAAAAGGGGTAGAAAATTACATATAAAATAAGTTCAGGGGGGTAATAGGACCTTAGTATAGTATAAGTGTGTCTCTGGAATTTCGGGCATAGGTTCGAGGGGGTACTTGGGTATTTTCCCTTATTTAAATTACTGACTTTGTTTTCGTTGTGATTTTTTTATTTTTTCTTACAATTATTGTATTTGACAAGATAAACGTTGAGAAGAATTAATTAGAAATATTCAAAGTCCACAATATTGTGATAGAAAAATATTGTTCAAAGCTGCAAGGGAATAATAATGTGTCATCAGAGAAGTCATCCTAAAATAACTCCAAAAAAATAAAATAAGTTAAGACTCGAGACCAATACAAAATAGGGATAATTGTACAGAATAGCAAATTGATAATTTAAAATAAATAAAATAGCTACTGTTTGATTTAATTGTGCCCCATAGCAAACGTTTGTTAGTTGCCTCTCTCCTTAAACTCTCGCTCGTCACTCTCCCATTCTCGCTCGCCACTCTCCCTCTGCTCGCCTCTCTTGCTATATAGAACAGAAGTGTATAAATTGTCGTTTATGTTTTGTATAAAGCGAGAAAAAATTATATATACACATGCAAAAATATATATCTTTGTGCTATACACTTAATTGTACAATATACAAACATTTTACTTTGATTCAATTGTATACAAATGCAAATTTTATACAGATATTGTAGCGCAATAGGCCAGCGAATTATACAATTACGAATTATACAATTGCAGCGAAATACAATTTTCTCTCGCTTTATATAACAGAATTATATAAATTGTGTTTCTGTTTTGTATTAAGCGAGAGAAAATTATATATACACATGCAAAAATATATATCTTCTTCCTGTACACTTATAATTATAGAATATACAAATATTTTACTTCGATTCAATTGTATACAAATGCAAATTTTATACAGATATTGCAGCGAAATAGGCCAGCGAATTATACACTTGCGAATTATACAATTGCGGCGAAATAGGCCATCGAATTATATAATTGCAGCGAAATAGGCCAGCAAATCATACAATTGTATATGCATAGCAAATTTTACATTTATATGTTTGCTATAGAGTGCAATTATGCAAACTTTGCTATAGCATAACTTTGTTTTAGCATACAAATATGAATTTTTTGTTTGCTATATCTGAAAGTTGACGAAAAAGAAAAAAGGAAGAGTGAAAATTAAAATAAATGGAAGGGGAAATTCAAAATTTATACTATAATTAGGCAAATACATAAAAAGACAATGTTTTATCAGTATTTTTAGTAAATCTCCCTGATTAATAAATTTGACGCAATGGTTAGACTTGGGTTTTTGTTTTCTCAATTTAACTTAACTTTTACTTGACATATCTATGAATTTCAGTAGTCCACACTCCTCGTGATCGAAGTTCACTATAAAAGTTAGGGTATTCCTTCTTAAGAAGACACTAACCCTCCCCGATCTTGCTAACCGTGAGGTCCCATTCTTTCGAGATTCAATCTTTCCCCTTTCAATCCTAGGAAATCAATCTTATAGTAGGAGGTTTGGTATGTCCCCGACTTCTCTTTATTAAAAATAGTAGGTTGTCTATCACAACAAGATTAAGATCGTAAAATTAGAAGCTTGTAATATAGGTAGACCAAATTCAATAAATGATACTCCCCCCGTCCCTTTTTACTTGTCCACTTTTTGAATTGACATACCTATTAAGAAAATAATTAATAACGTAGTGAGTTTACCATTTTACCCCTATTAATTATGAAATAGATGAAAAATTCTATATTTTTCAAAGTAATTAGCTATTTAACTGAGGGTATATAATAGGTAAAAAAATTATCTTTTCTTTATTTGTCAAAATGGGCAAGTAAATAGGCACAACTATAAAAGAAAAAGTGGACAAGTAATTAGGGACGAATGAAGTAATATATATAATTCTATGATTGGTAAATGCCTAAATGGTAATATCCAAGGGCCTTTATAGTTCTTGAGTCTTAGTTGGGCCTACAAATGTAGCCCTCTTGATATTTTGGCCCAGCCCATTCTATTAGCATATGCTACCCACTAGTAATAAATACTCTACTAAAAAATATCAAATGAGAATCCAAACTCAAGCATTAATTGGCTAGAAGAAGCTGACATGGCATCTCTAGATTACCATCTTATCCTTGCCCCAAAACCCAAATATCTTTGTAATCTGATTTTCCTTTACAAAAAGCCCACAAACCCCAAGATCATTCCAGAACCCCCCACCCCACCCCCCTCCACCCAAACCCCCAACCTCACCTTCTTAAGTAGAGTGTTGTAACAAAGAGTTGAGTGAAAAAATCATTAGGTGCAAAATGGCTCTACAAGCAGCATCTTTGCTTCCATCTGCATTTTCTCTACACAAAGAGGTAAAGTTGCAAACTTTTCACTTAACTAGCTTTATTTACTGACCTGGAAATGATTATCTGAAGCTCAATTGTGGCTGGCAGGGTAAAACATCAAGTGCTAATCTCAAGGACAGTAGCTTCTTTGGAGTTGCATTGTCTTGCAATCTGAAATCTAAATTTACTCCTGCTGCAGGAAACAAGGTATCATAAAAATACAATCTTTATGTTTAAATCTTTGATTTTAGTAGGCGTTTCGACATGAATTTGATGATATTGGGGGGGGGGGGGGGGAGGGGGAGTTTTTACTTTTGGGATAACTGTGTTGTCCGGGGCCAGCTTTCGCGCACTTGTTAAAGTTGTATGTCCAAACAGGTCTATAGGGTGCAAGTTGTTAAACAGTAACTATCTACTAAATGAAAAAGTATATTATAGCACAAGAAGTTCAATTAGAGTATCTCCTCTTCATGGAAAGTTATTTTTAGGAATTCAATTTACTTACCAGAGTGAAGAAGCAAGAGGAGCCCAAGAAGCAGTGCAAATATCTAACAGTTCTAGATTATTCTTGGGTTAGTGTAGAACATAAAATTGATGGTCTTTTGGAGTTCTGGATACTTCTTTTGAGGAAGAAGCACATTTATGAACTTTTTCTTGATTCACCTCTTTTGTTGATTGACTGCTTGTTCATCAAATCATAAATAGAAACATCTCAGTTAAGCAAGAAAAAGCATATCGTCATGCGTTTATGGAGATGCAAATTGTGCAAATACTGACCTCTAAATGAATGATGCCCATGTTTTTGACCGTTCTTCTTTCGTTGCATTTCTCTAACATATCTTACTTGAAATGTATTGCTTAATTCCTTTATGGAGAATGAAATAAACTATATCATTCACTGCTTCATTCCATTTTAGAGAGTGAGGTAACATATCGCATATCATGTATAGGAATTGACAAGGAAATTAGCGATTGTACCTATTAGAGCACAAACAGCTGCTACCACTCCTGCAATCACCCAGTCTACCTCAGGACAGAAGAAAACCCTCAGGAAAGGCAATGTGATAATTACCGGAGCCTCCTCTGGTTTAGGACTAGCTACAGCAAAGGCTATAGGCGAGTCAGGAGACTGGCACGTTATAATGGCCTGTAGGGACTTCCTCAAGGCTGAAAAAGCAGCAAAATCACTTGGCATTCCGAAGGAAAATTACACTGTCATGCATCTGGATCTCGCTTCCCTTGAAAGTGTCCGCCAATTTGTAGATAATTTCCGACGTTCAGGGAGGCCACTTGATGCGTTAGTATGCAATGCTGCAGTGTACTTGCCAACTGCTAAAGAGCCAACTTTTACGGCTGATGGATTTGAGCTTAGTGTGGGCACCAACCATCTCGGACATTTCCTTCTTTCAAGGTTGCTGCTAGATGACCTCAAGCAATCAGATTATCCACAAAAGCGCCTTATAATTGTTGGCTCCATAACAGGTACTGATCTGAAACTTAAAAGTTTATGCTCTCATGTCCAGCATACTCGTTTTCGTTGAGCAACTTAATTTCACGTCACCTAATGTAAGATAGAACAAATTATCAAAAGCTGTACAGTTAGAATTCTACAAAGTAGCATGTAGATGTTCTTACTTTTAAGTAATGTAGCACTAACATATGCAGATATACACAAGACAGAGAATGGAGAAACTACACGTCATGATGTGTCAAATAAAACGGTGGACAGCATATATGGGGGGAAAACACTGTTTTGTTCTTTGAGCTTCTGAAGTACATACTTTAGTAGCACTTAGCGCTATTTTGGACTTTAGTACGAGTATTATCTTCCCCAAAAAAATAAAATGCTGGACATCCTGTACAACTTCTTGTGAAATAGTAGATCTTAGCGCTATTTTAGACTTTAGTACGAATATTACCTTCCCCAAAAAAATAAAATGCTGGACATCATGTACAACTTCTCCTTGTGAATTATCATTTTATTAAAGGAAATCCGAGATGATTGAAATCTAATACTATAATTTTTCTGCTACAGGAAACACAAATACTTTGGCTGGAAATGTGCCACCAAAGGCTAATCTTGGAGATCTACGAGGACTTTCAGGAGGGTTGAATAGTTTAAACTGCTCACCCATGATTGATGGAGGAGAATTTGATGGTGCCAAAGCCTACAAAGACAGCAAAGTCTGTAACATGCTTACCATGCAAGAGTACCATAGGCGTTTCCACGAGGAGACTGGCATTGCCTTTGCTTCCCTCTATCCCGGCTGCATTGCTGAAACTGGTTTATTTAGGAATCACATTCCCTTGTTCAGGACTCTCTTCCCACCATTTCAAAAGTACATAACCAAAGGCTATGTATCTGAAGAAGAAGCAGGAAAAAGACTTGCACAGGTTAGTCAAAATTAGCTAACTTTGACACCTTTATCCCTAGCATTTTCACAGATTGAATCCATTAACTAGCACATGAGAAGTACCACTGAATCATCTGAGCTAAATCCACAGGTAGTACGTGATCCAAGTCTTTCAAAATCCGGTGTCTACTGGAGTTGGAACAGTACCTCCTCCTCGTTTGAGAACCAGCTGTCAAAAGAAGCCAGTGATGCAGAGAAGGCACGCAAGCTATGGGAGGTCAGTGAGAAGCTCGTTGGACTGGCTTAAATGGAGTGGCAAGGGCGTGACTTGTTTTCCCATCCAAGTCAGGAGAAGATGTATATATGAGATCACCAGAGTTCTTTTATCAAAATACTTATTGGTATTTGTTGTTGATTGATTTTACCAACATAGAGTTTTCAGGTAGGTAGGCAACAAGTTCTTGTAATGATATGGACATCTCAATTCTAAGACCGTGTGCATAACATTCTCTAGTTTTGTTCCAGCAACTCTTAAACTGGAGGGACCTGCAAAGAATTGATCAGATCAAAGAGTATATGATCGATCCATCATGTTATTTACCAAATTAAGATAAGAAGACTGGTATTTCTAAATATCCATTAATAGCTAGATTCGCTACTTGTTACCATTCATATTTCATTTGCGTATAACAAAAATATTGAATCATAGAGAACTAAAATCTTCGGAGTGTTCTGATATGAGTAGCAAAAAAATACCAGTATATATGTTCAGGGTTGAGGCATAATTTCCCTATGACAGTAAGCATGCATATAAAATAACCTCTTTATATATAAATCATTCAGAACATAACATGTTCACCATGTGTAAAATAAGCAGCAAAAAGAAAATGCCATTATATACTTTCAGGATCAAGAGAGAAAATTTCACTGCAGTAAGCATATAGAACAGTAACAACCAGTTCTTCATGAGAATCCAATTTCTGAACTATTTTCACATTGGAACATGATAAAGATGCTAATCGATCTATTCTGCTAGAATTTGAGATCTGTATTAAACAAAATTTGTCATCCTACATGTTAAAGTTAAACCAAAAAGCTTCTAATCTGAAGAGGAGATGTATAAGCAAAGAGAGATATCACAACTATTTTATCAAATAAAATTATGACGATTGGTTGTATGAAGAGAGAAATTGAGGAAGCTGCATACAGGCTATTTGAGCCAGATCGAAGAAAGAAGGGCTTCAGAAATCAGAGTTCAGAACCAATTGAACTTTGAAGGAGAGAAAAAGATAAATGGAGAGAGAATCTAACTTAGTCAGTCTGCCCAAGATTCACTCATTTAAGGTCCATTTTGCAGAAACTAAGACGGAGGAGAGACGTAACTGCTGGAGAGTTGAAGAAAAGAATAGTCATGAGCTGCGAATTACTCAGTCACAAGGAGTTACAAACTTTTGTATTCTGTGAAAAAGGAAAAAGAGGAGGATGGGGTGAGAGGTGAGAGAGGTCAAAAACCTAGGCACTTGTAAACCATCTGATATAACCGTCGAACTTGCTCATGTTCAGTTTTCTTGAACCTTGCCACAAATGAAAATTGAGGTGTCATGAGTGGTCTTAGCTGCAACACCTGCAGCTTCCAGATTATTCAACACAAGTATCATCAGTACCTTTTAAAGGACAAACCTTAATAATCATTCATAGACTGTTGTTTTCCGCTTCACCAAAACCAAGTGATTTATAAGTTCCACCTAACGAAAGTTTGTAGCCCTTCCCCACTAAGGTCACCAAGATAACAGCCACGAAGGAGATCAACATGCACAGACAAAGCCACAACCTTAACTTAGGTAGCTGAGAATAAACTACTGCATTATTGTGCTTCAGCTGGAAACTATGCAACATTGACTCTTACCTGGGCAACTTTTGAGCACTTGCTGAGGACTTACTCTACTAAGCTGCAAATTCTGGAGTCATTTGCCACCATTGGGTTGGATTAGTTCGTTCAGAAAGAGTATCGTCATCCCATCTGCCATACTGTATCTAAGTGTTAAAAACAACAATGATTGATTTTCGAGACTAACATTATTTTAAGGGCACGTACAGATCAGAGGCCTAACGCCACTCCAGTACTAAGGGTGCAGCTTGGGTCAACTAACGCAAAATTACAGTTCGCTCAACAACTGCCAGTTGTTTTCTAAAATTATTGCCTAAACTAAAGACTCAAGAAAAGTAAAAACCTTTCAGTTCTTGGATCTCAAAGTTAATACCATCACCAATGGCAAAATGGTATTGTATTTTCCTGATCAATTAAGAGATTATCTTTTGACCAGCTCAACCTAACTGTTTCATTGATAAATACCAGTTGCTTCTTAAATGTCTGGCTGTGAGGAAAAGGATCCTATTTTAACTGACTGTCGATACAATTTTTTCATGATTGTCAGCACCTACTAAGTCCCAAGAAACTGTCTTGATTGGTTATCTCTTTGACAGTGCACAAAACATTCATAAGTAACACAAAATAATAAATTTTATTACGTCGGATGCTGATTTAGCTAGCAATTAATTAACCCTATCGGTCTCTTAGACTTAGCTACCAAAGAAGAAAGAGGTCTAAAAGAGTAGTGGGAGATCTGAAGGTGGCTTCTTCTGATGCCAAGGTGCTACTTAAGTCAAATAAGGCTCTTTAAATAACCTTGTTGCATGCTTGTTGTCTTCTTCGACAACCTTCCTGAAGAAATCATGTCATTGTAAGGTCCATGGACTTGTCAGTCACTACTTTGTGCTAATCAGGCATGGTGATAGAGTTATCAAGCGTGCCATATCAGCCAACAAAGCTTTCAGTTTGTCACAAATCTGCCAAATGTGTGGAAGGGCATAAATTCTGTAAAAATATTTAAATTGACAGAGATAGATAACTGAGTTATCTGCTGCATAATCTAGTTCTTGTTCGTGCAAAAGCAGAAGCAGCACCGTTGCACCTGTGGCACTTTCCTATAGCTACATACAAAACCAATTCATAAAATGTTAAAGAAACATAGAAATCAGTTGACGAACTTGTGAATATAAAGTCTAACCATTAACCATGAACTGATGCATAGCATGTGCAGAACTTCAAAAGTACTTCTTAAAAGACTAAAATGAGTTTGTGCATGCTTGACATTATCAGATGAGAATTTAAGGATAAGGAATAACAAAAGGGTATGAAATGTGATTTGCAGAAGTAAGATTATACCGGCTAATTAAGTGGTCGGACTAAAAAAGAGATCCTTGTGGTTTGTCAAGAGATAAGCTGTCTTCTTCTCAGCTCTGTACTGCCAATGCCAATATTACGTCCACATCCACAAATAACTTCAAAATTTCGCCATGTACTTCATCAACTGATATTTCACTAGTGAAGTGAAAAAAAGTAACATACAGAAAAGGCATATGAGATTTCTGATGAAACATAGAAGGCGATTGAAATAAAGTTATACAGTACGAGATTGTGGAGGAAATACATAAAAGTCAATACAAGTACAAAAAATGCAGAAACTTCATCAGTTTCAGACTTGAAGCTTACATTTTGCAACATCAAAGCCATGACAATGTACCTCGTGCATTCTTTCACGGAAAAGAAAAACAAGATCTAGAAGTGAATATATACTCTTTAACACTTGAGAAAATAGAATTCAACAAAATTCCGGGGCAGAAGTAAATGAATATTAGAGAATTAGAGTATCCTGCATAGTCATTTGTTCCATAGCATCTAGCTCTAGGATATTCTTCACCATACAAGGAGTTGGGTACTAGCTGGTTTATCCACTCTTTTGAGGAGCCTACTGACTCATCCCATTAGAAAAGAGACCAGCTCTTGATTGCTCTCTTTTTCCATTTTTTTCTTTTGTTTCTTTTATTTTCTCTCAAGTTACCCAGGAAATTACCTCGTACCAGAAAAAAGAACTGCACAGTGAATTTTAGTTGTCAAACAAGAATGTTGATCGAACCTTCTATTAAACGGAATCATAGCACTTCGTCTCTGAAAATACAACAAGAAACATAACCTTGAGAACAATATGAGAAATGGAAAATTGCAATTTTTTAAGCTCACAGAAGGTGACAAATACAACGAAGATCCAACCATTTGAAGTAAAACACAAATAAGGATGTTTTAACTACTGTCTCCTAACCTATAAATCTCTCTAGATTATCAAGTACATTGACTCATACACTACAGCAGATTAGTTGTGGTTATTTTCAGCCAAATTCTCCTCCTTCTTTAGTGTGGCTACCACCTTCTTCAATATGCTTTCAGTTGGTTCATGAGAGTTCTCTACGGCCTTTGATGTAGCTTGCCATTTTTCACCATGCTTTGGCTCTGCAGCAACACATCGCTTCAGCACATCGATCCTCTGCTCTTCTGCTCCATGCTGCTGTTCAAATTTGAAATACAATGCCCAGAAATCACCAATATCTGGTGCAAGGGTCACTGCCCTATTGAACCAATTTCTTGCTTTATCAACTTTCCTCTCCTGCCAAAAGAGCTTAGCTACAGCAGCAATAACATGAGGATCATGATCACACTTCTTTAAAGCGTCAGAGCTCTTGGTTTTTCTTTGAGGTCGAGGCGCCATTTCAATTGAAGCAGCCCATAGAATGCCACTGTTGGGGCACTCCTGCAATGCTTTAGCCATCATAACATCAGCTTCCCTTTTGTAGCCATGCCTAGCTTCAGCCCGCACAGCTGCAAGCCATAACTCAGGGTTCTGAGGATTCCTCTTCCTGGCCATAGTAAGAACTGCTCGAGCTTTGCTTAGCCCATTCATTTTCTCCTCTAGAGAGGCAAGGGATAGCCAAAGGGGAATACAATTGGGGCAATTCTTAATGCCAGATTCAAATGCATCCTTCGCCTTGTTAGAATTACCAAGTCTTTCTTCCAACTGTCCCAGCATCAACCAAAGTTTGAAAAATGAGGGGAAGCGCCTCAATGCTTCATCCAGTAATCTCCTCTCCTCATCCACATTTCCAAGTTCTCTCTCCACAATGACTGACTTCATCCAAACCCGTTCCAAGCCTCCCCTTTCACGTGCCTTAGCAAGAAGCTTCCTTGCTCTCTCTGTCTCACAGTTCTCAAACTCGAGCTTGAAAGCAGCAAGCCATATCTCCTCAGAATCAGGAATTGCAGCAAATGCTTCCTCCAGAATTGCTCGAGCAGCAGGAACATCACCAGCAAGCCACTTCTCTTTGGCACCCATCAACCATAGAACCTCAGCCTTTGGAATGTAGGTAACTGCTTTTCGAAGCAGTGCATCAAGTGATTCCCTGGTGCCATGACTTTTCTCGAGCTGTGCAGCTTTAAGCCAGATGCTTTTCTTAGTTCTAAATACAGTAAGAGCATGTGCATAAATGTATTTCGCTGTTTCAATAGAACCCCTTTTCTTGCACTCCTCAGCATCAGCAACCCAGGTCCTCTTCCTATCTTCTTCCTCAACACCAACCCCAACAGTGTTGTTTATTATAGCTTGGCAAGTCCCAAGAGAACCAGCTCTCTCACATCCTTCAGCCTCCTTCATCCAAGCCTCCCTGTCAATCTCCAAACCTTCTCTCTGCAAAGCCCTTATTGCCCTTTCAATAATTTTCCCAACTGAAGCAGTATTCCCATCAGCCTCTTCAAGCCTAGCTGCAGTGATCCAGATGGCAGGCTCTTTAGGCAGCTTTTCTCTAGCCTTGTTAAGTACCTTCTTAGCATTTTCATAAGTCTCCAACTTAGCAAGAGCAAGCCACAGCTCCACATGCAATGGACAGCATTCCACAGCCCTCTGTAGCAAAAGTCTAGCATCTTCTTCATTGGCCAGCTCCACAACAGCTTTCCACAACCTCACTGAATCAGGGATATGCTCTAGACCTTTCCTCAACACACGGCTCTTGTTTGCTGTATCATCCTCCAACTTCGAAGCCTGCATCCACAACTTAACTGAATTAGGATTTGCTTTAACACCTTGAGCAATCACTGCCTTAGCCTCAAGGGGGCTCGCCAAACGGCATGCCTCCAACCAAACATCCTCATTCTTAGGACACTCTTCACACCCTTTCTTTATCAACTGTCTTGCTACCTGCATCTTCCCAGCAACCTCCTCCAGTCTAGCAGCTGCTATCCAACCAGGAGGATGCTTTGGATTGGTCTGAGTAACCGACTTAAGCAACAATCTAGCCTTCTTTATATCGGAAATCTCAGCATCACTAGTAATTTTCATACTCTTCAAATCAGTCAAGTATCCCTTAGGATCCACGACGGTTTGCCCAGTAACAGAATCCAAAATCCTATCCAACCTCACTGACAACACAGTTCCTCTCCCTTCACCCACCGCAGTCAAATCTGCAACTGGCGTTTGTGAAGAGGGCGTCTCCATGCCACCAACCATCCTGCTCCTCGGATCCAATGCAGTTACGTGCTCTTTTTCCTGCCTAGCCTTCTCCAAAAGAGTATCAGGTACAGGCACAAAACTCTCAAACCTCTTCTTCTTGTTTCGTAACGAATAATCCCCTATTTCAGGTATACTATCCCACTCATCACTTGACAATGTATACAATTTCCTCTTCAAATCAGCAAACTGTTCAGTAATCTTCGGATTCGAAGCTCGATACTTTTCTATTTCTTGCTTTAACCTAGCTTCTCTCCTATCTTTCCTCCTAGAATCCATCCTCTGATCAATAGATTCCCAAATCGCATCAGCTTCTTTATCATCTTCATCATACTCAGCAGACGCAAACAACCCCACATCATTTCCTTCAAATTCATCAAATTTCTGATTCTCATCATACCCCTTCTCCTCCGCATCCTCCTCTTCGTCTTCCTCTCCAGCACCCTTTCCACGTCCACGTCCAACTCCAGTCGCCGGTGCACCCCCAACAGCTGACCGATCAGGGAGGTCAGGAGCAGCACGAGCCGGACCAATATCAGAACGGGTCGTGAAACCGGTAGCACCACGACCCAACCCAGCAACATAATTCGGAGGAGGTCTCGTGTTAAGGAATTCAAGCCGGGCTTTCGGTGCCCCGGGAGCTTGCATACCTCCGAGAAGAGGAACGTGTAGAGTTAAAGTGGAATTAGGTGAAATCCCTAGATCGGATAACAGTGCTTCCACATCGAGGAGACGCCGGCAGGATGAGTAGAGTCGTTGTTGAGTGATTGGGATATGGAACTTTTGATGGATTTCTAGGGTTAGGGTTTGAAGAGAAGTTACAAAAGGATTAATTTCTAGGGTTAGGGTTTTGTGATTCGGAAGATTGATGAACACCATGATTGTTCGTTGTTGAACAAAATCGTTCACAGCTGAAAAAACACAACAATTTCACCTTTTTCTGGATCAGGCAAGTCGGTGCGAATTCATTTCTGTAGTGTACTAAAATATCATAAGAGTTTTTAGGCTAACTACACAATTTATTTTTTTAATTTAGATATTTGAGTCTTAATTTAACTATGGTAAAAAAAAGTCAAATATATTTTATTTGAGTTCAATTTATATAATTAAAAAAGAGAACTTTCGCATATAATCATTTAAAAATAATTTAATTATGCTTCATAGCTATAGTTTGTTAATTATGATTTGTATCTACATGTTATATGAAGGAGAGTGACGAGCGAGATTAGAAGAGAAAGGAGAGAGGCGAGCGAGAGAGGACAGAGAGTGGAAGAGGGGTAAATTGTATATGTATATCGATTAGATTATGTATATATGTAACTGATATACATATGTATTTGTATATCTAGCGAGCGAGATTTGGCAAGGGAAGAGAGAGACGAGCGAGAGAAAACTACAATTTGCAAAGTTCACATCTTGCTTGTATAATTCATGTTTTTTTGTACAATTGAGTAATACAAATTCTGGAACAATACAAATATGATAAAAACTCAAAATAACGAATTGATACAAATATATACATATGAATTTTACACAAATTATATTACACAAGTTACATTTTATATTATATTATATAAAGTTCGAAAAACTACATGTTTATAGAAATTTTAAAAAGTTATAAAAAAGAAAAAAAATGAATGCATATGGTGATAAAATTGGAAAATCAAAGGAAACCATCGTCATATACAAATACAAATCAAACAAATAATTGTTAGTTGTAAATTATACAAATGTGGCTAATTATATAAACTCGAAGTCAACCCGCGTAATTAATGGTTAATGTTAATCGCGAGAGGTAATTATAGCAAACTATAACTATGATGAGTCATTAAATAATATAAGTTTGCTTAACTGCATGACTTTCTTTTAAAAGAAATAACATATATTATGTTATTAACTTAAGTATCTAATGGGTAAATGGAAATATACGCAAATATTTCTTTTTCGATATATCAATTAAAAACTAACCGAAATGTTTTATTAAGTGAAATTTCTCGATAAATTTAAAGGCTAACTATGTATTACGTCGAGGTTTTACTACTATGAGTTACAACAAGGTATATTTTAATAAAAAATATTCAAATATGGTATCAAACTTTGAGAAAAATGTTTATATATGTCTTTTGTTAAATGTTTCGTTCATTTATGTCATTTTCATTTGATAAAAAACTCATTCATGTCATTATTCGTTATTTGAAAACAGTTTCAACTTTGCAAAATTATTTCCCACACATGATCAATTACAACTCGATCACATCACTAATTAAATTATATTTAATAAGGATAAATACCTAAATACTCGATCAAACTTTGAGAAAATATCCAAAAATGTCCATCTACATTATTCGTTAAATATAATGGCACAAATGAATCTTTCTCTAAAACAAAAATAATAGATAGATCATTTTCTTCTCTTTTTTTTGTCAAAAATGTTTGATTACTCATCTAATTTACTAGAATGTCATTATTAGTGAAAATAGATGTGTAATAAGATCTGGAAAAATGTCAAACACCCATTAGAAGTTCCGAAAACTTAGCACTTCAGCAGAGAACAAGAAAGAGCCGATGGCGACCATTTCATTCAAATTTGCTTCTCCTTCAAAGCCCTTAAACCCTTCGATCGCTCCCAAAAACCCTACAATTTTCAATCTACTACCCACTCCATATAATCCCCAGCTCAAAAGAGCCTTCTTTCTCAAATCTCCTGCAATTTCTCCTATCTTTATCAGGGCTCTAGAGCCCCAACAATGTCGTTCTTCTTCCACTCCAATCACTTCCCTTTTTACCGGCATAGTTGAAGAAATGGGTCAAATTAAACAACTGGGTTATGATAAACCCGACAGTTTCACCATGAAAATCCAAGCAAAACTCATTCTTGAAGATATCAATCTCGGCGACAGCATTTCCGTCAACGGAACTTGTTTAACAGTAGCTGAATTCGATACCCAGAAGTTGGAATTCAGTGTTGGGTTGGCGCCGGAGACACTAAGGAAGACTTCTTTGATCGAATTAGAACAAGGGTCTTTGGTGAATCTGGAGAGGGCTTTGAGGCCTAGTACTAGAATGGGGGGTCATTTTGTGCAGGGACATGTTGATGGGACTGGTGAGATTGTTGAGCTCAAAACTGAAGGGGATTCTTTGTGGGTGAAGGTGAAGACTGCTAAAGAGATTTTGAGATACATTGTGCCAAAAGGATTCATTGCTGTGGATGGGACTAGTTTGACTGTTGTCGATGTGGTTGATGAAGAAGGCTGTTTCAACTTCATGTTGGTGGCGTACACGCAGCAGAATGTGGTGATTCCATTGAAGAAAGTGGGGCAGAAGGTTAATCTTGAGGTGGATATATTGGGAAAGTATGTGGAGAGGCTTCTTAGTAGTGGCTTTGTGGATTCCATCAAATCTTCATGAAAAGGTTGTTACTTTGTGCTTCATTTTATCTGTGTAACTTGCTTTGACAGAATTTTGTATCTTGAATTTCAGAGATGTTGCTTTCCCAATTGTCTCAAGGTGTATTTCGAGATAATGTTTCAACGAAATAGAATAAACTATATCACCGTGACTCGGGCTTGAGTCTATTGAGAATTGTTAGTTAGCAGCGTTAGTTAGCAGAAGAATTAGTTAGCTTTTCTGTTAGTCACATGGTTAGTTAGTTAAGTCACATGGTTAGTTAGGTAGTTGGTTATATTGTTAGCTAATGTGATCACATTTTTTCTCTGCTTCTTTGATGATTTTCAATTCCAAGACACTTGTATATAATGTATGAGAAGTCATATATGATAAACAATACAATAGAAAGAAATACAGATTGCTTCTCTCTTCTTCTTCTTTCCTTCATCAATGGCAGTTAGTGAACTGCATCATTGAGTTCATTAGAGCCATTAGAGCTCTTAACTCACTGCATCAGTGAGTTCTTCTTATGGTATCAGAGCAGGGGTAGATTCCTTCGTTATTGACATTGTAGAATCTGTGTTCGATCCTGTTTTTAATCCAAACTCATCAGTTTGCCATGACAGAAGTCGCAAGCCAAACAACTGCTACTAGAATTGATATGAATAGTGTATTCTATGTTCATCCCTCAGACAATCCAGGAACACCACTTGTTTCTGCTCAATTTGATGGAGTTGGATACAGATCATGGAGAAGAGGTATCTTACGAGCTTTATCTGTGAAGAACAAGACAGGTTTCATTGATGGAAGTTGTGCAAAGCCTGCTGAGAATTCACCACAAGCTCGTCAATGGCAGAGATGTGATGATATGGTAACTTCATGGATATTGAATTCTCTTACTAAAGAAATTGCAGATAGTGTTGAATATGTTAACAATTCGTGTGAGCTTTGGAAGGAGCTAGAAGACAGATATGATCAGACAAATGGTGCAAAACTATATCAGATTCAAAAGGAGATTGATGACTTAACACAGGGAACACTAGACATCACTGTCTATTACACAAAGTTGAAGAAGTTGTGGGAGGAATTGAACACTTTGAACACGAAAAACATATGCACATGTACATGCATTTGTGGTGCCAAAGATAGCATGCATAAATCAGATAGGATAGACGATTGATACAATTCCTTATGGGATTAAATGAAGTTTATACTGTGATTAGAGGTAACATACTCATGATGAGTCCTCTCCCTTCTACTGCACAGGCCTTCTCTCTGTTGATTCAAGAGGAAAAACAAAGAGAATACAGGCCTACCAGTCGTACACCTATGGAGTCAGTCTCACTAAATGCAAATGCTGGCAGAGGATCACAAGGTGGAAGAGGGTATAGAACTAATTTTTCAAGTAATGGTGAACTGAGTAACCATAATGATAGAAGTGCTTTAATCTGTGATTTCTGTAAGAAACAAGGTCACATTAAAGAGAAGTGTTACAAACTACATGGATACCCTCCAAAGAACAATGTTTCTAATAATAGAGTAAGCAATCCACAGCAGTTCAATCCACAGCAGTTTAGGCAGAACAATAATCAAAACTTCAGAGGAAGAAGGATTGTGGCTAATGCTCATGGGGAAGAATGCTCACAAGAAAACAGTAAATCAAATGCTGTTATCACACAGGAACAATATGGTCACATTATGAGCTTATTACAGCAGTTTCAAGTTGATAGTCCAGGAGGGGATTCCAAGAATAATGTTGAGTCTAACAAGTTTGCAGGTACAATATTATGCACTTCTTCTATTGATTTTGGTACTGCTTCATGCAAATGTTCTAGACCAAGCATAGACTTATGGATCATTGACTCAGGAGCTTCAAACCATATGACATACAATAAATCTTCATTGACAAACATTCAAACATTACCCTATCCTATACTCATTTCACTTCCAAATGGATACAAGGTAAAAGTGACAGAGTTTGGTGATGTACATATTACACCTAAAATGATCTTAAACAAAGTATTGCATGTTCCTTCTTTCAAACACAATCTCATTTCAGTACAGTCCTTAGTGTCTTCAATGAAGTGTGTAATCTCTTTTTCTGATACAACATGTCTATTACAGGCCCCTTCAGTGAAGAGGCCTCAGGCAATTGGTAGTAGCAAGGATGGCATTTACTATATGTGTGGAAGGTGCTTGAGAAATGCTACTCAATCCATTGATCTTGTTTGTAGTTGCACACCTCATGTTTGTAGGAATATTCATTTTCAAAATCCAGTTTGTAATGATTCTTTTGATCCTAATAAACTTCCTGTAAAGACTGTTTGTTCATCCACTGAGAATACAAATGTGTTGAGTAATTGTACTTCTACTTCTCTTGAATCTCTTAAGGATGATGTGGATCTACTGTGGCATAATAGACTTGGCCATGTACCCTTTGTGAAGATGAAAAACATACCTACCATTCCTGTTAAATTCTCTGCTAGACAGCCCTTCAATTGCACCATATGTCCAATGGCAAGACAAACCAGACTACCATTCACTCATAGTACAACTCATTCCAAGAGTATTTTTGATCTTCTTCATATTGATTTATGGGGTCCCTATCATGTTCCTACATATGACAATTGTAGATACTTTATTACTCTTGTAGATGACTACAGTAGAGCTACTTGGACATATTTGTTAAGCACCAAGAGTAATGCTACACAGGTTCTTCAAACCTTTATTAACATGATAGAAAATCAGTTTCAAACAACTATAAAATGCATCAGATCAGACAATGGGTTAGAGTTTAACAACAATGAAACACTTAGGTTCTTACAAGCAAAAGGCATTACACATCAGAAAAGTTGTCCTTATACTCCACAGCAAAATAGCATAGTGGAAAGGAAACACAGATATTTGCTTGAAACAGCTAGAGCACTGCTTTTCCAGTCAAAATTACCTACTAAGTACTGGGGTGACTGCATTCTTACTTCTACATATCTTATTAACAGACTTCCATCTACATTCCTACAGAACAAGTGTCCTTATGAGATGCTGTATAAGGAAAAACCAAAATATAGTCAATTAAGATCTTTTGGATGTTTATGTTATCCCACATTACCTAAGGTTCATAGAGACAAACTAGAACCAAGAACCACACCTCATATCTTTATAGGTTATCCATCTGGTGTAAAGGGATACAAGGTAATGAGTCTTGCAACAAGTAAGATACAAATCTCAAGAGATGTAATTTTTCATGAAGATATTTTTCCTTTCTCTTCCTCTTCAGATAATAGCAAATTTTTCTCTATTCCAAAGACTTATCCTACTGATCTGTCTGAATCCTGTGATGCATTGTTAAATAATCATTTAGATGTAATTGATGATCATTCAACTCTGTCTCTCAACCCTCAATCTATACATCCATCACCACCTATACAAACTGATGTATCAATCCCACCTATACCACAGAGAAAATCCAATAGAGAAACTAAAATACCTTGTCATCTAAAGGACTATGTTTTATCATTTCCTAATCCAAAGAACAACTCTGGTTCTAATACTATTTCAAACACCAACCAAAATAACCTGATTTCTAATGCATTGCTCAGTAAATATAACCACACTAGTACTAATGTCATTGCTTCCAAAAGTCAAGTCTTGGTTGAAAACATTTGTTATGATAATGAACCACATTCTTATGAAGAAGCAGCATTAATTCCTGCATGGCAAAAGGCAATGGAACAAGAATTTGATGCTTTACATGAGAACAGAACTTGGGATTTAGTTACACTGCCTGTGGATAAACAAGCTATTGGTTGTAGATGGGTATACAAAGTGAAGCATAAAGCTGATGGTAGCATTGAGAGATTCAAGGCTAGATTGGTGGTTAAGGGATACACTCAAAAGGCTGGAATAGACTACACAGAAACATACTCGCCTGTTGTTAAAATGACAACTGTGAGAACATTAATAGCATGTGCAGTGAAGAAAGGCTGGGAAATGTTTCAACTTGATGTCAATAATGCATTTCTGCATGGTGATTTGAATGAAGATGTGTACATGACAATACCTCAAGGTCTTGATGTGAATGAATCAGGTCTAGTATGCAAGCTTAATAAGTCTCTGTATGGACTTAAACAAGCCAGTAGACAATGGTATGCCAAATTGACTGAAGCTTTGTCTCTTAGAGGATATACACATTCACACTATGATTATTCTTTGTTCTATAAGAAGTCTAAGTCATTAGTGGTGTTTGTGGCAGTTTATGTTGATGATATAGTCTTAACAGGCACAGATACATCTGAAATCACTCAACTCAAGATATACCTTGATGAGACATTCAAGATTAAAGATCTTGGTAAGCTTCATTATTTTTTGGGTATGGAGATACTTGACACTGCAGGAGGGGTTCTCATTTCACAAAGGAAGTTTGCACTTGATTTACTGAAGGAATATGATTGTATCAGATATGCACCTTTGTCATCTCCTCTTGATCCCAATGTTAAACTTAAAGCCAAAGAGGGAACTTCATTATCTGATCCTACTTATTACAGAAAGCTTGTAGGAAAGCTGAACTTTCTCACTAATACTAGAATGGATATAGCCTTCAGTGTTCAACAATTGAGTCAGTTCATGCAGGATCCCAGAACACCTCACTTACAAGCAGCCTTTCACTTGCTCAGGTACATAAAACAAGATCCTACACTGGGAGTATACTTGTCAAGAGATCCTAATTGTGTTATGAAAGCATATTGTGACTCAGATTGGGCTACATGTCCAGATTCTAGAAGATCAGTAAGTGGATTCCTTGTATTACTTGGAGATAGTCCTATCAGCTGGAAGTCTAAGAAGCAAGAAACCATATCACTCTCATCTGCAGAGGCTGAATATAGGTCTCTTAGGAAAGTGGTAGGTGAATTGGTGTGGCTGCACAGGTTGATCAATGAATTGACAATATCTCACTCTGCTCCCATTATGGTATATTGCGACAGTCAGGCTGCAATACACATAGCACATAACCCTGTGTTTCATGAGAGAACTAAGCATATTGAAGTTGATTGTCATTTTGTACGTGACAAGCTGCAGGAGGGGCTTATTTCAGTCCAACATGTATCCACAAATGAGCAATTGGCAGACATCTTTACTAAGACTCTTACTGGCATTAAACATGCTGCCATTTTGAGCAAGCTGGCTGTAAGATCATTACCACCAACTTGAGGAGGGGTATTGAGAATTGTTAGTTAGCAGCGTTAGTTAGCAGAAGAATTAGTTAGCTTTTCTGTTAGTCACATGGTTAGTTAGTTAAGTCACATGGTTAGTTAGGTAGTTGGTTATATTGTTAGCTAATGTGATCACATTTTTTCTCTGCTTCTTTGATGATTTTCAATTCCAAGACACTTGTATATAATGTATGAGAAGTCATATATGATAAACAATACAATAGAAAGAAATACAGATTGCTTCTCTCTTCTTCTTCTTTCCTTCATCAATGGCAGTTAGTGAACTGCATCATTGAGTTCATTAGAGCCATTAGAGCTCTTAACTCACTGCATCAGTGAGTTCTTCTTAGAGTCAAAGCAAAAGTATGTGAATTTTACACTTGAATTTAGTAATATCAGTAGCACACAATCAATGTGGCAAAAACTTGAGCAACATTAATGAGGGCTTTTATGCTTGATTGTACTGCTGTGTTAATCTTCATGGTTCCACATAGTGTAAACATCAATGAAAAGCGGACGCGAATATTTAGTAGAGTACAAGTCTTTTTAGTATCAAAGAGTTTTGAATTCTTGTTCAGGATTAAGGTTGCTCATGCTGATTTTGTTTGTTCTTTAGTTGGGTAATGCGAAGTGTTATTGGTTGCACTGCTAGCAGGCTGATTTAATTGATAATTTTTTGATTGAACAAGATTATGATTGAATTGCTAGCTGGTTTCAATCATCATTTGTCTCAATTAAGTTGTTTCCATCTAGCTACTTTCTCTTTATAGCAGTTCCACCTAACTGTAAACATGTGGAAGAATGAACTCTGACTTGTTGAATTGTGTCCAAATACTCTGAACATCACAGAAAATTTGGAAAGAAAATTCCAAAGTTGTGTGATTTCTTGGTGTCAAACATGTCCAATACCTGTATAAGTATTAGGCTAGCTACTGCTGCAAAAAGATAGAGTTGGTTACATATTATCAGCTGAGCTTTTCTGCAACTTTTACCATATTTGAAGCTTCACTTCTCTCCCTTTCCTTGCAGTTTTTGATATATTTTTTTCCTCTAAAAGAATTTGGCCCAATTGGGGGAAGACTAAGTCTTAAATGTATTCTCATGATACAATGAACAATAACAAAATGTGTTTGCCAATATATGATTTTGAGAATTAGAGTTTTTATATCTTTGAATATCCATGATCTCCAGACTTGCCATCTTTCATATTATTGGGATGTTCATCTACAGTTTCTCTTATAAATGTTTGAGCTGCTTGACAGCTTGTTTTACCGCCATGGCTGTAAGGCAATTTATGTTCCTATTAACGAGTTTTGCTTGTACACGTGTTACCTATTCTGGTACTCTTTGAAAAGCCCATTTCTGAATCTTCTGTGTACTCCAAAACGTTTCCAAGCTCATCAGTCCTCACTCCTCTTATTCTTATAGTCTCAGTGGTACGGTGTATTTCTTCCTGGAATTAGGAAATTGACAGATTAAAACTGGATGCGGTTGGCTTCTTAATCACCGTTGATCTGAACTGGTTAGTTTGCTCTTTCTACTGTCTTTTCTCTCTCTTTTATTTTTAGTTCTTGGTTGTTTATTCTAAATAAGGGTCATTTGTATTTGAAGTTGCTGTTTGCCTTCTCCCCTAACAGTTTTATCGAGTTTCTACTTTATGTGGTTAAGACTGGTAAAATCCAAAAGTTCCATTTTGCCAATAGTTTAGTTCTGTTCTCCCAGCTTTTTGGGAATAATGATTGAGATGTTCAGCTATGTCTTCATAACTGCTCAGCAACAAGTCTCAGATGGCCTAAACAGTGGTGTTATTACATCGCGAGATGTTCGCGTTGGTGAAGAATCAGCGAAAATCATTCAAGAAGTAAACCAATTATGACTGTATGAACCATTTCCATGTTGATAGTTATGCTGTTGAAATAGTGATTCTCTCCATCTTCCCATTACTAAATAGGAATAATTTGTCAAAAGATTACACCAGTTGGAGCATCATTTTTGCCGCAAGCCTATATCATCTTAAGCTTTAGTGATTTTGTAATTTTTTCTTTCTTGTTTACTTTCCATGTTTTTCTTATCTATTACAAGCCATCTAAGCATATTTGATATATTGTGACACCAAAGTGGTCATTTCACTTTCACATCAAATATGGTAGTATAAATTATGGGATAAAATATCCGAAAACTACCTAATACCTCCAATCAAATGTTGAATATTATATCTTATACCTCAAGCTAAACGACTACGAATATAAAGGTAAAGGTTGCATTCGAGCAAGCTCTTACTTGTTTCCTCATTGTTACAAGTAGGGATGCATAAATTCCAACCGAAAGTAAACCAAACAATAATCTAGTCCAATTGAAAAAAAATTCGATTATATTTGGGTTGATTTGGTCTTTTAACATAAAAAAGTCAACATGAAGCTAAATTAACTTGATATTATATGTATAGTTTTTAAAATTTATTTTATACATAAAGGTATGATGTCATTTCTAAATATTACTTGTATAGGTTTTCATAAATTTTATCTTTTAACATATTTTCCCAAGTTTTTGAGACTTATTTCTGATTTGTTTGCTTTTACACGGTAAATTATCTATTCAAAAATCAATTTTTAATCTTTCGTAGGGTTATCTCATGTATCGATAATTAATTATAGTGAATAATTGTTATTTGTTTTTCGAAATTTTAACTTTTGAAGATAGTAATGGTCACAATAAAACTAGTAAAATATATATTTTTAGGTGCAAAAATATTAATGGTGAGTTTAAAATAGTATTCCAGATTAGAATAAAAATGTTTGAAATTTATAATTTAAAAATTATTATCTTTTAATAAAAGTATTTTAGAACTTTAAAATAAATTACTAACTCTTCATATTATTAAAATAAGTTTTAAATAACAATATCTAAGGTATCTTTTCAAACATGACAAATATCTCATTAACATAAGTAAAAATTAGGCAAATCAAGAGTCTAAGGGATTTATTACTTTTTATTCCTATTCTTTAACAATTTACCAAAAATCTCCTTTATTATATGAATTCGAATACTTAATATTGTGAATGATACTTAAATTAGAGCGTACGAATACTTTAATATTTAATTTGTTGTTATCAGTTACAACGTAAAAAAAGAGATAAAATTGATCCCACTATTCAAGCGGACATTTAACAAAATTAGCGTAAAATCTGCATAAACCTCTGACTGATTGATGACATTAGTGAATTTCAAATTGTCAAACCTTCACATTGTTCTTCGAATTTTTTTTTACAAAACTTGGTTTAAGAAAATTCTGGAACGCAATTTGTGAAGATACAAAAAATGAATATATCGATCTTGTTAAGACATTTTGAAATATGATTTGCTAATTGTGATTTTTAAAATCGTTATCCTCTATAAATTTTAAAACCCACTAGCCTGGAATCCTGGCTCCGCCTTTGCTTCCAAGAATAGTAACAGGGACAGATCATGAACATTTGGATGATATGGCTTCCATAGCAAAGCCACTAATCAAAACAAGCAATAAACCACTAATCATGCTCAAGCCGAAGCAAGCAAAAGCAAAAAACATTGACATTAGGACAATTTTCTTATTCGAAATTTTAATTGCTTTTTAAGAATAAAGAATATACCAGAGATCAATTAACAATTGAAACGAATTGATGAACATAGATGACAAAGCGTAGGAAGAAGAGCTTGTATCGACGAAGGGTATGTTTGAATATTATGGCCGTTGAATATCCTATTGTGAGCGTTAGGGAAAAAAATGGGATTTAAATTAGATCTGGCGATACGATTTTCAATTAATTTGAATTTATTTAATAAAATCAGTTAGAATTTAAATAAGAATTTTTAGACTATCAATTTAATTGAACATATCATAATATGTAAACTTATAATTATTATATTAAATTTCCAATATAAAATAATATTAAGGATATACCAATATTAGTGACTAGAGCTTGTAGATATATATTTTTTACATATAGTATATGGAGTTAACCTCTAGTTCTAATAAATCAAATATTGAAATATTCTTTGACAAGTCCTTCAAATTTTTAAGGGAATTAGTAATTGATACCGTGTGCGGTAACCGGCTCAATAAATATTAATTATATATTTATAATTTATTCAAGTTCTATGTATATTTGATACTCTCTCAGTAATAATAAAATAATTTAAAAATGATTAATTTTTTTTTTTTCAAGTCAACGAAAGATAGAGTGTCAATTAGTCAAACTTCGATACCTAAATGCATTCATCCAAAGGCTTTTCCATTCCCCGATCCATGCCTCCTCTTTTTTTCTTTTTTTTTTAATCGAGCGAGATGATATACTAAAACGGGTGCTAGCTTGAAAACCGCCTCAGAACGAAGCAAGACTGTCGGTTGAAGTCTGACCGGGCTTTCATAAATCAGTCTCTCAATAATCAGTATTTCTTATGAATAGTGAAGGTAGAGTTGTGTGTGGTTATTGCAATTTTTATGATATATATATATATATATATATATATATATATATATATATATATATATATATATATATATATATATATATATATATATATATATATATATAATTTAAAAATTAGTTAAATTTAATGATTGTGCTAATTTTTATAAATTAAAAGCATATGTCTTATCTACTAATTTTTTTCAAGTCAACGAAAGATAGAGTGTCAAATAGTCAAACTTCGATACCTAAATGCATTCATCCAAAGGCTTTTCCATTCCCCGATCCATGCCTCCTATTTTTTTCTTTTTTTTTTTTAATCGAGCGAGATGATATACTAAAACGGGTGCTAGCTTGAAAACCGCCTCAGAACGAAGCAAGACTGTCGGTTGAAGTCTGACCGGGCTTTCATAAATCAGTCTCTCAATAATCAGTATTTCTTATGAATAGTGAAGGTAGAGTTGTGTGTGGTTATTGCAATTTTTATGATATATATATATATATATATATATATATATATATATATATATATATATATATATATATATATATATATATATATATATATATATATATATATATAAAATTTAAAAATTAGTTAAATTTAATGATTGTGCTAATTTTTATAAATTAAAAGCATATGTCTTATCTAGAAAAAGTATACTCACACTCTAAATATTTTTTTAACAAAAGTTACTTTTAATTCAAAATTTTAAAGAAATAACTATTATTACTAGAGAAATATAGAAGTAAACTTTGAAAAAGTTAATGTAGAAGTAAAATTTTAAAAACAATTAATTATTACTAAAAAAAATATAAAAGTAAACTTTGAAAAATTTAAAGTAGAAGTATACTATGAAAAGCTAAAAAAAAATTCATATGACAAAAAAATTTGCCCTTAAGTTCTAATAGTAAAGATAAAATTACATATGATCACATTTTAGATTCTATTTATGAAATTACATTAAAAGTTATTAGTCAGATGGAATTGATAGCCAAAAAGAGGAGAAGGATATATCACCCATTAATATATAATGTAAGGGAATTTATAATGGTAAAACCAATGCAATTAAAAATTTCTCTCTATCCAACAATATTTGTCTATTATTAATTTTGCACACTTAAAAAACTATAAATAATATGATAATTTTACTATATTACCTTTTGAAAAATAATACATATAATGTCTTAAAAAATTTAACAAGGGAATAAAAATAATTAATGAAATTAAATTAGAAATTAAGTATAAAATTATCCATTAATTTTATAAAGTAGACAAGTATAGTGAACATTCCAACATAATATACTGGACAACTATTGTTAGATAGTGAAAGTAATTACTTACATTGTAAATTACTAACACCTAATAGTATACACCAAATATAATTCATCTATTGTATATCTTTGAGGTATACAATAATGTGAATTAAATATCTCAATATACGCAATACAAAACTGGAGGTATGTATACGATACAATTACGTACACACCAAAGGACCAAAAAATGCATACATGTATATCTATAGATAGGGATTTTATAACAATGACTACGCCTCAATTTAAAATAATGCAATAAAAAAAAAATCAATAGCTAAATAACAATGCAAAAAATTGAGATATTATAAGTGAATGTTCATTTCTATTTCCATTGAGTTTATGCCGAGTGAATTAGGTAATTTGTGCTGCTGCTTCAGATGACTTATTTTACTATATGCCAAATTCTCGAAAAGGATTATAGAAAAATAAACAAAGAACTTATATCGAGTTGAATAAAAAAATTTGAACGTATTATTTATTAACCAAATGATTTTTTGTCTGTTTGAATTTAATTCAACCTACTCATTTTACAAACCCAATGTATAATCAATCCTCACTATATTACTAACAAAAAAAAAATAAATATTTCATTCGTTTAAAAAAGAATATTTCTATTTTCTTTTTAGTTTGTTTTTAAAAAAAAATCTTTTTTTTTATTAACTTTTTAACTTTAACTTTTCACTTGATATGTTTAAGACCACAATATTAAATGACACTTTGGTACATTTGACATAACTTTAATTTAGAATCACAAGATTAAAAAGTCTTTTTTCTTTTCTTAAACTCCGTTTCAAGTCAAACTAGGTTATTCTATTCTAGACGGAGGGAGTAACTTTTTTCACAACCTATTAAATTGTGTAAAGTATACACTCTGTCCGTTTAAAAAAGAATGACCCTATTTCTTTTTTAGTATGTTTAAAAAAGAATGACCTCTTTTCTTTTTTTACAACACTTTAACTTTAAGTTTTCATGTGGCATGTTTAAGACCACAAGATTAAAGGATTTGGTATATTTGATATAACTTTAATTTAGAATCACAAGATTAAAATTTTTCTTTCTTTTCTTAAACTCTGTTTCAAATCAAACTAGGTGATTCTCTTTTAAATAGATGAAATAATATTTTTTAAAAACAAATACATATCATATTATATTATTTTAATGAACGTACTTAGATATTTTTAGCTTAAAAATAAATTTAGCAGAGCTATAAGTGGACAGGAAAAAGAGACTTTTTCCACAGTGCGACCGCTCTGTTCGTTAGCAACATGCATTTTTCATTTGCATATACAAATAGAACCACATTTTCACTGGGGACCTTTTCAAACACTTTGCAACAAATATGGAGAATTTCGAACAAACCTACGCCGACGGTACGGAAGAGATCCCGTCGACGGCAAGTCCTTTCGACGATCACAACTACGATGGTTTCGACCATTCCCAGCGTTATGAGTTCGATGTTACCTCCGCCGATGAAGGCGGCGATGTTCCTCCGCCGATGCCGTCGGATATAGATGATTTTTCTGCAGGTGAACAGCAGCATTACTATCATGATAACATGCAGTCGCCGGAGAATAGTGGATTTGCTCCATCTCCTAATCGCGAGTATCAGGGTTCACCTTTTCATGAGACAATGGAGGGTAATCAAGGATCTGATGTGCAATCTAAGCCATATGATCTCGGAGCTGATACGGATGGCCTTTTTTCATCTGGTACTGATGGACCGTTGCTTCCTGATCCTACCGAGATGCGTGAGGAAGGTGCTGCTTTTCGAGAATGGCGTCGGTATGTTTTACAATGTGTATGCTTAATTCATGTCTTTTTTTGGCTTCATTTATGCTGAATTATGTTTGAGCTTTTTCCAATTTTGGTTTTCAATTATTTTTTTTTCCGATTTGTGCTTGACGTTAATTGCCTTAATATGCATTTTTGTTGAGTCCTTGTATAGCAAATATATGACCTTAGCTCTCAGTAGAATTAATGAATCAAGAGTCAAATGTACTCATACTTTATGTTATAATGCACCGAAAGTGGCGGATCCAGTATTTGAGCTGTCATGGACTTGGAGGGTATGTATATTTGGAAGAGTTCAATTAAGTTCTTTAAAATTATGATGTAAAAGGTAATTATAGATAAGTCTATTTACTAAGAGTAGCATTGATTGTTATCCTGAAAAAAATGTAAACAACCTGATATAACTAACAGGTTAAATTACATTGATGGAGTAAAAAATTCATTACACTGTGAGTGTAAGTAATTAGAATCCTTTGAATAAATGTATTTAGAACGAAAGGTTAGCCACTCTTTGCTTCTGATTTCCTAGAAGGTGCTATCAAGTTGTTAGAGAGCCGTCATTCTAAGTGACGTAAAAGCACACAGTATACGAAGTCCCCTTTTCATTAGCTGCCCTTACTCTGGAATATCCTAACGTTTAGAATTTGGATAATACAACTTCACCTTTCCTCACTGTTGATATGCGCATTACACAAAAAAAAAAAAGGTGGACACACATGTATTTTTGTTCTGGTAAAATATAGTGAGCATGCATCTATTATTAGTTTACGAGCTATATCATCCTTGAAGATGTCTAACGATGAGGATTTATTTGATTTTCTGAGTTCAGAGGAACTAGACTAGGTAATTAATGCTACTCACGGTGCAATAGTTTGCAATCAATAGTTAAGCTTGTTCTCCATCTTCTTGGATTTAAAGGCTTTTTTTTTTTCATTCATGAGTCACATTCGTTCAAAATCTCAAACACTAGAGCAATGGTCTGTTGATTTATACCAAAGATAACAACTTGAAATGATGATTGTGTTATTTTATTTGATATATGAGAAAAAATTACACTGGCAATTATTTGACTTTGTCATTTCGAAGTTTAGACTGCAGAATGAGCTGTTTCGTGAATAAAACTCATCTTAGATTCAAGTAGTGGTGTTCTAGAGATAAACTAGAAAGGAGGCATCAACAGTAATTTGATTTGTACCAACTCCTTTCAGTTCAGAGGTTCAAAGACAGAATCATTCTGAGACTTGCTGGATGATATCTGCAATGATTACCATAATTGAGTTTCTACACTGCACGATACAAAAACAAAATAAGTAAAAACAGCTTGAAAACTTGCCGTTAAAAATTTCCAAGATGTCAAGTAGAGCTAATATCTTACTAGACCAAACTAATGTCATACGACTAAGTTATAGCTAGAGTTTTGCATGTCTCTGGGGCATCAGTCATTGCATGAAAGAAGCCAGTCATTGCAATAAGACTTCTAACAGTTCATGAAAGAGGAGAGTATGAAAGTGATGTTGGTCTAGTAGAGCAGAAGACTAACTTAATCACGTATGATCTTCTAAGAAATTTAAATATCTAGCTCCCTGTGTTCAGCTCTGATTTTCTCATTGTTCCTTTTTCTTTTTTGGTGATTCAGTGTGTGAACAACAGACTGATTTCTTGGTTGATGTCTTTTTAATGTTGTCAATGATTGTTGATTGGGGGGAGGGGAGGGGAGGGAGGGGGCAGATGACAACAGTCTGCTTGCTTGGTTAATGCTATTATTGTCGTCAGTGATTGTGATTGATTTGTTCTGTTTACTAAATGTCCTTTCTAGGATAATACGTACATATTTTGAACACAATTGATAGAACTGTAGTAAATTAACCTCTTTTTTTCCGGTGAGATTTTCAACAGGCTATGAATGAAAATATCATTTTTCTACAGAAAACAGTGATGATTAACTTACTTCTACAGCTAGCACACTACACATGATGTCAATTGGTCAAAATTTTTGCAGTTATTCAGTTATGGATATTTATCGAGGAACTGCATTGGTACCTCAAGGAAGTTCAGATCAAATTCAGTTTCTTATAAAGTTTATAAACATAGTATACTATTTTACTTGATATATCATCAGATGCATACTCATGCCCAGTTCTCTAACATGCATACAGTGCTTGCGAAGATCGAACATGTTTGCTATCTAATAGTGTCTCCTGTCTATTTTCTGCAGCCAAAATGCCGTTTATCTTGAGGAAAAGGAGAAGAAGGAAAAGGAAATGAGGAATCAGATTATTGCTGAAGCTGAGGAGTATATACGAGCATTTTATGAAAAACGGACGCTCAATTGTGAATCGACAAAAGCTAATAACCGAGAAAGGGAGAAAGTAACTGCTTGCACTCAAACCTCTTTTATGTGAAAATTGTAATTGATAGGATATGACCATCCATGTGCTTTTGTGCAGTTATACCTGGCCAACCAAGAGAAATTTCACAAAGAAGCTCACAAACAATACTTTAAAGCAATTGCAGAGATTATACCCCGTGAGGTCCCTAATATTGAGAAGAGGCGAGGCAAGAAGGAGGAGGAGAAGAAGCCTTCAGTTTCAGTTATCCAAGGCCCAAAGCCTGGGAAACCCACTGACCTGTCTAGAATGCGCCAACTTTTTCTCAAGCTGAAGCAGAACCCTCCACCACATATGCTACCTCCTCCTGAGAAAGATAAGGATGGTAAGGATGGAAAGGAAGGGAAGGATGCCAAGGACGGAAAGGAAGGCAAGGATGTGAAGGACGGAAAGGACACCAAGGAAACGAAGGAAGGAAAGGATGCCAAAAATGAAAAGATTTCCACACCAAAGGACGCTAAGGATGGTAAAAATGAGAAAATCGCAACACCAAAGGCGTCTAAGGATGCCAAAAATGATAAAAGTCCCAAAGGAAAAGCAGCTAATGATGCCAAGAACGAGGAAAATGCCGTACAGCAAGGATCTCCAGCTGCTGCTATTGACAAGGATATTTCATCAGTCAAGGATGCAGATGCTGCACAACAAGGATCTCCAGCTGCTGGCAGTGTTGGTACTCCAAAAGAATCAAAGGTGGATACACCAACTACAGTCGCAGACGGAAAAGTTGCAGAAAGTGATTCTACCTCAACTGCATAAGTTAGTTCCAATAATGCATTTTCTCTTCTAGCCTAATTAGTTCTTATTACATATTTCTATAGTCATCATCATTTATTCATTCTTTTTACCTTGTTGCTCTCTTTCTAGTTACAAATAAGAGCGACTGGACTTTTCCTGTTGTGTTTAGAGGCTTCTTTTACTTAGTCACACGATGAATTTGTTGTTTTCCATTATACACTTAAAAGCAGCTATTATAGCAGGAATTTCAGCTTGCTACTCGTGTGCTTCGAAGCTTTTTATGATGTGCATATCTTCCTGGTGTAGGTCTATAGTAATTGCTTTGGGCTGTAATTTTGTTGATTGAAGTGTGTGCAAGCTATTTCTCCTTTGATAATTTTATTCTAAATATAAGGCCAAAGAGATTATGGTTAGTATAGATTATAGATACACTAGGTGAGCCTAACAAATAAGGTCAGTGTTACATTCATTTTTGTTCAGCCACTTGATCGTAAGGCGAGAGATGACGTTCAGCCACTTGATCGTATATAACTGAACTGACCGCTATATCCCTAATTTCGGAATCCCCACCACCCCTCTCTCTATATGTTCTCTTTTCACCCATTGTCACGAGTAACTTCTATAGATTTAAAGTTTTAGAATTTTTATAATATCAAATCACCTAAAAGATAACTATAAGTAGTCGTTTATAAGAGATCGAGATTAGAAACTGAAAAATAAGTTATTGTCACAAGGACCAAAGGGTTGAATGTTTGTATCCCAAATTTGTCCATCTCTACATAAATGTCAAAGACAAATCTTGAGAATCTTAACTAATGGGCACCTCTATGTTCACGAGTGTGAATTCTTCTTTATCTTAGAAGGATTTGGGCACATGCCCATTCAGATGCATAGGTATCTGTATCAATTGAATCCAAATTTCCCTATTTCACTATTACTCGGTTATTATATTAAAAATTCAAAATTTTCATTTTTACTTATCCATTTTAACATATCGGAAAAAAAAACTATTTCTTTTCTCTATTTTCTCTAGTCCATTAAAGACTATACACTAATCAATTAATAATTTGCATCATAGCAAAATATATACTTTATTTGTCTGTATAAAATTATGGACGAGTAAAAGTAAACGGTACGAAGTTAACTAGAAGTAGAGTAACTGGTTTAATTAGTTATTGGGACCAGTTTCACGTGTGGACAGACATTATCATTCTTGTCAACCTTCCAAACTAATTTCTTTACTGATTCCATGTGATAGATAGAGGTGTGTTAGTTTCACATTGGAAACCTAAATAAGCCATAAAAGTGTAAAAATAATCAAAATAAGTCACTATTTTAGTTAGTAACTAAAATAAGCTTAGTAGAAAAAAAAGTTTCACTTTATCTAATTTTCTAAACGTTTTTCGTTAGTGTCATAACGTGTATTTTTAATGTATAACGGAACTTTTTCTTACACTTTATAAAGTGTAAGTAAAAATTACACTTTATAAAGTGGAGTTTTTTCTTCCACTTTATAAAATATAGTTTTTTCTTTCACTTTATAAAGTGGAGCTTTTTCTTCCACTTTATAAAGTGAAACTTTTTATTACACTTTATGAGGATGTCCCAACATTTTCCGTCATTTCAAAGTATGATGACTGACCAAAATAATTATTTAATCCATAACTTTGAGCAATATTCCTATCTTGTTGAAATAAACCGCTACAAAATATATAATAATAAGAAAAATAAATCATATAAACTAATAAATAATTGACAAAATCAACAAATAATGATTGAAATATAATTATTGAGCATTACCGATCCCTTTCATTGATAGTTTCATTTAAATCAAAATCATATCGGCCGGTAAGAATATTTTGATGATGCGTCATGTTAGGAAAATCAGCAGATTGAGTTATTAAAAATTCACCAACGCTATTACGATTTTCTAATTGGAGATTGACATCAACTGATAAATGAGAACGTTGTTGACTAATCTTAGGCTCCTTCCTAACATATAGTTCAAGTATTGTTAACTTGAGTTGATCTATGTAGTCATTTGGAACCCTCAAAAAGTCGGTCAACGATTCGTCATTATAGATAATCCACTCTCCAAAATTAACTTGTCCTTGTGATAAAAATAAAGTAGGGTATTTTCCGACTATAATCAAATTATAATCAGTACTGTTTTTACCCATTCTTTTATAAATTGATGAAATGATTTATGATATCGAACATCAATTGGATATTTAGCATTGTGTTTGAGAGGACAACTATAATAAACGGTATTTCCGTCATATATAATTTCGCCATCCCAATAAATTGAAACTTTAACTTTAGGCGTAGAAGACATTTTTTTTTAGATTGAATGAACAAATATATAGAAGATCTTATTTTGTAGGTGATATCAATCATTTTAAACGACCTTAAATAGAGATTGAAAGTTTTTTCAAAATGAATAAAAATAAAAATACATAGTGTAATATTTTTTTCCGTATTATGACATGTCAAATCAACATAATTGTATGACAACACTGAAAAAGTTTTTTCAAAATGTAAAAATATTCCTCTTATAAAGTGTAATAAAAAGTTCCACTTTATAAAGTGGAAGAAAAAGTTCCACTTTATAAAGTGGAAGAAAAAACTTCATTTTATAAAGTGGAAGAAAAAACTCTACTTTATAAAGTGAAAGTTTTACTTACACTTTATAAAGTGTAAGAAAAAGTTACGTTATACATTAAAAATACACGTTATGACACTAACGGAAAACGTTTAGAAAATTAGATAAAGTGGAACTTTTTTTTCCACTAAGCTTATTTTAGTTACTAACTAAAATAGTGGCTTATTTTGGTCATTTTTACACTTTTGTAGCTTATTTAGGTTTCCAACTCCAACATATTTATGCTTTCATAATCTTCTATCTTATTTTTTATTTTCTTTTATTTGTATCGAAGTACGACTATTAAATTCACGTTGCATAGGCTTTCATTCGAAAGAAACGGCACTCTACTAAAGATTTTTCATACTTAAAAGATAATCTGTCATTTGAATTTTTATATTAAAAGCTTATCAAAAAAAACACGACGATCCATAGTAAGAAAATAGATCTATGTATAAAAATATCCTTAAATCTTGTGGTTAAACCTGTTATGCAAAAATTAATATTTAAAAAACTATCAAAAATACATAAATAATATAATGTGTAAATTGAATGTGACAAGATATTAAATAAATTGTAAGAAATAGAACCTAACTACCCATAGGACAGAAAGGTCCCCACATCATTCATTTTTGTTTCAACATTACATTACATGTGAATTCATTAGGTCCTTTCTATGTTAAAACACACACACAAAGGATCCCCCACTAAAAATAGCCTTACAAACAACCAAAAAATCAAAACTTTTACACCCAAAAAAGAAGAAGAAAACACAAGGCATAGAGCTCACTCTCCTTTGGGAAGGGCTACTATTGTATGTTTGTCGTAGGTTTTGAAAATACGTCTTTAAATATTTGTTTAATTATGAAATTTAAATCTGTTCTTAGGATTTTCACTCACAACTTTAATTTTTTCGAAAAAATATTTTACATGTTCAAATATAACTTCAAATTTCAAAAACTCGATTTTCATAATTTCAACTTTAAAATTTATGATAAAAAAACTAAGGACCCGTTTGGCCATAGATTTCCCAAATAATATTTGGGGGGAAATTTGGCAAATAATGTTTGTCCATACAATTTGTTATTATTTGGCAAATATTTTTGGCAAATATCCCAAATTCTCAAATACTAATTTTTTCTAGTATTTGGGCCAAATATCATTATTTGGAATCTTTTGAAAATTAAAATTTTACCCCAAATTTTTATCTTTTACAAAAACACCCTCTATAGTAGTTGTTTGTGTTGTATTACATAGTTTTTTTACGTGAACACCAAAATAGTGATTAAATATTTAGTGAATATTAAATAATGATATGATTGTTGATGAAAATGATGAAAATTAACTCAAGGTAATAAAATCATGTGCTTTTTCTACTTCACGATGTATGAAATGATACTTATTGCACTCGCTCCAAATTACCACATTGCTCTAGTGTGGTGGAAACTATTTGTTATTGTTGTAACGAACATCCAATTGACTTGTAATATAAACTTATAGTTAGTTTTAATAGTTTTTAAAACTTATGGGTATAAATAATATTTTTCTAAAAAGGTGAAATATATTTTTCAAATCCTATAGTCAAACACATGGTGAAATTTCACCCAAATTTTCACTCAAATAATATTTGCCAAGAATATTTGAAAATTTATGGTCAAACGCTAGCTAAGAGACCTCTAATGTTCACGAGTGTGGCTTCTCCTTTATTTTTGGAGGATTTGGGCACATGCATAAGAGTGTGTGTCAGTTGAATCCCAATTATGAAGTTACAAAGTGTTTAATTTTGGTATAGTTAATGGGACCACTTCCACCTCTGCACAAATATTATCATTGTTCAAGTTTTTTAATTTCAAACATTCTATCTAATAAATTTAAAATTATAAAACGTAAAAAATTTACAATTATTATAAATTTAAAATCTTAATATTCAAAAATCGATCTTTATTTTCAAATTTTATGTTTTAAAAAATTAAAATATTTAAATTGAAACGAAGAGAACTAGTTACCGGAGGTGTGTTTGTTTCAGAATTTGTGCATTTATGCCAACTGGTCACCCAATTGCTTTGCCCCAATCTTGAAATGGGATCCCACCACATTCTCCTAATAGTAATGTCATAATCTTTTTGGTCTTCCATTTTATCCTAAACGTCTATCGAAAATGACTTCTTAAAAATGGACAAAACGTCACATGTGTAGAGGCGTAGAACTTTCGGTGGGGATGTTAAGTTCTCACATTGATTGAGACAAACTTGTTCTCTTTATATACAAAGAAGTGTTAGAGTTAAATATCGAATGTGAGTAAGTTATTTGATCTTGGATAATTTTGGATTTGCATTAATTTGATTCTGAAGAGACAAGATGAAAATTTGTCTGATATATATATAGTGACCGTTGATGATTTTTTATCATATTTTTCATGTTTGCTATCTTATTAGTACATTATTGAACAGTGACAAAGATATTTAATACTTCAGAAACAGAAAAAACTACACAAAAGGGCAGAAAGGTCCCCTACATACTTCATTCATGTTTCAACATTACATTACATGTGCATTCATTTGGTCCTCTATATCCTCAGTTAAAACACACACACACACAAAGGACCTCCACTAGGTAATTCTTCCTAGGTACCTATTGATGGTAGGAGGTGACAGATATTCCGTGAAACTAGTCGAGGTGCACGAAAGCTAACCCTGACACCACGGTTGTTGAAAAAAATCAAACTTACTACACACAAAAGAAGAGAAAAAAAAAACACAAGGCAAAAGAGCTCACTCTCCTTTGGAGAAGGCTACTATTGACAACCTTGTTAACTATAACTAACCACACAAGAACAAAAGTTAACAACCAAGAAAGAGCCTTGGATACTACTACTTATATCGATCCAAACGGCTACTTTTCCTTGGCGAAAAATAAGGTAGAAAAGATTGTGCCCATGCTAATTAGAAGGGAAATCGATAGATTAGAAGTTAAGCCGCGAGGTGTAAGTAGCTTTAGGTGACCAATTGCCTGGAATAACATCTCTTGCTGAAAGGGCTCTTCCTGTGGAGAGTGTTGTTAACTTCACTGAAAATGGTCCTTGCAATGGCCCTCCAATTATGGCCCAATTTGCTCCCCATAAATGTGACATCTCTATCCATTGATTTGACCTTGCCTGAAATATTTAGCAGTTGTTAATAATCTCTACAATAATTCTTTGCTTGTCAGATACTTCTGGTGTTTGGCAAGTAAGCAAGAAGATATCGTCTCAGTAACATATATGAAATCTAGAAAAACTCTATAGGGGTGGTGGTGTAGGGTGGTCCTGGAGAGCGTTGGGATGGGGGAGGAGACAATGAGCTTGAAATGCTATTTACGGAACTAGATTTTCCTACTCCCACCGGAAAAGTTATTCTTGATTTTTAAGGAACTTGTTTTTCCATGATGTCCAAAAGTTTTGACCAACCAAACACACGAAAGATTCCTTATCAAACACACACTCAATAAAAAAATGAGGGAAAAAGGACTCTTTTTTAGCATTGTACTTTTTTAAGCCAACTTTTTGCACTATTGAACAACAGTGATGAAAAGGAAAAGCATGTAAAAAAAAGTAATACAAAGTGTATAATATTACTTTGGATAAACAAGCCAAGATGGAGATAAACTTTTAATACTCAAAAAAAGAAGAAGATGCTTAATATATTCTTTGGTAAAACAATGGTGTGTGATTGTGGCAGAGAGAGAGAGAGAGAGTGTCAAAGTAGGCCAAATGAATCTTTCATAATGTCAAACAAAGATTTAGCTTTTGTCTGTTGGCACCATGTGATTCTTAAAGCCTCCAAGATATTCGGATTTGTTTTAATAATACTCTTAAGTAGTTTTCATTTCTTGTAAATTGTAAAGACTCTTCTAAAACAGAGCTTTTTAATCTTAAAAGAGCATTTTTTTGATAATAGTGAAAGTGTAGAGTGACCATAACATGTTTTCCAATCCTTTATAGTAGTAATACTTGAAAGCTTCTTTTGACTTAAAGTGAAATATTCACAAAAAATCATTATGAATCTAACAAGCTTTCATTTTTTCAGTTTGACTGTTCAAATAAAAAGTTTAGTTGTGTACTGTGTTGCTTAGAATCTTTAAAGATATTACTCCGTCCGTGTGTGTCAGATCCTCCAAAAGTTATGCCTTGCTGAAGGTATTGACAACGGTAGAACAACATTTTTGAAGGATTCAAGCAACACGTCCGAGCTATCACATTAATCTTGACATAACAGTGTAAAAAATGATCAATAAACAAAAGGTTAGTAATATTTTTACCTCTCTGATATGCATGGATCCAACATCTCCATCTCCATCTTCAAATTCAACAAGAAGAGAGAGCCAGTAAGGTGTTGAGCCTTCATTTACATGGAAGGCTATGTTCTTTCCAGGGTACTTACATAGAGTTCTACAAATTAAACCACAAAATTGTATTACGAGTGTAATCTAATAGTCAATAACGTAATTGAGAATCATAGATTCAATTTTAAAATAACATTTAACAATCTTTCCATCTGTATATATACGGGTGAGAAATAATAGACTCTTTATTTTTTTTTAATCGTGATACGAGCAAGCTAGTCGGACACCACAAAAATAGAGAATAAATATGGTCAGAGGAAAAGTGTGGTCAGCAGTCAGACTTCAATTCATGCAAACCAAGAAAAGAGCAGTGAAGTTTTTGACCAAAAAGGATAAAAATAAGTAGAAAAAATCCACCAGAAAACAGAAAATAATTCACTTTTTCCTGTGTGTGAAACTGTGAATATGGGCAAATTATTAAAAGAATTTTTAATCATACTAAGATGTATAGTCATCAAATGACAAAAATATTGACGGAAATAACCCCAACATTGTCACTGAACAGAGGGTGTCATTGTCAACAAAAATAGCACACTGCCATGTCAAAAACTTTATGACATACTCTCTCCGTCTCAAAATAGTTATCACAATTTATTTATCGAGAATCAAATATAAAAATACTCTATCTTAAAATTAAATTCATTTAGCTTGAGTCAATAAACTTAATAAAAATAAAATATTTTGAGAAACAAGTAATAAAACACAAACCACTAAACACTAATGGACAAAATAGAAAAAATAAAACAAGACCGTTATAACAAGAATAAAAAACGACAAATTTTTTTCTTCAGTTCAATGACTCACCGGCGGTAGAGGATGGAGATTACACCCCGGTCACGGAGGCTTCCGCCGTAACCTGAAACAGCCATATGGCCGAAGGCGGCGCCACTAAGATCGAAGTGAACTCTTCCGCCGGAGCAGTACCCGCCGGGACATTCATCGGTAATAATCACCGTCGCAGCTCTTCTCGAACAAACGGAACGGTCTAAACACTTCACTTTATAGCAAGCCCCACATCCTTCACCATTTTTGAACAAAATCGGACTCACTGCCCCTACTCTGGCCCTGAACGGTTTCACATCCACCATTGACCCATACCCACATGCCCCACCTGAACAAAAAAACCCAACAATCTTAAATAGCTCAGTTGATAGAGCGCAGAACCTACATTTTTATAACATCTAAACAATCAATTTAACCCTAAAATTGGGAATTTACGCACCAGTACTACCGTCGCCTTCTGGGCTACCATACCACGTGGCAGTAGCAGGATACCAATGTGTGTCTACAACACGACGGAGAGGGCCGGCGGAAGCCATGAACGGCCAAAAAAATACAATTACAGCTACTACAGAGTAAAGCTTAGTGAAACTGAACTTTGGGGAGTGAGTTTCCATAATGTAAGTAAAATGTGGGTCACTAGTAGAATTATAAAAAAACTAGAACAAGTATAAATCCTCAGTTTCCGGCTAGCGGAGAAACCGAGGGAGTGCTGTGTGTAAACAGAAGGAAAAAAAAAAACAGAGCAAAGAAACAGGGAAAGAGGGAGGTGTGTCTGCCGACAGTGTGTTGTTTTTGGCTGTGGGTATAGTGTGAGCACTTTTGGGTAGTGTTGTTTTGGGGGGAGTTGGATTTTTATAAAGAGGGAAAATGCTAAAAGGTTAATGTAACTTTTTGGGTGTGTTTGGTGGGAAGCTAAACGTTTCACGTTCGAGCTTTATGTAATATAAAATTATTTAGTGAATATATTTTTTATATTGAATATGAATTTTTTTTATGCGTAATTAAATTTAGTTGGGTTTGAATGTAAATATATTACGCAGAAGGATAGATTGGTTATATACTTTTGTATGTCTTCTTTCTTTGAATTTTTTACTATGTTTGTCCCCTGACTATTACTAAATTAAATCCATAAGACAAAGAAAACTAGATTTTGAGTCGTCAAACTTATCCGCCAAGAGATTCATGGAATTTATGTAGATTAGGTTGGGGAAAATTTATCAAAATTAAGTATGGAGATAAATTCTTTTACCGCTACTAAGGAAGAGCAAGAAAGAAAATCAACATGGAAAACTTAGTTTTCCTACTTTTATTGATTTATTTCAATAGAAAAGAACATTGATTAATCATATTAAACTTCCATAGTCACAAGAATTCATTATATTGACAAATTAATCATATTAAATATATATTTTTTTTTATCATCAATTGAAACATTCCTAAGATTTTATGATTTTAATTTTATTCATCAATAACAATTACTTCCTCGTCTCATTTTATGTGACAACATTTGATCCATCATAGAGTTTAAGAAATAATGGAGAGTTTGAAATGTTTATCAAATTGTCCTTCAAAAAAATAAACTCAACTTTCTCTCTCCTCATAAATGTATTAGAGTGGAACCAACAAGTATAAAAGAGAGATTGTACCTTTAAATAATTACCATATAAGAAAATATAATATCTTTTTTGGGTCTGACTAAAAAAGAATGGTATCACGTAAAATGGGACGGAAGGAGTAGAATAATTTGTGTACCTAAATGGAGTAAAATTTATGGACTAAGTTTAAGGGATCTAATATTATTTATTGCTAAAAATTATTTCACACCAACCAGTCAAGCACACCCTTTATGTCCATGTGACCCATCGTTTGTTATTTTAATAACGATGTGCCACTACTTTATTTAGAGTGGCCCACCGACGGTTAAGGCGTTAATTCAGCAAGCTTCTTCTCGACTTTTTAGAAAATCAACTGTCAGTGCAAAAGGGTATAATGGTCATTTCGATAAGATTAAAAAAAAAGAATAGATGATTCTGCCGTTACTATTGTTTGTTATATTGGGTTTTGGGAAAATTTGGGTCTTTGTTCTCAAATATATATGTGGACTTGTAGTTTGGTGTGAATGAGTTTGGCAGCTTTTGCTGACTAGAATTTTACCATAGAGTTAATCATTTTTATTAAATTAAAATAAATGTGGTAGATTTTTTTATTATTATTACTAAGAAAAAAATTGATGCAGAAAGGATTAGATCAAGATCTAAGTCTATGACATATATTATTTGTTTTATATCAAAATTTATATAAATTTGTTTTTTGGACTATGCTATATCTGAGTCCTTAAAAATCTGTGTATCATGTTGAGTGTTGTTATATAATTTTTTTCACTTTTTATTTTCATTTCGATATGAAATTTAGATTTTATGCATCTTTAGAAGCTTATTAGTCATACTTGACTCACTCTCATCAACTTGTCCTCCATCAAGAGGCGTAACAAACCTCCCCCCTCCCTCCCTCTTAGAAACTCAACGTTCTCAATGAAATTTGTCCAAATCGTACTAAGAGAATATATGCTATGCATATCATATTTAGTCTGTCCCTATCCAAGTCAATTACACATATAGTTTGCTTTGGACTGCGCTATCACAAATTTGTGTTTCAACTTTTGAAGTGTGTATCGTGTAAAATTATGTTGTGTATTGTAAAACTCTTTGCTTTCCTCTTTCATTTCTATGAAAATTCACGTAAAATGTCATGTGCTCTTCGTTTTCAATAGTTTGCTAATATAAAACTCTGTCAATCTACTTGACTCACTATTCGTGTGGATCATCCTCACGCTAAACTTAAAAAAAAATGAGAGCATCAAAACTCAAAAGTGAAGATTTTAAACCAACAAAATATAATGCAATAGTATTTACGCCTTAATTACAAGAAAGTTAAATTACACCATAAATTATGTTTTTGTTTGTCCCTTGGCTAAATATTACTGCCTGAAAATATTAGATGCCGACAATTTTTTTCTTTCTTAATTAATTAATTAGAGATTTTTTCTATGAAAAATACAAATGAATTATATTATTACTCACCAAGTATTATTCTTCATCTTAATTTCCAAATTATTTACAAGACATGACAGAATAAAGTCCTAGTCAATAAAATCTGCATATTCTTTTAAGATTCATCTTTTCATTATAGCTTTGTTAACATCATTTTGTCTCCCTATATATATGTGCATGGACTTAGAAAATCATAAATTAAGATATCATGCAATGGTTCATAATTGATCAATTTATATGATATATGTCCAAGACGGGTCATGTTAAACTAGCAATATAAGACATAATTAACTATTATGAGTGTAAAAACTATTTCCCGTATCTCAAAATACTTGTCACAATATTTTTAAAGTCGAACAACATAATTATAACGCATACCAGAGAAGGAAATATCCCTTTTATTGTAAAACAGCTCCCCCTCACGTCCTTTCTTAAGAGATAGAGCAATCATCAAACAACTCAAGACTATCCAGTATAAAATCATGTGATTTGTCCTTGTTTATGTACCCCCTCTGGCACTAGCCTAGCTAACGCCTTGTCTATTCGTCTTTAACTGACTTATTTATACCCAGTTATGGAAGTCTATTCGGTCAATCTCACTCCTCAACTCATATTGATATGGAAAAATTGCACTTAATAGTACTTTCCATATCTAATCAATAATTAATCAAATTAACTCTCGAGAATTGAATTGTGAAAATTATTATAGAATCGATAGAGTATTAAGTTATTGGTCTATATAAGTTAATAACTAGGTATAGTACAATGGTCATAACTTCCACAACCTACCAAGTTTAAAAGTCATTTGAAAGAGAGATACAATGATTACAATTTTTATATTCAAAAACAATGGAAACATGACTCTATTTCCCTTTTTATCACACCTTGAATTTTTTAGTAGTAGAAAAGGTAGTGTCTATTTATATAATAAATATATATAGAATTAAAAAGATGTCTCACTGCATAATTTGTGGCATGAATGGTGGTTGGAAGTTCAAATGCAAATTTATTGTCAAAATATAGGACATTTTTTTTCTTTCTTCAACAAAAAGAGGAATATAAACAAATAATAGTACTGTTTCAGATGAACTTTTTTTAAAAAAAAATCGTGTATTTTATGAAAACAATAAATGAGATTATATATTATTATTACAAACTTAGATGTTGTTATAGAGTATCCAATCCCCAAATCCTAAAATTTTTTTTTTTTTTTTATTTGTCACAATTTTTTTTTAACTTTTCAATATAAGTTTCACTCTTCTAATCACATTGGTAGAGAGCACTGGTACATACTGATAAAGCAAAAAAAAAATAAAAATTAGCATATTAATTAATTAAGTCCTAAAGTTAAAGATGACATAATTTATCTAATTAATTGTATTGCGCTAATTACGTAGAGTTCCCACTTTTTTCAAAAGATTGAATTTAGATTCTTTTGAATAAAGTTAATTACAGATTAATTGTTTAACTAAAACTGGACGAACCACAATTAAACAGGCAGCTAAATTGAAAAAGCTATTAAAAATAATTTAAAGATTTTTTTGTCATTATGTCTGCTAAAATAATAATTTTGAGTTAGTTAAAGCGGAAAAGTACCATTATTGTGAATACATAATTAATTATTAAGCGATAGATATTTGATTTCCATTCAGCAGACATCACTACTGTTCTTCGTAGAATTATTAGGAGTTTCTTATATAGTGAGTGGCTTTTAAATTAAAAATATATATCGGAAATTGTCACTCAAATCATATAGATTGAAGAAGTGTGATCACAAAATTAATTTAGAGAAAATTTTTTTAACTTGAGAGATAATATTTTGTTCGACTGATCATAGTGGTGCCAGCAGTAGCGAAAATACAAATATATAGGTTTGAGTATGAGGTCAAAGGTGTGATTACACTTTTGTTCGTAAGGGTGCACAACTAAATATACGTCCATTCCTCAAAGTATGTACGTATACATAATTTTTTTCGAAGTTACTGTTGTTGAAGTTTGTAAACAGACTACATTTGAGTGAAATGTATCTTTAATAGACTTGTAATCATAACAAAAAGGAAACACCAACGATAAGAAGTACTTGAGAAGATCTAAATTGTCTCCACTTTTACTTATAATATAACACAAGTATGATTGATTTTGCTACTCAACAAGAGGGACAAACAAATAAGTAAATACAGCAAAAGAATTCAACGATGAGATTTCTTCTTCTTTTTTGTACTAGTAAACTTCATGATTCTACTATTACATTACTATATATAAACATAAAGCGATTAATCTAGGCATTTTTCGACACTTGACAGCTAAATTTTCACATTGTCAAAAAAGTGTAAAGAGTATATGGAATCGGGAATATACAAGCACTGCATATGTTTATACATATTCTACCAAAGGTTAATTCCACATTCAACTTTAAAACACATTCTTCACAATGCAAACGATTGTATCGCAAATTTGGTTCTTGCTGATTGATTAACTGAACTTGGAGCTCATCTGGCTACCTGCATATTTATTAAATACAAACCAGTAAAATCATATATCATCAACCCAAATGTCTATTGAAAAGAGCACATAAATGAATTCTTCCCTATGGATCTATCTGCAGAGAATGCCTACCTTGCTGTTAATTCTGATATTCCAAGCATCATTCTTAGGTCCATACATAGGGTCACCGACAACATAAGAAGATGAAGGAACATAACTCTTCAACAGTGGGACTCTGTCGGGAATATAATCATCATCGCTCTCATAATAACACCTTTCCTGATGTGGCCCTAGAGCTTTGAGGATCATTGCCAATAATATGGTTAGCCCCTGCACATGGAAAGATATAGGCAAGTGGTCAAATAAGCAAGAATATGAGCAGGGGAAAGCTGAAAGGACTTCAACCCGTGATGTGACAACCACCACTCAAGCACTGAGACCTATAACAAAGAAAACGCAACAGATACACATTCTGGTCTAGTAACAAATTCCGGCCACATGAACCCACAATATTATTATCTGACAAATACATGGGAATGGCTGAAAAGCATCAACTGACCTTCCTTCTAATCAACAGCCTCAAAATATAAGTTACAGTATAGAAGGCAGAAGACTGGAGTGATTGAGAATGAATTAAAAGAACAACTAGTTAAGTGTAATAATCACTTGGAACAGGTTTATCTCACTCATTTCAGACAGCGCCGTGTACTAATGATAAATCATATAAAGAAGTTAATTTGAGTATTTATATTGCCAAATAAAAAGAAGGAAAACAATTTATCATAGTATAGTAGTATATGGGAGTGGAAAGAGACAGACCTGCACAGTCACTACTGACAAGCCAATCCATTTACAGATGTCAAAGTTATCTTTTACAAAGTGTTTGAGCTCATCGAAATTTCCCGTCGTGTCCTCGGGAAAGTCCTGATCAGGTCAAATCAAATACAAATCAATATCCAAAACTTTATTAAAAGCTTATTATCTAAGATCAAAACATGTGGTGTGTGTTTAATTACAGTACCTCTTGCCAGTTTCTGTTAAGGAATACATCTACCGTCACAGCTGCTTCGATCATGAGAAGTAGGAAGACAAAAACCATGTACTATACCACTTAAGGAGAGACATCACAGTGTTAATGGAATAGCCACTTAATGCTGCAGGATTTTAATTTAAATAGCCTTGCACAAAACCCAGAGACGTACATATTAAGTAACTGAACGGAAGAATCTTAAAGAAAAAAGACCACTTCTGATTTACCACTGCCAAGTTGAATAAGGGCATTCATCTTAATCCTAATAGTTTCAAATTAGAAACCATTCCAATCTCCCATATAAAAGTCTTAGAAGCAGGTCCAAGTTCTCAAGCTTCCGCAGAGCAAAAGGACTAATATCAAATAAAGATATATGCTAAAAAGGTAGCGGGAACAAGGACAGTTAAGCATCAAATCAAGAAAGTGAAGAAGAAAGCTTGCTTGGTGAAAGAGCATAGCATGAAAATGACGTTTAATTCTAATTTTCTCGCACATGGTCAATTGCAAAAGAGTCCCTCTCCTTTGTCCTGTACTCAATCACAGGTGTAGAGATTACATCAAACCACAAAACGAAATAGAAACAGTAATCACAAAGAAAGTGATGATTGTTCTTATATTGAAAATTATATCAATAAACAGAACTTAAGTCATATGTAAGTAGCATTGACAGAAGCAGTAAACAAGAGTATCGTTTATTCTCATTAATAGAGCAGAAGTTCTGCAGTCCAATCTAGACAGAGAGTCAACAGAATTTCCCTCTAGAAGGTGAAGATGGTAAAAAGCATCCATTGGTCTGCTCAACTACTAGCTGATTACTACAGAGTAGGATGAAGCTTGTAGGCAACATTCACAAAACGGACTCATCTCAACCCTGACTCCCACAACCCCTCTACAAAGAAAACAACAAACTAAAGGCAGCTGAAAAGACGAATATCATTCAGCATAAATCAATTTAAAGTTAAATAATTGAAAGGATACAATATATAAGCAACAGCCATTAGCAGTTTCTGCAGCAATGTGACCCGAGCAAGTGACTATAGACAAAGTTATTCCAAGACCAAGTGTTGCGTAAATGAACCTACATTAGACCAAAGTTGTGTCACTAAATTTACAATACGAATATCCAAATTTCAAAAAAATAGAGCCAACATCTGACATTTTATGAAACATAAGAATATCAAAATCTTGACAATTATCATTCTCAGCACATTTTTATGAGTGTGTGAAATTCTACTATCAAATAAAGAAACACCATCCTATTTTTTACTGAACAAAACTAAAAAGAGAAGGTCTGGGTGGTTTCTACATCTACTTCCATCAAGCATTCCATTCATGATGCATGATATCGATATCCTCATATCTATTCATTTTAAGGTAATAAAATGATTCAAATCACAGTTGGTCCTAGATCCTTCTAAAGATAGTCCAAGTATAACCAATGGTGCGGCCTGTTATTGGTACCTATACTAGTGGGACGATGCAAGCTCTTATTAGAATCGTGTAGTTCGTGCCATAGTGCGAGGTGTGTGACCCCAAGTCTGCTCTATAAGGTCTCACCGTAATGGATCCTATTGAGTACTGGGATACAGAGGACTCAGATAGCTGGGGTATAGTTAATTGAACATGAGAAATGAACTTCAATAAAGCAAAAGCATATTAACATCCCCACCCCTTTGTATCCCACAGCATCCAATAAGCAGAAAATACACACAAATCAAAAGTTAGAGCAAAGTAAAGAAGCAAAAAGAACTCCAATACCCAATTTTTTTTAAAGAAAGTCCTAGCTTTTGTTAAAGCAACAAAGATTGTCCCACTATCACGTAAAGTGACTAACTTTCATCAAAATTTTCGGACCCATTTATACGCTAAAGCTCAGGTACATACTGTAAGAAAGTGAAACAACATTTTACCATGGTGCAGGGACATCAGGTCCAAAGAAAGGAGGAGGATAAGGACCCATTTGCTTATGCCAAACCCTAAACATCCAAAGAGCATACAAAATCATCGCAATTCCTACCATTCCAATAACCGAATTCACTAATTTCAACAATGACTGCATACAACTCCTCGCCATCCTCGTCATATTTGCTTTCCCCCTTTTTTCGACGAAAAATCGATCGGAAATTAACAATTCAACTGAATTTAATTCCTGAAAACCCTAACCCTTAATTAATCCTAATTTCTTTTGTTCTTAAGGGGATTAGGGTTGTTGGAATCGGAGACGACGACGGAGTCGGAGAAATTTGAAAGAATTTAGTAATTGAATTTGTCGCCGATTAACGATTGAGCTGACGTCGTTACCGTATTAGACGCAATTAGCTGTGACAGTTGGCGTTTGTAGAAGAAAAAATGGAAAATATTTGTATTATTCAATTTCAATTAGCTTAATTGTATGATTGAGTAAATTAATTTATAAATTGTTTTTTTAATGGTGTGGTCAGTCTTTTGATGTATTTTATATATTATATAATATATAATATGGTTGAATAATTGTATGAGATGGATCCTTTCATTTCAAAGTTGTATCGATCATTGATTAGGAAAGGTGATGAGATCCTAGCTGTAGTATTGTTTTTAAATAACCTTTTTTGAGATTTTTTAATAGATAATTTGTACAATATAAAATGTATTTAAAATACATATATTTTTTCAAATACTTCAAGAAAGGTCTTTTTTTTCACAACATATTTGACAGTTAAAAAAAAAGTTCAAATTATGATTAAAATGCTAAAGAAACTAAAATTATTGGCAACCAAAAATACTACTAAACACAAAAGTAAAAAATAAAAGAACAACAATAGTAATGAAAGTGAAAGATAAAAATGAAATATATCAGTTTCAGTTTCTAAGTGTTTGATAATCTTAAAAATATCTATTTGACTAACTAAATTTAAATATACTCCTATGCATTTTTGATATGCACATGACATGACAAGTGGTCTCAAACTTTGTGCGAACATGAAGTTTTTAATAAAAATTGAGAGAAGTGTAGAACACACTTCTAAACTTGACGAAAATTTAGGGGTGTATTTCACTGATATTGCAAGATCGGGAGTGTATTTAGCTTCAGTTAGTCAATAAATGATACTTTGAATAGTTCAAGGATGAAACTAATAATTTGCATCAAATTTAGAAGTGCATTTGATACTTCTCTCTTCTAATAATGATACTCATACGGAGAACAGGGAATATAGAAGTTACTCTAAACTAGAATCATGTTCTCCGATGAAGAAAGGAGAAACCATTTGGTTACCTACTAATTCACCTTCTACCCTAATTCTTTAATATCTAAAGTTGTGTATTGATGAGTTAAAGATAAATCGTGTCTTAGCTAATCGCATCTCCAAAATTTGTTTCTCTACCTCTTTTTAGACCTAACACTTCCAACGGACTCTCGTGCCTCTTCTATATATGCCCAAATTATTTCACTCTCACTTCTCGTATCTTGTCCGTGTAGGTGGTAAGCCACTCCACCCTGCTCTCTATATGTATATCTTTGTTTTTTTTCTTATCTTACTTGGTATATCAACACATTCATCGAAGCATCCTTATTTCTGTTACTTTCATCTTCTAAACGTGTGAGTTCTTAACTTACCAACACTCTGTCTTATACAATATAATTAATCTAAGAATCACTTTATAAAACTTACCATTAAGTCTCGCTTGCAAATTAAAAATCCAAAATATTTTTTGCAGGAAAATCAACGTAATGGAATCGTCATAGTTTGTTAATGATGAAGTTTCTCTTTGGTTCATAAAATTCCGTCAAGATAAATTTTTCTGCTCTTTTTTGTCTTGAATTTATACATTAAATTCATTAAATCTAACAAGAAGTTGCTGTGGTGTAGCGGTTATCACGTTAGTCTTACACACTAAAGGTCCCCAGTTCGATCCTGGGCAGCAACATTATGTTTTTTATTATTGCAATTTCACTCGTCATGCCTAACTCGATAATAACAAGTTGACATTTTTTTTTTTATTGAAGGTTTTATTGCAATTTCAAACTCATCATGCCCAACTTGATGATAACAAGTAATATTTTTCTATTGAAGGTTTTTTTGCAATTTTAACTCATCATGCCTAACTCGATAATTACATTATGTTTTTTATTATTGCAATTTCACTCGTCATGCCTAACTCGATAATAACAAGTTGACACTTTTTTTTATTGAAGGTTTTATTGAAATTTCAACTCATCATGCCTAACTTGATGATAACAAGTAACATTTTTCTATTGAAGGTTTTTTGCAATTTCAACTCATCATGCCTAACTCGAAAATTACAAGTTAACATTTTTCTATTGAAGGTTTTATTGCAATTTCAACTCATCATGCCTAAACTCGATAATAACAAGTAAACACTTTTCTGTTGGACCTTCATAGCGTTTTTTTTTCTTCGAGTCGATTTCATATGATATTTATGCTTTCTCATTTTAAATGTGCATTAATAGATTTTTATAAAATTGAATATATAAACACGCTTGTGATATAAACACATATATCTCATCGCTCTAAGAAGATATTTGAATTGACTTAAAAATTAATCAAATTTATTTTTAATGTGAATGTTTAACAAAGTAAAAAAAAATTACAATCCAAAAAAAAAAAAAGATTTAAAATAAATTAAAAAATATTTAATAAGAACAAAAATAACTTAAAACAATTAAAAAAACTAAAAGTAGATCTCTGGATACTTTAATTTTTTATTTTTTTTTTGAGTTAACATCATTTCCATTTAATTTTTTATTTTTTTGAGTTAAAAACTAATTTTCTGTGATATTATTGGGATATTGTCAAATATGAAGATGAATTTGGTGGGCTACCGGACAACGACAAGCATTTCACACTCCTTCTCCGGCCCTAATCCCAACACCGGAAATCTCTACCCAGACACTGAGCTCAAAGTGTTGCCGGAAGTGAAATTAAGCGAAATATGAACGGGTTACTTCTCCGTGGACCTGCAATTTGTCTTTCATCCCTGAAATTTACTCAACATTTTCACAATCATTTCTACCCTTCCAAGTTCTTCCGATCAACACCTTATACCAAATGCAATTGCATAAAAAATAAGGACACACAAATTGCCCCCGAGGTACTCTCCCCTTTCCCCTGTATTGTGTAAAAGAAAATTGATTGAAAGGAATGATTGGTATGAACAGAGAACGTTTTTTTTGGTAGTATGTTCTGAATTTCAGTATAATACTCTGCACTCTACCGTCCAATTTATGTGTCATTTTTTTATTCTGAGAGTTAATTTGACTAATTTTATAGCTAAATTGGTGTGTAGGGTGTTGAATTTGAAATCTTAGATGAAATAGTAGTGAAAACTAGTGGAGTAGAGGCGAATCGAGGATTTAGAGTCTGGTTTTCAGAGTGGTGTTATTTTTTTTTTTCTTAAAAAAGATATACGTTCTTTTTGCACGTGTTTATATGGTCTAAGCTGAAAGCAATAGGTTCAGTTGAATCCACCGAAAACAGCTAAATCTGCCTCAACGAGGAGATGAAAAAGGTGGTTACTAGTTAGTTTGGAGCGGAACTTGTTTTAAGACCATTCTACCTTTATTGGCAAGTTTAATGTAGCTGCCCAAAACTTGAACAATTTGACATGTTATTGTTAGTCATTGTTGAGTAAAGGGCTGGACCAGACTCTATGCCTACATAAAAGCGGGCTACTTGTGGGGTTCTAACTTACTATGGAGAATTTGTACCAAACACTTCGTCCTAAAGGGAATGAGCAGCAATGATATGAGAAGATGAGGTAGCTAAAGTCTTAAGCCAAAAGGAATGGGCTAGTGTTTGAGGCACGGGAGAAAAGAGGTCTCAGATGTTAATCCTAGTTACAACACTTGATATCAATCCATTTTCTCTCTTTGGTGGACGGGATCGCCCTGGAAGCCCTATGCTTGTTGGCTGGATAGTCTGCCAGGTGGTCAATTGAGGCATGAGCAAAATAATCCAGGAACCATCCATATCAATTGTTCAAGAGACTTAACCTGCAGGAAATATGTTAAGCAGATAGATCGATCCTCAGTACTCCATGATGTGGACATAGGATGTTGTGAGCTTTTCAGTCATTCAGTGTACTAATAGATTCTGTTGTGTAACTAATAAATTGAATCAAGTTGAAAACTGAAGCACCAACGTGTGGGGTAGAGTGGTTCAAAACCCAGTCGAACTTTCTTGAAAATAGTTACTTGTATTTATAAGATCAAACTAGTTTTACCGATTAATCAACATGATTAAAGCAGAGCTTGTACTCAGTTTTCTATTCCAAAATTTGTGCAATATTTTCATTCAGAAATATAAGTGTACATTTTTCAACTTAATAGGGATTTTCGGTCCTTAAATCAGATACTCCTTGTGATGGGGGAAGTTTGTGGAGCAGCATGGCTTTCTACCTATTCAGTGTACATGTTCCTTTAAGTTTTGGTGGCTTGTCTGCTGTTACCAGCATACTGCATCGTTCAGTTCTTGATCCACAGACCGAGGTGAGTAAGATTTCTATGTAACGTTATAAACTGTTATTATTCTACTGCTGTGAGCTAGTTTAATGAATTGTGATATAGTTAAAGAGATATACACATAATTTCTCATGTTCTGTGTTGCTTCTTGTGACTGGCTCAAAGTAAAAAAATCACGCGTCTTTCATTTCCTTGTTGGGCACAGAAGTTCTGACTATTATAAATTAATTCCATCGAACCAAATCTGTGGAACTTAGAAGGGTAACATATCGCACTATGGTAGTAGCATTTGAAACGTCTAAATTCTCAACTAGAAAATAGTCCGTTAACTTGTGATTTTAATCAATTTGATGGTACTGTTGCTTGTTTTTCACCACAGGCATCATGCTTAGTTGTACTTCAGATGTTAGAGCTTATTGTGGTTCTGCTTCTTTTAAGATGTACGGGTAATCCCCAATACAAGCTTCGTGATTTCTTTCAAGAGAATCAATCAACCAGAGAAAGGAACTGGTTACTTGCGTCAGCTCTTGGCTTTGTGTTCTTGGTTGTTTTAGTTTTCATAACATCAATTATCGCTGACACGTTGGTTGGTACTAAGGTAAGCTGTTTCCATTTCCTTTTTCAGCTGCAATATCAATTTGATTGTTGAAATGTTTACATTTGTAGCTGAAACATATGTTTTAGCTTAGAAGAATGCAAAACTAAAGCACCAGACAAGTTAGTAGATTTTGAGTGTGTATGTTATTGATCGAGTTATTTGCATTTTAAACTTGTTGAATCTAGAAGTACCGTGGGAGATAAAGTAAATGCGCATTTACAGATGCATTTTCTCGTCTATCTTCATCGTAGTCTCACTGTATGGTGTGAGAAAGTGAATATTATTTCATGAACTTTGCAGGAAGTTAACAATCCAATCTTGAAGGAAATTCTTTCGAGTGGTCCAATATCGACAACATCATGCATTCTAGTCTACTGTATCATCACCCCTTTGCTAGAAGAAATCGTCTACAGAGGTGTCTTCTTAACCGCGCTTTCCTCCACAATGAAATGGCAAGAAGCAGTGATTGTTAGCTCAGTAGTTTTTAGTGCAGCTCACTTTTCTGCTGAAAATTTCATACAATTATTCATCATAGGTTTAATCCTTGGATGCTCTTATTGCTGGAGTGGAAACTTAAAGTCTTGTATTGTAATTCATTCTTTATACAATGCTTTAACTTTACTAATAACATATACATGATGAGTTGTTGATAATGAATTTCTCTTGTTGAACGGTTAATTTTTCCGTAATAGTGCATTCATTATCTCAAAATTCTGTATTGACTTAGGGAGAACATGGAAATATGATTATGCTAAAGGGAAGTATAGTTGTTATTGAGCATTTGCCAGGTGAGATTTGATTCAAAAGGAATCATTACTCTTTAAAAGTTTAAAATCTTTTGAAGAAATTTGTCTTCACTTTTAATGCGTTGAAGCTGTCAATGGAATATACTTAGAAGCAGAAGGCCCACTTCCCACCCGTTGCTTTAAGAAACATTACTTTTTAAAGAAAAAAAAAATCCAAAAAATACGCTTTAGGATCAAACATTTATCATTATATCTAAAAATATAATTGATAAAAAAGACTTAAGTTTCATTTCTTAACTGAGTTCATTAGGGGTGTTCGTGATTTGATTTAGATTGATTATTGATTAAAATTAAAATCAAATAAATTTAATCGGTTTTTTAAATTTCTAAATCAAATCAAACTAAACGGAAAAAAACAACTGTCGTTTGCTTCAATTTTTCTCTTTTATTCAGTTTAAAGTAATAGTTATTTTTTTAGGACTTACGTCGAATAACACAAACATCTAGTACATGAACAATTCAAAAATAGTATTATCGATTCTATTAAGCAATACTAGAGTTATCATTACATGAATAAAATGTTTCAATTAAGAAAAGTCTGATTATTTTATGTGAAGTACGGTAGATAAAGACTAATTTGATTTGGATGGCTTGGCTTAAATTGTTATAGTTAGGCTTGAGAAATTTGTAAAGTTAAAAACTTAAGTTAATTAAAATTCAACAAAATAATTATATTTTATTCATAGATAATATATAAATAATTATAAAATTTATACATCTAATTCATCGGTTCGATTTGATTATTTTTATGATTTTCTTTAAGAACCAAAAATCAAATCTAACTCTATCAAATATCGATTTTTTTTAAAACCGTTTAGTTCATATTATGATTTAGTTTAATTTTTTAATCATAATCATGAACAACCTTAGAGTTTATTATGCAAGTGTCATGTAATTCGATAGTAGAAACCATCCAACCCCCTCATGAGCCTTATCATAGGCCGATGTTGACATTACCCAACAATCCCTTCTCCAAAATTTAGCTCATAAGAAACATATTGCTCTTCGAAATTAAATTCATAATTTTATTTTTAATACCACTTATTAAAATGAAACGATTACCATTACGTCAAAAGAAATTTCATTTTCTCATAAATATGTGCAAGTTGTATAGAAATTGACAGACATTCATGTTTAGCTGGTTCAATGTAGACAACATGTCTTGCTAGTCGTTGGTTTATGCTGTCATGAAAAAGCTTTTCTCTGTCTAAAGACTATTTGTTCAAATTTTATGACAGACTATTTGTTCAAATTTTATTCCTAGGTGGTCCACACAGCGCTCAATGACCACAAATTCCGCTAAACCTATTTAAGTATGCCAAGTAACAACATTGACAAAGTTATCGTCATTAAATATTTATTTGCATTCTATATTTATATAAATATATTATAAAATAGTATTTATGGAGATAACTCAAAGTGTTTAAACGTGCAATTTAATAATTAGAGTTATTATTCACCAACTACTCCTTTTGTTTGATAGTTCGTTATTGATTTGACACACATTTCAAAAAAAATAATTATTATAACACTTATTAAATTTAATACTTTAAAAATATAACTATAAATCTAAATTGATAAATTATCTTTTAATTTTTTCAATTATATAAATATTATTGAATAATTATTTTTAATATAGTAGATAAATAAAGATGGACGTTGAGAATAATAAGAAGAATCCAGGTCCTTCTGGAACAGCGCAACGTGTTTATCTATTTGATGCGTTGGATTCCACTAAGTCTATTTTTTTTTAATCTTTTATTTTATATAAACCTTAGCTTTCACATTTTTCTTTGAGACCAATACAAGTTAACATATATTCTTGAAAATTTTGATTTTTTTTTCATCCTCTCTTTCAGAAAAACTTTGATAGTGAAAAAATGGGTGGATTTGAGAAACAAGTTAAGGAAAGAGCAAGAGAGTTGAAGACATTTTTCAAAAAGGGAGTGAAAATTGTTGGAGAATCTTGCAAGAAGGGTTGGCACAAGGTCAGACACATGAGGAGTTGATTTTTATTTTTATTTTTTTTAAAAATTTAGATGAAAAAGATTTATTCTTTGTTTTTTTTTTCTTATAATTTTGTGATTTTGAGGGTTTTTGGATTTGGGTTTGGGAATTTGGATAGAGTTGGTTACTATATTTGAGATTTGTAGCTAATTTGGGTGTTGAATTGTAAACATTTCTCTTTTGTATTATTTTTTTTTGGTAGGGTTTGTAATTGTTTGAATTTGTGCTATTGGAAGTGCTACCTTTGTATTAATTTATTTATTCCTGTGGTCATTTGCTATGAAATTTATCATGTGTATTAGTTTATTGTATATTTCGTTGGGGTATTAGGTAGTTATTAAATTATTTATTTTATTTTTTTATTTTAGTGATAAGATAATTTTTATCTCATATACGATGAAAATTCGATAATCATGACTCCTGTATAAAAGAATTACATTGATGATAACAACACAGACATAATAAATTTAGGTCTAGTTTGTTAAACTTATGTCTTTTATTCTTTAAATTATTTAATTCTAATCCCTATTAAAATTGAGCTCGAAAGATGAAAGCAAAGGCACAATAATTTAAGTTTAGTTTGGTAAAACAGTGGGACGTGCCGGTTAAGATCGTAGTGAATTTAATATTTTATTCATTCTTGCACAGTATTAAAGATTGCGGAGATAAAAGAGGGAGTATAAATTTAAACTCGAACACTAATGGACCGTTTTTAGTAAAAAAAAAAGAGTAACACAAGGATTAGTAATACAGAATTGATTTTATCAAGTGTTTTGAATCATTGTTTTCCACTTAATTTTATGATTGGTTTAAGATTTTAGAAAAATTTCTTTCCTATTATATTCTTCGGTTTTTCATTTTATTTAACTAGTCGATTATTTAAATACTAAATATAAAAAAAAATTATTATTAATTTTTGAGGTGTGATGTGCCACCATCCTTAATAACACAACATTTTTAATCTTGTATTGGTCAAATGTACATTAAATTTAACATAGTTTTAAGACTATTTACATTATTCAAATAGATAAAACTTATTATTTTTTTAAAAATAAATACTTCAGTTGTCAATTAACAACATTAAAAAATATTTTAAAAAATCAACGCAATATAGCAATTCAAACATGAAAAGGAAAAAAATTTAGTTTGTGAAATCGTCAAATTATATGGAACGACTTTAGAGAATTTAAAAGAACATTTATAAAATCCTAATAGTAAAAAAAAAACATTAAATTACTTAAGAAATTTAAGGAAAAAGAATTTTGAAATAATTTAGTAATTTAAGGGACTGTTTAATTACGATATAAGAGGATATGTTATTCATCTATAAAACATTATGAGGTTTAACAATTGTACTTTCAAGTTTCTAATAGAAAAACGACTGCCCAGATCTAACTAATAATGTAAAAAAAAATTAAAAAATTAAAGAGTTTAGCTTTGCACAAATTGGTTTTTATGATATGTATCAGATTTACCCTTGCTGTAAAGCAAACCTTCTTTTGAAAGCTTGTGGATGTCACTTTCTATGTTGTCGAACCCAATACCATTAATTCTTTTGTATATGGTAATATGAATGTGGGACGGGTGTGGATTTAACACTATGCGACGTAAGGTAGAATAATTTTTTAAAAGCTGATGTAAGGTGCAGGTCTATACGAATTTTATAATGATTTAAACAAAACACAAGCTAAGAGAACTTCAACTCCATTTACACATTGATGAATATTGAATGTTACTATTGTGGATAAGAGTTGAAATATAAGTTTAACTCCAATTCAAGCCTCAACCCGTTCTGCCCCATTGTCATTCCTACATTTAGAATGGTTCTCGTTTATCCCAGCTAACGTGATATCTTCAGCCAAACCTCCACAGAATGGTATGATAACATACTAGAAACAGGCTACAGTGTGGTCAATAAGCCTTGATGCCAAACAACACTGATCTAATCAACTCTATTCTGTCTATCCATCCAGCAGATGATTCTGGCACTAATTTTATCCGCCAAAGATTGACACCGATCAATAGTCAGTCTTTTGGTGGAAAATGACACATCTATAGTATACTTTGAAAGATAGTTCACCCACATCATAGTCCAGTATAACGATATGATTGTAACTTGAGTAGATTTGTTCACTCCATCAAAGTACTAAACTCGACTCCTAAGAATGTTAGCTTTAGTAGAGTTGTTCACTCTACCAAACCATTGATCGTTTGTATCAATATAATTTGTCTGTTTATCTGGAGGAAATTTTGCTACTCCAGTTACAAAGTACACATCTCAGAGCAAAGCTATTGAGAAAAATAGGGTTTTTGATTACTAATAAGCTCACAACATGTAACAATTACAGTGAATATCCACCTCTCCTGACCGACATCACGCCAGAAAAAATATAAATACACAGAGAAAAAGGATCACAACAACAAAAATTTTGATCATGAGGTACCTGTTTGATGATATTCGATTCAAGTACTTTAACAAAGCACCTTGTGCACCTTCAACATTTGTTAATGACTCATCAACGTTATCGTCGATTCTTATAGCAAGCTCCCCTTGTTGTGCAACCATGGTAGCTAGATGTGTGAATATTCCGCCCAATTCTGAAATAGTCGATTCAACATTTTGAAGAGCAGTTGCTCTACTCTGAGAGTAACTTTCTTGTCTCGGAACCTGATCTTGTAACATTGACATTTCCAATTCGTTAGACGGAGGATTGTCTGAAGCCAATCTCCGTCTTAATTGGTTGCTTCCCTGAGCATCTATTGCCGTTAATGATTGAGAAGTTGACCAAGGAGGTGGCTCTGCTATAGTAGTCTTTGGAGGTTGTTTCAAAGGATTTTCTCTAGAGAGATTTGTTGAGAATATCTGTTTTCGATCTTCGTGAGCTTTCATATTCTTCGTTCTTATTGTAAGTGCCTCCTGGAATGATTTTGTAGCTGCCATAAGTCTCGTCTTCAGATCATCACTGATCGCAGTACAATGAACAATTGTATCTTTCGAATGAGTTCCATCAGCTACATCCATGTCTTGAAGGGCTTGTAAATCAGAAACTCCAACATTGAGTGATGTGATATCATTTTTTATGAAAGTTGTCAATTCCTGAATTTCCTTGCTTGGATCGTCGAAAATTGATGATCGTTTTGCCAATTTAGCTAGCCTATCGATTTTCTGGAAGGTTTGATGGATTGTCAATCCGATTCTCGAAGCCTTCTTGTTGAATTCAGATCGATCTGGAATTGGTAGTAGCTTTGTGGTAGAAGAGGCAGAATCCTGCTGTGATTCATGATCTGATCCGGTAGTTCCTGCGATTTTCTTCAATGTTTTGGACAAAGACGCGAACTCGGAAGTTCGATCTCGATACGTCCAAGCTCCGGAAGAAGCCATTAGCAAATGTGGGGAAAAAAAGTTGTAAGGTTTGTTGTTCTTTTCAATTTTCTGTGCTTAGCCTTCTGCATCTGGTTAGAGTTTCCTTATGTTTTGGTGGCTAGAAACAAGGGTGACTTATTAAAATTAGGCATAATAATCCTAATCTTAATTTTAAATTTTAACTTTGAGATCTAACTTTTATAATACGCAAATAGACACTTTAACTATCCAAATTTTAAATAAATAAACACATGAGTCATATATGGAACAATACACATAAGACACCACATAGGACAAAAAATGGGCACGTAAGATGACATTAAGAACATATGTGTCTATTTGTTCAACTTTATACAAGTTCAAGTGCGTACTTGTGCACATCCAAAGTTGAAGGACATATATATGTACGAAGTCAAATTAAAGAGCATATATTATGTAATATGTTTTAAAATTACATGGATAAACTATATAGACTAAATTTTAGTTTGAGACATTTTTGGTATAAAATTTACAAAATGATGATAGTTTAATGAGGTAAGCGTTAGAATAATACCTAAATTGTTTTTGTTTTTATTTTTTTACTTTCATAGTTAAATGCGAGAAATGGCAATTAAACATTAAGACTATTAGAAATGGTATATAAATATTGTTACTTGTATAATAGTATGACTATATATGAATCATTTTTAATACCAACTTTTATAGCAGGGTATATCAGTTTTAAATGATAAAATTGAGGAATATATAAAGACTTTTTCCCTTTTATCTTTATGACCTTGTGATAACTCAGCTAACTCTTTACTCGGTTCTTTCTTTCAACTTGATGAATCTCAAATCGGAGGAATCTTTTTTTTAATCAGCTATTCTCATTGTCCCTAATTACTTGTCCACTTTTGAATTGATACACTTATTAAGAAAACAATGATTGATATAGTGAGTTCACCATTTTTCACTTATTAATTATGAAGTAAATGAATCAAAAACTTGAGATTTTAAAAAAGTTCTATCTTTTTCAAAACAATAAATTGAGAGTAAATGAATTTAAAAAGATATCTTTTTTTAATTTGTTATAATGGCAAATAATTAAAATGATTTTAAAAAATTAAACAAGTAATTAAGAATCGATGGAGTTTAGTTTATAAACATCGTGACAATAATGGAGAACGAGACGTTCTTTTTCTTTTTCTTTTTCATAAATGAAATGTCTTGAAGATACACATTTTTAAAGAATGTGACGTGATGTGTGTAATCATTTAAAATTTATTAAATATAAATTTATAAAATGATTCGGATTATATTGAATTCATAAATATTGTGGATTGATATAATTGAGTTAAATATTTAAGTCCAATAAATATAGATTTAATTAAAGTCTAAATTAATTGATTTGGGCTACATTGGATGAACCCAATTTGTTAAACCCAATCTCATCTCATTCTAGAGCCCATCTTGGTGCCACGTGTGCAGATGATGTGGCATGCCAAGTCAAATAAGAAAACCAATAGAATCATGACATGTGTCAAAGATGACAAGCCCGCTCCATAAAGTCCAAATGTCATGTCACTTCAATCTGGTTGGCTGAACGGAATCCTATTCCAATCGCAACTCCTCTATTCTAAAACTATAAATAGGAAAACTCATAATTCAGAAAAGGGACAGAAAATTCTAAACAAAAAGCTAGAGAAACTCTGTGGTACAAACGCCATTTAATTCTCTACAAAGCTACAAGTTTAAGAATTCAAGCATTCAAGTTCAAGAACGATCAAGATCAAGACCACCGAATTCAAGAACAAGCTCGAAGCCCTTGAGTTCAAATAAAAGTCAAGATCAAGATAAAGTTCAAGTTCAAGTTAATCGTAGATTCAAGAACAAGCTTTAAATCCCTTGAATTTATATTTGAAAAGGCGAATTCAGAGGAATTATAGAGATTGTAACACTCGCATTTGAAATAATAAAATCGATTGTTGCTATAATTTTCCGTTCTTGATTATTGTTTTCTCGACGCGAATTTTATTGTCTACAAATTCTGGCACGCCCAGTGGGACAATCTCTACCTCTCATCTCAACTTTTCAAACGTCAAAGAATATCAAGATGACTTCCATGAACAACAACTCTCGATCAACCTCCTCTAAGGTCGCTAGCTCCAAGTTCTCTACTGAAGATGAAGACATCCTTGGAGTTACCTTTGGAAGTTTTGGAGTTGTTACGAGAAGCAAGGCTGCTACACTAGGGCAACAAACGCTTCAAGTGTCGTCTGTATCAACTCCTATTTTTGGGTCTTCGACTCCAAAAGGAGCAAGTTCCTCCACAAATTCTCTAGAAGGAGGAAGTAGTGTTGCTGAAAAGATAAAAAAGACATTGGCTCTACTTGAGCAATCTGGTTCCAAGAACTCTACCACAAGGGAAAA